>CM036938.1:64008112-64608112 GCA_020800305.1 Porphyrio hochstetteri
TGAGGCACTGCAGCAGGTTGCCCAGAGAGGTAGTGGAAGCATTCAAGGCCAGGTTGGATGAGGCTTTGGGCAACCTGAGCTAGTGGAGGGTGTTCCTTGCCATGACAGTGTGTTGGAACTAGATGATCCTTGAGATCCTTTCCAACCCAGACAATTCTACGTGGCGTATTTTCAGTCACCCAGTTTAACCGACAGGACACAGTTTGCCTTACTACAGATAGCCTGAGCATTCAAAATACACGTATCAAGTTTTGCCATAAAATTTATATAGTCTTTCAAGTTCCAACCCTCTTATTAAAACCCCAAGAATTCACTAATTGCAAGATTACACACTCTTATGCAGCAGCAGAAAGTGTCAACAGACAGCATCCAGCAAAAAATCTCGAAATAAGCACTTAGAAATCACAATATTACAACACTGTTGGAATAAAGTTGAAAGCAAATAACAAAAAGCCCCCACAGTATCCCCAATTGTAAACAGAAACTTAGACATGAAAGAAAATTAATCCTGGAGACTGCAATACAAATATGGAAGACAGGTAAGTGGAAACTTTAAGTGATTAAGTGCACACTATCACAATTTTAAATATTACATAACAAGGACAGTGGAATTGGAATGCAATATTGACCAATAAATGTCAAATGAGACCAAAATAAAATAAAAATAACAATATATGTTTGGTTTGCTTGCTACTTTTGTTCTGCTTTACAAAAAACTTTCAAGCTGTCATGCTGACTACAAAAATTCTTCTACAGCATAAAACTACAGTTACATAGTTCTAAGGCCTGAAAGTCGCAGAAATTTTAATCATTTAATACATGCTACCTTGGTTTTGTAGAAGTAAACAATTAGTATTGCAATGAACAAAGCACACAAACATTCAGAGGTTTGGGGTGGGGCAGGGTGCTTCTACCTTCTGAAAGCATTATAAAAATCTACAATTGCTGCATAGTATTTGTCCTTAGGATTGCAGTCAGGGTTATTAACCGACACAAAAAGAATGGATTGAATGTACAAAGTCTTGCAAAACTGAAGTAAACAGCAATTCTCTATGAGCCACTGGATTCTGTTTATAAAGAAAAGGTAATAATGTGACCCCTATTTAAAGGCTTGAAATTATTAGAAATAACATAACAAAACTAAAAAGGCCCTTCCCTGTCAATATTCCTATTGCTCAACTGTGATCCCAGTGTTCTTTTTCAACAGTTACAGGCTCCTATAATGGAGGAGTCCAGTGGAGGGCTCTAGATTTGTCTAGTTTTCAGGAAAGAATACTCACTGCTCTCTACATCTTTCTGAGGAGGCGAAGCAGAGAGGGAGGTGCTGATCTCTTCTCCCTGGGATTCAGTGATAGGATGCATGGAAATGGTTCAAAGCCACACCAGGGAAGGTTTAGTCTGGACATTAGGAAGCATTTCTTTACCAAGCGGGTGGTCAAACACTGGAACAGGCTTCCTGGAGAGGTGCTCCATGCCCCGACACTGTCTGCATTGTTTAAAATGCATTTGGACAATGCCCTTAATTACATGCTTCAACCTCTGGTCAGCCCTGAAGCGGTCAGGCAGTTGGGCTAGATGATCGTTGTAGGTCCCTCTGAACTGTAACTATTCTATTCTAGGTACATTCTTAGTTGTGAAGCTGTCATTCATGAGTATTAGTTTACTTTATAGTTTTCTATAATGTGTAGTTAGAATCTCCTTGATAATCAACCCAATCATAAAGGGGAACTTTTAAAAATTCATTGCACACCTGAATCTTGTTTTCCAACTAGGGAAGGCACTGGAAGCACAGATTAATTACTATTGCTTTAATTCATCCATGAGATAAAGTCAAAACCAGAGAAGCATATGAACTTCAGAAAGGAATCATCCATAAACTGGTACTTTGACAAGGACAAAGTAAATTCCCATGAAGAACAACCTCACCCTTAATTTAACAACTCTTCTACCACCAGGTGACGAAAGTGGAGATGCTTTTCTACAGGGCACCTAGCAAAACTTCTTTTGGCCAAAACTAGCTTTGGATAGAATTCTATCAAAGGAAAAAAAACCACAACAAAAAACACAACAAAAACCAACATGCAGTATTCAGGAGAGAGTAAATGATAAATAAAAGACAAAAAATTGCTGGTTTCAGAAAAGTAGGACAAAGACTTGATCCAGTATTGTTGCATTGTGTCAAAAGAATGCTAAGCACAGAAAAGAAAAAAAACCCCACCATTAGAGTTCCAGCATATCTTGGAATATTTCAAAAAATAAATAAAATAAGGCATTTGCTTTCTGAGACCAACCTGGACACAGTGCTACTCCAAGAGAAATAAATCCATTCAAAAAAGTTCATGTAAGAAGCCTAACACATACTTTCACTTCATCTCAGAAATAATGGGTTTCTATCATACTGTTTCAGATTTATGCTTCCTGATGAGACTTAACACACATTAGAAATAACATCAGGACAAAGAAGAAAACTTCTATTTTACTTGTAGCTGTCATTGATTAACCTCTTAAGTTTAGATTAAGAATTTTCAGATAAATGGAAATTTCTTGTGAAATGCTCAAAAGGGAATCTAAGTAAAGATATTTTAATCTCGGATTTGTCTAATTTGCTTCTTTTCAGTAACATTTCGATTATTTTCCTGTGCATGCAAAATGTAAGAAAAACACATATTTTGTTACACTTCCTGATAATTATCCTTTCCCAAATAAAATGCTATGACAGTGAATCAAACAAGGCTGCCTCTTTCCTACCTCGAGAACTGAAGAAACAGATCTGCCCCGAACAGAGTCTTTTGGCAGAACTGGACTTGAGCTTTTCTCCTCATCTGATGACATCATGCACAAAGTTAGTCTATAAAACAGTAGAAGCTGAACTTTATTTCTCAGTTCCAACATGTTTACTGTATGTTCACCAACATTTTCCCCAGAAACAGAGACTTTGCTGTAGAAGCTACATCAACATCCATCTGGTGGGCCAAAGTGATGTTACAGACTCATTATATAAAGCCAGGTAGAAAGCTACCTGATTCAAACCGGACCCAAACCCATGAAAATACTTCCACTGAGATTAAAACAACGAAGACCCAAACCCAACAATATAGAGGTTTTCTCTTACTTTACATTGACTGAATAAGTTTAATACAAAATGCTTCAGATACACAATTTTACATTTGTATCTAAAATACACTGTTGGAGGGAAAAAAAAAAAAGATAAACAGGTATAACAAGTGTAACATAAGCCTTTATTTATGGCTACATTCCTGCTTCTTATTCATGCTGTATTGTTTGGGAGCTTATCAGCTTGTTTTGGTACAAAATTGATGTAACAATGACACAGGAGTGACTGAGCTACACTGCTGTTTTTCCCTCGAACTACCCAGCTCTGGGGGAGTTGGGCTTGTTCAGCCTCGAGAAGAGAAGGCTGCGGGGGGACCTCACTGGAGCCTTCCAGTACCTGAAGGGATCATACAAACAGGAGGGGATTCAACTTTTTAGAAGGGTAGAGAATGACAGGACAAGGGGGAATGGATTGAAGCTAAAGGTGGCCCTGCCTGTGGCAGGGGGATTGGAGCTCTATGATCCTTGGGGCCCCTTCCAACCCATGCCATTCTGTGATTCTATGATACCTTGACCACAGTCTAGTCTGAGATGATGCCCATACACTTCAGTACCCTGAAACCTTAACTCACTCATCAACATCAGTCATCTCCTAGTTTTTCGCCTCTCCTTGCCCTATAGGTCCAGAAAGACAAACAGATGTGGAAGGGTAAGTAATGCCTTAAGTTCAGGTAATGTCCATCATTTCAGCATTTTTAAAGTAAGATAGTGAGGTGTTCTTTGAACATCTGGGAGGCAGGTAATTTTGTAGAACTGACCAGAAACTTGAAGTTATATATATGTATCATTCAGAAAGTCTTATCTACTGCAGCCTTGAATAACTCCTTTCAATGAAGAACTGAAACTCTTGTGATAAAACTGCATAGATTATGGTGAAAATGAACTCTAAAGCTCTTCCCATCCCCTTTTTTTATACCCGTGGACTAGCCCGCCCCACCCCAGCCACCTCCACGCTGTGTTTGTCCATCCAGTCTCCACCTGATTACCTTTACCAACTTGAATGTCACTTTAGATTCCACCAACAAGTTAGTTCTTAAAGTTAAAGCTTTCCCCACATTTCTGTTTTGCCTGTCTGTGTCACTTAACATTTTTGCTCTAGAGTCTAACCATGCATTTTGATTATTGCAACATTCTAGTGAAAATTCCAGTAAACCTAAAATTCTATAAATCTGCTTATATACTGGGTAACAGATTCAAATACTATGATGAATTAGCATAAAGACACTTCTTTTAAGCTGATGTTCACAGGCATCATCATCACATGAAGCTAACTATACCTTGTCAGCTTTGATCTCAGTAAACAAGCACTAAGTTCAAGAAAATACTAAGTTTCTAAAAGAAATCGAAGGGTATTAAGTAAAGCACCATCTCTGCATCAAGAAGTTGATTTTCTAAGCTGCAAATTATTACATGGTGAAACAAGTGAAAGGAGCATCTTCATAGTTACCATGTTCTTCTAATATTCCCTGACAGTCTGCCCAAACATGACAGACCTCATTAAAGAAATATTCCGGTTATCAGCAGTAGTTTCTTCCAAACTATAAGCGTATGACTACAGTGCTAAGACAGCTGCTTTTAGGAAGAGGATGCAACCATTAAGATCTTTGTTCTGAATCACCATGGCTGCTCTCATCCTTAATTTTGCATTCCTTGAGCTATGCTCAGGATTTTGTGCTTTTGGTGTTGTTTGTAACTAGAAGTGATGTTTCCCAAATCCGTTAATGTTGTGTTGAGATCAGAGGACTCAACACCTAAGACTGAATTACTTTATCTCCCAGGACACACAGGACATACTTTGTTCCCCTTATTTGTACTTCCTTGCAAAACAACACAGCTCGAAGCCCACGGTTTTTTTAAAGCTTCTCACTACAGCAGCCCTGCAGCTCTTTGAAGCCTGCAGAACTCACGCTGCAGTGACAACCGCTGTCACGTCAACCAACGACAACAGGGGCAAGCTGCAGGGTGTCACACGGCCAGACCTGGGAGGCAGAGCCGGGTAGCCACACGGCGGGGCCTGCAGCAAGGAGCGCAATCCCGTACGTGAACCGGAGATTTATTTATTTTATATATATATATATATATATATTATATGTATATAAAACATTTTTTTAAACTGCGTCTTTAAGACAGGCAACCAACCCTACCACCCGGGGGCAGGGGGTGCCCACAGGCCCCCTAACAGCGGCGAGGAGGTTGGATGCGGGAGGGTCCGGCTGGAACACCGGCACTGTGGAGAAGGTACTGTGGAGAAGGCACTGTGGCGGTCACGGCCTCCCGCTGGGGACGCGGCCCCTCGGGGCAGGCCGGCCGCCCCCACACCGCCCCCCTCTCACCTGCGAGCACCAGCCTCACCCGGCGAACGAGCCAGACGGTTTCAAACTATCAGAGCGGAAGAAGCAGCGCTGTCCTGATAAGCTCAGGGTGCGTTTACAAAGCATCCTCTGATAGGGCAGTTTGGAGGTAAAATAACCAATGAAGAGCTCGGCCGAGGTGGGGGCGGGCGCGCTGCCCTGTCCCATCGCCGCTCTGCTTTGGCTTGCGGCCGCTCAGTCTCCCGCCGGCGTCTGCACGCCAGTGGCTGCTGCGCGCTGATTGGCGGCGCCATTCCCGGGGCTAGTGCGCGGGCTGCCGCCGGCCGTTGGCAGGAGCGTGAGCGCGGGGCGGGGCTGCGCGCGGGTAGGGTGGGCGGTGCCGCGGGGCGGGGAGCTCGCTGCTGCGGGAAGCTGCTGCTGCGGCGGCCCCGCAGTCCCGGCCTCTGCCCCTCACCGAGGGCCGGGCCCTGTCGGTGCGCGGAGTGGGGAGCGTAGGGGACCGTGACAGCTTAAAAGCTTGAGCCGGGCGAAGCCTGGTTTTTTCCGTGTTTGAAAACAGTGGCTGAAGGGCGTTACTGTGGAGAAAGGGGATTTAAAAGAAAGCATTCCTTGTAACTGCTTCATTCTGAAATGTTTCTACCTCAGCTAAGTGTGAGGCTAGAAAACCGCCCTGAGTAGGCGCTTTAAATTTGCGGTGGTGTTGCAGAAGGAGCTTGTATTTTCCAGTGTTTCCTTCCATGCCAGCCTTTCTAGAAAGCCTTTTATAGGTGCATACCCACAAATGGGGTTCTTTACCGCGTGCTCAGAGGGTTGATCACACACAGAGTTGAGCAGTTTGCTTTACTGCCTGTCTGCACAGAGCTGGGAGCAAGGTGGTAATCCCACAAAGCTAGCACCCCAGTTACACTGCGTATTTGCATCGTTCAGAGTGTTGTTTTGGCCTATTGATACCCTCTTAACTACAGTTGGTTAACTCTTACAGTTTCAATTGAAAGACGAAGTACGTCTTATACTCACTACACATTTGGTGAGCAGGGATCTTTGGGGAGTGTGTGTGTGTGTCCGCATCCATGTCCACTGAACACTGGGGATGTGGTTTCACAGAATCGTAGGGGTTGGAAGGGACCTCAAGAGATCATCGGGTCCAACCCCCCTGCCAAAGCAGGTTCCCTAGGACAGGTTGCACAGGTAGGCATCCAGAAGGGTCTTGAGTATATCCAGAGAAGGAGACTTCAGCTTTACGAGGCATCACCCCCTGGGCAGCCTGTCCCAGTGCTCTGTCACCCTCACTGTGGAAAAGTTCCTTCACATTTTGGTGCGGAACTTCCTGTGCTCCAACTTGAGGCCATTGCCCCTTGTCCTCCACAGACCATTGAAAAGAGGCTGGCCATTTCCCCCTGTGTCCCACACTTCAGATATTTGTAAACATTAGTAAGAGTCACTCTCAGTCTTCTTCTCGCAACGCTGAACACCCCCAGTTCTTTCAGCCTATCCTTGTAGGAGAGATGCTCCAGGCCCTTAATCATCTTCGTAGCCCTTTACTGGACTCGCTCCAGGAGATCCCTGCCTTTTTTATGCCAGAGAGCCCAGAGCTGGACACAATACTCCAGGTGGGGCCTGACCAGGGCAGAGTAGAGAGGAGGATCACCTCCTTAGACCTGCTGGCCATGCTCCTTTTGATGCCAGGATCCCATTGGCCCTCTTAGCCACCAGGGCACACTGCTGGCTCATGGCCAACCTGTCATCAACCAGGACCCCCAGGTCCTTCTCTGCAGAGCTCCTTTCCAACAGGTCATTCCCCAGCCTGTACTGATACATTCCTTCCCAGGTGCAAGACTCTACACTTGCTTTTATTAAACCTCATCTGCTTTCTTACTGCCCAGCACTCCAGCCTGTCCAGGTTTCCATATTATAAGGAGACAGTTCACGCTAAAGACCCAATTAGAGGAAGTTTGCTGACTTCGGACTCCCAAATTTATTTCTCTGTTTAAGGTTCCTTTACTACATCTTACTTAAGTATACTTGATTCTAAAAATAAAAGGTATGTAGTATGTTAGTTTTGTCCTTAAGCAGCTAAGCAATTAATCATTAGATGTGCTAAATGAACTGAGGTGTTGAATCCAGTAGAACTGTATACAGCACACCCCATCTGAGGCAGTGGTGCTGGATCAGCAGTTGGAGCAATAATTGCTCCATCGGATCCTAGAGAGAATTGCTTTCCTTACTTCTATCTCAGGCTTTAATAAATGGAAATTCAACAGAAAGTTTTAAATATTTTTGTTTATTAGACACCAAGAAATAGAGTCCTGTTTGTAAGCCTTCATTTATCCTGATACCATCTTAATTGATGTTTTTGTAATGCAACCTGTGATGTAGAAAATACTTTCAAAATAATTTACAGTGTTGAACTGGCTACAGCTGTATCATCTGGTATACCAGAGCCACAAATATCCTGGTTAAGCTCCATAATATGTGAACGTACTTTTTATTGCACCAATGTGTTGTCTAATAACATGAGAAGGATGACGTAGATATAAAATATCCAAACATCCAAAAAATTCTAATTTGCACTTTATGAACAATATACCTATCTTGATCTGAAGTCCTCTGTGTCTGTGAAACACAGTTAAACAAGTAAGGAAACCAGCACAAAATTTAACCTCTCCCAGAAGCATTAAGCTCCTAAGCATTAAGCATTACCAAAGTAACCCCTTTCCAGAGTAAAAAGCCTGCTTCAGTATTTAGGTTTTTTTCACCCCAAAAATGTCTCTGCTATTGCAGCATCCACTTAGTTATCAATTTTATCTGATGTGAAGATTCAGTAAAGTGGAGTGGTTTTGGTCCCAAAAAGCTCTGCTCTTTCCCACTTTTAGGTCTGAGCCAAACGGAACATGATCAAACCCAGTTCTTTTTAGACTACTTTTCAGACTGCCTGAGTTATACTAAGGCAGTTTTGTCTACTTTTCTAGGTCATTTCTAAAAAAAGGCTGATATAAGTAGGATCTCTATGTTTTTTAAAAGTCTTATTAGCAGATTTTTTTCAGGGATCTTTTATCATGGCATATGCCAGGTACTTTTTTTTCATTTTCATAAATTACTGTTTCATATGTTAATGTTAGTGTCTGTTGTATTGATAATGTGCTCATTAATTTTTGGTGGAAAATTGGTTGCTCAACTCTTACCTCAGGTGCTGCCCTAATCACAACTAAGTGGCTGATGTCTGTGAAGGTAGTTCCTTCCCTTGGCCGTATGCTTTGGTGCAGTAAACTAAATTCTTCATTCATCCTTTTCTGAAACTTTATCTTTAATCCCAGTCGTGATGTTGGTCTATAGCAAGTGACCAGCAACTATCAGAATTAAAAGAAAGCATTGCCTCTGATTAGCCTCAATTCTCCGTTCTAGCAATCTACACAATAACCACCTCTTTACCTGATGTATTCTAATTTTCTTTTCTAAAGACTTAATGATAATTTCAGTTTAGCTAAAGAGAGGCGCTGACTGTTAATCTTAAATGCTTTAGCAAGTGGCACTTATGAAAGTTAGACTTCCCTTAGGCCTAGGAGCTCAAAGAATAAAGCAAATTTCCCATAGTTCTTTGTAAATGTGTAACCCTAACTACACCTAGAATCCTTCATTAAGCATCTTCTAAAATTAAATTTAAGTCATTCCCAACCTACTAATACTACCATGGGTTAGCAGTGTAGTCTACAATGAGCCAAACCCTTCAAAGCCTTTGATTACCAAACAATAATCCATGCCCAACCTTAAACCTTGTCTAAGTCTCAGCCGGTACATCTGTATTTGTTTCAACCCCAAAAATGATGTGTTCACCCTTGCCTGTGTGTTAGCTTCCTTCTTAGCCAGGAACGTATTCAGAACTGAGCAATAAACAGGCATTTGGTCACTGCCTTTACAAAACTTGGCTCTAAGCACATACTTGCTTTTAATCTTCGCCATAGCTAAGTATAGTAGTGTCTGCCCCCCAAACCTAAACACAAGCAATTGGTTATATTTTCACAAACTGCATTTATTGTCTGAGACCTAGGATGGACCTGTTGTCAGAAGAGACAAGTATGTGGTCAGGACTGCTGTTCGTGTGCTTTGTTAGACTGGAGATGGGAAAGAGGGCTGGTTCAGTTTTGAAGCCAGCAGGGTTTGAAGACAAGTTTTGTTCCACAATACTGTAAGGTCTCCAGGAAGGGGATGGAGGCTGTTAATCTCTAGAAATGACTGGTCACTGTTTTTGTGAGGTTAATGAAATTGGTTTAAGAATAATTTGGAGACATATTTGGTGTTAGAATTTAGGGAAAGCAGCACCAGAAAACTGTTTTTAACTGCAGCATCTGGAAAGGTTTGCATATTTTGATGAGCGAAACCTCCAGCCTTGTTAGTGGATGAATTTTCTGATAAATCTGAAAATTCTTTTCAGAGAAAGCATGTGAATTGGAAATTAATATTGAGAGATTCAGAGTAGTCTGGAATGTAGTATTTGCTATGTCTGAAAATACATTGTCAAGCTAGAGAAATGCCAGCTGCTTCTGCTGTGTCTTTAATGGGAGAGATAAGAGACCAGCTGATTAAAAGAAAGGTATTTCAATGGTTGTTCTCTTCCAAATATTGAAAAGAATAGGAATTGAAGATGCCTTAATATTCTTCCTTGCACTCTGTGTTCTAAATCCTGTTCCATGGCTCTGTATGACTTCAGCAGTCTGCTTTTCCTCTTTGGCAAATAATGGTAGCACTACTGTGTCTAGAATATGATAATTTTCATGTGAAATAGTTTTCTATGTGAAGTACTTAATAGAAGTGCATTGCTTGTATTTTTAATAATTTCTGTTGCAGATTTCTGAATTGAAAAAAATTCAAGCAGCTTGGTAAAATTTTACAATGCCATGGATATTCTGCATAAACAAAACCAGCATTGGCAATCATGGGGTCATGGGTATGTTCCCTCTATAAGAAATGCTCTTGATGTGGTCCAGAAAAGATTTGTCACCAATTTTGCAAAGAAGCACCTGAAATATTTTTGTGGTAAAGCTACTTTTTCTCCTTTTAAACTCTAGAGAGCTGGTGATCAGTTAAATCTCTTCTCATAGGAAAGAAACAACAGGAAAAGATCAACATCCCTAGAGATCTTTCAGTGGCAGGGTGCACATGTACAACATACTTGTGATGACATATTCTGCTGCAGGGGCAATAGAATACCACTGTGTTACAGGAGTCTTGAATGACCATAAAATGCACCGCGTCAGCTTCCTTCACGACTAGCATTAAATCTGGCCATAAATCTGCTGTTGAAAATCATATCTGAAGAACAAATACTGGTTTGGGATTTGTAATTGTTCCTCACAGCAGTGTACAGGGTTTTAAAAAAGGTAAATCTGTATTTCTTGTATGAGTTAATAGAAAGCAGTTGGCTTTTTTGAAAATAACTAAAAGTTTTCCAACCTTAATTATATTAATGATCTGTTCCTAAGGAAAACATAGTCTTTATAAACAACACAATCTTTGTGATGTTTATTGTTGCCTTAATAAACTCTGCTTTACCTATTTTCAGAGATTCTTTGCACAATTGAATACCAGGCAGGTTATTTAAATTAAGTTTCCTGTATAAAGCATGGATTTATTTGGCAAATGATGTGCAAGAAGAGTCTTGAAGTGATTAATATGAAGCCGACTTTCATCGTTCCTCTAAGAACAGCCCATTTTCATAAGTGATTGTGTAACAGTCCTGATGTTTCAGAATCTTAGGGCAGGATCAATCCATTGTCTCTTGACAGCTGTAAACATGTCCATTTGCACTGGTTTGAATGCTTCCAGCTCCTTTGCCTGTAGCCATCACTCCCTCTCTCCTCTTTCTCAGGCAGGTTCTTCTTGCCAGCTTTGCATCATAACAGGGTGAAGGACAGTTTCTTTCCTCAGAGCTAATTTCTTTCCAAGACGTGAGTCAGCAAGCGAGGGAGCTGACGACATTGCCGTTGTGGGCCACGAGGAGATGCGCCTCTGCAGTGACACAGTCTTTGCTCATACAGGGGTCAGCTAGGATTTTTACATCACCTCTACACCAGGTGGCAACATACCATGCTGCTCTGCTCCTGAGCTGGATTTCAAGAAACAAGCGCTTCTGGTATGCAGCTGTCTATAGAATTCAGTCAGTACAGAAAGGGAAAATGAACTTTAGGTGTTAAATCTTCATTTGGTCGCATTCTGTCCACTGCTTATTCTTGTACAGGGAGCTTTGCTACTTTAAAGTGCTCTGAAAACTCTCTGATCCATTAGAGGTGTTTTGCAAGAAGTGGTGTGACTTTCAGCTCTGGGGTAGCTCTCTAGTCATGTCCCAGGACTCACAGTATGCTAGGAGGAAAATCTTACTAGGCTGAAGCTTAAGATGTGTATAAACACAAAGCTGTATGAAAGTCACCATCTGTTGCTCCACTATTCTTGCCAGGAAGAGAAAGCAGCAAAGGAAACTTCAGTCAGTTAAAAATACGACTAATTATTTTGCATACTTTTTAGAGCTGTAAAATTTCCTAGAATTTGGGGCTTAGTGGAAACTTTCACTTTTTTGACAGTCAGGAGATAAGACTCGGTATTGATGTAAGCAACTGTTCTTGATTACGCCCAGAGTCACAAATGTAGTAGCAATATCCTGGCTCTGGTACCCCTTTGTTTTGTCTTTTTTAGTATTAGTTTTAATTTTTCTTTTTTTAATTCAGATTGTTTCTGGTATTCGTTTTACTATGAATGTAGATTATATCAATTATATTAATGTTGCCAAAGACTAGTGGAATGTCATCTGAAAGGCAGGAAGTAATTTAATTAGATGGTCTAGGTAGTGTGAGAGCATACACCAAAGGTTCCTTTTGAAGTTTTAGAGAGGATAGTTGGCATTCATTTTAAGTTGCAAAATACTATAAATTACAACTGTTTTTTTCTTTCAGATTTTCTGGCACCTAGTTAATTAAAAAGTTCTCTTTGCTAATAGAGCAGTATTCCTAATATTTGAAAGACTAGCACTCCCAATTCAGACTGTAATAAAAACTTAGGTTGTTATTAAAATGCCTTTCAAACAAGTGTTCATAAAAGGTGCCTATCTGTATATGTCTGTGGCATTGAGGCTGAAATGTTAACTTAAGGCCTTTTTATTGCAAACATCTTAATCTGGGCTATTTATTCTGGATTCCCCTTATAGTTGCTTAAGGGACATCTGAGAGCGCCTCATCTGAAAGATCTTTTAGTCTTTATAGTCCTAGCTGAGAAACAAGTGCCTGCAGGGTTCAGTTGATCTCATACATTTCTGAAAGGTCAGATGAATCATACCACAAAAGTGCTTATCTCTCTGTTGTGACTACAAAGAGAGTCTAGACAACTAGTTCAGATATCTACATTTAAGACATTTGCATTTGCTCAGATGATTCTTGTAATTTGAATTTACTAGTACTTCAAATAGAACTACAGACTCTCAGGGGATTTGATTATTAAACCCCTGAATTTGTCAGTTTGGCACCCAGCTTCTGCAAGCATGGCTTAAATATTAATCTAAGTAATTCTAATCCATTTTTGGAGTAAGTAGACACAACTCCCACTATATCAGGTGAGGGATGAATCTGGTATGGTGTTGTGGTTTTGTGTGGCAAGGTTCTAGCAGAGGAGTGGGGGCTGCAGGGGTGGCTTCTGCAAGAAGCTTGCCCTAGGCCAGAGAGAGTAAACATCAGCTGGCTCAAGGCCGGACCCTCCGCTGACCAAGGCCGAACCCATCAGCACCCATCATAGCACTTCTGTGAATCATATGTAAGAGAAAAAAACCCACAAGCAGCTGCTTTTTGCCAGCAGAGAAGAGAGTGAGAAGATGTAAGAAACTTTGCAGACACCAAGGTCAGTGACGAAGGGGAAGGAGTAGGTGCTGCAGGTGCCGGAGAGAAAGATTCCCCTGCAGCCTGTGGAGAAACCCATGGTGGAGCAGGTTGTCCTGCTGCAACTCATGGAAGATGATGGGGAGTAGAGACCCCATGCTAGAGCAGGTGGAGACGTGGAAGATGCTGTGTCTGTGTTGGAGCAAACCCCTGGCAGGACCTGCAGCCCGTGGAGAAGGGCAGAGAGAGATTTCACTCTGTGTGTGTGTGTGTGTAGTGCAATAAATTAGATGCCTTTTTATTCTGTTTAGTTGGTTTTGCCCGTGATGCTGATCATGTAATGATCTTTCCCTGTCCTTATCTTGATTCCTAAGCCTCTCAATATGTATTTTCTCCCCAGTCCAGCTAAAAAGGGGACCGATAGAGAGGCTTTGGTGGGTGTCTGGCCTCCAGCCAGGGACAAACCACCACACAGGGCCTGTCTGACTCCATTCCAGACCGCTGTGTTAACATAAAAGCACAGTAAAAGCAATGTAATGGAAGAGTATTTGTTAAAGGTTTAAGTGACTTATTCTGTGAGGTTTGTACAACAGACATAAAAAGCAAAACAGAGCTGTAAAAGTTTGTGAAGTATTTAAAATGCAAGTAAGAGTAAACTGACAAATGAGACAGTTATGGAAGACAAAGACAGTATTATAGGAGAGAATGGTAAGATGCAAGGATATATGAAATAAAGAATACAAAATCAAATCCATGAATGTGAAGTGAAATCAAGGGAATAAAAGTGTTTATAGAAATTTTTGCAGTCTGAAATGAAAGAAAGAGGAGAAGAGGAAGGAAGATAAAGGTATATATGTGTAGATAAGTGACAACATATTAGGCAGAATGTCAAAGGCCTTGATATTGGGGTGAAGCCAAACAGACACAGTGACAGGATGTATGTAAGCTTGTATGGGACTACAATGAATTGATTAATCAGCAAATTGGAAATCCTGCTTGGAAAAACGTGCTTTAATTATTAATTTTTGGAGTCCATAAGGTACCGCTTTGCCAAGTTTTCATATTTCAAGGATGCCAGCAGTGCAGCATAGAACTAATTCTGCCTGAACTCACAGATTCTCTTTGATTATCTTTATAAGCAGACTTTGAGACAGCAATTGGCGGTTGAGATGGCAAATTACCTACATAGAATCATAGAATCATAGAATGGTATGAGTTGGAAGGGACCCTAAGGATCATAGAGCTCCAACCCCCCTGCCACAGGCAGGGCCACCAACCTCAGGCCTGGATCTACACTAGGTTGCCCAGGGACCCATCCAACCTGGCCTTGAACACTTCCAGGGACAGGGCATCCACTACCTCTCTGGGCAGCCTGTTCCAGCACCTCACCACTCTCTCTGTAAAAAACTTCCCCCTAATATCTAATCTAAACCTTCCTTCCTTTAGTTTTAATCCATTCCCCCTTGTCCTGTCATTGTCTATCCTTTTAAAAAGTTGAATCCCCTCCTGCTTATAAGCTCCCTTCAGGTACTGGAAGGCTGCAATGAGGTCCCCCCACAGCCTTCTCTTCTCCAGACTGAACAAGCCCAGCTCCCTCAGCCTCTCTTTGTAGGGCAGGTGCTCCAGCCCTCTAATCATCTTCGTGGCTCCTCTGAACCCTCTCCAACAGTTCCACATCCTTCTTGTATTGGGGGCCCCAGATGTGGACACAGGACTCCAGATGGGGCCTCACAAGGGCAGAGTAGAGAGGGACAATCCCCTCCCTGTCCCTGCTGGCCACCCCTCTTCTAATGGAGCCCAGGATACCACTGGCCTTGCGAGCTGCAAGAGCACACTGCTGGCTCATGTTAAGTTTCTCATCCACCAGAATCCCCAAGTCCTTCTCAGCAGGGCTGCTCTCAAGAAGCTCTTCTCCCAGTCTGTATCTATATCTGGGATTCTTCCGGCCCAAGTGCAACACCTTACACTTTGCAGTGTTGAACCTCATTAGGTTCACCCAGGCCCATCTCTCCAGCCTACTACCCACAACTTTACACAAAGTATGTTGAGTTATGAGGTCCCCATCTTCAGTCACCAACAAGGTCTTCATTTTACAACAGACTTTATAAGAACATTAATTTGATGCTTAACAGTTGCAGTCCCTACCTTTTAAAAAAGCTACAGTTGAGCTGGAAAACGTTCAAAGAAAGGTAAAAAGTATGATCTGAAGGTGAGGTGACTGCAATAGGAAGAACAATTATGAAAACCTGAGTTCTTCAGTCTGGAGAAAAGGCTGTTTGATGGAAATGTATTAGAGGGCTAAAAAGCTCCAAGTGATACGAAGATGCTGCATGGATTTCTTGTTTGTTCTTGCTTTTTAGCTTCAGTAGAAGCTAGCATAAGCCTTATTGAAAGAAAACAAGAGCCTTGGTTCTTCATCTTGTTTTAGGATTTGTAACATCTTTTGTAAAAAACTCTACAAACTCAGTCTACAAAGTTTACATGCCTTAGGAAGAAGAGCAGAAAAGGTCATGGAAGTCCTGATGTTACATATTCTTGGAGGTTAGGAGGTAGTTAAGAAGAAGTCCCACTATGTGCCATATTGTTTTCTTTTTACTTTGGGTTCTCTTTTGGAAACGGGATACTAAGCTTGATGAATCACTAGCTTTTGATCTGACCTAGAACCACAGTTATGTTAGAAACAGTGCTGATTTTAAATAATAATGGATTTAATTGATTTTATTAAAACAGCTTTACAACAGAAGTATGCAACTTATATTGAGATATTTTTCAGATGAATATATGAAATTTATCAGACTTCATTTAAGGTAGAGTGAATGCTTTTTATTCTGTCCATGAATTACAGTTGTTCTTACTGTCATGCTTTAAAAACATGTTTAAAAAGAAGTTGAAAGTTTTCAGATATATCAATCCTGTGGCAAAACCAGTCAAGATGACAAATAGGAGAATAAATGACAAAGGGACATGTTGCCTTTAACTCTGCTATTTTCTAGTTTTCTATCTCAAACATGGATGTTTTGCTTCTCTTTTTGGTTTAGTTCACTAGGATTTGTTTAATTTGCTATCTCCCACTTGATTTGGATGAGCAGTAAGTGTACTTATGTCAAAACCAGTAAGATTCACTTCCTGTTTTCCAGTTTTCTGACTGTGTATTTATGGGAGAGCATCTCTACTCAGTAGTACCAAATCTGTGGCCAGTCCTGCACTCACATTTTCCTGCTTCCCTTCCTCAGGATGGTGGATTATTTACTTTCCAGCATCTTACATGAATACAGAGGGCTTTTTTTTTATTTGTGGGAAAGAACAACCCACCCATAAGAACTTTGACCTGGAAGAAGAAAGCAAAAGGAAACCGAACAGCTGTTTGCTTTGATAGTGTCATAGCAATGTATGGGAGGTAAAAGGCACCTCTTCAATGTAATTTTCATTTTAATAGATTAAAGAACACTTTAAAAATATTAGATTTCTCTAACATCAAGCTCATACTCACTAAAGTATTGAGATACTGCCGTGTGCAATTTCTTTCTGCAGTACTTGGAAACATATGACCCCGTATGTAATGTCTGTTGGCAGACATTGAAGTTCACCCAGCTTTCTTTTTTATTACCTAACTAATCATTGCTCAAAATTATGTTGAAAAAGAGTATTTCAGCAGGCAGCCTGCAAAAAAATAGCATATCAAGAGCCTTTGTCAAAGTGTGAATATTAGTGACTGAAAGATTGTAGTAAGAAACACCTTTAAAGAATGCCTAAAATGGACAAACCCTTGTGTTCAGTAAGTCTTATTGTGTTGAAATAGAGAAATTAGTTCCAGTATGTATCTGACTGGAACAGTATTGGTATGTGTTAGTACCTGTCTCTTTTTCTGGGATCTAAGTTGACTTTGATGGTTGGTGACTAGGGGCAGGAGGAAAAAGTAGAGAAGGAGATACAGCAGAGGACTTCAAATCCTTAAAAATTACAACTAATGTGTCTGCACAAAGACAGAAGTAAATGCAAGAGCAGCCTAACAGGGGAGGGGAAGGGAAGGGAAGGGAAGGGAAGGGAAGGGAAGGGAAGGGAAGGGAAGGGGAGGGGAGGGGAGGGGAGGGGAGGGGCTCCATGCCAATTTACAAGATGATGTAAACATTTGGGATGAGATTCTTTGTGCGTAGATGTAATTATATAACTCAGACTTAACATATGAGCTGGAAGTCAAAACTCCCTTTTCTAACAGCAGTGAGAAATATGCAAATTTAACATGGAATTTATTTAACCCTATTTCAGCTAAAACCTATTACAAGACTGAAGTAACTAGTTCTGGTGCAGATATCTAAGGCTATGTGAGATGTATTCCATTCTTTGTTTATGTAAGGGTGGCCTTACTGTGCTGTTGTGCAGGAAGAGGAAGATGAATGGAGAGAAAAGTTTCAGATTTGAGTTCAGGAGACAAAATATTCATGCTCTTGTTTTCCTGAAAACATGACATTGGAAGATTGATCACTGTATCTTCCTTATCTTAACAGAATCATAGTTGCATGTATATTGTCTTATGAAAGAAGCAGACAGCCTGAAAATATGCATAAAATCAGCTTAGAAGTTTGTAACAAGGAGGGAGTGATCTTGAACTGAAAGTAGTGATACTCAGAACGTGGTTTGACACAGTCAGAAGATGTTCTGCTGGTGTAAAACCTCTGCTGATGGAAGAGGCATCCTCCCTGTTGGTGTCAGCATCCACCTAAGGACCTGATAACACAGCCTGCAACAATATGTACCCACACTTGTGGTGTGTGTTTATGAACTTGTGTGGTGCTTTTGCACTGGTATGTGATTCAGAGCATGACACGTCTAGCAGATGTGCAAGGAGAGGAACCAGTGCTCCCAGATAGGGGTGCAACTAACTACTCAAAGTCCTGTGAGAAAGGTGTGGGGAAAAGAGATTTTTTTGGGAGGCTGTTGTAGGAGGTTGGTTTTGCATGTGTTTATTATAAACATTTCATAGGCATCAAATATTGTGGTTTATTAGCATTTTGTATGTAGCTAATATTGTGGTTTATTTGGATTGCTGAATCTTAAATGCACAGCTCACTGATTGCTAGTTAATTGTATGTTGTTATTAAATTGCTTCAATTCTAATTTCTGTGTAAACTGAGCAGTTTTTCCCTGCAATAACGTATCAAGTTTAGGAGAAGGACTCTGAGGCCAGTATGCTGTTACGGCTGCTGTGCTGAGAGTGCAGCTGTGAAGTACAGCACCACAGAAGAGGAAGGACAGTTTTTTGCTGTAGAGCAATAGCAAAGTTAACAACTAGGTGACAAACCAGTTTTTGATTTATGGTAAGATCTTGACAGTCTCTGAAATGCCTACCATGGAAACTCTTAAAATTTTGCCTCTAGATAAAATGAATATACCAAACAAGGGTCTTATTTTCATTATCAAGTAACTTACAGTAGTTCTTGAGGTATAGAGGAGAACCCTTCTATAGCTAGGAGTTTTAAGAAACATAATTCAGTAAAGAAGGGCCATAGTTCATTCATCCTGACTTGAGTAAAAAGGGAAGTAGAATAAGAATTACTTGTAGTCATTAACAATGCACCAAGAACATTTCCTGTGAGACATGATGTGAAGTGCTGCTCTCTAGAGTTTTGTGATGAACAGATTCCTGAAAGACAAAGTCGTGATTGAAACCTTGGAAATAAAAGGGATAACTGAGTAATAGTTGGAATCAATTTTCCTTTAGTTAAATGACATAGTTAAGAAAGATATGCTTCAGTATTTCTAACCAGTTCTAGGGTTTATCAAGTTCGTAGTCTTTAGTTTTTAAAATGTTATGACAATTTTAATTGACTTTAAGCTTTAAACTTCCCCATTTGAGAAACTACATGTGAATAGATTTTGATCTTAAAGAACTGTGTTAAAAAGCCCTGAAGTTATATGCATGGTAAGCAAAGACTGTGATCTCTGTTGAGACATTTAACATACTTTGAGGTAATAAAGGATTTCTTAGTTATTGTTGTGAAGCACAATTGTGCAATCCTTAGTTAATTTTTAGTCATTAAGACATTATTTGCAAGATTGCATCTTAATTTTCTTCTTCAAGTTGCCTCATGCTGCAGTGTTACAATTTCAGTTTTAGTTCTTACAAAGATAATAGTATGTCTTGAAAAGAACATTTTTCTTTACTTCTAAGGGGAGCAATTGAAGTGTGGTATTAAGTAGATTGCATAAAGGCTTTTAACTAGCTGGTGGCCTTGGCAACCCTTAAGAAAATTCTCATTGTTATGCAAAAAGTAGTTTTTTGGGTTTGTTTCTTTTTTCAGCTCACTCAAGATGTATCATTGGATCAGTGCAGAACAGTTAAGTATTATAACTGCTGATTTTATATGGCAAGAATATATCATGTCTAGACGCTGTCAGAGTCCTGTTTGGATTTCTGTATGCTGAATGCAGATGGGACATCAGCCTGTCAGTTCTGTACCTCATTTTATTCCTTGCACCTAGGGGACAATTTTAAATATAAAAGTGTTTATATGTTATTATATATTTAATCAGAGATGGAGGGGTTTGGTCTGCCATTCGGTGACACAAACTCCTCAATTTTCTCTGCGTCATACTGTCTAGATTTTTTTTTGTGAATGTTAGTCAGGCAGTAGTCTCTTTTTGTGTACAGAAAATGAGGATTTCCTGAGATGCTCCTGCTTATCTGTGCTAATATTTGATAAAAAGAAGGATCTAGTGTTCCTGACAGAGAAAATAATTGACATTAAGGATTTCTGGGTTCTTGCTTGATATCCTAATATGTTTGAGAAGCATTATAAAATCTTGCTAGGCAGTGTACTGATATGTACACTGCAAAGTATCCCTATTTGTTAGAAAATCATTATTCATAACGAGTAATCACATCCAACATCCTTTTTCATCTGTCTCTCTTTTTATTTACTGCCTCTACATTCAGGTCATGAACACCATTCAATGACACTAGGCAGCTCAACAGATTGAGAATTGGTAAATTTGAAAGGACACCTTAGGGAAGCCAAATGAATTCCTAACTCTGCTCATGGCTAGGAAAGTTACAAGGCAGTGGATTTTTAATTGGTGATTTTGAGAAGCAGTAACTGTTCTGTTCATTTTTTAAAGCACAAATAGAAGCCTACATTTCTAAAGCCTTAGAATGAATCCAGGTTTGTAATCTGTTTGACTTGTTGATTTATTGCCATATTGCATCTTCCAGAAGTTACATGTTTCCTTTTTCTACTTGGGTCTGGTGGTAGGTTACCTTAACAGAGCAGTGCTTCTGCAGTTACTTTCACATTTAGGAAAGCCTTTTGTAGTACCAGACCATTTCCAGAATATTCTGATACAGCTTCTCCTGGCAGACAGTACTAATTTGATGGTTGTACTTGTCAGGATTATAATTATTGTATCTTATTTTTTTTTTCTTGAGGATACATGAGTTCTGGCATTTATAACAAGTGAAAATTATTTTTATCCTTTTATCTGATCTTACTTATCTTCCTGTTACACAGTGTTTATTATTAAGATCACTCCAAATTTGCTCATGGGTATTTCAGTTATGTTGTGTTGCTGGTCTAGCACTTTTACACTGTGTCATGCTCCTCCCCTGTCTGCATAAACTGTTAACATTGTGAAGTCTCCTTTGGATTTCATAATGTACACACAAATACAGATCCTCTGAGTGTTTGTGTAGTTGGCTTTGTGTTGTCTTGTTTGCCAGAACAGCTAATGTGGAAGCACCTGAAAATGTAGTACTGAGAAAAATAATGCTTAGAATTTTTAAATTTTATTTTATTTGATAGCCTGTGCAATATTTTTTGTTTGTTTGTTTACCAACTTACATAATAAGTTAGGTTTTTGGGACCAGGTTTGTAGTTAGGATTTCTAGGTACTTTGTGGATATTTTTAGCAAAATGCAGCTTCTCTTGGTAAGGTGTGTGAAATTTCAAAAAGAACTTTTCCAGCAAATATGTTGTCACATAGTTTGAAAAAGGAGAAAAGTGAATGAAGAAAGGAAGTGATGGTGTCCATCAGGAATGATTCAGTGGTACAAATACAGGCAACAAGTTTTGAGTTAGCCTTGTATTCCTACAACTGATGTGTTTTAATAATGGCTTGGTATTCAAATATTATTTAATGATGAAGTAGGTACATATCACTAATCAGTACTGTTGCTGAGATTTAAGAAACTAAAAACTGAAATGTAGATTATTTTAGTCTTACAGATTTCATATCAACTGTTCATTTTGCGTGTGCCCGTTTGGATGTGCTGACTGCAAGATCAACAAAAAAAGAACTTGATAGAAAGGTCCTCCACTGAGGAAGGGACTTCATGTTGCTCTTCTTCCAATGTGCTGAGTACTCAGTCTCTTTCAAAAGCAGTAGAAGTTGCAACTGTTCACCACTTGTGGAGCTGAATGGTACGTAGGAACTTGCTTGTCAGCTACTATTAGTAGAAACTTGGAAAAGTTTACTAGTCACAAGCCATTCTTTTCCTTCGCTTGTGTAGAACAGGTATGCTTTAGCTTAACAAATAGCTAGTCTTAGAGTCTTGTGTGAAGGAACTGTAACTTCCAGAGCTTGGCCATTAAGATTCTTAGGGATCCCAAAACTTTTCCTCAGGAAAAGCTAACCTAGGTTAGCTAACCCAGTGACGTTCAGCCTAGTCCTTTACTTCTCCAGTTATGAGACAGGTCTCTGATGATAAAAATACCTGTAGTGGAGCAAATAGCTGTGAGAATGGCCAGCAACATACAACTGGCTGTGACAATGTACAGCAGTCTTCTAAATTTATATCATTGCTGGGTACTTTTTACTTGTTTCAGTCCAGTTCCTCAAAAAAAGAATGATATAAAAAGGTGCTATATTTTTTACATTTATTTTTTTCAACAGAGAATTTTTACTTGACAGAGTGTTTTATAGTTTTCTTATAAATGAAAAAATAATTTCAGCGATTTGGGATTTCAAAAGAAATTCAGTTTTCCTATGTAAAGACATACACTTTACATACTGACTTCTGCCATTAACCTCTCCAGCTCCTCCCCAGCTCCTCCCTTGAACATGGCTCAAATAGCTCACATTGTGTGACTGCAGTTAGCTTTTTGCTGTCAGTGCTTTTGAGACATTTGTTGTATTCAGTGGGACTGGGGTGACACTAAAATGAACTCTCTTACTACAGCACTTAAATGTTTATTGAGTAATATCACCACCGTCATGCCTAATTCGGTGTGTCCTTCCTTCTTGGAGGCTGCAGGGAGCTTTTTGTTCTTGAAGTTGTGTTTTAGAATACACAGTACTCCTCGTGAGCTGTTCAGTATTTCACTGGACCAGACTCATTAATCAACAGCTGCCCAAATAATGTTTGTCAGTTTCTGCCTCTACCTACCAAGATAAGAATCTCCTAGCTATCTAAATTAATATCTATGTCAATACTGGTTAATTAAAACCTCTCCCAAGCACTGGGACTAATTGACAGATGCACATGTTAGTAAACTCTCTTGTCCTCCAAAACCAGGATGGTGGTGTGCAAACTGCCTTTTAGTAACAGTTCTGGGAAGGCCGTGCCTCTGGCATCAAGCTCACTAATTCTTTGGGAGATGTACATGACAAAAGTATTTTAGGGAATATTGTAGGAATTTGCCTTTACAAACAGGTATATTCTGGCATTCAGGAATGTTTCTGGGTGTTGTTTAGGTCAGTACTACAGACATAATCTTCAACAGAGCCTGAAAATCACAACATTTGGAAGAGGTAGAAGAGTAATAGAATCATAGAATCATAGAATGGTATGAGTTGGAAGGGACCCCAAGGATCATAGAGCTCCAATCCCCCTGCCACAGGCAGGGCCACCAACCTCAGGCCTGGATCTACACAGAATCACAGAATCACAGAATTATCAAGGTTGGAAAAGACCTAGAAGATCATCCAGTCCAACCATTCACCTATTACTACTAGCTCCCACTAAACCATATCCCTCAATACAACATCCAGTCTTTCCTTGAACACCCCCAGGGTTGGTGACTCCACCACCTCCCTGGGCAGTGCATTCCAGTGCCTGACTACTCTTTCTGAGAAGTAGTGCTTCCTAATGTCGAGCCTGAATCTCCCCTGGCGCAGCTTGCTACCATTCCCTCTAGTTCTGTCACTGCCTACACGGGAGAAGAGGCCGACCCCCAGCTCACTACAACCTCCCTTCAGGAAGTTATAGAGAGCTATAAGGTCTCCCCTAAGCCTCCTCTTCTCCAGGCTGAACAATCCCAGCTTCCTCAGACGCTCCTCGTAAGGCCTGTGTTCCAGACCCCTCACCAGCTTAGTAGCCCTCCTCTGAACGCGTTCCAGAGCCTCAATGTCTTTCCTGTAGTGAGGGGCCCAAAACTGAACACAGTACTCGAGATGCGGCCTCACAAGTGCTGAGTACAGGGGGACAATTACCTCCCTGCTCCTACTAGTAACACTATTTTTGATGCAAGCCAGGATGCCGTTGGCCTTCTTGGCCACCCGTGCACTAGGTTGCCCAGGGCCCCATCCAACCTGGCCTTGAACACTTCCAGGGATGGGGCATCCACTACCTCTCTGGGCAGCCTGTTCCAGCCCCTCACCACTCTCTCTGTAAAAAACCTTCCCCCTAAAATCTAATCTAAACCTTCCTTCCTTTAGTTTTAATCCATTCCCCCTTGTCCTGTCATTGTCTATCCTTTTAAAAAGTTGAATCCCCTCCTGCTTATAAGCTCCCTTCATGTACTGGAAGGCTGCAATGAGGTCCCCCCGCAGCCTTCTCTTCTCCAATAATAAACAATTCCCCTTCGGAACTGTAGAAAAATATTTCAGTATGCACATTTTGCATGGTGTATATATTTTTTAATGTTAGATAGTTATTTGAGATGAAGGCTGATTCTTTGCAGGAAAACCTGTGTTAATAGCAGAAATGGTGGGGCTTGTTGCAGGGCAATACATTCATATAATGTGAGAATGAACTATTGTGATAGTTCTCTCTGGCCCTAAGGCTGAAACACAGATAACAATTTTGTTCGCTAAGAGGAACTCAGAGAAGGCAAAGGTTGCATGAAACTCTGCAGCTGAAGCCATGTAACTCCTAATTCTTTCATGGTATGACTTGCAGAGGTTTGCATAGCACTCCCATCCTGAGGTTCCTGGGACACTAATAACAGGAGCAGGTTCTTCTTCAGCAGTCAGGTTTGCACATACTCACCACCTTAGATACTAATGACCTCCAGCTTCAATAAAGGTGAACTGTGGGCTTTGTCCACATTGACCCAAGGTGGAGTGAAATAGACTCAAATTCCTATTTTCTGTATCACAGTATTGGCCTGTACAAGCTGAAGACCATTCCTACAAGCTGCATAGTTGCCTCTCTCTGTTGTGGTCTGGGATTGGCAATTATTTATCAACTTGGAAGAATGTTTTATCCTTGGTTGATAGTATATTTAGGATAGTAAATTACTAAATCTTAACAGGTTCATCTGGTTTTAGGAGACTGTTTTTGCAGTCATCTGATATTTACATATAGATTTTTATAATTTTTTTTTGATATTTCTGCTTTCCTGCAATAACTCAAATAATTCCTACAGGCCTATATTATGACGTGTTTTCTGAGGAGAAACTGCATTTCATCTTCCAAAGAACTTCTGGTCTAAAGATCCACTGAATAGACATATTGAAAGCTTTTCTTCTTCATTATCTCAATGAACAGCATGGTACCTTGATTTTGATGTTTCTCTTGGCATGCAGAATTATCATGTCATTCTCTTAGCGGTTCAATTTAATAATGTCACTGCCATTAAGTGTCCATTAATTTAATATTAACTGGAGTACTGGGCTCATAGGCTTAGACTGAACTTTTTGCATAAGGAGGAGTTTTAGAGAGTGTGAAGATTTAGTTTGAACAGTCAAACAAGATGCTGTCTTAAAGGCTTTTAAATATAAAAGATGATGTATGCTTGCCTTGTATAACCCATGTTTTCTCAATTTTGTATTTTTAAAAAAAAAATTCAGAATTATGGCTCACTGATTTTTTTTTTTAATAATTTCAATCATGTACATCTTCAAACCACTTTATTAATCACTAATTGCACAGCAGGTTATTGAATCTACTGAGTGACAGTATGGTTCATATATAGTTAATGGTTTACCTGTTGTAATTCTTAAAATGTCAACAGTCTTAATATTGGTTCATTTCTTTCAATACAAATAAATATTTTCCCCACTACTATGTGTAGTTAATGGCACAGTAATATAAACTGTACTTAAAATTTTAACTAAAGAAAATCTTCAATCTGAACAGGTGGTTATAGTCTGATATAATAACACATGGAACTAAGATGACAAATTATCCAAGATGAGTGTGGATCACACCATTTTTGCAGAAATTTGAAATATTTGTAGCCCAGCACCACGGGGTGCTGTTCTGTATTCCATCAGAAATCTAATCAAGAAATTAGTTTCTAAGTTTTACATCTCTACAGCTCTTTTTTTAATGGTTTGTTTGGCATAGTAGACCGTTTTTCCATTTTTTTCCTAGTTACTTGCGTATCATTCTAAAAGGTTCAAACATAACTTCTGGGCTCAACTCAGAAGTTACTGGGGATGCATAAGCAAAAGCCTTAAGCAAAAGGGGTATGGTAATGGTCCCCTTCAGTCATGAAACTTATCTTCTGTTTAGCACAGAGAAAATACAGACCTTTTTCTCTTGGTATAAGTTATTGAGAAATTCAGGGCCTGGACTCACAAGAGTATTGATTTGACTGGGTATATGGATCATAAAAGTCCATATGGATCATGAAATTTGGATTATTTAGATTTAAATTAATTGCATGTTTTTAATTGAAAACCATAGAAATAAAGATTTGGGGTTTTAAATTTTTTTTTCCCAGTGTGTGGGTCTAGATTCTTTCCTCAGGGCAATTTCAGCATTGTCATCAAGACCCTGCTCACAAGGTATGCAGGAATCAGACAACAAATAAATACTAGTTTGGGTGTGAAAGCCCAGTGGGATCTGTGCATTTAGACATCCCAGTGGATTAACAGACTGCCAGTCCAGGTCCTGCATTTCCTTACTACCTGTAACCTTTCTCTCCCTAAGCGGGCGTTGAAAGCCTCACTGAGAGCAGGCTAATGCTGCGCAGGCTGTAGTGTGCTCTCGGTCGAGGTCTGCACAAGGCCAAATTATGTCTGTGCTCTCCAAGCCATTCTCTGCCCTGCTGGAAATCAGGACAAAAAACCCTGGCACTTGGGTGTACCAGAGATTTTCTGGCAGAAAGATAGAAGACAGAAAAAAAGGAACAAATCAAGTTGGGATACCTGTGCACTGAATGCAATTTGTGCTGGTACCTTCTTTCTGTCTTCAATTTTCTGTAGGGAGAAAATTACTTGGAGGGTAGTGACACAACATACGGGGCCTTTGAGCCATTATCACTCTCTGGAAAGATTCTAGAGCTATTTTCTCTTTTCTTGTAAAGAAGTGCATTACAGCAGCTAGATAGGAAACCAAAACCAGTAATCAGTCATCCCCAATGGAACAGAAAGCTGCCGAAGAGATTATAAACCGAAAGTGGACAGAGCTGCTGACTGCTGAGATAATTTATCCTTTATATTCAGTTTTTCCACCTTTGGAAGGAAGAAAATGCTGACTTTTAGATTGTTTATGCTGAATAGTAAATCTGTCAAACACACGCATTCATGCCTGCCTTTTGTCCTGTGGGGAAAGCTTCAGGAAAGCCTTTCCTGAGGTCCCAGCCCCAGGGAAGTGAGATGTTGACATTTTATTCATGGGCAAAGATAATGAACTGGAAACAGAAATAAATTCTGGTTTTTTTAGGAAAACTATGCAGCTGTGGTAGCCCTGAGACACCCCCTCAGGGTATGTAATCCTCTTTTGAAAAGTTAGGGAGTACTGCAGTACTTTCAGGTATTTAAAACAAATGCAGCTGACCATAAGATGGTGCAGTATAGGACATCTCAAGGATTTTTGGTTGTGTGCAGTGATTTTAAATATTGGACTTCTTCCTAAAAGTGAAGGAGCCGGACTTGGTGACTTTACAGAGGTTTATTGCCCTTCATGGTGGACTATTCAAAATTATCTACAAAACCTGTTTATTCTTCTAAAAATATATGAAAATAAAAGGCATTATCCAAAAAATGGAGTAAAAGGAGGTCTCCACAGAAGTGTAAGAAGGAAGCACATAAAATAACCATTGATCTTAGAAGCATCAATATGTGCAAGAAAAAGCTATACAAACCAAACCAGAAAGTAAATAATGGAGGATTAAGGATGAAAACAAAGGGAACATGATATGGGAATGCAGTAATTTTATTGTTGTTTTGTATGATCTAAGGTAACTTTTCCACTGAAAGTACTGTATGTTGATAGCATTTCAATAAACAAATTGTTCCTTTTTTTTTTTTTTATGGAGTAGGATCTTCTGTGATTAAAAGCAAGCTGCCACAGATCTGCGCTTAAGAAATGGGAATGGGTTTCTGAGCAATATGTGATGAGTGAGTGAGCAGCACTCATCAGCAGAACTCAGTAGAACCTTTGGCAGGAGTAAGACATACATACATACCTTCAGTGCGTATATCTCATATGGATTTTCCTATCACAGCTCTAGAAAATGCATATGGTGCAGTTTGGGGAGTGTGTTGAGCCTTGCATACAGCTGTGATGACACGTTAGGGTCCAAATTCTTGTGAAACGCTGTCTGTAAGATGTGAACTTCCACTGGAAAGTTTGTGTGAGACCACTGCATTAGTAGGGGTCTTTCCCAGCTCTCTCCAAGGGCTGTGCCCTAATCACATACACATAGCAAAGGGTGAAAGCTGCTAAGAGCCTTGTAATATGTGTGTGCCTTTGCTGTGAAGACCTGTCACCTGGGCTTTTTTAGGTAAGTAGCAATCTCACTGTCACTTCGGGGCACTTGGGAGGGCAGCTCTGCTGTCCCTCTAACAGCCCTGAGCGTACTGCATACTGCGAGCTTTGAGACAGCCCGTGTGAAAGAGCTGTATGCATAGGCATTCTCCATTTTGTTCAGTCCACGACTTCTTGGGCCTGGCTTTTGTGCTGAATTGTTTGAAGAAGTGGGTTTGTGCCTCCTAAGTGATGTGTCATTCCCCTCCCTCAGGTAGGCACCAGGCTGGCTTGCAGGGATAGAAGCGTGACTATGGGAATGGAGTTCTTAATGACTTAACATCTTTTGCTTTATCAGTGCTTTATATCAGTGCCCAGTTATGATTGATTAGGGCTTGATATTTTCAACAAAGGGCATTGATTCATATTCGTGGAGCTCATTAGAAGCATGATCATGCATCCACACACGCATCCTATTAAGGCGTGCAATATAACGTGCGATGCAATTAGCTGTGGGGCAGTGAAGATTAAGTAGCACAGGATCTTTCTTCCAAATTGTATGCTGCTGTTTATTATTTCTGGGACTGCAGTTCTCTTTCCTCTGTCTGATTCATTCTGAGTCACACAAAGCATGTCCTCATTGAAATGGTGTGCACAGCAGCAAGGGCTGTCATGCTAGTTCTGCACCATTAGGTAATTGTTTGAGTTTTTTCTAGTGGAGATGTCTGTTACACAGGCTGTACAAAAAGACTGGGAGAATGTGGGCGTCTTGTGGGAGGATTCAAAGTTAGGGGAAAAATACCTATTAGAAAAACTTCAGCCTGAGCTTGCTTATTACAAACTCACCAATATTTCAATTTAAAATATTGGTAGGAAGTAATTCAAGGTATGGAAATGATTGTTCATATGCAGAACTAATCTTTCTTATTACAGTGAAAAAACTGTACAAAGATTCATCTGCTTGGGGATATATATATATATATTAGCTTTGTTTTAATCCCTCAGCCTCATTTGTTAAGAAATTTAATAGGGCATATTCTGGCTTAAAAACAGGGTTACCCTGAAGGTATGAAAGATAAAATTTGAAGCAGAGAGTACTACAGTAAATATATTTAAAATTGATTTTCTCATATACTGGCTAAAATTCAAAAGCTGTTTACTCAGAAATAGTCAGCCTACTCCTCCACTACTTGGAGAGATATCAGATTAAAGAAAACAGCCACCAAGGACAGCATATCAGAAATGATGTCTATAGTCACAAAGGGAGGTATTTATGCAGGGATGAGGCACGTCCCTCCCCACTGCTGTGAGCAAGTCAAGAATGATCATTATGGATAGCTGAAAAATTGCCTCTTCCTTCATTTTGCTGATGGGAGAAGAAGAGAAGGTCTGGACGGTTGGTTTGGAGTAAGAAGTAGAGCAAAACAGAATGGCTGACATGAAACATGCTTTATTTTTAAAGTGTTGGTTCAAGTATGGTCAATTTGATTTGCTTTGGTAGCAGCGGGGACTTAGGTTAGATAGAAACGTGAGCAGAACTGTGTGAATGAGAAGGTACAGTTAGCATATTAGTGCAAAAAAGCCAGAACACAACACTATTAATGGAAATGCTTAATATAAAACTAAATAATATTATTCCTTTTCCTTTCTTGGAGGTAGACTGCTATGTAAAGAGAAGATGTGTGTGTCTGTTATTTTACATGTAATACATCTCTTATTTATTTTAAATCCCTTTTTGCTTTGAGATACCACGGCTGTGAGTTATGAGAGTGTCTTTTTTAACTGTGTGGCTTTCAGTAAAATCCATTATTAGGTCTTTGTTTGAATTCAGTTCACATCGTCTTCTCATAGGCTATAAGAGGTTCAATCTGTTCCAGAACAGTAATCACAGTCCATTACACTCTGTTCCCTGTAGTCTTTGTTCCCAGTTACATGTGATGCTGTAAATGTGTGTGTGTGAGAGGGGGGAAAAAAATCTTTAAGCAGCCTTGCAAAATTGTCGTGAAGATTTACCAGTCCAGGCAAAATATGCCTGCTTTCTCTTTAAAGTGATGTTACTTCCATGGAAAATTTGAAAGTGTTTCGCTCGCCCAATTAAAAAACCAGAAAAGCACACCCCAGCCCTCCAAAGCAACCCCACCATGGAGGAGGAGATTTTTCACAAAGCAGTATCTAAAAGAAGATATTGCTTTATTAGTGTTCTTGAGTGTCAACTTAATCTGCACGCTGTGAAGAGAAGCCAGGGAGGAAAAAAAAAATTAGCTTTCATGTTAACTCGAGAGATAACGGAGCCCATGATCTAAAAGGTTGTCTCTGTAGGTTGAAGGCCTAGTATTTTTCTGCTGCACCAAACCTGTTTTGAAGAGCTTTAACTCCACTGATTGCAGTGGGGCAGACCATAAATTTGGTGTAAGATCATAAGCTCATTGACAGATTTAAGTTAAATAATGAATACAGCAATAAAGGATGTTAGAGTAAAGCTGCAATGCTGTGTTGTTTTCACTGTGTTTTCTGTGTAGAGGGATGAAGTGTCTCAAAAATGGATGTCAGTTGAGCAGCCTGACTGATCATTGTAGCTGAGAATCCTACAGAAGTAGGTTTCTAGCTTTTTTCCATGCCGTTTCTACAGTTAACAATATTCTCAGCATAGTGGACTATACTGTGGAGAGCTTCAGAGAAGCTAGAGCACTTTGCTTTTTATTTAGTTGCGCAAGGTAAACCTTTTTTAAAGGAAGGAGACTGAAAGAAATTTCATGAGAAAAGTTAATCTGATTACCATCGCAGCCCTGTGTTTGACTTGAAAGGAGCAAGCTGGTTTGGTTTCAGTGGGCTACTCACATACACTTCAAATCTTTAGCTGTTTTGCTGAAATAAAATCAATGAGTTCTGCAGTTCCTAGGCTCAGGCCCAACAGTCTCACAGCTATAGGCAGCTCCAAATATTGCACAGTATGGCTTGACGTCTTCAGTCTTTTACGTAGCATGCTTTTTCTACAACGTGGTGGAGAGTAAATGCATGCAATGTTTTTAGAACCAGCTTTTATTTCTTGTCTTAACCTAAAAGAGAAAATACTTAAGGCTTAGTGGAAAAATATTCACAGTAAGTTTCAAGAGGGTGAGAGTTCTGATGCTGAATGGTAAGATGCTGGTCAAGAGAGCAACCTGGGCATCCTTGTCCTGCATTATTCTGCTGGGATTTACAGAAGCATAACTGTTCATTCCAACGCACCAGGTATTCCCTGGAATTAGTGTTGTCTTACCCCCTGAGGAGTATTGGCTATTACAGAATGGAAGAGTGCTTCTAAAGATAGTATGTGGGGAGTTGCCATAGGCATTTCTCTTTTTATAAAAAAAAGCACAATCAAACTGCAGTATCTACCTGTTCTTTTCTTCCCAAAATAAAGGTTGTGCTGCGGTTTTCTAAAAAGAATGAATACCTACCAGCAAGCTGTTATTCCTGAGGAACCATACAGAAACATGCAGGGTACATGCTTGGAGGAAAAACAGAAATTTAGTGAAGAAATTGTTTCCGATTTTCAGTATTCAATACTTTATAACGAAAGAGAAAAGTCTATTTTATGAAAATGTTTTGACAGTGTCCTTTTAAATGTAAGCTTTGATTTCAAGGCATTTAATTTGCAGCATGGTTTGACTGTGAAACAGACATAGTAATTATCTGGCCTGTTCTTCCTTTTTTGTATAACAAATTTGTTTAATTGGAAATTGGATAGCAACTTGAAACCAACTATACTGGGTGAAATGGAAAGGATCTGGAGTGAAAAAAAGTCTGTTACACAGTGGACAGTTGCACTATGTTCTTGGGCCTTTGTTTATTGGTGCTGAGGTAGTAGTTTAAGAAAGACAAGGGACATGTGGGTTTATATACCATTAGAGAATATGATTCAGATATATGATCTAAACCTGTGTATTAGAGTAATGTATAGAGGATTGGACATGGTCAGTGACCAAAAGATGAGCATAAAGTGCTATTGTAAGCCATCTGAGCATGGTCTTATTCTACTACACATGTGAAATATTTCATATTATTTCTTGTACAATTAATGAAGTTTGGTCCCAGACAAAGAGAAGAATCTGTGAAATACACAGTATGTCTGTGGAGATGTATGATATATGTAATCTACTCGTAATGTGGCATCTGTTTGGATACTGTATGTAATAAAACGCTGGCAACTGAAGGTTAAAATTGATTCTCCTGTAATTTCCTTTGGGGTGATCTTCTGATTTTAGTTTAGTTTGGATATGAGCCTTTGATAACTATATATTAAATTTTCAGTTTTGTAGTTTGTAGTTTCAGAGAAAAATTAAGGAAGACTGCATTGGATATTCAAGACATAACCGTCTGAAATTTAACATAAGAGGTATTCCTTTGTCAAATTGCAAGAGAGCCTTCCTCACATGTGTAGTTCCAGAAATACCAGGACAAATACAAAGTTCACACTCCTATTTTTTTCTGTCCTGGAGGTCATTAACACAGACATCTTGGGGATCAAAGCTGCTTTTTAAAAAACATTTTTGTTTTATGCTTTCATAGAAACAATGCATAATAAAATCACATAATTTGAGAAAAACATTATTAAAGGAATATTAATCTTGAAAGGTAAAGCTCTGAAAAGCACCACAATTAGGATTATTTATGTGGTATGTGTGAATTGATACTATAGCTGAAGTACAATAAAATCTTGAACAGTATCTCCTGTTTCTTCAAACACTGCAATATAGCAGCATAGTAACTGAGTTACACAGATCTATCAGCTTTTAGTACTGTGTGCCATATTGTGTACACCAAGTAAACGGACTATGATGGGCACATGGTACAATGTTCCATGTATGGAGAACAGAGTCTAGCTTCTATGATACAGTTCCTATGACTAGGTGCTATTCAATATAGTTTTGGAGAGTTGTACCATTATCTTTTAACTAAAATTGTCCAAGGTTTCCTATGATGCTTGTAATTGCCCCAAATTTTGGTTGTTTGCTCTGAAGGCTTTATTAGGTGGTTTACTTCAATATTATATTTGTTTTCAGGCATTCTTAGGATTAACAGTAGAGAAAAGGTGCCTTTTCTTAGTGCTTAAAAGAAAAGTAAGTAAAAGATCTTTAATTGGGCATTCTTACCCTTACAAAGGGTATACCCTTTGAGATGGTATTGTAATTCACCATGGGAACGGCCTTTCAGTCAAGAATACACTGATTTTATTAATATAACATTTGATCTGTATAAATGTGTGAGGAATTCTAATTTGCATATGCATGAATCTTTTAGTATTAATCAGCTCAAATTGTAAATCCTGGTCTGTCAGGGCATGCTTCAGTCTCACACAGCTCCTAGTACTGATAAGGCCATACATGAGATCTTTAGGCAGTTATGTCTGATGCAAATGTCTCTGTGATACTCTTGCAGCAGGTTGAAGCTGGACATTGGCATTGGTGTTCCTCAAGTCTTCCTCTCCTAGGTGTTGGTGTCTGCACAATAAGGAGGAAAGCATCAACCTGACAGCTTCCTAAGGGGCAAGGAGTCAAGGGCAAGGAGCATGGATGGCAAGGCAATGCCTCGCCAGCCAGGGCCCTGTCCCAGTGCCCCTGGTGAGGTGAGCAAGGAAGTCATGGAGATGATAGCCAGTTTTAGCCAAGAGTTGAGATCATCAGACTGCTACTTTGCATATAATCTGTACTATGGTATTCAATTACAGACTCACCTTCTGGTTTGTTTTTTTTTTTGGTGGGTTTTTTAAATTTATTTGTTATTTATTTGTTGTGAGGTTTTGGTTGGTTGGGTTTTTTTTTTGGTTGGGTTTATTTTATGTGCTTTTTTATAATGGACAATACTGTGTTATAGTTGGAAAGCTATCTTTTCTAGGATTCTGCCTCATCTACTGCATGAGTTGAAAACTTCACAGTGTATATAGAGGGGTCTATAGTAAGGGGGTGGGCTATCATGAAATTACTGAGTTTAGGCTGGTTGTGTCAACATAGGCACTTGTAATAGTGTAAACTATTGCACTTGGCCAAGTCTGAAGGATGCAAATCTTCTGCAGATCCTGTGTCCTATGACAGCCCTGTGCAAGTAGCTAACAGCTCACAGCAAAGCACGAGACAGCTATGTTTAGGCACCTGAACTGAGACCCTAATTTATGCAAAGTACTTAGATATTAAAGTAATGACTATACTGGAAAAAAACAACTGACAATCTTGAATACTGGTTTGGACATAAGAGAAATGTTGGAGTGGCATGCTGTAAGTTTGATTTAGGGTCTTGCACTGAACAGCGTAGATAAAGCTAGTAGATGATTGCTAGATAGGCGCAAGGCATTTGGTGTGGAATCAGATAGGCTGTCCATATGAGAAACAAAAGAATAGGTGTGCAATTGATTATTTTCATACAAATGCTCAGATCAAGTTTGCTTCAGTACCATACGCCTCTATTCTTTGCCCTTCGCTTTAGATACTTTTGTTCTTGTAACAGTTTTTATGTGGGTCCAGTCACCAGAAAGTAATGAGAAAATACAGATTTTTCTCTATCCACCAGGAAGTCAACGGCAGTTAAGTACCTCACTTCTGGTGTGATGGAAAGTGATGCTGCTGGTTGAAGTCTGTGCAGTGAAGAAAAGCCCTAAATTTAGCTTTCAAAAGAGTACACCCTCGGCTGGGTAAGGAGCTGGCTGGAGGGCCGGGCTCAGAGAGTGGTAGTAAATGGAGTTAAATCCAGCTGGCGACCGGTCACGAGTGGTGTTCCCCAGGGGTCGGTGCTGGGGCCTGTCCTCTTCAATATCTTTATTGATGACCTAGATGAGGGCATTGAGTGCACCCTCAGTAAGTTTGCAGATGACACTAAATTGGCTGGGAGTGTGGATCTGCCTGGGGGTAGCGAGGCCCTACAGAGGGATCTGGACAGGCTGGAGAGCTGGGCTGAAGCCAATGGCATGAGGTTCAACAAGAGCAAATGCCGAGTCCTGCACTTTGGCCACAACAACCCCAGGCAGCGCTATAGGCTTGGGGCGGAGTGGCTGGAGGACTGTGTGGAGGAAATGGACCTGGGGGTACTGATTGATGCACGGCTGAACATGAGCCGACAGTGTGCGCGGGTGGCCAAGAAGGCCAACGGCATCCTGGCTTGCATCAAAAATAGTGTTACTAGTAGGAGCAGGGAGGTAATTGTCCCCCTGTACTCAGCACTTGTGAGGCCGCATCTCGAGTACTGTGTTCAGTTTTGGGCCCCTCACTACAGGAAAGACATTGAGGCTCTGGAACGCGTTCAGAGGAGGGCTACTAAGCTGGTGAGGGGTCTGGAACACAGGCCTTACGAGGAGCGTCTGAGGAAGCTGGGATTGTTCAGCCTGGAGAAGAGGAGGCTTAGGGGAGACCTTATAGCTCTCTATAACTTCCTGAAGGGAGGTTGTAGTGAGCTGGGGGTCGGCCTCTTCTCCCGTGTAGGCAGTGACAGAACTAGAGGGAATGGTAGCAAGCTGCGCCAGGGGAGATTCAGGCTCGACATTAGGAAGCACTACTTCTCAGAAAGAGTAGTCAGGCACTGGAATGCACTGCCCAGGGAGGTGGTGGAGTCACCAACCCTGGGGGTGTTCAAGGAAAGACTGGATGTTGTATTGAGGGATATGGTTTAGTGGGAGCTAGTAGTAATAGGTGAATGGTTGGACTGGATGATCTTCTAGGTCTTTTCCAACCTTGATAATTCTGTGATTCTGTGATTCTGTAAATATCTCCATTTGTGTCATAAGCTCTCTGACCATTTCTGTAAATGCAAAACAATGTAAACCATACAAATGACAATGTAGAATCATTGAAGATTCGGAAATAGCACAGATATATAATAGTTGAGCTATGCTGCATTGTCAAGATATATCAGCACACACATACTAAGGTTAAGCTTTTATATTACAAATACTGACCCAGGCAGGTAGTCAGCCTTCCTGTTCATATTCTGGGTGCCTGTGAGAGGTGACTTTGTGTGACATTTATTATCTCTGTCTTAACTCTCAGACCACCCAAGTCCCCAGTTACCTTCCAAGGAAGTAGTGGGCCACTCGAAGTTGCATCCATCTGTGACAGCCACTGTGGATCTGCTGCTGACAGCTGGAAAATACTATGGTACTGAGGGACATGAGCTTTCAAGCTGTATACTTTTGACAGCCAGGCTGTCAAATTCCCTCTTAGGTTCCCTCTATGTTTAAGGAAAAGCTGTAAGAAAAATCATATCAACTTTAGAGCAAGCAAGGATTCCCCTTACACTATGAAATTTCCAAGTACCTACTACTTAGGCATTCAGGATGGTCTTTGTCTCTCTAGTGATGTAACACCCAAAGTCTAATAAGTAAAATGTGTCCGAGGCAGCAGTTTTGTTTTTCAATGGAAATACGCCACCATGATTTTGCAATGGTAAAGATAAATGTGAACATGACTGAGGATAAATGGCAAATAAAATGTTAATTTGAGCCTGCAGTCTTTCCTTTCTTTCCCTCTTCCTCCCCTACCCCCGCCTTTCTCACTTACTTTTGGTTAGAAATCAAAATAACGGGCCAGAATGCTAAAAGCTTTTCTCTCAGTGGTGTGTATAGATGCTTGTGTGTGTTATGAAAGCCAGCGCTGATTGCAGCAGCAGGAGTCAGCTTCAGGGAACAAAAGCTGGTCCCTCTCCCTGCCACTTCCTGTTCAGAAATTAATCTTATATGTGTGAGTGTGCATGCACAAACACACCACCCTCCCCTCGAAACACAATGGGGGCAACACAATGGGGGGCTGGAATTAATTTCAACAGTGTGTTCCCCGTAGCTCTGTGTGAACTAATCTCACTTGTAATATTTTTTTTTTCTCCTGCAACTTTTCCTTTTAATACTCTGATGATATTTGTGTTTCAGAAAACCTAAGAAAAAATATTTTTCTACATAGAGCATGAATTTATCCTAATACAGCAAGTCATCAGCCCTTCCCAGAGAGAAGCAGCTGCATAAATTCTCTTTCTTTTTTTAATAAAATCTGCATGAGATGGGGTTTTCTGTTTGACAGCCCAGAATGAGAAGTTTGAGATAGAAGTGCCGGAAGTCAGGTCATCAGTTGTCAGAGGAAAACTGAGGAAGAACATAAAATGAAACTTTAGGGATGTGAATTATATCACTTGTGGCAGTGTCCAAATCAAGTGGCAGTGTCCAAATCACTGACACTGTCAAAAATTCCACCTTAAAACGTTGTGTTTAAAAACCTGCAGGCACGCCAGTCACACCATGAACCTACAACCATGATGGCAGTTTTAACCGCTGTTAAACCTGTGCTTCTTAAATCAAGGTAATGGTGGAAAATGTTATTTTCAGAGAAGACATCAGCATTTACGGACATTGAGGAACAAAATGCCCCTTTCACAGGCGTGCAAATTCAAGATGCTTTTTTGTTTGACATCTTGTTCCATCCTTGGGGTAGAAGGCTGCATTTTCAACCGGTACTGAAGAACAGTACCAACAAACTTAGAAGCTTCTTCCTTTATAGGTACAAAAATACAAAAGGTGACGGGCAGGATTTTCACCCAGGGCCTGAGGTTGGTGGCCCTGCCTGTGGCAGGGGGGTTGGAGCTCTGTGATCCTTGGGGTCCCTTCCAACTCATACCATTCTATGATTCTATGATTCTATGATGCTCTGAAGCCCAGTCCCCTCTGGAATGCCGAATTGTAAGTTATTAAGGGATTTTCTAGCATGACCCAGCATTCCTATTTTCATTATAGTGAAGTATAAGCACCATATTAACATTATTTTGGACATTTTCAACCTTTCACACCCCCAAACACTAGTGAAATAAAAAGCCTAAACAAAACCTTAACTACTAAAACAACAATTTGAACAGTCTTTTAATTAGTTTCTTCAGTTTGATGAGCAGAGGATTCTTGTTGGGCTGTATACACCAACGTTTGTCCTCAGATGGATGTTCCACTGGTCCTTTGAGCCGGATGTAATGAGTCCAACCTTTCTCAGCAGTTCTCACGGCAGTTTCAGATGTCAGTAGAACCTGGAAAGGGCCTTCCTATTCAGGCTGCAGCTTGGATTCCTTCCATGACTTAATCAGAACCCATTCTCCAGGTTGGATAGTATGGACTGCAAATTCCAACAGTGGAGTTTGTGCAAGGAGTCCTTTACTTCTGAGAAAGGATAAGGAAGAGGATAGCCCCAATATATAGTTCTTAAGAAAAGTGTCTTTGGTTTCAAACCTTGGTATTTTTCCAATTTCACCCATATAGGGCAAACCAAACAACATTGCATAGAGAGATACACCTAAGTCTTTCCTAGGTGCAGTTTGAATTCTCAGTAAGGCAATGGGCAAGCATTTAATCCGAGGGGATTTGATTTCTAAAATTAACTTTGATAATTGTTTCTTTAAGGTTTGATTCATCCCTTCAACCCTACCAGAGGAGGATGGATGCCAGGGAGTATGAAAGTTCCAGGATATCCCTAATCCTTCCACAGTCCCTTTAAGCACCCTGGATGTAAATGACTTTCCCTTGGTCTGAATCCACATTTTCAATTATTCCATACCTGGGAATAATCTGTTCTAGAAGGATTTTAATTACCCCTGCAGCTGTGGCTGAAGCCATTGGATATGCTTCTACCCATCCTGTTAGGTGGTCAACCAATACCAGGATATATTTCAACGTTCCTATGGGTGGTGATTCAGTGAAATCCATTTGAATACTTTGAAAAGGTCTTAAACCGGGTTCTCTTCCCCCTTGAGGCTGTTTCTTGAGAATCTTTTTTTATTTATCTTTTAGCAAACAATGCACCTTTCACAGATTTGTTTAGCTATAGTATAAATTCCTATGCATCCGTACTTCCTTAGGATCACACATTGCTTGTACCCCCTAATGACTCCCTTGGTGTAAAATGGTCATTATTTCCCTCATGATTTGTTTCTTTAGCATTTCTCATCCACTTCCCTTCTTCTGTTTCAATACCTCCCAATTCCTTTAGTTCCTTTTTCTCTCCTTCAGTGAAAATTGGAACCCCCTTTGGTTCAGATACACAAGGAGTAAGATTACACACATCTTAACAACTTCAGGCCCCAAGGCAGCTTTTTTGGCTACCTCATCTGCTAATCTGTTCCCTCTAGCTTTCAAAGAGTTCCCTTTCTGATGCCCATTTACATGGACTATTGCAATTTCTCTGGGTAAGAGTAAATTCTTCAAAACCTGTTTTACCAGTTCCCCATGTACCAACTCCTTTCCTTTACTGTTAATGTTTGAACTATCCCAAAAACACACCTTGAATCAGTATAAATCGTCCATTCTGTCCCATGTAACAACTGTAATGCTTGATTTAAAGCATATAATTCGCATATCTGGGCAGACCAATTGTTAAGTAATCTTCCTGATTCTTTCATTCTTAAAGTAATGTATCTGTAATTGTCCATAGATCAAGGGATCTGACAGGAAGATTTCTTACTATATTCTAAATCTTTACAGCTTGTGCTACCATTATATCTCATTGCTGGAGGGGGTGGCTCTGTGTTATTTTGATACAAGCAGGCGGCATTGACTAAATGCCGTAATGAAGGAATTAACCACAACTGTTTTCTAGGTCCCCACCAGTGGTACGATTGATAATGTTTGTACAATTCCACAGGTGTCTTCACATCAGGTTGTGTTGACACCCTGTGTTGAGGCCACCAGGGGTAGCAATCCCTGCTGTCATCTCTCCTCTCCTCATGGGCTTGAGACCATAAACAATTGACCGGTGGCCCTTGCATTACATGAACCATGTTTACTGGTTCCACACACCTCAGGACCAAGTGCTTTCCCCAGTATGGCTTATTCCCATTTCATGTATCTGCCCATGGATGTCTGGATCAGAGTTGTTTGCCTCTGCACCCTAAAGTCTTATTGTCCCAAGAAAGGGAACATAAGAACAATTTAGGCTCCAAATCGAGGTTTGATTTAATTTATTATTAAATGGCCAGTTCCATTCAAAATCTCCCCAAATTATCGATTTATTCTGGTTCCAAAGCCAATCTAAATTTTTACCCATGTCCACAGGGAGAGCTGTTATAGGGATCCCTTGAGTAGGGGTATGTGGTAAAGGCAAATGGGTAATCACAGGAGAAAAGTTAAGCATACAAGCAAAACCTTATATAATTTTATAGATCACATTGTCTGGTTCAGTGTGATTTATAATCAGAGAACCATTGACAAAAATGCTCAAGGCTGTATATTCCATATACTAGATTTTTTTACAACTACAGCCATGATGTAGCATTTATTATTAAAACTTGAGTTACAAACAATCACTCCTATTGAAACAAACAGACAAACAGACAGACAAAACTAAGACCAGAAAACCAAAGCTCCCAGTCTGTGTTTCAGGTTTCCATATTTCTTCAATTTCTTCCAGCTATAGTTCATATTTCAGACTTATACCTATGAGGTCTCCCCCACATGTCGTCTCAGCTGTCCCTTTTCTTTTTTCTTACTGGAGCAGTCCTGTGATTGAAAGAAGAGAAAACTGCACGAACATACATATGCTCGACAGAGAATTGGTTAGAAATCTGGTGTAATTCACCTTTTAGGATATTATTTTTCTTCAATATTCTTGCCAGTGCACTACGGGCAATGGCAGGGGACTGTTTGCATCCCTCAGGAGGTTGGTTGAAGGTATATTGTACTCCCTCCCAAGTGAACACAGATTGATGTTTACCCTCCTCTCGAAGGGGAATCATATTTAGCTTGTGTTGGGCTGACTGGTTCAGCAGTGTCAGCACCAGTGGCTGAGTGGCGCTGTGTTACTGTTTGACTCCCTGTGGGCCACCGCCACCACCAGCTGTCCCCTCCCATCTATTGTGCTGACTACACTGGAGCCTTACAGGGTGACTGGGCTCTGGCTGCAGTATCACAGGTTTCCAAGTCTTTGATATCTTAAGACATTCGGTTTTCCCCTGGAGACCAAACACACACAGTACTAATTGGTCTGTTTTCAGGGACTCCAGTCACCCCTCTTACATTTATTTTCTGCTGGGTAGTGGTCAGTCCTAACCTTTTGGCTGATAACACTTATTTGAGCTCCCATATAAATTGTGAAATGCACAGGTCTGCGCCTGGGACCAGCAGTTAACATAACATGTGGGTCAGTGTGCTGGTCAGGCCATTCTAAATTGGATGGTTTGTTCATTGATTACATTCTCCCAAAAGCATTCAATGCCCATTGGCAATTTGTGCCCCAGTATGAGTCATCACTGTTGAAACCTGTTGGTTGAGCTTTATTCCCTTCAGTCACAAATTAACCCTTATTTGAGAGATTTTGACATAACACAATCAACAGCAAAATATTACCAGTAAAAAATATGACAACCCATTTCAGTTTGCAAAAGTAACATTTCCCAGCATTTTTCACAGGGGGAACTATTACAAGAAATTGTTATTTATGGCACAAAGATGGGATGGTTAGAGGAAGGTTTAACTTTGCAGTGCTGGGTTTGCCAGGCACGGGGTTTTTTTGAGAAGGATCCCCATCCTTCCTCGACAAACCAGTCCTCAGCGCAAGGATCCCTGGAGGAAAGGCATTGGCGCTAAGTATACCACGCCCAGCCCTAAATGGGCAATTCACAGATTATTCACACATTGGCAAGTTTATGGAATTTTCTGATGCCACCAAAACACAGGAGGGGGAAGTCTTCTGTGCCAACCCACTCGAATAATATCCAATTTAGAATGGCCTGACCAGCACACTGACCCACATGTTATGTTAACCTCTGGTCCTAGGCGCAGACCTGTGCATTTCACAATTGATAAGGGAGCTCAAATAAGTGTTATCAGCCAAAAGGTTGAGACTGACCCCTACCCAGGAGAAAATAAATGTAATAGGAGTAACTGGAGTCCCTGAAAACAGACCAATTAGTACTGTGTGTGTTTGGTCTCCAGGGGAAAACCGAATGTCTTAAGATAAAGGTTGTCATTGGTCCATACTGAAATAATAACGAATGTTAATCAATATCCTTTACCACCTGCTGCTAAGGAGGGGATCACAGAGGTGATCAAAGACCTGGAAACCTGTGATACTGCAGCCAGAGTCCAGTCACCCTGTAAGGCTCCAGTGTGGTCAGGCACAATAGACAGGAGGGAACAGCTGGCAGTGGCAGCAGCCTGCAGGGAGTCAAACAGTAATGGTCAGCCGCTGGTGCTGACGCTGCTGATAAGTTAATTTTGTAGCTTCTTCAAAAAGGTTTGTTCATTGATTACATTCTCCCAAGAGGATTCAATGCCCATTGGCAATTTGTGCTCCAGTATGAGTCATAGAATCATAGAATCATAGAGTCATAGAATCATAGAATCATAGAATGGTATGAGTTGGAAGGGACCCCAAAGATCACAGAGCTCCAACCCCCCTGCCACAGGCAGGGCCACCAACCTCAGGCCTGGATCTACACTAGGTTGCCCAGGGCCCCATCCAACCTGGCCTTGAATACTTCCAGGGACGGGGCATCCACCACCTCTCTGGGCAGCCTGTTCCAGCACCTCACCACTCTCTCTGTAAAAAACTTCCCCCTAATATCTAATCTAAACCTTCCTTCCTTTAGCTTCAATCCATTCCCCCTTGTCCTGTCATTGTCTATCCTTTTAAAAAGTTGAATCCCCTCCTGCTTATAAGCTCCCTTCATGTACTGGAAGGCTGCAATGAGGTCCCCCCGCAGCCTTCTTTTCTCCAGACTGAACAAGCCCAGCTCCCTCAGCCTCCCTTGGTAGAGCAGGTGCTCCAGCCCTCTAATCATCTTCGTGGCCCTCCTCTGAACCCTCTCCAACAGTTCCACATCCTTCTTGTATTGGGGGCCCCAGATCTGGACACAGTACTCCAGATGGGGCCTCACAAGGGCAGAGTAGAGAGGGACAATCCCCTCCCTGTCCCTGCTGGCCACCCCTCTTCTAATGGAGCCCAGGCTACCATTGGCCTTGCGAGCTGCAAGAGCACACTGCTGGCTCATGTTAAGTTTCTTATCCACCAGAATATCCAAGTCCTTCTCAGCAGGGCTGCTCTCAAGGAGCTCTTCTCCCAAGTCTGTATCTATGTTTGGGATTCTTCCGGCCGAAGTGCAACACCTTACACTTGGCAGTGTTGAACCTCATTAGGTTCACCCGGGCCCATCTCTCCAGCCTGTCAAGATCCCTATGGATGGCTTCCTTTCCTTCTAGGGTGTCGACCACACCACTCAGCTTGGTGTCATCCGCAAACTTGCTGAGGGTGCACTCAATTCCATCATCGATGTCATTGATAAAGATGTTAAAGAGAACCGGTCCCAAGACAGACCCCTGGGGGACACCGCTTGTCACCGGCCTCCACCTGGACATAGAGTCATCACTGTCGAAACCTGTTAAATGAGCTTTATTCCCTTCAGTCACAATTTAACCCTTATTTGAGAGAAATTTTGATGTAACACAATCAACAGCAAAACGATATTACCAGTACTCCCTCTTAATTTGTGTGTTATCGTAAATTCTCCACAAAGGACCTCTGATGAGGCAGCCTGATTTCTCCACTTCACAAGTCAGCATAAAAAAAATACAACAATCCATTTCAATTTGCAAAAGCAACATTTCCCAGCATTTTTCACACTGGCATGGGTCACTGCTGTGGGGCACAGTCATAAATCATGGAATGTCTCTCAGTCTCTCAGTCCCAGTCCTCCATGATGTCACCAGCCTGCCCCCAGCAAACCTGCTCTGGCGCAAGTCTCTCACTTGCTCATCTCTGTGTCTCTGTCCCTCTCCATGGGCTGCAAGTGCTGGCCATGGCTTGCTCCAAGATGGGTCACAGCATCTCCTGAATGTCTCCCCCTGCTCCAGCGTGGGGCCTCTCCATGGGCTGCAGGTGGGGTCTCAGCCTTGCCCATGGGCTGCTATGGTGCCTGGTCTGTGCAGCCAAGGACATGTGGTTTTAAGCCCTGGCCTGGGAAGAATGCATTTTCCAGGGCGCCGCTGCCCCTGCCAGCTCACTCTCCCAAAAACGCGACCCCAACTCCTCACTGGATTATCTGTGAAGCGTGCCCTCCTCTTGCATTGCTCCCCCTTGACTGCCTGTGAAACCTAGCTCTTCCTCACAGCACAGCAACTCCTGTGAGCTTCTCACACCGATTGCTGTGGTCAGCTGTTTCTCTTGTCAGGGGCACAGGTTTCCCACTGTCTGTTCATTTAGCTGAGGCTTAAGCCAGGCCCTAACCACCAGCTTGTGGGACCTAATGAATACCCCCAATGTTGCCCACATGTCCCAGTGTGTGTTCCTATCCTCGTGACAGCCTTCTCCATCCCATGGTGGTGCAGAGCTGTCTCCTGTCTGACCAGATGCCCTTTCAGCCCTTTTGCGTGACTCTCCCCCTTTGCACCCGACTTGACCGTGGCTTTAGGTGGCACTTGTGGGGCGTGGAAGTCCTTGCCTTGAGCAGGAGACAGAACCAAAGTATGGTCAACTGTGAAAACCAGAAACATTATTTATAAAGAAAGAGAGCCAAGTGAGCCGCTGCAAGTCAGGTGTGCACTTAGGGAGATTGGGCGGGACAGAGCGGGCCCCTGATGCTGAGGCTGCCTTTGGAGCAGCAGTCATGGCCCCTGAAGGAAACGGGGGTGGTTCCTTGCAGCCTGGCTCCTGCTTGTCCTGCAGCTCAGGTGTTTATGCGCCTCACGAACTGCATGAGGTCCTGCAGCAGGCTGAAGAACTTCAACACCTTCTGACGGGGAAAAGGGCAGGGTGGAAACCAGCCTGACTGTGTTGGCGGTGGTGTTGGCCTCTGTAAGGGCGTTGATGTGAAGACGGGCTCAGGCGCCAATGTGAAGATGGGCTTGGGACTCCATGTGAAGACGGGCTTTGGCGTCGGAGGAGCTGTGGTTGCCTGGAGCAGGCCCATCTGCACCAGGATCCATTCATAGAAGTACTGGGTGGAGGTGTAGACCCCGGGCTGTTTGGGTCTCCCACAGCCTTTGCCCCAGCTGGTCACTCCAACGAGCCAGAAGTAGTCGGCATTGTTGTCCTTGCAGACAAGAGGCCCGCCGCTGTCACCCTGCAGCGGAAGAGAGAGGATAAAAAGGGTGTTGGCTGGCCATTGTCAGCACTGCATCTGGCCCCTTGTCACTCGGGGCACCCGCCAGAGCTGTCCTTACTGCACTGAAAGGCTCAGCTCGGTTGCTGGAGCCTACAGAATCTTGTGTCGGAGGGGGTGGTGGGCCTGTCTGGTGGGGCTCTCTCTCATCTCTGCTGAAGGAGAAGTGAGCCTCAACAGTGGCAAGTGCACTGCAGGCAGAGGGCGTGCCAGAGCGTGTTGGGGCAGTGGTGGCAGGGCTGCCGGTGGTGCTGGGGGCTGAGTGGGAGCATGTTCCTACCTGGCAGGTGTCGATGCCACCCTTCATATAGCCAGCACACAGGTTGTGGCTGTAGATGGCCCCTGCGTACCACTGGCTGCTGTTGCAGAGCTTGATATCGATGAGGTGGACCTTGGCCTCCTGCAGCACATCAGGTGGTTGTCCAGCTGTGAGCACAGAAAAGAACACAGCAGCTCGTTGCCGCTTCTCCCGCTCCACCTGGATGAAGCACCTGCCTGGGAGGTCTTGGCTTTCTTTCTGGAAGGCACTGTCCCTTCCACCTTGCCTTGGGAAATGGCTTGGGTCCACCCACCTCCCTCTGGGTATCCGTCCCCACAGCCTGAGTGGGGCAAAATTTTGCTTCTGCTGCCAGGGAGCCCAACCCACCTCCCCAGGGGACCAATCTGGCGCTCGGGATATGAGTGCTTGCTGGAAACTCACATCTTGCCACTGTGGAGCCCCAGCCACTGATGTAGCAGGTCGTCAGCTCCGAGACTCTCAGCGAGGCATCAGGCACGCAGGCGAGCTGGATGTAGTTGCTGCAGTGCACAGGCTGGTCCAGTTCCAGCAAGGCAATATCATTCTTTGTGAAATTGTTGTACTCCTTGTGAGCCAGCAGCCGCCTGATGTAGCGCACCTGAGCCTGGGGACCCGGCTGACTCAGCTGCGTGGCACCGATCAGCACACGCCACCTCGTGATGTGGCTGGAAACCAGAAGGAGAGGGGAGTCAGAGGGAGTGAAGCCCCGTGCTGCAGCAGCCCAGCACTTTCCCGCCATCTGCATCCAGGGAGAGAGAGAGGAAAGTGGCACTGCGCAGGGTGTGCCTGCCCCAACAGGCCTCAGGTGCAAGGAATGCAGAGCTGGAGGTGGCTCGAAAGCAGTGGCACGAGCCCGGCCTTCTCCTGAGCAGTCTCTGCGCTAGGCTTGGCAGTGTCCAGGCTCCAGGCTCTGGGCGTTGCCTAGCTGAAGAGGGGAGTCATGGAGTGGCTTTGGTGGGCACCTGACATCCAGCCAGGGTCAGCCTACCACATTTACTCCATCTGCTGTTGAACAAGAAGTAGTAGTCCAGACAGGTCTGTAGATGATCCACTAAAGCAATATCCCTGTTTCTGCAGGAGAAAAAAACCCTAATGCTATGAAAATTTGTACAGTTTACTTCATATGCTCTTTTCTTCCAATGTCAAAAATAGATAAAGCCTGGAGGAGCAATGCTGGTTTCCTTCCTGAATTCCGTTCTCATACCTTTGGTTTGTATGATGCTCTAATGCTCAACTCATTTCCCAAACCTATGACACTACTACAAGGCATGAGGTTTGAAAGCCTACAATAACCTATGCTGTGGCTGACTTCTCAGCATGACCTAGAAGTTAAATTTAAGATTTCCTTGCCACTGCAATGACCCACATTATGAAAATGCTGTTACCGTCATAAAGTAGGAGAGGGATGGTCTTCTCTTCTAAAACCAAGTTCTGGAAAATCATTCCCTGTAGGACTCTAGATACTGTCTTCTCATATTTGTAAGTTAAAAAGCCTACCAAGGAATAAGGGCTACTTTGGGGCATGTTGTTCATCCATCAGACAGGCAGACTATTTGTCCTCCTCAGAACACTTCATCTTGTAAAGTCTCCTCCTGGTAAATGGGCAGTAAAAAATAATTTGGTAGACTTACAAGAAATTTTAAAAAATCCTGTAGAAGATTCATACCCTCTTCTAACACAATGTCACCTGCTGTATTCATAGAAAAGAAGATAAGAGTTTGGCAGTTCTTCAGGAAGCTGCTATCCATAAATATCGAATGCATTAGACAAAAAAGGAAGAACCAGAAAGATAATTATCATCAGGCAGTAAGATACAAATCTGGTTATAAGCAGCAACTTCATTTTAAAATTCCATGCAAGTATATATGCAATATTTGCATATTTCACTGAAGTGAAAACACAAAGACCAGATGAACAGTGGGAATTCATAGAAGGATATATGGCACACAAAGAGAAAAACACAAAGCCAGTAGACAAAACATCAGAATGGTTCATTAAAGATACAGAGCCCAAAAATACTGTGTGGCACAAGTGGAACTGCCAAAAGGAAAACTACTTACTGAACGGGAATATTTACATGATCTCCTTAGCAATAAATATTTTCATCACATACATTTATCTGAGGTAAATCAGATGCCTTTAAGAAATCTGAAGATACCTCTCAAGAACCTCAGTTTGGCTTGTGTTTATTCTTTAATTTATGCAACAGGAAAAAAAAGTCTAAATTTGTTCACCTTTATTGGCTGTGATGTATGCTTTCTACAGAGAAACATGTTCACAAAAAAGTAAACTTAGGCAACCATGTCTCATTCAAAGAAAGAACATTTGAAATGCAGCAAATTTATTAAGCCTTTTAAACTTCTTACTAGTGCATCATCTTTGCTTTGGTAATGCTGCCTGTCATCACCTTCTGACTTACACTGACATTGTTTAGAAACTACTTTCAGTCTGTGCCACAGCTGATTATGCAAAACAGTATCCTAAAAAGTGGTAAAATCTGTGGGAAATCTTTAGGAAAAATTGGAGAATTTAACGCTTTTATAGAACTAATTTATCTATCATTTCTGTTCTCAGTCTTCTGCAAAAATTAGGAACCAGAAGAACTCTGCAGAAGTGGAACTGGAACCCAGGCTGTCAGATTTGCTTCATCTATGAGTGAGGGACCCCACATGTGCAGGGAAAGGAACAGAATAGAACCTCATATTTTGACAGAAAGATTATATGTAAAAATAAAAACCACAACAGTGCTTTAAAGAAAGGCAGTCTAGGATTTTGATCAGCTACAAAAATCAACATCCTTCTTACAGTACTAAGCAAATACTGTCTTATTATAAATCCTACTAGAATACGACTTTAAAAATGAAAAATTTTTACTTTATCATCTTCAGTACCTGAAAAAAAAAATCAGAGAAAGCCCAGTAAAAATAGGAGCAGTTACATTTTAACAAAACTGATTTTCTGAGTGAAAATTGCATTGACCATCCCGCAGTCTTGCAAAACAGGTGTGGTGGGTTAACCATGTCTGGAGGCCAGGTTCCCACGAAAGCCTCTGTCACTGCCCTCCTCAGCTGGGCAGGGGAGAGAAAATATAACCAAAAACTTGTGGGGACAAGATAAGGACAGGGAGAGATCATTCACCAGTTACTGTCATGGACAAAACATATTCAACTTGAAAAAAATTGATTTAGTTCATAACCAATCAAATCATAGTAGGATAGTGAGAAATAAAACCAAATCTTAAAAGATCTCCTCCTCCCCCCTTCCTCACAGGCTTAACTTCATTCCCCAATTCTGTACCTCCTCCTCCCAGCAGCACAGGGGGACAGGGAATGATTGTTGTCAGTTCATCGCATGTTGTCTCCAACAACATTTTTTTCAATATAATAGTCTCTATCCCACTCCAAATTATGGAGAAAAAAAGAATGATGAAAGATAAATAGAAGAATATAGAAGAGGAAAGACAGCATAACTTTAGCTGCCACCTGCTATCTATGCTATTTCTTAAGCTTAGCTCTCTGGGAGTGAATGGCATGTGATAATGAGATCTATCATCCTGACCTGTGAACTTCTTGTCTTCATTCTATGATGGAGAAATCCCAAACTCCATCTGGGACTATTAGCCTTCAGGAGACTATAATAAAATGACAAGTGAAATCAACTCTAAGCTAGAGACTTAAGGCTCTGAAAAGACTTAATGCACAGTTTGTCTGGTGTCCTAGTTCCGGTGTGGTAACAAAAGCTTAATAATGAACACTAGTGAAGCTTTTTTTACCCCCGCAAAAATGGTGTTCAGAAACTTAGAAGAGAAAAGCAGGGAGAACATTTTTGGGAACCTTAGTTTTATTTTCTTTTCCATTTCACCACCTGGGCTAATAACTGAGAACAGCAGACTGAGAACAGCAGACTGACTCTGCAACAGCTGCTACTGATGCACACCACTAGCTTGTCTCTAATTAGAACAAAAGACTTTCTCAGCAGCACTAAATCTGTAGTAACTTAAAAAGTAATGATGAGAGTGCAGAATGAACGGATTTTCCACTGTTTGCTCTTGCTCTGCCTGTTTTTAAGGTTCTTTATGCACCTTATGAACTCTTCCACTGTTTAAATAAATGCTTGGAAAAAAAAAATCTGCTGGTCATTTCATAGCAACAGCTGTTACCCAAATGTCTTCTGTTGGGGTTGCATTTCTGCCCCGGTATGATTTCGTACTATGCTTTTCCAGGTCTAAGAAATATAATTCCATGCAATTCTTCTGTAATAAAAATTCAGGCGCATTTTTTTTAATTTTTAAAGTTATTCTCATACTTAATAGGAAACAATTTTGTTACTACTTTTGAAATGGCAACTTCCCGGTGATAGGAAAAACAGCACACTAGTCATTTGTTTATTGTAATGGAGTTGCTATGTGACTCTTTTAAGTTTCCTTAGATGACTATAATTGTAAACTAACCAGCAAAAAGTACAAATACAAATGCCTAGGTTTAAGACAATATTTGACATTGTCTCTCTATTCTACGTATTTCTGCTGAGGAACATAACCTTGGCATCTTCAGGGTAGCTATAATAATCTGTACAACACTTAATCTTACAAAGGATACAGGACTTGAACGTGATCTGTGCTGGTGAGGCATTCCAGGGCATGGACTGTGTCCCACTTTGGGACTGTGTCATATGCATATTGCACATACTTAAAAGACTGCAACAAGGAGCTGACCATAAAGCACTGCCACTAATGAGAATGGGGGAAAATACTTTTGCAGTGCATAGAAAATGTTAATGGTTTATTTACTTTTTAAATTTTTGAAGTAGAAGAAAATCACAAAAACTGTAGAAAAACTTAGCTATTTGTGACAGGATTTTTTTGTGCATAACAAACAGCTGGCTTCTGTTGTCTTGTAAGTTAACTATTTAAACTCTGCTTCTGCACTCTCTGGTCAATCGGTAGTCTCTCATTCTTTATCACTTATTTGCATCTTTTCCTTTGAACAAGCAGCCGCTCTTGATTCCACCACCTTTCCTTTACATTCTACTCTCCCTGGGACCTAGCCCTACTCTTTGTAAGAAAAAACTCATCATCATTTACTTCATACCGTGCACTTTCCCTGTGCATGGCTCAGTCAAAATTTCGAGGCACCTCCGGTTTTGATGAGGAGGACCATTATTAAAATAACTGTAGTTGTTTGTTTTCAATGACTAACTTGATTAAAAACTTGCAGATATGCCAGGTATTTCTTAGATCTACTTTTGGTGATAAACCTTCTATAGGCTATTTCTAGGTTTTTAGTATGGTAACTGAAGCATGCAGTATATACAATTGCCTATGTTAATGATGGCAGAATGCATCATTCCATAGTTCCAGAAATACATAATCACTAATAAATAGGTAAAACTAATTCATTATCTATTAGCAATGGATTCAGAAGCATAAAGTAATGCTTCCTTACATAGCTGAACTTCCCACCCATCCAAAAAAAAAAGGTTATTGTTTGGTATGTTGGCCCCGGAAGGGTCATTTCTTACAGTATTCCTAACATTCATAATAACTAGATTTACCTTTTCAAAGTATATTATTTGAAATTAAATATTCCTGCAGGAAGATGCCTGCTCCCTGTGCATCCCCCTAAGCAGCTGATGAGTGTTGAGTGGAGTCCTAAAAAGCAGCTTTTTGCCACCTGAGCAGAAAATTGATTTTCTGCACAAACCGTATTTTGTGTTGGGGTAAATGTAGCTTCTGTTGCACCTCTGAACAGATCCCACACTCCTGGTCTTTCACTAAATGTAGAAAGTGGAAAAGCAGCCCTGAAAAAGAGGCAGTTATGCTTGTTGAAGACAAACTGCAAAAGCCAGAGAAAAAGCAGGAAAGAGGGTTGTTTAGAGATGTAAATTTGTGTGTCCTTTAGCAGGGTGGCCACACCGTGTACTTTATCATGGTAAGGAAGGTGCAGACGGAAAGACTCGTGCTGTGCAGGAGTCCCCACAAAGTGGGACAACCTTTTGTATAGGAATGTTGTGGTTCTTGTATTAATGACAGTTCCTGAAACTGGACTTGAGGCTGCTGCGTCAGCCACTGAGAGGGTATAAAAGTTTGCTCAGTTGTTATTGAAGTTGTCTTCGATCCACCACAATCGGAGTCCATGCTTTTCAATACACCACATCTAAATCCTTGCATAACGATGGTCACGGAGACTGAATTCTGTATGGGATCTGTGGAATCATAGAATCATAGAATGGCATGGGTTGGAAAGGACCCAAGGATCACAGAGCTCCAACCCCCCTGCCACAGGCAGGGCCACCAACCTCAGGCCTGGATCTACAAAAAGGACAAAACTGGAGCTTAGCACAAAACAAGATGGAAATACCTCTGTTCCTGCAAGTGAAGAGGGGTAACTTTTTTGTGTCTGGACATGCATTAATGCAGGAATAAGGAACAGAAGAAGCACTCTGAAGAGTTTTTCTGCAATCAGAGCAGAAAAAAATTGGATGAAAATGGAGAATAAAGTCCATGTTCTAAAGATGAGCAAACATTTGTATTCTCATTTCCAATAAATTTAATAATGTTTGTTGTTCTGTGATTTTTACTGGAACATAGAACACAGGGTGTGCAGTCAAATGCAATGTTTTTACAAAATTTTAAATTCTGTTTTACAATATCTGTTTGCTGCTGATAGTGAGACACATCCTGATTGAGTATATGTTCAAGTACTTTTGTCATCATTGCAACACAGGAATCAGTTCTTATGTCCCAGCTGTATTGCTGAAATTGCAGTAATATCAGCTTTCAAACTTTCAAGCTTTTTCTTTTCTATCTTTCCCAAATTGATTTTGAAAATAAATTGTCCCCTAATCTCATAGCTCTTTTAGACATAAGGATTTCATCAAGTTGTCATAGAAGTTAATGGTGGAATTCTTACTGACTTCTTTTAGGCCTGGTTTCTGTCATGTATTCAGAAAGTCACCAAGGATGGACCATTGGGAAAGTATCATGCTGTCATTTATTAGAAACGCAGAAAAAACAATCACAGGCCCTGGTCTTGCAATTATTTGTATAGACTGAAGGTTACACCCATGCAGAGTCTCAGCGAAGTTAATGGCGTCTCACGCTGGCGCAACAATCTGCTTATCTGCTATAATTGCAGGATTGAGATCATAACTTGTAAATTACAACATTGATGGGCCTAACTGAAATGCTAATTCTACCTCTGAACCTCTGGGGAAACTTCATCCCATCTTTACCCAAAAAGCTATGCAAGAGGTATTTGTTCGGCATATAGATGGCAGTGATGGTTTAGAGGCAAGCGGCTCTATTTTTGGAAGCTTTCTTAACTGCATTATTGGACTACTCTGAGACATCCTAGTATTTCAGACTTTCTGAAGTTATTTAACCTAATCAATGTATGTAGGGTATAATTGACCTCTTCGCTGTGGGAGGCAACACAGGAAAGAAATGACATAATTCTGCATGTCTCTGTTCTGTAGTGACAGCCTGTCATTTCCTGTACTCTGCTAGAGGTTATGAATAGACAATGCATGTAGGCTGAACATAGTTGCTTGGAAACCATCTTTTTTACTTTCTTAAAGATAATCACTTCTCTTCAGAAAAACATTGATTAGTTTAATTTCTTTTGATGTTGAAGCAATAAATTTGCCGGTAACTTCTCCGAGTATCTCAATAAATAGAGGGGAGGCTATTTAAAAGTTCAAACTATTAATTTTCTTGGACTTTGTAAGCAAAGTCATCTAATAAATGTTAGTGTGGACATGGCATTATAATTTTATTTTTTTCATTAGTTAAGAGATTATAAAACATACATTAAACTTTAAAAGTATACTCTGGATCGTTTTTGTGATACAGGAGTGAAATGTTTGCAAATTTGGTATAAGAGTGAAATATTTGCAAATTCAACACCCTTCTGGTTGAAAACCAAGTTTGTTCACCAGTTAACTACATGAACACTATTGTGACTGAAAAGACACAGAAACATCAGTGTTTTATATGCTATACAGCCTGGGCCATTATCTGGTTTTCATAGTTTTTGGAACTCCCCATTAAGAATGCCTCCATTCCATGACCCAAAGGTCCGTTCTTTCTGCTGAGGTGGCCTAGTCCTCCCTGGCGCTACTAGAGGTGCCAGCGCATAAGCTGCTGCAGCTCCTCAAGGAGGCCACTCCCAGGGGTGACTCCCTGTCACAGTGCAGCCCCTCCCTGCGCTCTGCCTGGGGTTTCCTGCCAAAGGCAGCAGCAGGCCCTTCCTGTCAAATTTGGATCAACATCCATTTGCGTAATGCTGTCCTTGGTGGCAACGCGGGCACACACCTGGCCCTCCACCTACATTTGTCTTCAGGCGGTTTTTTCAGAAGTGTCCACACTGACCACAGGAATAACATCGCTGCGATCTGACTGATGCTGCTGCAAATGCCTTGGCAAGCAAAGACAACACATGCTGTGTAGAACCTATATCCATACACACCGTGATCATGTCATCAACACTGGGGTTTTTCAAGGGCCACAAAACGTTTTGACAGTCCGAATTAGCATTTTCAATTGCAAGTTGCTTCAAAATATAATCCTGAGCAGCCTCATTCTCTACTTGCTTTTGTAAAGCATCATTAAGTCTGTCCAAACATTTCATGAATGGCTCCCATGGTTCCTGCTTTATACAAACAAAAGGTTGTATTTGTCCTCTAGCTTCAGGAACGCTTTTAAGGGCATGGAGTGCAAGTTGCTTAATGTGCTGCAAGCCTTCAGGAGAGATTCTGGCTTGAGCCACATTTGTGCTACAATCACCTTCTCTCATCAACAAAGTCACCGCTCTTGGACAGAATCACAGAATCACAGAGTCACAGAATAACAAGGTTGGAAAAGACCTTTAAGATCATCAAGTCCAACCATTCACATCCTAAACTAAACCATATCCCTAAGTACTTCGTCTACCCTTTTTTTGAACACATCCAGGGAAGGTGACTCAACCCCCTCCCTGGGCAGCCTGTTCCAGGCCCTGACAACTCGTTCAGTAAAAAATGTTTTCCTAACATGCAATCTAAACCTGCCCTGGCACAGCTTCATGCCATTCCCCCTTGTCCTATCACCTGTCACCTGGCTGAAGAGACCGTCACCTACCTCTCTATAACCTCCCTTCAGGTAATTGTAGGCAGTGATAAGGTCTCCCCTCAGCCTCCTCTTCTCCAAGTTAAGCATCCCCAGCTCCCTCAGCCGCTCCTCATAGGATTTGCCCTCCAGCCCCTTCACCAGCCTGGTTGCCCTTCTCTGGACTCGCTCCAGGACCTCCATGTACTTCTTATGGTGAGGAGCCCAGAACTGGACACAGTACTCGAGGTGTGGCCTCACCAATGCCGAGTACAGGGGCACAATCACCTCCCTAGACCTACTGGCCACACTGTTTTTGATACAAGCCAAGATGCCATTGGCCTTCTTGGCCGCCTGAGCACACTGCTGACTCACATTCAGTCTGCAGTCAACCAACACCCCCAGGTCCTTCTCTGCCTGACAGCTCTCCAGCCAGTCTCCCTCAAGCCTGTAGCGCTGCATGGGGTTATTATGTCCCATGTGCAGCACTCTACACTTGGCCTTGTTAAACTTCATCCCATTGGTCTCAGCCCATTGGTCCAGTCTGTTCAGATCCCTCTGAAGAGCCTCCCTACCCTCAGGCAGATCAACACTTCCTCCTAGTTTAGTGTCATCTGCAAACTTACTGAGGGAGCATTCAATCCCTTCGTCGAGATCATTGATAAAGATGTTGAACAAAACTGGACCCAGAACTGAGCCCTGGGGGACGCCACTCGTGACTGGCCTCCAGCTGGATTTTATTCCATTTACCACCACCCTCTGGGCTCGGCCATCCAGCCAGTTTTTAACCCAGCTGAGGGTCCACCTGTCCAGGCCTGTGGCAGCCAGTTTCTCAGTCAGAATTCTGTGAGAAACTGTGTCAAAGGCTTTACCAAAGTCCAGGTAGATCACATCCACAGCCTTCCCCTCGTCCATTAAGTGGGTCACCTTGTCATAGAAGGTGATCAGGTTAGTTTGACAGGATCTACCTTTGGTAAACCCATGTTGACTAGGCCTGATCCCCTGGCCATCGCCCATGTGCTGCATGATAGCTCCCAAGATGACACTCTCCATGATCTTCCCTGGGACTGAGGTCAGACTGACAGGCCTGTACTTCCCTGGATCCTCCTTCCGACCCTTCTTGTATATGGGTGTAACATCTGCCAGTCTCCAGCCAACTGGAACTTCCCCAGTCCACCAGGATTGCTGATAGATGATGGAAAGGGGTTTGGCAAGCACATCTGACAGCTCTCTCAGCACCCTTGGGTGAATCCCATCTGGCCCCATTGACTTGTGGGTATCTAACTGGCCAAGTAGGTCGCTAATCATTTCCTCCTGAACCATGGCAACTTTGATATTCTTCCCCTCCCTGTCAGACAGTTCCGGAGGAACAGTCTGAGTGCAGGTGGGCATCAGGTCAGGTGTCAGGTTGGCTCTCCAGATCAGTAATGTGCTCTGTGTTACCACTTTGTTATGTTGGTAAAGTGCTCTGTGTCATCACCATGTGTTTGTATTCTGTCCTAAGCTCTGTTGTTGCTCCCCTTGCTTTGCTGTGTCAGTAATGTCCTTATCCCAACCCGTGGGGCTTTCTCCTTCTCCTCCCAATGGAGGGGTGAGCGAGACGGGTGGGGTGCTCAGCCACAGCCTGAGGCTGAACCATGACAGATGCCCAGAGAAGTTTTTCTGGCTCTCCCCTCCCTGGCAGTGTTCAAGACCAGGTTGGATGGGTCTAGTGCAGGGTGTCTCTGCCCATGGCAGGGGTGGGTGGGATTAGATGATCTTTGAAGTCCCTTACAAACTGAACCATGCTGGGTTTCTATGAAATACACTAAATATTTAAGTATTTCTAAAGTATTCAAGAGAAACGCATCAGAGCAGAATGTAGCTACTCTCTGTAAGTATACAATACTTTTGTATGTTGTCACGGTTCAGCCCCAGTCAGCAGCTGAGCATCATGCACTGCTCGCTCACCCCTCCACTGGAGAAGAAAACAGACAAAGCCTCCTCAGTTGGGATAAGGACAGTTTACTGACAAGCACCACAAAAGGTGAAAAATAACAGACCCTGGGGCAGAATTCACAGACATGGGTGATAACACCGAGCACTGCACTAACCTCATGCGAGGACCAACCTGACACCCGACAGCACTCAGACTGCCCTGGAGCCTCATCTACCTGACCTACCCCTCCCTGGCCAGCTCCTTTGGGGTGTGTGGTGGGGGGGAATGGAAAACAGCCTGGACCAACTCTGCTCACCTGTGCTGGCTGCTTGGGGAAAGTAACTCTGACCTGGCTGGGACCATGACATTAACCACTCCTTTTTACACACCATCTACATCATGCCCAGATCTTACATTCTCAGTTGATTTGGGTGGTTCATAACATATTATTCATCTGTTATTCATACCATCTTCCACAGACTGATTTGTTCTACACCAACAATTTAGCAGCTGTCCTCACCTAAAATTAAATTCCCTTGGGGAACACACTGGACTCCCCCATCCTTTTGCATTATCCACCAAGTGCAGAATCACAGAATCACAGAATCGTAGGGGTTGGAAGGGACCTCGAGAGATCATTGGGTCCAACCCCCCTGCCAAAGCAGGCTTCCTAGCACATATTGCACAGATAGGCATCCAGACAAGTCTTGAATATCTCCAGAGAAGGAGACTCCACCACCTCCCTGGGCAGCCTGCCCTAGTGCTCTGTCACCCTCACTGTGTAATAGTTCTTCCACATGTTGGTGCAGAACTTCCTGTGCTCCAATTTGCAGCCATTGCCCCTTGTCCTATCTCCACAGACTACTGAAAAGGGGTTGGCCAATTCCCCCTGCGTCCCATACTTAAGATATTTATAAACATTAATTAGGTCCCCCCTCAGTCTTCTTTTCTCCAGGCTGAAGAGTCCCAGCTCACTCAGCCTTTCCTCATATGGGAGATGTTCCAGGCCCATAATCATCTTCGTAGCCCTTCTCTGGACTCTCTCCAGGAGATCCCTGTCTTTTTTATACCAGGGAGCCCAGAACTGGACACAACACTCCAGGTGGGGCCTGACCAGGGCAGAGTAGAGGGGGAGGATCACCTCTTACGACCTGCTGGCCACACTCTTCCTGATGCATCCCAGGATCCCATTGCCTCTCTTAGCCACCAGTGCACACTGCTGGCTCATAGCCAACCTGTCATCCACCAGGACCCCCAGGTTCTTCTCCACAGAGCTCTTCTCCAGCAGGTCATCCCCCAGCCTGTACAGATTCAAGCAGTTATTCCTCCCCAGGTGCAAGACTTTACACTTGCTTTTGTTGAATTTGATTAAGTTTCTTCCTGCCCAGTTCTCCAGCCTGTCCAGGTCTCGCTGGATGGCAGCTCAGTGTTCCTGCATGTCAGCCACCCCTCCCAGCGTACTTGCTGAGGGTGGATGCTCCCAGGTCCCTGAGCAAAAGCAACCTTATGAATGGGTTTGCCTTTGTGTGAAGCAGGGATAACCCAGAGTGTCCTCCCCAACAGGTTTTTCATGTGCAATACAGGGACTTCATCCCCCTCTACAGTATGTGGGAGCTTTGATTGTGCAGGGCCAGCTCGATTGGTAGACCCCCTGGACTTAACTAAACATATGGCCTTGGCTAAATCCATATCCCAGTTTTTAAGGGTTTCACCACCCATTGCTTTTAGAGTAGTTTTTAACAGTCCATCGTACCTCTCAGTTTTCCCAGAGGCTGGTGCATGGTAGGGTATATGATATACCCATTTAATGTCGTGTTCTTTGGCCCAGATGTCCATGACATTGTTCCAGAAATGAGTCCCATTGTCTTACTTGATTCTTTCTGGAGTGCCATGTCCAGAGGACTTGTTTCTCAAGACCTAGATGGTATTCTGGGCGGTTGGATGTGGTACAGGATGTTTCTAGCCAGCCAGTGGTTGCTTCTACCATTGGAAACACATACTGCTTGCCCTGATGTGTTTGTAGGAGAGTTATGTAGTCAATCAGCCATCGTCCTCCATACCACAGAGGCTTTAACTGCTTGGCTTACTTAATCGAGGCACATGTTTCACATTCATGGATGACCTGCGTGATAGTGTCCATGGTCAAACCCACCCCTCAATCATGAGCCCACCTATATGTGGCATCTCTTCCTTGATAGTCTGATGTGTCATGGGCCCATTGAACTATAAATAATTCACCCTCACATAGCAAATTGAGGTCTATTTGAGCCACTTCAATCTTAGCAGCCTGATCCACCTGCTGGTTGTTTTGATGTTCTTCAGTGGCTCAACTCTTGGGCACATGGGCATCTACATGACATACTTTTACAGTTAGGTTCTCTAACTGGGCAGAATTGTCTTGCCACAGTGAAGAAGCCCAAATGGGTTTGCCTCGGAACTGCCAGTTGCTTTGTTTCCATTGCTGGAACCACCCGTACAGGGCATTGGCCACCATCCATGAGTCAGTAGAGAGATACAATTTCAGCCACTTTTCTCACTTGACAATGTTTAAAGCCAGCTGGATAGCTTTTACCTCTGCAAACTGGCTGGATTTGCCTTCTCCTTCGGCAGCTTCTGCAACTCATTGTGTAGGACTCCATACAGCAGCCTTCCACCTCTGATGTTTTCTGACAATGCAACAGGGCCCATCGGTGAGCAGGGCATATTTTTCTCATTTACTGGCAGTTCACTATACAGAGGGGCCTCTTTGGCATGTCACCTCCTCCTGTGGTGACGTTCCAGAATTCTTGTCTCTGGCCAGTCTGTGATCACTTCCAGGATTCCTGGGCAATTGGGATTTCCCGTTAGAACCTGCTGTGTGATAAGTGTGACACACTTGCTCTACGTAGCATCAGTGGCATCGTGTGTAGAATGGGCCTTCCCTTTGAACATCCAGCCCAGCACCGGCAGTCAGGGTGCCAGGAGGAGTTGGGCTTCAGTCCCAGTGACTTCCAAAGTGGCTCATACCCACTCATATACTGCCAATATTTCCTTTTCTGTTGGAGTGAAGTGGGTCTTGGATTCTCTGTAGCCTTGACTCCAAAACCCCAGCAATCAGCCTCGAGTCTCCCCATGTGCTTTCTGCCAGAGACTCCAGGTAGGGCCATTTTCTCAGGCTGTGATGTAAAACACATTCTTTACCTTTGTCCCTGTCCGAACGGGCCCAATGACTACTGCATGGACTGTCTCCTGTTTGATCTGTTCGAAGGCTTGTTGCTACTCACGATCCTACTGGAAATCATTCTTCTTCCAGGTTACATGACAGAGTGGACTGACAATGAGACTGTAGTTGAGGATACGCATTCGCCAAAACCCCACAATGTCTAGGAAAGCTTGTGTCTCCTTCTGGTTGGTTGGAGGACACACAGCTGCTATTTTATTGATAATGTCCATTGGGATCCAATGACACCCATCATGACATTTTATTCCTAAAAACTGGATTTCTTGAGCAGGTCCCTTGACCTTACTTCGTTTGATAGAAAACCAGCTTTTACCAAAATTTTCATTATTTTTTTCGCTTTCTCAAAAACTTCCTTTGCTGTGTTGCCCCATACAATGATGTTATCGATATATTGCAGGTACTGTGGGGTTTCACCCTGTTCTAATGCAGTCTGGATCAGTCCGTGGCAGATGGTGGGGCTGTTTCCACCCCAGGGCAGCCGATTCCAGGTGTACTGGGTTCCCTTCCAAGTGAAAGCAAAATGTGGCCTACACACTGCCACCAAAGGAATTGAGAAAAAGGCATTTGCAATGTCAATTGTGGCATACCACTTGGCTGCCTTTGACTCTAGTCCATACTGGCATTCTAGCATGTCCAGCACTGCAGCACTTTTAGGTGGCATGACTTCATGAAGGCCATGATAGTCCACTGTCAGCCTCCATTCTCCACTGGACTTCCACACTGGCCCTATCGGACTGTTAAAGGGTGAGCAGGTTCTACCAATCACTCCTTGACTCTCCAGTTGATGAATCAGTTTCTGAATGGGAATCAGGAAGTCTCTGTCAGTGCAGTATTGTCATCTGTCACTGTCATGGTAGCAATTGGCACCTTTGAGATTTAGCAGCCTCACAAAATGGTCTCTGAGAGTCCAAGCAAAAAACAGTATTTCAGTTTCCTCTGCTTCAGGGCAGCTATTCCAAAAGCCCACTGGTATGTTTTTGTGCCTTTGAAGTACTGTTGTAGTTTAGTGTGGTTGGTTTCTGGTGGAGAGTAGGGCTGCAGGGGTGGCTTCTGCAAGAAGCTTTCAGAAGCTTTCTGCAGGCCCAAGAGAGTAAACACCAGCTGGGCTGAAGTGTGGAGTCATGTTGACCAGGGCCAAGCTAATCAACAATGGTCACAGTGTCTCTGGGAATCACATTTAAGAAGACAAAAAAAACCCCTAGCAGCCACACTGCAAGGCAACAGACTGCCCTAATGCCCAACCACGCCCAGACTGCCCCAGAGCCATGCTAAACTCCCCTCTCTGGCCTGCCCCTTTTGTGGGGGCATGATGTCAGGTGGTGTGGAAAAAAGCCGGGCTAACTTGGCTCACCTGTGGCAGGTGCTTGGGGAAGTTAACTCTGTCCTGGCTGGAACCAGCACATAAGTATAAAGAAATTGTTTTGGGGATGTTACTTCTTTTAACATTTCTAATTGGCCAAATCAGCTCAGCAATATTTTCTTTTCCAGGATTCCAGTAATATTTTATAGTCTGGGTTTGAGATTATTTTTTTTTCCTTTTCAAGCACAGGCATGTAAAATTATCATGGTACCTATGAAGACAGAAAGTAACCAAACTGAACCTGATGAGGAAACAGGACATATTCTCAAATGATCAATACTTTTCATGTTCATAAAGATGAATGATAAACCTTTGAGGTACATCCTCCCAAGAAAACTATGGCATGGAATTCAAATGGCTATTAACATAAATGATTCTGTACCATGGCCACAAATGTTACCAAACCAAATCTCTCACCTTTATCATAAATCCTAAACTAGAGTATGTAATTGAAAAGGGAAGACCATACATTTATACAATCATGCTATAAGCATTCAGTTAGATACCAAATTCCAATAATAATAAACCATATGCTGGTAACCACTTTTGACAGGGAAAATATAAGTAATAGCCATCATATTTAACACAGTGCTGGGGTCTATTTTCTTCACCATTTTCACAACCAACACTGTCTCCTGCCAGAATACATCATCCACCCAAGTGATGTGGTATCTCTGGTGTCCCTGCTTGGTGCCAAGGGAACACTCACTGGGCTCATCAAAGGGCTGATTTCTCCACTTCACAAGTCAGCATAAAAAAAATACAACAATCTATTTCAATTTGCAAAAGCAACATTTCCCAGCATTTTTCACACTGGCGTGGGTCACTGCTGTGGGGCACAGTCATAAATCATGGAATGTCTCTCAGTCTCTCAGTCCCAGTCCTCCATGATGTCACCAGCCTGCCCCCAGCAAACCTGCTCTGGCGCAAGTCCCTCACTTGCTCATCTCTGTGTCTCTGTCCCTCTCCATGGGCTGCAAGTGCTGGCCATGGCTTGCTCCAAGATGGGTCACAGCATCTCCTGAATGTCTCCCCCTGCTCCAGCGTGGGGCCTCTCCATGGGCTGCAGGTGGGGTCTCAGCCTTGCCCATGGGCTGCTATGGTGCCTGGTCTGAGCAGCCAAGGACATGTGGTTTTAAGCCCTGGCCTGGGAAGAATGCATTTTCCAGGGCGCCGCTGCCCCTGCCAGCTCACTCTCCCAAAAACGCGACCCCAACTCCTCACTGGATTATCTGTGAAGCGTGCCCTCCTCTTGCATTGCTCCCCCTTGACTGCCTGTGAAACCTAGCTCTTCCTCACAGCACAGCAACTCCTGTGAGCTTCTCACACCGATTGCTGTGGTCAGCTGTTTCTCTTGTCAGGGGCACAGGTTTCCCACCGTCTGTTCATTTAGCTGAGGCTTAAGCCAGGCCCTAACCACCAGCTTGTGGGATCTAATGAATACCCCCAACGTTGCCCACATGTCCCAGTGTGTGTTCCTATCCTCGTGACAGCCTTCTCCATCCCATGGTGGTGCAGAGCCGTCTCCTGTCTGACCAGATGCCCTTTCAGCCCTTTTGGGTGACTCTCCCCCTTTGCACCCGACTTGACCGTGGCTTTAGGTGGCACTTGTGGGGCGTGGAAGTCCTTGCCTTGAGCAGGAGACAGAACCAAAGTATGGTCAACTGTGAAAACCAGAAACATTATTTATAAAGAAAGAGAGCCAAGTGAGCCGCTGCAAGTCAGGGTGCACTTAGGGGAGATTGGGCGGGACAGAGCGGGCCCCTGATGCTGAGGCTGCCTTTGGAGCAGCAGTCATGGCCCCTGAAGGAAACGGGGGTGGTTCCTTGCAGCCTGGCTCCTGCTTGTCCTGCAGCTCAGGTGTTTATGCGCCTCACGAACTGCATGAGGTCCTGCAGCAGGCTGAAGAACTTCAACACCTTCTGACGGGGAAAGGGGCAGGGTGGAAACCAGCCTGACTGTGTTGGCGGTGGTGTTGGCCTCTGTAAGGGCGTTGATGTGAAGACGGGCTCAGGCGCCAATGTGAAGATGGGCTTGGGACTCCATGTGAAGACGGGCTTTGGCGTCGGAGGAGCTGTGGTTGCCTGGAGCAGGCCCATCTGCACCAGGATCCATTCATAGAAGTACTGGGTGGAGGTGTAGACCCCGGGCTGTTTGGGTCTCCCACAGCCTTTGCCCCAGCTGGTCACTCCAACGAGCCAGAAGTAGTCGGCATTGTTGTCCTTGCAGACAAGAGGCCCGCCGCTGTCACCCTGCAGCGGAAGAGAGAGGATAAAGGGGGTGTTGGCTGGCCATTGTCAGCACTGCATCTGGCCCCTTGTCACTCGGGGCACCCGCCAGAGCTGTCCTTACTGCACTGAAAGGCTCAGCTCGGTTGCTGGAGCCTACAGAATCTTGTGTCGGAGGGGGTGGTGGGCCTGTCTGGTGGGGCTCTCTCTCATCTCCGCTGAAGGAGAAGTGAGCCTCAACAGTGGCAAGTGCACTGCCAGGCAGAGGGCGCGCCAGGGCATGTTGGGGCAGTGGTGGCAGGGCTGCCGGTGGTGCTGGGGGCTGAGTGGGAGCATGTTCCTACCTGGCAGGTGTCGATGCCACCCTTCATATAGCCAGCACACAGGTTGTGGCTGTAGATGGCCCCTGCGTACCACTGGCTGCTGTTGCAGAGCTTGATATCGATGAGGTGGACCTTGGCCTCCTGCAGCACATCAGGTGGTTGTCCAGCTGTGAGCACAGAAAAGAATGCAGCAGCTCGTTGCCGCTTCTCCCACTCCACCTGGATGAAGCACCTGCCTGGGAGGTCTTGGCTTTCTTTCTGGAAGGCACTGTCCCTTCCACCTTGCCTTGGGAAATGGCTTGGGTCCACCCACCTCCCTCTGGGTATCCGTCCCCACAGCCTGAGTGGGGCAAAATTTTGCTTCTGCTGCCAGGGAGCCCAACCCACCTCCCCAGGGGACCAATCTGGCGCTCGGGATATGAGTGCTTGCTGGAAACTCACATCTTGCCACTGTGGAGCCCCAGCCACTGATGTAGCAGGTCGTCAGCTCCGAGACTCTCAGCGAGGCATCAGGCACGCAGGCGAGCTGGATGTAGTTGCTGCAGTGCACAGGCTGGTCCAGTTCCAGCAAGGCAATATCATTCTTTGTGAAATTGTTGTACTCCTTGTGAGCCAGCAGCCGCCTGATGTAGCGCACCTGAGCCTGGGGACCCGGCTGACTCAGCTGCGTGGCACCGATCAGCACACGCCACCTCGTGATGTGGCTGGAAACCAGAAGGAGAGGGGAGTCAGAGGGAGTGAAGCCCCGTGCTGCAGCAGCCCAGCACTTTCCCGCCATCTGCATCCAGGGAGAGAGAGAGGAAAGTGGCACTGCGCAGGGTGTGCCTGCCCCAACAGGCCTCAGGTGCAAGGAATGCAGAGCTGGAGGTGGCTCGAAAGCAGTGGCACGAGCCCGGCCTTCTCCTGAGCAGTCTCTGCGCTAGGCTTGGCAGTGTCCAGGCTCCAGGCTCTGGGCGTGCCGCAAGCAAATGGGGTGGGGAGTAGCAAGTGGTGCTGTGGACAGGGCAGCCGGTAGCTCAGTGGGTATATCCCCGTCCCCTGGTCCTCCTTACCTGGCATTGATGAAGCAGTGGGCTGCTGTCAGGACCCACTGGGGGTTAATGAGGGACCCTCCGCACACGTGCACCATGCTTTGATTCCTGGGAAACTGGATGCTGACAATCCAGGGCCAGGCTCCTGGCTGGGCGTCCTTGCCACCCACCACGCGTGCTGTGTCTAGCTGAGAAGCCATGGGCCGGAGCCCACAGGTGTACCTGTAAGCAGAACCTCGTTAGTGTCCTGCTTGAGGGCTTGCCGCCAGTCAGACTGAGCAGCGTCAGATGTCTTCCTTTCCCTTCCCTTCCTCCCTCCTTCCCTCCCTCCCTTCCTCCCTCTCTTCCCTCTGGGTGCTGCATGGGTGGCAGCACCAGGGAGCCCCACGGGGCATGCATCTCTCTGCCCGTGTTTCTGCTGTAGCCCCATTGACCAGCTGTGCCAGCAGCCTGGGTCCCTGCGAGGAACCGAGGCCCCCCGTGGGGCCTGGGAAGCTGTGGCCTGGCCAAGGGGGACAAGCGGGCAGCCAGCAGTGACTCCCGTGAGAGTTGCCCCAGCTCCTTTCTCCAGGAGCCTCAGGCCACTCACCCACAGCTGTCCCATGCCGCCTGCACAGGCCCACAGGCAGCCAGCAGAACGAGGAGGGCAAGCACATGCATGGCTGCCACCAGCACCATGCCGCAGCTGCACAGACAGAGGGCACGTCTCCACTGTGGCAGCGGGTACTAGCAGAGCCTGCGCTGCCCCCATTGCCCGCTGCCAGGGACATATGTCACAGAGGCGCTGGGTCAGAGTGGTGGGCAGAGGGATCAATGGGGTAGGTGGGTGGGGGAGGGGCAGCGTGGGGGGTTCCAAGTGGGACGGGAGGAATAAGATGGGGTGGACAGCCCCGATGGCCGCCGCTGCATGTTCTGCTCGTGGGAGGAGGCTGCGCAGGCTGTGTGGTGGGCAGCAGTGCCTGGCTCCGCATGCCTACCTACTAGCAGGAGAAAACCAAGTGTGTCATCACAGCCTCTTGCCGAGCTCATTGCCACCCTGTTCTCTGCAGCTGTTGGCCAGCAGGCCCTTCCCAAAAATCTTCCACCCCAGCTCATGGCATCTCCAGGCTGCATGCACGCCTGTCTGGGGGCTGGGAAACCAGCCTGCTTGAAGCCACAGTGGCCAAGCAGTGATGTGCAAGCCAGAGAAGCCAAGCGCACCAGTGGTGATTTAGGCCTGGCTGGAGGCCAGACGCCCACCAAAGTTGGTCTCTCACTCCCCTTTTCATCTGGACAGGGGAGAAAATAGATGCTGAGAGGCTGAGGAGTTGAGATAAGGACAGGGAGAGATCATTCTGCACAGGCAATACAGACTCAACACAAAACAAAGGAAAGAAAACACTCTAATTTATTACACTACACTGTACACAGAGTGAAACCAGAGTTGGGTAATGAGAAGCACGACCAGCCCTACTGTGTTGGCATTGGTTTTGGCCTCTGCAACAGTCTCCTACGGGAGGGACCCCACACTGGAGCAAGGGAAGGGTATGAGGAGTCCCTCGGCTCAGAAGGAAAGAGCAACAGAGACAACATGTGATGAACTGACCACAACTCCCATTCCCCTTCTGCTGTCCTGCTGGGGGGTGGTGGGATAGAAAATCAGAAGTAAAGTTAAACCTGGGAAGAAGATGATGAAGGAAGAAGGTATTTTAAGATTTGGTTTTATTTCTCCTTCCTCTGATTTGATTGGTTATGAACTAAATTAATTTTCCCAAGTTGTGTCAGTTTTGTCTGTGATGGTAACTGCTGAGTGATCTCTCACTGTCCATATCTCTACCCATGAGCCTTTCATTGTATTTTCTCTCCCTCTCAGGGAAGGAGGACTTGTCCCTTGTCTGCCATGGGAAGACCCAGAGCTTGGACGGGATGTCTGGAGGTCTCCGTGTCTAACCCCCTTCACCCCTGTCCAGTGCTGTCTGGGTAACAGTGGTGAACTGGACATTGTAGGAGTTCCACTGTCAGAAGAGGGTGAAGCAAAGAACACAAAAATGAAACTAGATACATATCTTGTTGGCTGGTTATTCAATGCGTGGGAATAGAAATAAGCAGCTTGTGGATGAATTACAGATAAAGTTGTAATAATTTTAACACTGGCTGATATGAAGGAGCAGGGAAGGACACAAAAACCCTCTTGATACATCCTTTGGTACTTAGCAGGAGATCCAATATATAACTCCAGTGCTGGAATGTGGCAGGAGACCACCAGTTTTGCAGTTAGATGTAATTGCTCCACACCTTGAAGTATCACTTAAAATACTTTTCTCCTCTTCCAATGTAATTTCCCCCACCACCCTCAAGCCTATTAGTGGGCAATGGTGAAGATTGGAAACACAGTTTTTACTCATGCACTGAAGTGTTTTTGTCCTTTCTGTGGCTATTTATTATTGCCTGAAGTGACGGTATGAAGCATGAAGTGACACTATGAAGCACAAATGAAGAACTGTGCTGTGGTAACAAACTTTTCCTAACAACTTTTAAAGGAACAGAGCCATTTAACAACCAGCCCAGATCTTTTTTTTTCCCATGCAGAAATCGGTATAACTTCATTAGAAAAGCTGATTTGGTTCCTTTTACATTTAAACATATTCCATAGCTTTATGAGAACTCCAAGGCTTTGAAAACTATTTAACTTTCTACTCCTCCCCCACCCCGCCTCACCCCCTCCGCACAGGACAGGCTTAAGGAGAATACTAGCCTGTGAAAATGAAATTTTGCTCCAAATTTTGCCCTGAGTGGGCTAGGGTTTTAGTAAGTGAATTATTGTGGGAGCACAGAGGTGCAATAGTGTCTTTGGGGAAGAAAAAAAATGTGGTTTTTTTCTAACATTGACTAGGCAGGAGAAGAGAAAAAACACAAACAAAACCACATTTCAGATTCAAGATGTCAGTCAGCATAGAGTGGATTAGCTAAAAAGAGAACAACAAAAAAACCCCCTTGGTCTTTCCTGTAATCCTTATTGATGTCCTAGGGAAATTAGGAAGAAAGCAGAAAATTGCATCTTTGCTTCCAAATGCAAATTGTGACATCATTCAGTTAAATTTTCTCCTAATATTCATGACCAGTGAGAAAAGAATGAAAGAGAGATCAGAAAAACAGCCAGGTCTAAAATGCAGTGCAAGAAGCAGGAAGAACAAGCACCTTAGACTTCCATAGGGCTGACTTTGGGCTGTTCAGAAAGCTGCTCGATATGATTCCATGGGAGGCAGCCCTTGAGGGCAAAGGAGCCCAAGAGGGTTGGTTTCTCCTCAAGAAGGTAATCTTGGCGGCACAAGAACAGGCTGTCCCGGTCGGACAGAAGAGGGGTCGGCGAGCTAGGAAGCCAGCCTGGCTGAGTAGAGAGATCCAGGCAATCTGCCTGGGGAAAAGAAGGAAAAATATGAGCTTTGGAAGATGGGGCAGGTGTCCTGGGATTATTATAGGAATTTAGTGAGATCATGTAGGGAGAAAGTCAGAAGGGCTAAAGCTGATCTGGAACTCAGGCTGGCCAGTTCTGTAAAAGATAATAAAAAGTCCTTCTATAGGTATATTAACAGTAAATGGAGGGTCAAGGAGAATCCCCAGCCCTTATTGGATGCTGATGGCACACTAGTGACAAGGGATGAGGACAAGGCTGAGGTCCTTAATTCCTTCTTTGCCTCAGTCTTTAACAGTAAAGAAGGATATTCCCTGAGTACTCATCCTCAAGAACTGGCTGACAGGGAGGGGAAGAATAACAAAGTTGCCATGGTTCAGGAGGAAATGATTAGTGACCTACTTGGCCAGTTAGATACCCACAAGTCAATGGGGCCAGATGGGATTCACCCAAGGGTGCTGAGAGAGCTGTCAGATGTGCTTGCCAAACCCCTTTCCATCATCTATCAGCAATCCTGGTGGACTGGGGAAGTTCCAGTTGGCTGGAGACTGGCAGATGTTACACCCATATACAAGAAGGGTCGGAAGGAGGATCCAGGGAAGTACAGGCCTGTCAGTCTGACCTCAGTCCCAGGGAAGATCATGGAGAGTGTCATCTTGGGAGCTATCATGCAGCACATGGGCGATGGCCAGGGGATCAGGCCTAGTCAACATGGGTTTACAAAAGGTAGATCCTGTCAAACTAACCTGATCACCTTCTATGACAAGGTGACCCGCTTAATGGACAAGGGGAAGGCTGTGGATGTGATCTACCTGGACTTTGGTAAAGCCTTTGACACAGTTTCTCACAGCATTCTGACTGAGAAACTGGCTGCCACAGGCCTGGACAGGTGGACCCTCAGCTGGGTTAAAAACTGGCTGGATGGCCGAGCCCAAAGGGTGGTGGTGAATGGAACAAAATCCAGCTGGAGGCCAGTCACGAGTGGCGTCCCCCAGGGCTCAGTCCTGGGTCCAGTCTTGAATGCTCCCTCAGTAAGTTTGCAGATGACACTAAACTAGGAGGAAGTGTTGATCTGCCTGAGGGTAGGGAGGCTCTTCAGAGGGATCTGAACAGACTGGACCAATGGGCTGAGACCAATGGGATGAAGTTTAACAAGGCCAAGTGTAGAGTGCTGCACATGGGACATAACAACCCCAAGCAGCGCTACAGGCTTGGGGGAGACTGGCTGGAGAGCTGTCAGGCAGAGAAGGACCTGGGGGTGCTGGTTGACTGCAGACTGAATAGGAGTCAGCAGTGTGCTCAGGCGGCCAAGAAGGCCAGTGGCATCTTGGCTTGTATCAAAAACAGTGTGGCCAGTAGGTCTAGGGAGGTGATTGTGCCCCTGTACTCGGCATTGGTGAGGCCACACCTTGAGTACTGTGTCCAGTTCTGGGCTCCTCACCACAAAAAGGACATGGAGGTCCTGGAGCGCGTCCAGAGAAGGGCAACCAGGCTGGTGAAGGGGCTGGAGGGCAAATCCTATGAGGAGCGGCTGAGGGAGCTGGGGCTGTTTAGCCTAGAGAAGAAGAGGCTGAGGGGAGACCTTATCACCGCCTACAACTACCTGAAGGGAGGTTATAGAGAGATAGGTGATGGTCTCTTCAGCCAGGTGACAGGTGATAGGACAAGGGGGAATGGCATGAAGCTGTGCCAGGGCAGGTTTAAATTGGATGTTAGGAAAGAATTTTTTACTGAACGAGTTGTCAGGGCCTGGAACAGACTGCCCAGGGAGGGGGTTGAGTCACCTTCCCTGGATGTGTTCAAAAAAAGGGTAGATGAAGTACTTAGGGATATGGTTTAGTTTAGGATGAGAATGGTTGGACTTAATGATCTTAAAGGTCTTTTCCAACCTTGTTATTCTGTGATTCTGTGATTCTATGAAGGTTATCAGGCAGGGCAACGAATTGACTAAATGAACAACTAGGGTGGGGGAGGTCTAAGCTGGGAGAGTGAAGGGAGGCATCAGGCTGATAGGGCACCAAGTACAGAGGTCTGCCGTTTAGAAGCTGGAGCTAGCTTGTTGTTTCAGCTGTGAGGAGCAGCTGAGCACCACTGGATGCTCACTCTCCTCTCCCACCGGAGGAGAAGCACAAAGCCTTATCCCTGGGTTGGGATAAGGACAGTTGGAGGGGAATAACAACAGAGCCCGTGACAGCATACACAAGTGGTGGTAACACAGAGTACTTTAGGGACCCAACTACTAATCTGACAGCCGAGCCAATAACAGACCTCACTCAGTCTGTCCTAGAGTCTCACAGAACATCCCCTCCCTGACCAACTCTTTTTTATGGGGGCATGATGTCACACAGTGTGGCTTGGCTCACCTGTGCTGGCTCCGTGGGAAACTTAACTCTGTCCTAGCCAGAACCATGATAGCAGCATGTCCCAGTGCCTTGCCACCCTCACAGTTAAGAATCTCTTCTGTATACCTAATCTAAGTCTACTGTTCCATCAGCCCTTGTCCTGCCACTGCACTCACTGATAAGCAATCCCTCTCCAGCTTTCCTGTAGGCCCCTCTAGGTACTGGAAGGCTGCTATAATGTCTCCAGGGAGCCTTCTCCAGGTTGAACAAGCCCAACTGTCTCTGCCCACCTTACTAGGAGAGGTGCCCCAGCTCTCTTGTCATCTTTATCACCCTCTCTGGACTCAATCCAACAGCTCCATGTCCTTATGCTGGGGCACCACAGCTGGATGCAGTATTCTAGGTGGGGTCTCATGAGAGCAGAGGGACAGAATCACCTCCCTTAACCTACTGTCCATGCTGCTTTTCATGCAGCTCAGGATATAGTTGTCTTTCTGGGCTGCAAGCACATATTGTTGGCTCATGTTGAGCTTCTCATCTACTGACACCCTAAGTCCTTCTTCTCAGGGTTGCTCTAAATCCATTCTCTACCCAGCCTGCAGTTGTGCTTGGGATTTTCCTGAGCCATGTGAAGGATCTTGCCTTAGGCCTTGCTAACTTCATGTGGTTCTAACAGACTCACCTCTCCAGCCTGTCAGTGGATGGCACCCCCTCCTTAAGTAGATTATACCACACAAAGATATTAAACAGTGGCAGTCCCAATACTGACCCACTCATCACTGAGTTCTGCTTGGACATCAAGCTCTTTGAGTGCGACCACCCAATCAGTTCCTTATTCACCGAGTGATTCATTGATCAAATCCATGTCTCTCTAATAGAGAGACAAGGATGTTATGCAGGCCAGTGTCAAATGCTTTGCACAAGTCCACGTAAATGATAGAAATTACTCTTCAGTTGTCCACCAACACTGTAAACCCATTGGAGAAGGCCACCAAATTTTTCTTGCCCCTAGTTAAGCTATGTTTTCTATCCTCAGTCACATTCTTATTTTCTATGTGCCAGACCAGAATTTCCAGGAGAATCTGCTGCGTGATTTTACAGGGCACAGTGGTTAGACTGACCAGTCTTTAGTTCCCCAGGTCTTCTTTTTCTCTCTTTTTGAAAATGGGGGATATGTTTCCCTTTTTACAGTCAGCGGGGACATCGCCTTGCCTTCTGAAATATGATGAAGAGTGTCTTAGTAACTTTTTCCGCCAGTTGCCTTGGGACCTGCAGGTGTATCTCATCAAGTCCCATGGACTTGTGCACCTTCAGGTTCCCTAGATACTCTCAAATGAGATCTTTTCCTACACTAGGTAGTTTTTCATTGCTTCACTTATTCCTTCCTAAAATTCTTCCAGAAAAATGGACACAACTCTTCAGTGGTATTGTTATATCCCACTTTATTAAAAATTATGGAAATATATTTATTGTTATTGTATTGCTGCAACACAATCAATTAAGATTGATTTGCTATTTAAAATAGAAGACAGTCTATATTCTGTGAGGTGTGTGGATTTCCAATGTTGCTATTATTATCTTCTTCTCTCATTATTTTTTAAGTAAATGTGGGAAATGAAAGAAATAAGGACAGAAACTAATTTCCAGCTTAACAGTCTTTTGTTCTTTAAACTTTCTGAATAGATAATTGAATCTATGCGTTCTTTTTTGAAAGACACCATTGATGAGTGATGTGCTGAGAAGGTGCTAGATACAGGACTAAACACATATGGACTAGGAACTCATGACAGATCATCTGAATTGTATGTGACAGCATGTTGGTCTATTTACAACTATTTAAGTGTTTAAATAGGAGTTTCATGTCTAAATGCCTTTGAGGACCTTGGCCATGCACAAGCTGTATTGTATATAGCAACATATACTGGTGCCTTCATTCTGTAGTTGGTCACAGGGTTTCTTTTTGTTATTTAGATGGTTTTTGATCTGCTTTGCAGCTGGAGAGCAGCTGATTCTTCATGGGACTGTTCAGGATCGATATAAAGTCATTAATAGCTTTTGAAATGGGCCCTTGGTGTGTACACTGATGTTTTGTGCCATGGCTTTTTATGTTCATACTTTACTACAATGTGGAGAACAAAACGTTGTATCCTGTGTTCTTATTTTTGTTGTGAAAGCAATGAAAGAAGAACTGTTGAATCTTTATTCATTCTCATTATGAAGCTGTTTAGGTTCTTTCTCAAGCAGATGCCCTGGATATCCTCTGGCACTGACAGTATCATGGGAGGGGCATTTAGTGATGGAATGAAATTCCTGCTTACAATGGGAATACCTTTTCAAAATTACAACACTGGTGTGAATTATGTACTTCCATATAAGACATTTCTCCTTGAGGAGACATGAGAAACCAGCTATGATTTTTAATAGTAATCGTATTCTTAAAGGCATTTACACTCCAAGCAGACAATAGCTCTCCTATAATTAATGACAGAAGAAAGAAGAGCTCTTCAGTATTGCCTCCCTTCTTCCCCCACATCTTTAGCTGTATCACTGAAGCTTTGAAGCCTTTTTGTTCCTGACAGATGATATGCATATACTGAAAATATATTTTAAAAAAAAGTGGAGAAATGTTACAGATAATCTGCTCTGTCTGTCAAGATGACATTCTACAGAGCAGAAGAATAGTACATATAATTAAACCTTCCTGTCTTTATAGCTGCTAATTCCACCTACAAAAATCTCTAGGGTTTTTTTTTCTTATAATCACAAATATAATCAGCTTCCAGCAGGGCTTTATTTCTGCAAATGTCCTCCCAACCCATACAAAATCTCAGAAGCACTTCTACACCAATATCAGTAGGCTGAAAAATGCCTTTCTAGAGAATAAGAAATTCTAACTTCTAAATAGGCCGTATTGTGAAGAAACTTAAGACTTCAAATGGAAGAACACACGTGTTTGGCTTCATAAACTATATAATCTATATTCCCATCTTTCTACATATAGAAAACCTTTACTATTCTTTCTTTACTACTGTTCTGATGTTTGGTTTCTCTTTTACCTATATGTGGAGAGACAGAAAAAAATTAAAAAATATGTTGTATTTGCATCTGTGCAAAACTAACAGTTTCATTAAACTTGGAACGTGAAATTTGGAAGGAATGATTGAAGGAAAGTTCAAAATTAAATATCCATTAGAAATAGCGTGTATTTTCACTTTAAAGATAATGCCCTAGTTGTTGCCTGGAATAGATTTAATTTTCACAACAACATGGGAGGGGACATAACCAGAACAGCTGACCCAAACAAGACAAAGAGATATTCCATACTATATGATGTTACATTTGGTATATTAAGGGAGCTGGTCAGGAAGGAGGAGTCACTGGTCTGGGATGGGCTGGTCATTGGGTTTTGGAGCATTGAGCAAAGTTCTTTGTGTGTAACCTGCTTTATATATTCTTTTACAAGTACTGTTGTTGCTGTTTTCCTCTTCCTTTCCAGTTGCGTTAAACTACTGCTATCCCAACCCACAAGTTTTACCTTTTTCTTCTGATTCTCCTCCCCATCCAACCAGAAAGAGGAGGAAGAGCAAACAAGTGGTGCTCAGCTGCCAACTGGGGCTAAATGACAGTGGTCTATTTGGTAACACAAAGGGTTGAGGTAACAACAGATCTGACCAGAGTGTGTTTAAAAACAGTTGTTTTAAGTATTTATAATATTATTTAAACAGTTGCTGGTCACAGTGGTGCTTTGTGTGTTCACATGGTTGTTGTATGTAAACCCGTAAATGCCCTACGTATTCCCCAAGGATCTGTTTGTCACCTCTGGTACAGAGGTCAGGGTTTTCGTTTTGCTGTTTGTGTAATATCAGCTTGTGATAGGACATCATTGCTGGTCATGAAGTTAAGCTGGTATTTGTATGTGGCATTGCTGTCATGCCTGTACCTGAGACAACATCTTGCAGAATTTGTTAATAACTGTGCCCAGTATATGGGGAGGACTGGGGGGAGTGGGGAGAACCTTATGCTGCTCTTTTACCTCCTCTTTTCCCTGCAATCTACTTACAGCAGCTTTATAGAATTTTGAGTATCCTGGAGATGTTCAAACCAGAATGCTACTATTGCTATGACTCCAAATGGGTTTCAGGCCTTGTTCTTAATGGTTTTAAGAATACCACCCAGAGATCTGCCCCAAGGCTGGGTAGTCATGGGTCACATGGCATGTGGGAGAATGTAGGCAGGTATCTAGAGAACTTCTCACATCAAATGGTTTGGAACCTCATGCCCAAACACTGATAAAATGATAGAATCTTTGAAAGGAAAGCTGTGTCTGTTCCAAAGAGGCAGAGTTTATGATACTGTGCTGGGTGCACCCTGGTCACTATCTGCCAAACACTGCTAGATATTAGGCAGTACCTGCAGAGAGAAGAGAAGGACAACAGATTGACAGACACTGCAGCTGAACCAAAAAAACCAATACGTGCTGGTATCAGTAGCCCCTATTCAGAAGAAGAAATACACTAAAAAATCAGTTCATTTAGTAAGGGATAATGATGAACTAGAACCATGATGAAAGCAGAAGGAAGAAGCAGAACGAGAAGTAGTCAACTGATCTGAAATATGGAAAGGGATATCAGTCACAATCCAGGCAAGTGCATCATTAATTGCCTGCTTTGATGTTGAGATAGCGGGGCCAGTAGCTTGGAAATAGAAGGTAGGAAAATAAAACAGAGGTGGAAGGCTACTATATGGAGTCCTATGTGACAAGCCACAGAAACTACTGAAAGAGAAGTTGAATCCAGCCAGATTGCAGAGGTGAAAATCATCTAGCTAGCTCTAGACAATGCTGGAAAAGTGGCCCATGGTCTCCCTCTATACTGATTCATGGATGGTGCCAAATGCCCTGTGGGGGTGGCTACAGCAACGGAAACAGAACTGGCAGCACAGAGGCAAACTCATCTGGGCCACCCCAGTGTGGCCAGGTATTGCTGCCTGGCTAGAGAAGCTGTTTTTGAAAGTACATTGTGTAGGTGCCCATAGACTGAAGAGCTGGGACACTGAAGAACACCAAGACAACCAGCATGTGGATCAGGCTGCCCAGAATGAAGTGATTCAGGCAGATTTGGACTGGCAACATAAGGGTGAATTATTTATAGGTCAGTGGGCCCATGACAACTCAGGCCACCAAGGAAGAGATGCAACATATAGATGGGCCATACAGGTGGCTTATGATTGAGGGAGGGCACTTGAGCATGGACACTATTTTGCATGTTATCCTTAATGTGAGATATGTGCTGCAACCAAACAAGCCAATTGGTTAAAACCCCCATGGCATGGAAGATGATAGCTTAAATAAAAACATGGAGAAGCCTGGCAAGTTGATTATATCACATTCCCACAAACTTGCCAAGACAAATGCTATGTGCTTACAATGGCAGAAGCAACCACCAGATGGCTGGAAACATATCCTATGCCCATGCCACCAGCTGGAACACTGTCCTGGGCCTTGAAAAATAGTCTAGTGGCAAAAAGGCACCCCAGAAGGAAATGAGTCAGGCAGTGGGACTCATTTCCAAAACAACCTCACAGACAACTAGGCCAAACTCATCTGGGGGACTGCTTTTGCTTCAGGACCTGGGTGCATTTGGTCAGTGATGCAGCAGGATGAAAAAAATCCCAACCACATGGAATTACCTGTAAGTGTTTCCATGTTAAGTTGTTAGACTGGAGTGACACAGTGTTTCTGAGTGCAAATATATTCACCATGTGTCAGATATTATGATAATACTTACAAAAAGAGAAGTGTATAAATAGTAATCCATCTACAGGTGACTTATGATCAGATCTTAAAATTAAGATAGAGTATATAAGATGAGAACATTTGCAGATGAAATCTTTCACTTCACTTCCTAAAGGCTGTAGGTGTGGATAAAACCTATGCATAGGTACCTAATTATTTTCCTATCTCACAGAAATTTCTACTGTACCCAGGGACACAATAAGGAGCTCCTACTTGTTAGCTGGGTAAGATTTTCTATCATCATAGTCATCTGGCTAAACTTAGAGCAGCTTCTGGGGTTGGGACTAGTCAAAATGTCAGGAAGTTGCAACTGTTGACTGACACCCATCCTAAATCACACACCTGACTTTAATTTATGATTGGCAGGGATCGGCTACTCTTGGTGGATCAATATTGTATCAACATTGCTGGTTTAGCTTTGAAGCTGTGAAATATCACTGAGATAACAAAAGGAAATGAAAGCAGAGAAGAAATAGCAGATGAAAAGATAATGAAACAGTAACAGATCAGAGAAATGCTTGGGAACGTTGCATTATTTTAAGACTTTCAGATCACTGCAAATTTACCCTTTTTGACCTTCAGCCTATTCTCTCATCACTTAATGCATTTTTTTCATATTTAATTGTTACAGTAGATACAACTACATCCTTTAATGTTCATTTGCTAAAAGGCTTTTTAACCACAGTTTTAACTTTTTTTATAGTTATTTTGCATGAAAAACTAAATCTATAGGCATGTCTGTTTTCTATTCTGATGCATGAACAAAATACGTAAGCACTAGGCATAGCTTTTTCAGTTTTTTCTCCCAGCTGGTGTATTGGATAGGTTATTCTTGAGGGCTTATTCATTCTTCTTCATTACATCTCTGCAAACACACGTTACTTTTCTATTTCCAGCACCCCTTATTTTATTAGCCATCCCATTATTGAATTTAACATTCATCTGGTGTTATTTAAAATGTGCAAAGTTCATCACTGAATATTATTGAAATCTTTAAAGAGCAGAAGCAAATATTTTTTTTTTCTTTTCAAAAGCCTCTCTGTGACGATGGTCTATGATATTGTGCTCTTCTGTAGTTTAATTGTTCAATATACTCTGATTGGAAGGAAGTCAAAATACCTGTAAGCATTATATTTGCCCCACATAATATTACCCCTTCTTTAATTCACTGGCAAATAAAAGAAGCAGACTAGAAACTAGAGAGAATGAAATTGATAGACTATGTCATAATTTCTTCATTCACTCAGTTTCCCCCAAAGGGAAATCAAATGCAACAGCTAGCTGAGGTGCCAATGGGAATGTGCTTAATGGGTGACCCCAACACTGAGGAATCAAAAAGGCAGAATTGCTGGTGCTGAATCTTAAGTGAATGACCAAACTCCTTGACCTTTCTGTTGTATAAGGAAGAGCAAGCACAGTTTAGACTTGCAGCAGATGAAGTGGAGGCTATGTCTGTGAAGTGTATGTCTAAATGGTATAGATGTTCTATCTGTCTAAATACTGTGGGATTGAATCTGTATTGTAATAACTGGATAGGTCTTTATGCCCAGCAGGATGCATATGGATATAGGGTTGTATTTTGCAACCTCTGTTTTTATTTCTTTCTTTGTCTCTGAATTAATGATCCATTGAATGATCCCTTAATTTTGTTTGTTTGTTTGTTTGTTTGTTTTTATTTACATATGTATAATCAAGCAAAGTCAGGCAGGCATTATTATTCAGATTGCAAGATTTCTATCAGCTTAGGCTCCATGGGTTACAGACAGCTCTGGTACAGAAGAGAAGCAGTTTAAGAGAAGATCAAAACTGGGACTAAACTGAGGAGGATTCTCCAAGTGAAAAATGCATTGTCAGAGACTGTTCTTTTTGTGAGGATTGTCACCAGCTGAACAGGGGAGCCAGAAGATGACAAGTACTTATGAACAGGAAAAGGCATCAGCTCATAAACAGTAACAATTCGTGAGGTCCAACTTAAAAAAACAATTGGAGAAAAGAAGAAATTATTTGTATTTGTAGTTCATGTACAAATAAAATTCCCTTTATGCTATTGTGCCCTTCCTTTACATGTCTCTAGTGGTGCTTTTGAGAACAACTATTCCTTTCTCTATTAGCTATTAATGAATTTATAATCCCTCTGCTTCCTTTGCAGAAATAAAACAATCCCTTCATTCCTGTCATAAAATCCAGCAGGTAATTTAAGAAGCAAAACTAAGTAAGGGTTGTGTGGAACAACTTGTTCTCCATGTATTGCTAGTGTGAACAAAAGTGCTAGTGAGACAAAAGTGCCAAACTTTTGTGACTTCTGTAAGACTTAAAAGAAAAATGTTACTTTGGAGGTTAATTTGTTGCGAGGAGAGATTTAAGGGGATTGATTTTCTTGCAACAGACTAAAAATTTGTTATTAAAAGAAGAAATATTTAAAATTAAGAAGTACACCAGAAATATGAACAAGCTACCATGAGACAAAGTAATACATCAAGGTAATACATCAGCCAATACATCCGAATACATCAGACAATTCACAGAAGTTGCCTGAGAGATTATTCTAGCCTCTAAGAAACACAAAGCTAGTTTGAATGATGTCTCCTGGTAATTTTCTTCTCTCAGCTGGCTGGAATTGGGTAGATGGACAGTTTGCAAAATGTAAACTGATAGGTGTTGAATAGTTCAATCATAGTAACTTGCTAGTAACTTCAGTTATTTACTAGTAACTAAAATCATCATGAGTCACACAACAGTGAAGTAGTTCTGTACAGTTCTGTTTTAGCAATACAAAGATGCATTATTTGTTATTAGAATTCAAATCGCCTCTAATCATGCACAGCTTGATGTCAATGACATTAAAGCAATTACAGTGCAATCATGCACAATAACATTGTTAGGAGTCTATACTTAAATCACCACATTCCAAAAGTCAAGCATTTATTAATGTTATCATTAGACTGATTGTACACTGTATTGCCTTCTTCTGTTTAGTGCATCCGTAAGTCTTAAAAAAGAGAGCATTCTAGTTTTATTACCTGGTCTCTTTGCATGCCTTTTAAATCAAATATTGTAATCAAAAGCTAATTTCTGTGGATCCAGGCTAATATTACTTTTGTCTTATTTAATCACATTTTGTGCATTGCAATCCCTGAACTAACTTCCATCTGGGCAACAGTAGTTATACAGAAACTTCCAATTTTGTAAATATATTTCTAATGGAAAGGCTCGATTATGCACCTACGCAAAATAAGAAAATCGAAAGGTTTTTAACTGAACTGTGATTCAACAGAACCTGGCATCACAGTTTCTAAGATATTTTAGGAACTATGTTCTACGAAAACATGTACGATTCTGTCAAATGTAGAAGGCATGCATTTACCAGAGATACTACTAATCAGCTAGAATAAAGCGGTTACCTAGTTATGATTAGGTTCATTACAGCATTGCAAGGAAACTCAGACTCATCAGCTGAATTCAGGACATTCCACATAATGGAAAGGCATGTCCCCTTGTCATGAAATACAGGTACATTGGCAGACTAATTTTGAGAAAAAATGACTTAGATAAGTCATGGTCCTTAGCGCAAACCTGCTCCTCTCATTTTCCTGTGACTTTCTTTTACCTTAACCACTATTTTCCCCTGTCAGAAGTGACAATAACCAATGAACACTCCAGCTAGGAGATGGGAGAAATGACTCCTGATTTGTCATATAAGCACAGTTTTGTTGTTATATTTTCTTGCAGAGAAATTTTTTTTAAATTTTTTTTTACAGTTTCACCTGTGAGTCATCAGCATGAAATGAAATCCTCATATTAGTAGCTGTTTAGACTTCCAGACCACACATCAGATTTTTCCTTTGCAAGTAATAATTCCTCATTTTTATTTGATAGTATTACTAGTTTGGGAGTGGAAAGTTTGTTGCTGCCTACAGTTACAGTAGTTTGCAACTGCTTATTTTATGAACAAAATTAGCGTATTGAAAGAAAAGACTATAAGTTTTGTGAAATTACAAGTTTTGGTAAATATGTGTTAATAGCTCAGACAAAACAGAAACTGTTTTGAGTGCTGATATTTCTTCAAATTATCATTCTCCAGTGAAGAATCCTTATGTTGAATTTCACTAGCCCTGCTCTGAGTCACTTAGCCTTCCGTATGGGAAAGCCTGGCAAGATATCTGGGATGATGTTGGTGTTGTCACCACTTGTCTGAGATTTCTTATTTCATAGAATCACAGAATGGTTTGGGTTGGAAGAGACCTTAGATATCAACTTGTTCCAAACTCCCCTGCTATGGTCAAGGATACCTCAAAATAGACAAGGTTGCTCAAAGCCCCATCCAGCCAGGCAAACAATTCCAGGGAGGGGGCAGCCACAGCCTCCTTCAGAAACCTGTTGCAGTGCCTCACCACCTTCCTTCAGACTGTAAGACTGAAAATGTTTTAAATATGTTTAAGGCAGGTAAAATATTATTTTAATACAGCCCTCTGACTTTCCAAGCACTTTTCAAGTCAACCAAAGCTACCCTTATGTCAACAGTATGTGTGACTAATCAGACAGCTCCTCTGGAAAACCCATTCTTCTATGTGAAAGCCTGGGGGATTTTCAAGAAAAAATAATACTTCTATAAAATTCCATAGAGGATAAAATAATAGTTTACCACAGCTACACAAATGTAAATTGTACATATAGTCTGGGTTTGTAATCTGTTAAAAAATAAACTCGATAAGCCTTCACTTCAGTGAGTTGTTTCCACTAAAGGTATTAGTGTTATGTAGAAGAAACATTGATCTGACTGGTGTTAAATGCGTTTTCTGTTTTTGGCAAACACAGAATTCTTGATTTTAACACTTTATGCTCTTCCATGAGATTCCTAGATCTAATGGCTCAGTCACCCAGACTGCTTAATAATATGATTTTGCTGGTCTTCAGATCTTTTAAAACAAATGCAATCACATATTGCTAGAATGACAGCATTATAATTGTCATTGCATGCTGGTAGTAACCTGTAAATAAAGAAAGCAATATTGCAAACAATTGATTTTGTTTTACTGAGTCCTTTTGAAATAAATCTTTGGCTTTACAGCATTACTACATTAATTAAAAATAACTGACTTTTCTTATTTCCCAATCTGTGCAGTTTATTCTCTCAGAAATATGCCTGGACAGTCAGTTCTAATATGTTTTAAAATGTATGGGGTGGGATGGTGGGGTGGGGTGTTGTGTCGCGAATATGTTATTTCACTGCCGTCTTTTTTTTTTTCCCCTGGACATTTTATGCACCTGCAGTGAATGAAATGTGGCTTATATTCTGAATAAGAAATATAAAGTGTGGGAAAATTTCAGCCTCTATTTTTCTTCTATTTACAAAATGAGAATTCATCTGGATAAATGGCTGCTGAGGATTACCACGGGGATTTATAAAGTAAGATGGATTTGTAGAAAAACTTCAATGTCCTAAAAGAGACTATAGCAATTGTAAAAGAGGATATCAAAGCCCCTGTTCAGTAGAAGTATGTTTAATAGGAAGAGATGACATTTATCCAGTAAAACGGATCTGAACTTTCTGGCTAAACTTGAAATGTTAAAATAAACTTGATTTACAGTAGTTTAGTTTCAACTGTTTTCATCTCTGAGAAGTGCATATTCACTGAGACAACTGTTTTCTGGCTTTTCTTACGTAAAGCTTATTTTTCTTTTCAAGGTTATTGTCCCTTCTTCCTTGGAAAGTGAAACAATGCTGGTGGCAGATAACTTTTTGTTGTTTTTTTAAACAAATCATCTTTGCAATACAATACATCATTTAAATGCAGTCATAGTAAGGGCCACTCAGGTGATGTTTTAAACCAAACATATTGTACCAATCCTATTTGCTTCTACTCTCAGGATTTTAAAGTTAATGTCATTTCCATTGAGTAGTTTCTTTGGTATTTTCCTTGACCTTTGAAAAATGCTTTGAATATTTTCCTTCTTATCTTCAATTTTTGACAGTATTTCCTTCTCCTTGCTGATGCTTAGAATCTCTAACTTTCAGTTAATTGCTTCTTTTGTAGTGGTTTTCTCTTCTATTGTTCCTTCACAGGAAATGCTGTCTTTAATATAGACACATTAAACTAACTGAAACCAGTTTTGGTTTTGCCATGGGTTCAGTGTGTATCATTCTGAATCAATCCATTTTTGTGGCCTTTATCTTTTCCTTTCTTTCCCCAGAGTGTTCGGGCCTAATTCTCCCCTATAGCTTGTGCAAACCTTTTTTCCCCTTTAGCAAGGATGAACCAAGGATTTGGTTCCAAAACCCTTTTAATTTGGAGGACATTCAGATGAGTATGCAGACTTTGTTTTCCTGCAAGCTTATGTTTAATTATATATAGAACTACCACTTTGCTGGAAAGGCAGCTGTTACTGTGGTCTCTCTTTGGATGCCAAGCTGTTAGTGAGTCACTGGCTCCTCATTAAGAAAACTTTATAACTTGTTTGTAATTTTTCAGTTGTTTTCCTTAGTTCAAAACAGTCAAATAGATTGATAGATTAGATGAACACATGTCTGTTTGACTCTTCCTGAATAGGCAATCACAATGGCTCTTATTTCTGCTCTTACTTATGCAGGATAGTTTCCATCACCAGATATGCATGATGAAACCTGGACTGCAGGTGTATATAAGTGACCAAGACTTAGCCCGCTTGTGCGTTTTTGCACATAGGATGTATGCAGCAATTGCAGTTTTCTTTTTTTTTTTTTCATACATGACAAAAGCTTTATTGATATTAATTTTTATGCTTGCAGGCAAACTGTTTCTCAAACATCTTCCATCTTCTCTCAACTATATCTCTCACAGCTTTGCATGTGGGGGTACATAAAACTGCTCGCATCATTATTTCAGTTACTATTTCATCAAATAGTATTACTGTGAAGTTTGCTGTGAATTCTACTTCATAGTAAGTGTACTTGTCTTCATTGCTTCTCTGGATCCAAGTGTTCTATTTGGGTTATATTTGGTTGGTTATCTTTGGCAGTGGTAGACCTAAAAATGTTTAGACATGACTGTGCCATTAAATCATTTGCAATGTTGCAGTGACTCATGGGGTTTCTAGAACTGAGCATCAGAGAATCGTGTTCAGAGATTTGACCAACCTGGTAATAACAGCACAATCTTCAACAGAATTGCACAGAATCAAGGACTGGTTGAGGTTTGAAGGAAACTTCAGGCATTCCTGTGTTTTAGCATCTGTAGTCTCTCATCCTCCCAGTATGCACCACTGTGACTGGCATGGCCTCAAGAAAGCTCTTCCTTGCGGACAACACCAAGCTGAGTCGTGCGGTTAACACAACAGAAGGAAAGGAAGCCATCCAGAGGGATCTTGACAGGCTGGAAAGGTGGGCCTGAGTGTGCAACAGCCTTGCACTTCGGCCGGAGGAATCCCAGACATAGATACAGACTGGGAGAAGAGCTCCTTGATGGTAGCCCTGCTGAGAAGGACCTGGGGGATTCTGGTGGACAAGAAACTTAACATGAGCCAGCAGTGTGCTCTTGCAGCTTGGAAGGCCAATGGTATCCTGGGCTCCATCAGAAGACGGGTAGCCAGCAGGGATAGGGAGGGGATTGTCTCCCTCTACCATCATGAGGCCCCATCTGGAGTCCTGTGTCCAGATCTGGGGGCCCCCAATGCAAGATGTAGAATTGTTGGAGAGGGTTTAAAGGAGGGCCACAAAGATGATTAGAGGGCTGGAGGACCTCCCCTACGAAGAGAGGCTGAGGGAGCTGGGCTTGTTCAGTCTGGAGAAGAGAACGCTGTGGGGGGACTTCACTGCAGCCTTCCAGTACCTGAAGGGAGCATAAAAACCAGAGGGGATTCAACTTTTTAAAAGGATAGACAATGACAGAACAAGGGGGAATGGATTGAAGCTAAAGGAAGGAAGGTTTAGATTAGATATTAGGGGGAAGTTCTTACAGAGAGATTCGTGAGGTGCTGGAACAGGCTGCCCAGAGAGGTGGTGGATGCCCATCCCTGGAGGTGTTCAAGGCCAGGTTGGATGGGGCCCTGGGCAACCTTGTGTAGCTCCAGGCCTGAGGTTGGTGGCCCTGCCTGTGGCAGGGGGTTGGAGCTCTGTGATCCTTGGGGTCCCTTCCAACTCAGACCGTTCTATGATTCTATGATTCTGTGATTCCTAAAGCCTTCTCTTTCCCATGATAAACAAGCCCTCATAGGACAAGTGCTCCAGCCCCAGGCCATCTTGGTGGCTCTCCACTGAACTTGCTCCAGCTGACTCAAGTCATTCATGTGCTGGGGGCCTGACAGTGGGCACAGTTTCCTACATGCAGTACAATGAGTGTTCAGTAGGGTGATAATCATTTAACTGGCTGCGCTCTTGTTGGTATAGCCTAGGATGCTGTTTGCCATCTTAATTGCCTTTTCTGCAGAGCTACTCTCTAGGCAGATAGACCCTCACCTCTACTCTATGATGGCAATGAGTTCCTCCTTCACAAGTGGAGGAATTTGCATTCATCTTTTCTGAAATTTTACGTTATACAGTTCCTCTTGGCACATTCTTCCAGTCTGTGTAGCTCTTTTGTGACTGTGCTCCTCAAAAACCTGCTCTTCAGCATATTCACAGTCTTGCCCCAAGATCCGTTATTTCCCTTCTGACATGGGACTGGGCAAAGCTGAGGCCACCAATGCTCAGCCCTGTTTGTTCTTTCAATTCCTATTAGTTCATTTGTTTGGAGCTGGATTAATATTTAGATGCAGATTTTTTAATGGATAATTTTAGAATGGATGTGCACTTCCTGTTCCACTTCTCGCTTTCTGACCCTTTCCCACTCTTTCCCATCACAATTGTATTATACCTAGTCACTCTGTAGATCTTAGTTTTAAATGCTGCATCAAGAAACTTTTGTTTTTATTTGCCTGTGAGATGTTTAGCAGATACTGGGTCAGACCATGAACTCCCTACTGGCATTATTGAATTCTTATTCATAGAGTTAGTGTTACTTGCTTCAAAAGCTTGAAGAATTTACATATCGGGATTTGATCCTGTCAGTCTCTATTCATGCAGGCAGACCCATCTTTCAAATGCAAGGTCAAAGGACATGTCTCAAATAAGACAGGTTGGATACAGTGCTTAACAAAACTAACCAGAAAAACTGAAGACACATGCCAGGGGGGCAGTGCCTTTTTCAAGAAAGAAAGTAGTATCTCAAGGTCAATTTCAGTAACAATGAAACTCAAATCTGGTAACAAAAATGTAAGGGAGGGTAATTAGCAACTGGGAAATTTAAGCTTCTAAGCAGTGAGCAGCACTTTGTCCAGCATTTACTAAGCAGTGAGGAACTTGAACCATACGTTGTCATTTTTATCATTAAGGCTTATCAAAGTGGACCTTAAACATGGAAGTGTCATGGGAATTTCTTCACAGTTTTGCTAAAATACTTACTGCTTTAAAAAAACCAACTCTGGTCAGACCCTGAACCCTGCTAACATAGTAACGCTTTCCCAAAGCCAATAGCATAATCCTGAATTCATTACACAACACAGATTTTCTGCATTCTGCTCCAGCTGTATTACCCCATAGTGGGAACAACTGTAGGTATGTTCAAGTTGCAGGCAGCGAGAAGAACAGCAGTGTAAATTTAACTAGGTTTAAAATGATTAGTACTGGTATCAGTGTAGCCACCACAGGAAGTAAGCCAGCCACCAAGCAAGGTAAATAAATGTGTGCTACCACTTCAATGTAGAGCTATAGAATTAGACTCCCTATAATGGCACTTAACACAGCTTTATCATCTATATTCACCATGACATCTAATTTTAAGAGAGTTTATGCTGTTCATGGAATAAGGTAAATAACAGGACCCAGAACCCTGCAGCACGGAACCGCTATCAATAGATGATATGAATTCTTCATTGCCATATCAGCCTCACCTTTATGCCGGGGAAGATCATGGAACAGATCCTCCTGGAAGCTATGCTGAGTCACATGGAAGACAGGGAGGTGATTCAAGACAGTCAGCATGGCTTCACCAGGGGCAAATCCTGTCTGACCAATCTAGAGGCTTTCTATGATGGGGTGACAGCATCAGTGGACACGGGAAGGGCGATGGATGTAATCTATCTGGACTTCTGTAAAGCCTTTGACACAATCCCCCACAACATCCTTCTCTCTAATCTGGAGAGGTACGGTTTTGATGAGTGGACTGTTTGGTGGATAAGGAATTGGCATCCAAAGAGTAGTCATCAATGGCTAGATGTTCAGATGGAGAGATGTGACAAGTGGTGTCCCTCAGGGGCCTGTATTGGGACCAGTATTATCTAGTATCTTCATCAATGACATTGATGATGAGGTTGAGAGCACCCTCAGCGAGTTTGCAGATGACACCAAGCTGAGTGGTGCAGTTGACATGCCAGAAGGACAAGATGTCATCCAGAGGGACTTGGAGAAGCTGGAGAAGTGGGCCCATGTGAACCTCATGAAGTTCAACAAGAACAAGTGCAAGGTCCTGCATCTGTCTTGGGGCAATCCCAGGCTGGGAGATGATATGGTAGAGAGTACCCCTGAGGAGAAGGGTGGATGAGAAACTCAACATGAGCTGGCAATGTGAGCTCACAGCCCAGAAGGCCAACCAGATCCTGGGCTGCATCTAAAGGAGAGTGAGGTCAAGGGAAGGGATTCTGCCCTGCTACTCTACTTTCATGAGACCCTGCCTGGAGTACTGTGTCCAGTTCTGGAGTGTCCAACAAAAGAAGGCCTTGGAGCTGTTGGAGTGAGGCTAGAGGAGGGCCATGAAGATGATTAGAGGGCAAGAGCACCTCTCCTGTGAAGAGAGAATGAGGGAGTTGGGGTTGTTCAGCCTGGAGAAGGCTCCAGGGAAACCTTATAGTGGCCTTCCAGTGCATGAAGGGGCCTACAAGAAAGATGGGGAGAGACTTTTTAGAGGGATATGGAGTGACAGGACAAGGGGGAATGGTTTTAAATTGGAAGAGGTTAGATTTAGATTGGATATTAGGAAGAAATTCTTCACTACGAGGGTGGTGAGGCACTGGAACAGGTTGCCCAGGGAGGTGTGGCTGCCCTCTCCCTGCAGGTGTTCAAGGCCAGGCTGGGTGGGGCCCTGAGCAGCCTGGTCTAGTGAGAGGTGTCCCTGCCCATGGCAAGGGGGGTTGGAACTTGATGATCTTTAAGATCATCAAGAACAAGGGGGAAGGTAGAAGGGTATTACCCCTGTAGAAGGGTATTACCCCTGTAGAAGGGTATCGCCTTTTTAGAAGGGATAGGCTAGGAAGGAAGGGTGGGGGAGTTGCCCTCTATGTTAAAAAGTGGATAGACTGTGAGGAGCTCTCTCTGAGAAGTGGCCAGGAGCAGGTTGAGAACCTGTGGGTCAGAATTAGGGATGGGGCTAATGAAGAGCAGTTGGTGATAGGGGTCTACTACAGGCCACCTGATCAAAGTGAGACTACTGATGAGGCTTTCCTCCTTCAGCTGCAGGAGGCATCGGGGTCGCAGGCACTTGTCCTGATGGGGGACTTTAACCACCTGGACATCTGCTGGGAAAACCACACTGTGAGCTGCAAGAGGTCCAGGAGACTCCTGGAGTCTGTAGATGACAACTTTCTGGTTCAAATAGTGGATAGACCAACCAGAGGCGATGCATTGCTGGACCCGGTGCTCACCAATGTGGGGGAGATCATTAGAGGTGTTAAGGTTGGAGACAGCCTGGGCTGCAGTGACCATGCTCTAGTTGAGTTTGTGATCTCAAGGAATGTGGGCCTGGCAAAGAGTGGGATCAGGACACTGAACTTTAGAAGAGCAAACTTTAGGCTGTTTAAGGACTTGTTGGCCAAGATCTCCTGGGAGGTGATCCTTAGAGACAGAAATGTTGAGGACAGCTGGCTACTCTTTAAGGATGCCTTTCTGAGAGCTCAAGGGCTCTCTGTCCTTCTGAATAAGAAAGAGGGCCGGAGGGGCAGGAGGCCAGCATGGCTAAGCAAGGACCTGCTGGTCAAACTGAGGGAAAAGAAAGGCAAATACAAGCTCTGGAAGCAAGGGTGTGTAGCCTGGAGTGAATACAGGGATGCTGTTTGGACTTGCAGAGACGGGATCAGGAAAGCCAAGGCGCAGATGGAACTGAACTTGGCGAGGGATGTTAAAAACAACAAGAAGGGATTTTACCGGTACATTGGCCAGAAGAGACAGGCCAAAGAGAATGTACCCCCCTTGGTAAATGAGAAAGGAGAATTGGCTGCAACTGATAAGGAGAAGGCTGAGGTACTGAATGAGTTCTTTGCCTCGGTCTTCTCTGGCAGCCAGGATTCTCATAATTCTCAAATCCCAGAACCTTGCATCCCTAGAACTCCAGGTGGGAACTGGGGGAGCAAATCCCCCCCCACTGTAAGAGCAGAGCAAGTCCGTGATCGCCTCATGAGACCGAATGTCTATAAGTCTATGGGGCCGAATGACATGCATCCCAGGGTCCTGAAGGAGCTGGCTGATGTGGTTGCTGAGCCGCTCTCCATCATATTTGAAAAGTCGTGGCTGTCAGGAGAGGTCCCTGGGGACTGGAGAAAAGGTCACGTCACTCCCATTTATAAGAAAGGGAGCAAGGAAGACGCAGGGAATTACAGGCCGGTGAGCCTCACCTCTGTGCCTGGGAAGATCATGGAACAGATCCTCCTGGATGATGTGTTGGAGCACATGAGGGAAGAGCATGTGATCTGGGACAGTCAGCACGGGTTTACCAAAGGAAGGTTGTGCCTTACCAATCTGGTGACCTTCTATGATGGAGTGACAGCATCAGTAGATAAAGGGAAGGCAACTGATGTCATCTACCTGGACTTGTGCAAGGCCTTTGACACAGTCCCCCATCACATCCTTATCTCTAAATTGGAAAGATGTGGATTTGATGGGTGGACCATCCAGTGGATAAGAAACTGGTTAACAGACCATAGCCAAAGGGTGGTGGTCAATGGGTCTATGTCCAGGTGGAGGCCGGTGACAAGCGGTGACAAGCAGGGTCTGTCTTGGGACCGGTTCTCTTTAACATCTTTATCAATGACATCGATGATGGAATTGAGTGCACCCTCAGCAAGTTTGCGGATGACACCAAGCTGAGTGGTGTGGTCGACGCCCTAGAAGGAAAGGAAGCCATCCAGAGGGATCTTGACAGGCTGGAGAGATGGGCCCGGGTGAACCTAATGAGGTTCAACACTGCCAAGTGTAAGGTGTTGCACTTGGGCTGGAAGAATCCCAGACATAGATACAGACTGGGAGAAGAGCTTCTTGAGAGCAGCCCTGCTGAGAAGGACTTGGGGATTCTGCTGGATGAGAAACTTAACATGAGCCAGCAGTGTGCTCTTGCAGCTCGCAAGGCCAATGGTATCCTGGGCTCTGTCAGAAGAGGGGTGGCCAGCAGGGACAGGGAGGTGATTGTCCCTCTCTACTCTGCCCTCGTGAGGCCCCATCTGGAGTACTGTATCCAGATCTGGGGGCCCCAGTACAAGAAGGATGTGGAACTGTTGGAGAGGGTTCAGAGGAGGGCCACGAAGATGATTAGAGGGCTGGAGCACCTGCCCTACGAAGAGAGGCTGAGGGAGCTGGGCTTGTTCAGTCTGGAGAAGAGAAGGCTGTGGGGGGACCTCATTGCAGCCTTCCAGTACCTGAAGGGAGCTTATAAGCAGGAGGGGATTCAACTTTTTAGAAGGATAGACAATGACAGGACAGGGGGGAATGGATTGAAGCTAAAGGAAGGAAGGTTTAGATTAGATATTAGGGGGAAGTTTTTTACAGAGAGAGTGGTGAGGTGCTGGAACAGGCTGCCCAGAGAGGTGGTGGATGCCCCGTCCCTGGAAATGTTCAAGGCCAGGTTGGATAGGGCCCTGGGCAACCTAGTGTAGATCCAGGCCTGAGGTTGGTGGCCCTGCCTGTGGCAGGGGGGTTGGAGCTCTGTGATCCTTGGGGTCCCTTCCAACTCATACCATTCTATGATTCTAAGATTCTATGATTCTAATGGCATGAAGCTGTGCCAGGGCAGGTTTAGATTGGATGTTAGGAAAAATTTTTTTACTGAAAGAGTTGTCAGGGCCTGGAACAGGCTGCCCAGGGAGGTGGTCGAATCACCTTCCCTGGATGTGTTCAAGAAAAAAGGGTAGATGAAGTACTTAGGGATATGGTTTAGTTTAGGATGTGAATGGTTGGACTTGATGATCTTAAAGGTCTTTTCCAACCTTGTTATTCTGTGATTCTGTTATCTCTTTCAACCGTAGCCATTCTATGATTCTATATCAAATTGTGAGATCTAAGTCTACATAATAGTCTGTTGAAATGTGCTATTTTGATTATTTCACCTTGTGTTGTAATGGAATAAGTAAAAAGAAAGATGAAAAATATTTTACTTTCATTTAATTAACTGGAAGGAAATTTTCTTATTCTTTTTTAGGGGAGACAGAACAAGATCTTGGAGTGGCTTCTCTGCAGCTATTTTTTATAGACTTTTAGTTACTGTTGAGTTTCTCTCATGGGTTCATAATTTCTTTAAAGAAATTTCCTAACTTGGGCATTATAATGTAACTTCTAGAAGTTTGTGCCTATATGTGACACCAAAATCTGTCCCTTTTCCAGAATTAGCATTTCTCAAAATAATTCCCTACATTAATGGCATTAGATCCTTCCATAAATGAGGAGAAAATAAAGGCAGTGAATTTTCACTGTGAATTCCCACTCTTGAGTTAATTTCCACTTTGAATCACCATCCTTACAGGTAGTCTGTTTAATGCCAAATACTATCCCATGCCCTTTAAAGGGCAAGAAATCTGCAGTGTAACCTTACCGCTTTTGACTTTTGATTCTGTCCTCTGTTAGAGGACTCAAGAAGATTCACTGCAGATGCAGAGAGCTGAAAGTTATATTCATACCCATATTAGGCATATTCATAATGCCATTTTGCTTAGCTGGCAGAGCTGAACATTTTTTTTCCTTAATCTATCTGATTGGCTAATTAAACAAGAGTGGTACGTGTGCTTTCTCTTCTGAGTAGCTGTGGGTGGGCACTGAAAGCAAAATGTTATGTATGCTGGCTTTGCACAAAGAATGATTTCAGCAGTAGTCTAACAACAAGTTAGTCTCACAATTTTGCAGTGGGGTTTATTTTAGTACAGCATTGCTCTCAGATTGCTATAATTATGGGTCAGACAGTAGTTTTGTTTGAAGCTTTCCCAGTGATTTATGACCTCACAAAAATTACTTTTTCATCTGTCTTTTTCCTGCTTATTCTTCATAAAAATTGATTATTTTTAATGGGAAAATTGGAAGACAATCTTTTTCAGATTATGTGTTATGTGAGCATAAAGAAGGAGCTTCTCCTGGCATTTCACAAATTAAACTTTTTTTACACTGGAGTCCTTTGAAAGGCTGGATGTCTTTTTTTTACTAGGATTGTTTTCTTCAAGATTCAGCTTTCACAGTTCAAGCAAGTGTAGGCTTAAATGAATAGTTGTAATTGTCAAATATCAACGCATTTCTTTACTTCTCTTCTTTAGGAATTCCATTGACTTTGCGTAAGGGAAAACCACAAGCAAGGGCTGAAGAAGAAAAGCTAAATTGCACATCATTAGCAAAACTCTGTTCTTCTGGATAGCAGTTTAGCTACCATGCAATAAAAGACTGCAGGTTTTTTGATTCCATTAAAGATAGAAAAAGTGATCAGTTGTGAAAAAAACCCAGTTCTTTGGCAAAATATACAACAGGTCCTATCACAAAGGCAACAAAAGGACACAAAGAGAATCATGTCATACAGTTACTAGTAACATTTTAGTAAGTATGTATGTCTAGAAGAGCTGGTGGTAAGTTGACATGAAAATAGTTTTCTTTTTATATATAAACCAAGAGTTAATAATTGAAGAATCTATAACCCATACAAGTCTGTAATTAAATTATTTCTGGACTCAATTTATAGAAAAGAAATCTGGAAATCCACTATAGCAATAGATAGGACTCTGGATGCCTTAGAAAGAAAGTCTCTACTAATTGAATACCGATTAGTATTCAATGAAAAAAAGAAATCATAACATGACCCTATGGGAGACAGTCCTTAAGGGCAAAGGAACCCAGGAGGGATGGACACTCTTCAAGAAGAAAATCCTGGTGGCACAAGAACAGGCTGTCCCTGTGTGCCAGAAAAGGAGCCGGTGAGGGAGAAAACCAGCTTAGCTGAGCAGAGAGATCTGGGTAGACATCAGAAAAAAAAAGGAAAGTCTATGAGCTGTGGAAGAGGGGGGAGGCATCTTGGGAGGACTACAGGAATGAAGTAAGATCATGTAGAGAGAAATTCAGAAGGGCTAAAGCCCAACTTGAACTCAGATTGGCCAATTCTGTGAAAGATGATAAAAAATCTTTCTACAGATGCATCAACAGCAAAAGGAGGGCCAAGGACAATCTCTGGCTCTTACTGGATGCAGGGGGAACATTAGTGACAAAGGATGAAGACAAGGCTGAGGTACTTAATTCCTTCTTTGCTTCAGTCTTTAATAGTAAGGTGAGATGTTCCCTGGGTATTCAGCCTCATGAGCCAGAAGGCAGGAAGGGAGAGCAGAACAAAACTCCCGTGATTCAGGAGGAAAAGGTTAGATACCACCTCGACCAATTAGACGTTCACAAGTCTATGGTGCTGTAAAGGTTCAACTGGAGGGTATTGAGGGAGCTGGCAGATGTGCTTGCCAACCCCTTTTCCATCATTTACCAACAGTCCTGGCTGACTGGGGAGGTTCCATTTGACTAGAAGCTGGCAGATGTTACATCCATTTACAAGAAGGGTTGGAGGAACTATCCAGGAAACTACAGGCCTGTCAGTCTGACCTCAGTGCCAGGGAAGATCATGGAACAGGTCATGTTGAGTGCCATCACAAAGGACATGTATGACAACTGGGTGATCAGGACCAGTCAACATGGTTTTACAAAAGGCAGGTCCTGCCAAACTGACCAGCTCACTTTCTATGACAAGGTGACTCGTCTAACGGATGAGGGAAAGGCTGTTTATGTAGTGTACTTGGACTCCAGCAAAGCCTTTGACACTGTTTCCCACAGCATTCTGCTTGAGAAATTGGCTACTACTGGCCTGGCCAGGCATACCCACTGCTTGGTAAAATCTTGCTGGATGGCTGGGCCCAAAGAGTTGTGGTGAATGGAGTTAAATTCAGCTGGAGGCTGGTCACAAGTGGTGTTACTCAGGGTTCAGTCCTGGGTCCAGTCCTGTTCAATATCTTTATCAATGACTTGGAGGAAAGGGTCGAATGCTCCCTCAGTAAGTTTGCGGATGACACTAAGCTGGGAGGAAGTGTTGATCTGCTTGAGGGTAGGGAGGATTTTCAGAGGAATCTGAACAGGCTGGATCAATGGGCTGAGACCAACAGGATGAGATTCAACAAGGCAAGTGCAGAGTTGTGCTCTTGGGACATAACAACCCTGTGCAGCTCTACAGGCTTGGAGCAGAGCAGCTAGAAAGCTGCCTAGTGGAAAAGGACCTGGGGGTGTTGGTTGACAGCCAACTGAACATGAGCCATCAGTGTGTCCAGGAAGCCAAGAAGGACAATGGCATCCTGCCTGTATCAGGAATAGTGTAACCAGCAGGTGTAGGGAAGTGATTGCGCCCCTGTACTCGGCATTGGTGAGGCTGCACCTTGAATACTGCGTTTAGTTTTGGACCTCTCACTACAAGAAAGACATCAAGGTCATGGAGCCTGTCTGGAGAAGGGCAACCAGGCTGGTGAACGGGCTGGAGAGTGAACATTACAAGGACTGGCTGAGGGCACTGGGGTGGTTTATCCTGTAGAAGAGGAGGCTGAGGGGAGACCTTATCACTGCCTACAATTACCTGAAAGGAGGCTGTAGAGATATGGGTGTTGGTCTCTTTGACCAAGGTACAGGTGATAGGATGAGGGAGAATGGGCTTAAGCTGTGCCAGGACAGGTTCAGATTAGACATTAGGAACAAATTCTTCACTAAAAGTGTTATCAGGCACTGGAACAGGCTGCCCAGGGAGGTGGTTGAGTCACTGACTCTGGATGTGTCTAAAACATGGGTAGATGAGGTGCTTAGGGATATGATTTAGTAGAGGACAGGTATGGTTGGACTCGATGATCTCAAAGGTCTTTTCCAACCTAGTGATTCTGTGATTCTATGCCAGGAGCAGTCAGAAATGTCAACATCCTTTTTCTCTTAAGTTATATGTAAAAAAAGATGAAAGTATATGGGATTCCACAAAGCACTTGAAGGAATATGTAAATGTGTCTGAGTCAAAGAATCTTAATGTAAAAAACACATTGAGAAAGACACCTAGCAGCCATAGTTTTGCTAATATTAATTTGAGTATATGAGGTGCATAAAATTTTAATAAACATAACTAGACTCTGAGTGCTGTCAACAGAAACAGTGTCAGATTGGTGTATCTTGCAGGCAATATATAATTTCAAGTTTTGGAAAACAACTACCTTGTAATTTTTGTACGATATCTTAATAAAATGTGTATTATATTAATGATAGTCAAAAAAGCAACTTTTTTGGAGGAGAGGGAGCTGCATCTTAGGGGAACAGTCAAAGGCTGCTGCATTTTTTTCAGTACCAAGAAATGCTACTGCCTCAGAGAAATTCTGTTTTTTCTTAAATTCAGTGGTAGATCTGCCACTTACTCTGTTAAGCCCATGCTTTCATCTTAATTGTTCAACGTTATGTATCAAGAAACTGAACACATACTTTGCTGACAAACCAATTAGGCCTGAACTTCTGAAAAAATGTTGAATGCTCTCAACTTCCAGTAAATTTATGCATTCATTGATTATGAAGCCAGACACTACCTTTGCTGTTATCTTGACTGACTGTCTCCATTCTGTAGGCTATGAGTCTTCCTGTAATTAACTGCTATGCAAAGTTGAGTATGTCTTCAGAAAAATGTCTGGGTTTAACCTGAATATGTCAAGGATGGAAAACCCATCCCAGGTGTTTGGAATTGCTCCAAGGATTAATTATTCTTCCTGTTAAAATATTATGTCTATTTGTCTAATTTTATCTATTTTGAAGCTTTAGCTTTTGGTTCATGTCTCTGTATATCCCAACATTAATCATATCATAATCCTTTCTTTCTGATGAGTGATAGATTTTTTTAGTCTTTCACAAGAAGGTGTAATTTGTGACATTTTAAGGACTTCTGTGGCTTTTCTTACAATTTTTTGTCACTATGTTATATGAGAGGCACAATATTTGTGTTGTTGCGTGAGCATTTCCTGGGCAGTTTGTAGCCTCCCCACAGACACTTCACAGAATCACAGAATCACAGAATTATCAAGGTTGGAAAAGACCTAGAAGATCATCCAGTCCAACCATTCACCTATTACTACTAGCCTTAAAAGGCTTCACTTTCTATTAGAACAGCAGCAATTGTTTCTACAACTGCAATAGTGTGTACCACTGATAAAAATAAGACACCAAACTGTATTTTCATTTAGACTGTTTTAAAATGCAGTATTTTTCATAACACAGAAAAACACCCTGTTTAAAAACCGATGAAGAGACAGATGAGGTGTTCTACAAGCAGCTGGCACGAGCTGCACGGTCATCAGCCCTTGTGCTCATGGGGGACTTCAACTTCCCTGACATATGCTGGGAGTACAGCACAGCACAGAAGAAGCAGTCTAGGAGGTTTTTGGAGTGCACAGAGGATGCATTCCTGATGCAGCTGGTCAGAGAGCCCACAAGAGGAACTGCCCCGCTAGACCTGCTGTTCGTGAACAGGGAAGGTCTGGTAGGAGATGTGAAGGTTGGGGGCTGCCTTGGACAGAGTGACCATGAAATGATACATTTCTCAATTCATGGTGGAGCTTGGAGGGGGAATAGTAAAACTGCTACCTTGGACTTTCAGAGGGCAGACTTTGATTTGTTCAAGAGACTGGTAAGGGGAGTCCCTTGGCATTCAGTCTTAGCGAACAAAGGGGTACAAGAGAGCTGGTTGCTCTTCAAGAGGAAGTCTTAAGGGCGCAGGAGCAGGCGGTCCCCCTGAGCCGCAAAATGAGCCGGCGGGGAAGAAGACCAGCGTGGATGAATAGGGAGTTACTCTTGAGGCTCCGTGAGAAAAAGAGAATCTACCGCCTGTGGAAGGAGGGACGGGTAACTGAGAATGAATTCAAGGAAGTTGTCAGGATGTGTAGAGGTGAAATCAGAAAGGCAAAAGCCCAGCTTGAATTTAACCTGGCCGCTGGGGTGAAAAAGAATAATAAACTCTTTTATAAGTACATTAACAGTAAGAGGAGGACAAAGGAGAATATCCACTCTTTACTGGATGAGGCTGGGAATGTGATCACTGAGGATAAGGAAAAGGCGGAGGTTCTGAATGCCTTCTTTACGTCTGTCTTTAAAGGTCAAACAGATCCTCAGGGTACCCCTCTCTCTGACCTGGTAGTCTCAGCTGGGGAGCATGCTAACTCCCCTGTGATTCTGGAAGAAACAGTCAGAGACTTCCTACTCCAACTGGACTGCCACAAGTCCATGGGGCCGGATGAGATCCACCCGAGAGTGCTGAGGGAACTGGCAGAGGTGGTAGCCGAGCCGCTTTCCATTATCTATCAGTCCTCCTTGCTGACTGGTGAGGTCCCAGAAGACTGGAGGCTTGCCAATGTGACTCCCATTTACAAGAAAGGTTGTAAGGAGGATCCGGGGAACTACAGGCCTGTTAGCCTGACCTCGGTTCCAGGGAAGGTTATGGAACAGATAGTCTTGAGGGAGATCATGCGGTATGTGCGGGATGGCCGGGGGATCAGGCCTAGCCAGCATGGGTTCATGAAGGGCAGGTCCTGTTTGACCAACCTGATCTCCTTCTATGATCTAGTGACCCATCTGCTGGATGAGGGAAAGGCTGTTGATGTGGTCTACCTAGACTTCAGCAAAGCCTTTGACACTGTCTCCCACAGTATTCTCCTGCAGAAGCTGGCAGCCCGTGGCTTGGATGGGTACACCCTCGGCTGGGTAAGGAGCTGGCTGGAGGGCCGGGCTCAGAGAGTGGTAGTAAATGGAGTTAAATCCAGCTGGCGACCGGTCACGAGTGGTGTTCCCCAGGGGTCGGTGCTGGGGCCTGTCCTCTTCAATATCTTTATTGATGACCTAGATGAGGGCATTGAGTGCACCCTCAGTAAGTCTGCAGATGACACTAAATTGGCTGGGAGTGTGGATCTGCCTGGGGGTAGCGAGGCCCTACAGAGGGATCTGGACAGGCTGGAGAGCTGGGCTGAAGCCAATGGCATGAGGTTCAACAAGAGCAAATGCCGAGTCCTGCACTTTGGCCACAACAACCCCAGGCAGCGCTATAGGCTTGGGGCGGAGTGGCTGGAGGACTGTGTGGAGGAAATGGACCTGGGGGTACTGATTGATGCACGGCTGAACATGAGCCGACAGTGTGCGCGGGTGGCCAAGAAGGCCAACGGCATCCTGGCTTGCATCAAAAATAGTGTTACTAGTAGGAGCAGGGAGGTAATTGTCCCCCTGTACTCAGCACTTGTGAGGCCGCATCTCGAGTACTGTGTTCAGTTTTGGGCCCCTCACTACAGGAAAGACATTGAGGCTCTGGAACACGTTCAGAGGAGGGCTACTAAGCTGGTGAGGGGTCTGGAACATAGGCCTTACGAGGAGCGTCTGAGGAAGCTGGGATTGTTCAGCCTGGAGAAGAGGAGGCTTAGGGGAGACCTTATAGCTCTCTATAACTTCCTGAAGGGAGGTTGTAGTGAGCTGGGGGTCGGCCTCTTCTCCCGTGTAGGCAGTGACAGAACTAGAGGGAATGGTAGCAAGCTGCGCCAGGGGAGATTCAGGCTCGACATTAGGAAGCACTACTTCTCAGAAAGGGTAGTCAGGCACTGGAATGCACTGCCCAGGGAGGTGGTGGAGTCACCAACCCTGGGGGTGTTCAAGGAAAGACTGGATGTTGTATTGAGGGATATGGTTTAGTGGGAGCTAGTAGTAATAGGTGAATGGTTGGACTGGATGATCTTCTAGGTCTTTTCCAACCTTGATAATTCTGTGATTCTGTGATTCTGTGATGATCAACATGTTTTTGTAGTGTGTTTCTCTAGGTCTTATCTTGAATTTAAATGTTTTTCTGTTTTTAAGCTTCCATGAAGATATTTCCTGTTTAATATCTTCATTGACAATCTTGATGAGGGAGTAACATCCACCCTCAGCAAGTATGCCGATGATACAAAGCTGGGAGGAGTGGCTGACACGCAGGAGCACTGCGCTGCCATCCAGAGAGACCTGGACAGGCTGGAGAGCTGGGCAGTGAGAAACCAGATGAAGTTCAACAAAAGCAAGTGTAAAGTCTTGCACCTGGGAAGGAACAACTGTTTGTATCAGTACAGGCTGGGGGATGACCTGCTGGAGAAGAGCTCAGTGGAGAAGGACCTGGGGGTCCTGGTAGATGACAGGTTGGCCATGAGCCAGCAGTGTGCCTCGGTGGCCAAGAGAGCCAATGGGATCCTGGGATGCATCAGGAGGAGTGTAGCCAGCAGGTCAAAGGAGGTGATCCTCCCTCTCTACTCTGCCCTGGTCAGGCCCCACCTGGAGTATTGTGTCCAGTTCTGGGCTCCTTGGTATAAAAAGGACAGGGATCTCCTGGAAAGAGTCCAAAGAAGGGCTACGAAGATGATTAAGGGCCTAGAGCATCTCCCCTATGAGGAAAGGCTGAGTAAGCTGGGACTGTTCAGCCTTGAGAAGAGAAGACTAAGGGGGGACCTAATCAAAGTTTATAATTATCTGAAGCAGGGGATGCAGGGGGAATCAGCCAGCCCCTTTTCAGTGGTCTGTGGGGATAGGACAAGGGGCAATGGCTGCAAGTTGGAGCATAGGAAGTTCCGCACCAACATGCGGAAGAACTTTTTCACAGTGAGGGTGACAGAGCACTGGAATAGGCTGCCCAGGGAGGTGGTGGAGTCTCCTTCTCTGGAGATATTCAAGACTCTTCTGGACGCCTATCTGAGCAATATGAGCTAGGGAGCCTGCTTTGGCAGGGGGGTTGGACCCGATGATCTCTCGAGGTCCCTTCCAACCCCTACAATTCTGTGATTCTGTGATTCTGTGATATCATTATAAATTATTGGCATGCATGCATGAAAACCATAAATACATTTCAGTTTCCAAATGCCGTGGTGGTAATAATATGTCTTTAAAAATGTTATGCTTATTTTATTTACTAGTGTTTAAAGCCAAGTACTTAATTTAATCTGCATTTTTAATTGAGCAGTTTTTCCACAGTAATGACAGCCTGTTTTCAGATTTTAGTGGATGTTTATTTAAAAGAATCGTGAAGAAAAATGCTCTGATTACAGGAATCTACGATACAAGATGCAAAGATGTGAGGTTTTTTTTAGAAGAGTCTTGAGTAGCACAGTTCTTGTTAAATCTGATAGCAGCTCCAACAAATATTTGCCTACTTTCAATGGGTATTCTGTTCTCAAATTCATGGTTGAATATCCAGTTGCTTGGGTTCCTTGCCTTCTGATGAAGGTGAGGACTGGTACATAAGACTGCAATGACTGATACTTCAGGCCTTCGTTCAACCCTCCTCTCGATTTGGTTTCTCTAAGAAACAGGGTAGCCTGAGTTATAGCAAAAGATAGAATAAATAAATTGTAAGAGTATTAACTGCAAAGAAGCTGGCTCAAGGCTTGGTCACAGCCTGAGAGCAGATGGGAATCACTGGTTTAACTATATTTGAAACATTTGACCGCATGTCACAGACATAACGAATGACATTGGAAGGGATCTGTGGAGCTTGTTGAGTCCAACCCCTGCTCCAAGTAAGGTCATATAGAGGAGGCTTCTCAGGACCATACCAAAGCAAGCAAGTTTAAAATGTCTCCAAGGACGGAGATATGACAGCCTCCCACTAAACAGCAGTGTTTTGATTGTTTGGGTTTGGGTGTTTTGTTTGTTTGTTTGTTTAATTTAAATGGAATATTTCCTACATGTCTCTACTGATTTTATTTGCTCTTTTTTTTTCTTAATGGTAGTGATGGAAATACTTCAGCTTGTTAAGTAGAAGTAGAAAGGGCATTTAGGAGATATATTTTAGCATCTTCTTGCTCTAAGGAAAGATAAATTCTACCTAAATAATTCCTGATAAATATTTGTATTAAAAAATGTCTTTCAAAAACCCTCCAGTCATGAAGCTTTTGCAGTCCTAGGTGACGTGTCCCACTGCTTCACTGTCTTACTTCTGAGAAGCTTTTCCTGATTCTTAAGAAAATAAAATATACTTCAGTTACCCCACAACTTGTATGTTTCATAGAGATATACAAAATGTTATTTCATTGTGGAAAATATTTTTGTGTATTTTAAGGCTGTTCCCCTGATCCTCGCAGTCTTCTCTCAACTATATCAATCTAGTTCTCAGTCTTCCCTTCTATGTCATTTTTTCCTAAGCCTCTAATCATCCAAGATACTCTTCTTTGAGCTTTAATTTCTGAAGAAGTGCAGCATACAACATGGTACTCAAGCAGAAGCCATACTGGTAATAAACAGAATGACTTTCTTCAACTGTCCTGCACATAATGCATTGCTTTACTCTTTATGTGTTTGCATTTCATATGCTACTCATGTGTATGAGTTTGTATTTAATTTAACCGTGTGCAAATTGATACATGGCTTACGATTTATATATATTTAAACTTAGCAAAAGTAGGTTAGTGGTATTCATGGGGTATTTGAACTTTAAAAAATCTGGGGAACAGTGATCTCCTGTGGACAGATTGTGATGGCATGCTGGTTGCTGGCTGAGTCATGCTTAGCCTTTTTTTGAACATTCAGTGTAAAACTTTCAGGTGCATTTAAATAGAGCAGTTAAGATTTGCTTTAGCAAGTAAGACATACAAGAGAAGTGTGCAGGCACCGGTGCTCCTTAGTTTAAAGAAAACTAAAGGGAAATAGTTATATTTCCAAGTGTGGAAAAAAGTATTTTAATGGATTGTAATGAATCCTTAAGGACAGATCAAAAAGTAAAAGACTAATTTGCAAACATGTAGAAATTTAACTGAAGTATGCAGATGAACTAATAGGATCAGTATTGCTGCATGAATTGTTTAGAATGTTTTTTTAACCTGTCTTTTCTTTTTAGTACATTATTGGTAAAATGGTTTAGAGAAGTATTTTTTCTAATGTCTTCAGAGACAAGAATGATACTAAAGAAGCAAAGTTTCTAGCAGGTAGAGTGTGATTTTCAGTTTGCTGTGTGAATTGACTAGTTATTGTCCAACATGGAGAAAGATTCTGAAAATTTTATTTCTGATTGTATTATCATATAATGTTCGTGTTGATAATACAGAATGAAAACATTTCTTATGGTCAATCAGTAGACTACTGACCTAAGACCAATGTCCTGATTGACTTAGACAAGTAAAAGATATAATACTTTGCGATGAATAAGTCATAGCAGAGCAAACAAAAGGAAAAAGAGGCAAGAGAAAATGGAAATATTTGCAAGCTAGGATGCACAATTTACAGGCTTCATGGTGTTCCTTGATTAGATTCACACTGAGTATCCCCGGCATTCCTGGAAGCATAGTGTTACAGTAGGTCTTCTTGAAGCCATCTCATCTTCCTCTTTTTGGACCTCTCTACTTCAGATGTACAATACTGTGTTTCCAAGGTCTGTTGCTGCTGACGCCCAAAGACTGCTCTCCCCTGTGCAAGCGAGTTAATTGGAGGCAAGACACTTCTTATCTGGTCTGAATTTCTATGTCACTGATGCTGCACGCAGGCAGGGATTATAATTATTATTATTATTTTAAATATTGTTTTTCTTGTCTTGTTTGGAAGGTTGGGCATGTCGGGCTCAATCTGCTTTTTGAATGTGAAATTTTTATTCTGTTTTGCTTCAAAGAAATCACCCAGAGCAAAGTATTGATAGATGTTGCTCAGGTAAAACTGGTATTCACTCCTGAAGTAATGATTCATTGATACCTTATTATGTGGACTGAAAGAAAAACATCAAGTATCGTTACAAGAAAATGTAAAAATCACTCTGTAACACTGAGTGCATAATCTGAGAAATAGCTATTTATTTTCCCACATTATAACCTCAGTTTGTTAAACACTTTTACCAACAGTATAACCTCAGTTTGCTAAACATTTTTACCAATTTGGGTATATCCCTATTCAGACCACCAGGTACTTAATTTCTAAACTATACCAACATCTCTTCTGTCACTCCCCAGAAACTTGTATTGATAAGAACAAGGTAATAATTTTAATTCCAGGTTAAGAACCCACATACCGACACAGGAGAAAGCAAATATGCTCGGAAGAGTCAACCCAGGTGAAAAAAAAGCTCTAAGAGCACCCAGTTCCTCCTTGCTTAAGGTTGTTAGAGAAGAAATAATAAAGACCAATTTTGTAAAAAGATTTCGTCTTTACCGTGTGTTATTTAGACATATTCAGAGCAGACCTGAGAAAACTAATTGGATTCAGCATTGTTTTCTGAAAAATCAGGCAACCTTCAGTTCACTAGCAACACTATTTCGTTAACAATCATTCATTTAAAATCCCGTGGATCTTTTTTTCAATCACAGCTCTGATGTTTCTGACTCTTATTTCCATTTTCTGGTTTTGTACTGTGGAAAAAAAAAATCTTCCCACTGGAGTCTTAGCTGTAAAAAAATTGCAGACAAATATGAATAGGTAATTTTGAAGATACACAGAAAGCAGAAAATGCAATACCAAATAGAATGGTGACAAGCTAGCTTGCTCATTGTGACAAAGAAACAGCACAGAAAAATCAAACTATTATGCTGACAAGTCATTTGGTTTTTCTTTATTCCTACATCACATATTCTTGTTTATGAGTGGAGCAGAAGGGTATCTGGCAGGTCAATTTCTGGTTGCACAGCTGATGTCACATGCAAGCCTTTGTCTTTGATAAATATTTTGTTTTCTTTGAATAATAAAAAACACAGGGGAGAGATGAACAAAAGCATTCTTGACAGCAAATTAAATCTTTCATCTAGGTTTGCTAGGTAATGGTGGCCAAAGCCTGAAGAGAAGTCTAGAAAGGCTTGAGGGGAAGTAAGGAAGTGCCTGGGAACACAGCATGAAGGAGACTTGCATATTTCCACTGAGAAAGCGGTCTGACTGCATGCCTATCTCAGGCACCTGTGCATCAATTCATACAGAGTGAGATTCACACAGAAGTCCGGGTGCAGCTGCAGAGCTATGATCTCATTGGGATCACAGAGACATGGTGAGAGAGTTTGTTTGATTAGAATGTTGTGATGAATGGACAAGGAGTCCTTAGGTAGGACGGACTAGGAAGGATTGCAGTTTACACAAGGGCACAAAGCTCAAGGGTACAAAGCAGCTCAGGTTCACAAATGGATGGGTAAAGGAGCATCAATTAGTCAAAAAGACTGATTTCATGGTGGATGTCTGCTACATATTGTCTAATAAAAAGTAGATTAACATTTCCTTAGCTAACTGGAAGAAGCCTTAAAAATGCAGGCCCTGCTTCTAGTGAGGAAACGAGCTACTACAAACCTACTGAAAGATAGCTGGGCCAAAGCAATCCAGGAGATTTCTGGAGTGTGTTTAATACAATTTCTTGATGGAGAAGCTGACTAGGAAAGATGCTTTACTGGATTTATTAGTCTCAGAAAGAAGTGATTGGGAATGTGAAGGTCATGTCAGTCTTGGCTTTAGCCATCATGAAATGGTAGTGTTTCAGATACTGAGAGAAGTGAGTAAGATTACTAACAGAGTTATAACCATGGGCTTCAGGAGAGCAGAAGCATGATGAACTAAAAATATAAGACACGCTTCTTTTACTATAGACTTGCTGTGTTAACTTGGTACCCAGTACCAACTGTCTGGGGGGTCATTACTTCTATTTGGCTGAGTCTGTTTATGCAATTTATCAGACAGACAATTAGAGCTAAAGCTTTTGATTGAGGCTCCTTCTTACATTTTTTACAATTTAATATATCCACTAAAGACAAGGACTCTTTGAAACTCATCTATTTATGGTTTCTTTTTTTCCCTGTTTAAAGCCAGTATTTTCCTGATTTCACTGCAGATTTATTTTAAAAGAAGTCATTTCATCCCCTGTGTGAAAAAGGGATATGAGTTCTTGAAATTGATTTTCTAGTTCCAAATCATATGTGCACTATATAATGAAATGTCACTGACAAGACTGAATGAAGAGGTCAATAGGTGAAATGTGGAAATGAAGTGCTGTAATCCTGGGGAAAGCACACAGTGAATTTTCTTGGCTATGAGGCTGTCATAACTTCTAACATTTGGAGCCAAAATATGTGAGAAGATGAAGTGCTGCTATACATTAGATTTAACTCCATAAAAGTTGCACATGATTTGTTCCAAACCCATTTTTCTCCACGAACTTTTCATATTGGAATTATGTCAGCAAAACCTCACTTAAAAGCCCCATGCATTTTCTCTTTCTTTCCTGGTCTCTAGTTTATATTTAAGAAGCTGAAGCATGAGACAGTTAGCAGTACAAGCAGGAGAATTTTAGGCTTCAGCAGTCTGTCTGGCACATAGATCTTACAATCAGACTTTCAAGTACACTTAGGGCACCTTCACGGACTTTTGTTAGCATATTCTGCTCTTGTGCTGCTGCTGCACCACTGAAAAGTTCAACCTCATTTTAAAATTATTTCTTATGTCCTCAGAATCAGCCACCAAGTTAGATACCCTTTCTCCCTGGACATTTCTTGGTGGATGTTAGGTGTGTAGACATGGTATTTATGAAGATATTTTGCTAACATATGAAGAGTACCATAAGGCTAATGTATACACCCATGCTAAGGCTACATTTCTAAGGGAAAGATTTATACCCATACAGAAGAAATGTCAAGATAGTTGTTTCTGACTTCTGAATGAGTGGTCTATTTGGTAATGGATGATGAGAAGCATCTCATATCATTTTACTCTGTTTTGTGGAGCAGTTTGCCATTTCCTAAGCACTGTTGGTAGGCTTTGGACCATAGAGGAAAGCTATGTGAAGAACTCCTGTGTGGTTACTTAGGTGGTTCTGTAGTTGCCCAAGAGCAGGAATTTAGAGTGCTGACAATTGTAACGAGAAAATTTGTAGGCCTCCAATTTCTGATAGTGAATTTTAAGGGATGTATTTTCTACATGGATGTCCATGGTGTCATATATTTATATTCATTTATGTCATATATTTATTTATGTCATATATATTTAGCCTCCCTATGACAATATCTTGAAGTACATATTCTTTATAATTTAAGAAAGAGATCTTTGAACAGTAAAAGCTAAGATGCAGTAATGTGATATCTACTTATGTTACTTGCAGGTATTAGTGTCCCTTTTTTTAAAGTCTGAATTACATTGCCTTGCAGGACAGGGAAGAAGCTCCAATTTGCTGAAAGCTATTCTGTAGCTAAGAGAAATGTAGTCCTGACACAGTGACTCAGAGAGATTTCGGTGCAGCGCTCAGAAACTATAGCCAACTGTCAACTTCAGGTGATTCTTTCCACCCACATACTTATTGTTGTCTATTGTGACACAGAAGAAAAAGAAGGATAGAGCTAAGAAGTGAGCATTACAGTAAGGTTAGATCTGCATTATGATGCTGCAACCTTGTGAACTCTGAGCTGTTTCTCAGGTGCTACTTCGGGGATGCACTGGCTTTTGGAATGAATTACATGCACTTAAGAAAGAAAAAGAAAATATTAGGGCCTTTGACCAAAGGAATGAAGACCTTTTTCACTGAATATTAGGTGCGTACTGTGGCAGGTCTTGGAGTCCTGATACTCTGAGTCATATCTATTCTGTCACGCAACCCCATTTCCTTTCCATAGAACACAGTGTCTGAGGAGAAGGGGGTTTATATGCCTGATACCTGACAGTACTGTGACTGGGCCAGGCATTTGGGATCAGGAGCAAAGAAGAAATCCAGGGTAATTTGGTTGTTACTGGAGTGTTCACTGCTAGCTGCTTTGACTGAGTCTTTTAAGAAAACGCCTAATAAACTCCAAGCTCAACTTCCTTCATGCAAGCTGATAGAAAGAAGAGAATCCTGATCTGAGAACACTCAGTCTCTGACACAGAGACTTGGATTGGGTCCATCAAACAAGTGAGGTATAAACTCTATGAGCTCAGTTGTCTTTCAGATTTTCAGTAATATAGCCAGGAGATGTTTAAGCCTGTTTAATTTAAACTTCCTTCCTCCAAATGAATGACAAAATGTAAGGTGTGTGAGAATTGCACTTAAGAGATAAAAAACATTTGTGTCTGCTTACCTCTTGTGCAAACGTTGTGGATGGAGATCTGTAAGGTCAGCATAAGAAGCACCTGAAGAAGGGAGTCTTAATGGTGGCAAGAAGGTCCTGTTTTGGCTGAAGAATGCTGAATAAACAGATGAACAGTTTCTACACAATACTGAAGGCCGTGGTGCCCAGTGCTTAATTATCCATGAAATTAATATTAAAATTGACATCACTAACTATGACAATGAAGTATAAGAAGAACATGCTAAGCATATATGACTGTAGTACTCAACTACTCACCCATCATGTTCAATTGTCAGGTGTGTACCACATGTGGCATAATACGGCCTCACCCCCCTCTGTAGCAGTGGGCTGAAAAATTTTGGATGGGGAGGTGCAATGTGCTTGGGAGTCCTCTTTCATTTGGCATATGGGCTTGATAAAACACAACAGCCATGTGAACAGAAGGTTGCTTTCAAGGAAATGACAGGGAGTAAGTATTCTTTGCTCCGTTTTCCAAAAAATAACGAGGGCCTTTACACAATCTTCTAGTTTGGAAGAAGCAGAAGCTTGTGGATGGCAAGGAGCAAGCAAGCAAGGAGCAAGCAAGCAAGGAGGACCAAATATGGCCACACATGTATACATGAGGGAGCTTTAGCCCTTCCGCTGACAAATGACAAACACTGACCATAAGAATATGCTAGCTATTCTTTTTACCTTTACAATCAGGCTTTTTCCTTATTATGAGGGATCCTAAAGCTCACCTTTAAGAGCTGAATGTTAAATTACCTAAAGTCAGTTGCATTAAGACACGTCACTCTTGAAGTGTAAACTGATCTTCTCTAATGTTCCAATAGCAACGTGTTAACATATCAGTACCATATTGTGCTTGGCAAGACTGTGGAGCTCAGGCAGGTGGAAAATAAAGAGGTCATTCATGACAGGCAACATGTTTTCACTAAGGGCAAATCATGACTCGCAAACTTGGTGGCATTTGATGACAGGGTTACAGCATTGGTGAAAAAAGGAAGAGTGGCAGACATCATCTACTCAGACTTGTGCAAAATGTTTGACACTGTCCCACATGCTATTCTTGTATTGGATAGACATGGATTTGAGAGATGGACCACTTGGTGGATGAGGAATTGGCTGGACAGATGCAATCAAAGAGCTGTGGTCAATAGCCCAAAGTCCAGGTGGAGACTCCTGAAAAGTGGCATTCCTTAGGGGTTGGTATTGGGACCAGCACTTTGTCAACCACTTTGTCAATGACATGGACAGTGGGATTGAGTGCACCCTTAGCAAGTTTGCCAATAACACCAAGCTGTGTGGTGCGATTGACACATTGGAAAGAAGTGATGCCATCCAGATGGAACCTGACAGACTTGAGAGATGGGTTTGTGAGAACCACATGAAGTTTAAGGTCAAGGGTGAGGTCCTACACATGGGTCAGGGCAATCCCAAACACACAAGCTGGGTGAAGAATGGACTGAGAGCAGCCCTGAGGAGAAGGATTTGGGAGTGTTCAATGACAACCCAGAAACATGCTCTTGCAGTCCAGAAATCCAACTACATCCTAGGCTGCATCAAAAGAGTGTGACCAACAGGTCAAGGGAGGGGATTCTTCCTGTCTGCTCTTGTGACCTGGAGTACTGCGTCCAGCTCTGGGGTCCCCAACATAAGAAGGACTTGCTACTGCTAGGGTGAGTCCAGAGGAAGGTGATGAGAGGACTGGAGCACCTCTGCTATGAAGACAAGCTGAGAGAGTTGGGCTTTTTCAGCCTGAAGGAGAGAAGGCTCTGGAGAGATGTTATAGTCACCTTACAGTGTCTGAAGAGTGCCTACAGGAAAGCTGGAGAGGGACTGTTTACAAGGTCATGGAGTGATAGGACAAGACGTAATGGCCTTAAAGTGAAGGAAAGTAGATTAAGATTAGATATAAGGAAAAAAAATGATTCCCTGGGAGGGCAGTGAGGCACTGATCAAGGTTGCCCAGAGAAGCTGCAGCTACCCCCTCCCTGTCAGTGTTCAAGGCCAGGTTGGATGGGGCTTTGGGCAACCTGGTCTACTGGAGGATGTCCCTGCCCATGGCAGGGGGTTGGAACTAGGTGGTCCTTTATGTCCATTCCAACCCAAACCATTCTGTGATTCTAAGATTTTATGTCAATAACAACAAGACGTTGCAATGTAAAGTGAAAAGTGAAAGTAATAAAAAATATATTTTCCCCAGGTTCCTCATTATAACAGACATAGTATTTAGCTCAAAAATATGTTGATAACTTATGTCAGTAGGAAGGTCTGAATCACTTGTTGGTTCATCCTTTGATACATGACTTGAATGAACACACTGGGTTCTTGTACACTGGCATACACAGGTCTCTATACAGAGTTCCCCGAATTTGTTGTGCAAGGGACATATTAATCTGTTTGTCAGATATTCTTTGAGCTCTTACTTGATTATTTTTTTGAGTACTGAGAAGTCTGTTGCATTCTAATTCAGCAGATAAAATCAAATATTCTGGCATATTTCGATGTGTGCAGTTAAACATTATTACATGATTGAATAGTGGCTGACAATTGCAATATATGAAAATTTTGTAAAAGTTATTTAACTTTTGGATCAAATTTTAATAGATGAGTGCTATGCATGCCTCTTGTAGTCAGCTTTTTGTTGCAGCCTGTCATTGTCCATGTAGCACAGAACCCTGAGGTGGCAAGATCTGTTGTGGTAAGTTATGTGATGAAACATAGCACTGGAGTCTGCTTTTCTCTTCTGTCCCCATTTCAGGCTGCAGTACCCGTAGCCATAATGAATCATCTGTCAGAGATACTGCTTCCCTAAATTTACTCTCTACAGGGTAATAGTCAATATACCATCCTGAATGTAATTACATGGAAGAAACACTGTGAGAACATAGATTGCCTGTTCATTTTGTCAAAAAGCACTTGGGTGGAGGAAAAAAGAAAAAAACTTGCTAAAAACATTTAGAAAGTCATTTATATTTTGCAACGTGATGATCTGGCTTCTGTCTTAGAAGGTGTGGTGCCATTAATCTGCTGTGAACAGAGAGTTTTCAGAAGAAATCTGTCCTTTCATTGCTCTAAATGCCTGTATCCTTTTCCCATCTTTCTTAGCCACACTCAATCATACAAGAGAGATGGATTGACTGCTCAGTCAACTTCATTTAAATATCATGAACTTCTTAAACAGAGTTTTAGAGATTTCTTGTAAACCTGTCTGACCCTTTCACAGATGTATTTGGTTTTGGTTCTGCCTTTTTTTGGGTCCTGGTTCCAGCCAGGCCAGAGTCAACCTTCCCAAGCAGCCAGCCCAGGTCAGATGAGTTGGCCCAGGTGAGCTGAGTTAGCCCAGGCTGTTTCCACACCATCTGACATCACTCCCCATAAAAGGGGTTGGTTGGGGAGGGGTGCCCCTGGGTGCCTCCAGGGCAGTCTGAGTGCTGTTGAGGTGGGGGGTTGGTCCTTGCCTTGGTGTAGTACTCTGGTGTATCCCTGTAGAAGGGGATGAAGTCCCTGTAATGTGTATGAAAAACCTTTTGGGGAAGACAGTTTGGGTTATTCCTGCTTCAGGCAAAGGCAAATCCATTCATGGGGCTGCTTTTGTTCAGGGACCTGGATTTTTTTTATATTGTTTCACAGTAAGATCTAGCAATCTTCATGTTATTTGTTCTCTGGATTTTTCCCTTTACTTTTAATTTTGTATGTGACATGATTTTTCATTTACTTGCAATTGTATATTTAAAAACCATGCTATAAGCATGAGGTATGGGAAAATTTTTATGAAGTATTAAACTTGAGTATCTTATGAAGTACCAGATAGCCAGGTCCTCTTTCAAGGACAACTGTGTCTTATGAAGGATCTTTTTAAATTCTACTGATAAGGAAGTATCAGGACTAACTTTGTATCACACGTACTCTTGAGGTTTTCACATAACAATGGACTGAGTAGAAACTGCCCATTTGATTCTTCATAAGTAGGCTGCGTCACTTTTGTCAAGCCAATAGTTGGACCCTAATACAGAGATAAAGAAGTAAGAGCAGTTTTGAAAGAGTAGTTCAGAAAACTACTGCGGATGTCAGTCCATCTGACAGATTGCCTTTGACTCACAGACCAGAGGAATACTATATTAGGTCTGTCTACTTCTGATGTGTTTAGTTGAAGATGTAGAAGCAGCCAGGGAAAGTTCTGAAGTTGTAAAGAAGACTCAAAATAGAGTTGTATTCATTTCCCTTCTGTTTTCCTATGGATTTTTTTCCTTTTTGTTGCCTAATTTTGGATTTTTTTGTACTAGAATGGACATAGGTCATTCAGATTCCCAGAGACGAAGGGATGTAGACGTCAAGTCAAATATGCCTTAGTGTGTTAGCTTATTTGGGCAGTTTGGGTGATGAACACTAGAAGAGTCAAAGAGTGTTTGAACTACATGGCTGCTCTGAGCTGATGATCTACAAGGTATACCTAAAAGCAGCTGCTATAAAACTCAAGTGTGGCTTATCCTTCAGTATCTTTATGGACCTGTAAGCAGATTAACCATGATTGGATTGTGGTGTAAGGCAAAGGTTACTTATGGGGATGGCTAGAGCTAGCTGCTTTTCTAAAAGAGAAGGCTTCTGAGGTGGTTTTATAACCTGAGATATGAGAGCTCTATGCTGTGTTTGGTATTGCAGATGCAATAAATGTGAGCATATTACAAGCTCTGCAATGGGGAGGTGTCCTCCATTGTTTTCCAGCTACTTCAAAGAATTATAGCTGACTGTCATGGTAGGACTTTTTGCTGCTCCTCTATAAAAAGATAGGTCTGACAGGTGGAACTGTAATTGGGAGGGGAGAAAAATGCAAGAATCATCAAGCTTTCTCTTCCACCTCTCAAAAAATATATCTTCAAATGGCAGTCTTATCTAGTGCTTGCATTATTTTGCTTTGAGAAGGTATACCATTGATTATCCTGGTGAATTGCTGTCAGATAGGGTAAAAATGATATAGTGTAAACATACCAAGAAGCATATCATTACTGAAGAAAGAAAATTTTTGTCATGGTTCTCACTGCTATGAGATGAAGAACAGAGTGCCTTTATGTTGCTTGTGTTCTAAATTTTATTTATATTAAAGGTCATAAAATTTACGTAGATCTGACAATTTCAAGAAGGTGTAAGAGTTTGCATTTTCATGCCTGAACACCTAAAGTAATGTATGGGGTTTCAATTAGATTTCATGTGCTGGCAGTATCATTCATAACCGTACCTTAAGGCTTCCATATTTTGTTTCATACCTTTTCAAAGAACATCACTCATATTTTTATCTGAGGTAAAATGAATAATAAATTACTTTTTCTTCACTTGAGTTAATGATGTAATTTTCTCATTGAAAATGGCGTCTCTGTGCTTTATGAAGCAGTGAAAATTCTAATACTTTTTGTATCTTTTAAATCAATGCTATTGCCTTCTCTTGCATTCTACGTATTCATATAAAATTAATATGAGCAAGGTAGTAATTTCCCATATTTTGCTGCATGTTAATGGTAACTCTGTCTTGTTTGTGTTGCTGTGATTGACCCTGAGCTTAGTAAATTATTTTCCCCTATAATTTTTGATATGTCAGGATATGAAACAGAAAACACATTGGTTTTTAATCTGTTTGACATTTGAAATATGGGCATAAACTATTTTCTTAATGAAGCTGGCTATATCAGAGACAAGACCTGGAGATTAGTTCTACTATGGATTTTATGATGAACCATAGCTCTAAAGATGTTGTACTGGAGTTGTGACACCAGCTGGCCTCCTAAATGATGTGTGTCTAATGCTGACGAACTCTTTAACTCCTCTCTGTATTTACATCCTCAGTGGTAGGAATTATTGATACATACCTTTTCAGAAAGGACGTGGCATGCTTACATTACACTGAACTGTCTCAGTGAGAGAACAGTTTGTGTTGCTAAGGATACAAGAAAGAGGAGAATGCTGCAGTCACTGCCGAGATGGAAGATTACCTCCATCATTATACAGGAAAAACAAGAATGATCAATTTTGTTACCCAGTTTCAGGTGGCTGTCCAACTATTCACTGGAAAAGAACAGTTCGACATTTTCATGTTAAGTCCTTTGTGCAGAGTAGCCTTCTGAACAGGAAGTGCCAGAAAAAGTGCAAATTTGCCTCAAGTATGAAATAGTATCATTAAAAAAAGTCATTATGAATGCATTAGTTTTAATAATTACATAAATACTGCCAAAAAATCTTTTCCACCCTGAAAACCCAGCTTCTGAGGTTGTGTCGTGGTTTTGCCCCGGCCGAGGGCCGCACCCCACACAGTCGCTTGTACTTTTAAAAGGAAGGGGGAAGGAGAGTTGGGGGAGGGGGAAAAGGGAAGGAAGAAAGGAGGAAAAGAAACCACAACCTAGAAACCAGAACCACGCAGGTTGGGATAAGGATAGTTTACTAAACAATAACAGCAAACTAGATATAACAATAACAGAAGTTTAAAGCACAAAATATATGAAACTGGTGATACACAATGCAATTTCTCACCAAACCACACAACTCAGGCCGCACAGCTTAGAGCCCGTCCCGGACAACCCGACCGCCCCAGAAACCGCACGTCCTGGCGTTGTCTCCCCCTCTTCCCCCCCAGTCCCCCCTTAAACTGAGCATGACGTAACTGGCATGGAATATGCTCTTTGGCCAATTCGAGTCACCTGTCCTGGCTTCGTCCCCTCCTTTCTCACTAGTAAGGAAGTATGCAGAGCTGAGAAAGGTACTTGATTGCCCGGCAACAAATCGGAGACATCAGGGTGCTATCAGCACTATTCTCATGCTAACACCCAAACATGGCATTCCATTCACTGCTAAAAAAAGTTTAACTCCATCATAGCTGAAACCAGGACATTATCCACCCCTTATTCCATACCATTTACGTCATGACCAGATCCAACAATTTTCTTTGGGTACAACCAGTTTCGTGTTTCACACACCCATATATGTATGTACACATGTATGCACACATACGTGCATACAGATCTTATTCCCTCAATCTGTGAATCATCCCTCTGAAGTTGTTGAGTTCATTTAGTTCATGATTTTCAGGCTCCATTTGTCGTAACAGTTTCTCAGGATAGTTGTATGTTCCATTGGCTCGTTGCATGCTGCATCTCAGGCTCTTGACTGATACACCTGGCATGGTCCATGCTCATAGTCTGTGGGTCAGAGTTTATTTTCAAAGGGAGAAAAAAGTTCTTGAGAGGCCAGGCTTTAGTTCCATCATCATGGCACTCATTCTTCATTAACTTGTATGACTCCAGCTATAATGCTATGGTACAACATACAGCAATCATAACAATAATGAAATATACAATAATGGGTTATTTGGCAATTATTACAATTTCTACTTCATTAATTATATTGGCTATTCTCACCCAAAATTAAATCCCCTTGAGGTACACATCGAACTTCTCCATCCCTCTGCATTACCCACCAAGTACAGCCAGGTCCTTGAGCAAAAACAATTCCAGACATGGGTTTACCTTTTTCTGAAGCAGGAATGACCCAAACTCTCTTTCCCAATACACTCTTCATATGCACTACTGGCACTCTGTCTCCCTCTACAGTACGTGGAAATTTTGACTGGGCAGGGCCAGCCCGATTGGTAGATCCCCTAGAGTTAACTAACCACGTGGCTTGGGCCAAATGTGTATCCCAATGCTTGAATGTCCCACCACACATTGCTTTCAGTGTAGTTTTTAAAAGTCCATTATATCGTTCAATTTTCCCAGAGGCCGGTGCATGATAAGGAATGTGGTACACCCACTCAATGCCATGCTCTTTGGCCCAGGTGTCTATAAGAGTGTTTCGGAAGTGAGTCCCATTGTCTGACTCGATTCTTTCTGGAGTACCATGTCGCCAGAGGACTTGCCTTTCAAGGCCCAGAATTGTATTTCGAGCAGTGGCATGGGGTACGGGATATGTTTCTAGCCAGCCGGTAGTTGCCTCCACCATTGTAAGCACATAACGTTTGCCATGGCGGGTTTGTGGGAGGGTGATGTAATCAATCTGCCAAGCCTCCCCATATTTATATTTCATCCACCGTCCTCCATACCAAAGGGGCTTTAACCGCTTAGCTTGCTTGATTGCAGCACATGTCTCACATTCGTGGACAACTTGTGCGATGGCGTCCATGGTCAAGTCCACCCCTCGATCCCGAGCCCATCTATATGTTGCATCTCTCCCTTGATGACCCGAGGTATCATGGGCCCATCGAGCCATGAATAATTCACCCTTACGTTGCCAGTCTAGATCTACCTGAGCCACTTTAATCCTAGCAGCCTTATCTACCTGATGGTTGTTTTCATGTTCCTCCATGGCCCGACTCTTAGGTACATGGGCGTCGACATGACGTACCTTTACAACAAGTTTCTCTAACCGAGCAGAGATATCTTGCCATAAGTCACCAGCCCATATAGGTTTGCCTCTACGCTGCCAGCTGTTCTTTTTCCACTGCTGCAACCACCCCCACAGGGCATTCGCCACCATCCATGAATCAGTATAAAGGTAGAGCCTTGGCCACTTTTCTCTCTCAGCAATGTCCAGGGCTAACTGGATGGCCTTCACCTCAGCGAACTGGCTTGATTCACCTTTTCCTTCAGTGGCTTCTGCTACCCTTCTTATAGGATTCCATACAGCGGCTTTCCATCTCCGATGCTTACCCACAATGCGACAAGACCCATCAGTGAACAGGGCATATCGCTTCTCATTCTCCGGCAGTTCGTTGTAGGGTGGGGCTTCTTCAGCGCGTGTTACCTCCTCATCCTCTGGTGACATCCCAAAATCTTTGCTTTCTGGCCAGTCTGTGATCACCTCCAAGATTCCTGGGCGATTGGGGTTTCCTATTCGAGCCCGCTGTGTAATTAGTGCAACCCACTTGCTCCACGTAGCATCAGTGGCATGGTGTGTAGAAGGAACCTTCCCTTTGAACATCCAGCCCAGCACCGGCAGTCGGGGTGCCAGGAGGAGCTGGGCTTCAGTTCCAATCACTTCTGAGGCGGCTCGAACCCCTTCATAGGCGGCCAGTATTTCCTTTTCTGTTGGAGTATAATTGGCCTCAGATCCTTTGTAGGCCCGACTCCAAAACCCCAGCGGTCGACCTCGAGTCTCCCCTTGTGCTTTCTGCCAGAGACTCCAGGTCGGGCCGTTCTCCCCAGCTGCAGTGTAGAGCACATTTTTAATATCTGTCCCTGTCCGGACAGGCCCAAGGGCCACTGCATGGACTATCTCGCGTTTGATCTGCTCAAAGGCTTGCTGTTGCTCAGGGCCCCATTGGAAATCATTCTTCTTTCGAGTTACATGGTAGAGTGGGCTCACAATGAGACTGTAGTTTGGGACATGCATTCGCCAAAAACCTATAACACCTAAGAAAGCTTGTGTTTCCTTTTTGTTGCTTGGTGGAGACATAGCTGCTATTTTATTAATAATGTCCATTGGGATGTGACGACGCCCATCCTGCCATTTTATTCCTAAAAACTGGATTTCTCGCGTAGGCCCCTTGACTTTACTTCGTTTTATAGCAAAACCGGCTTCTAAAAGGATTTTAATTACCCTGTTTCCTTTTTCAAAAACTTCCTCTGCTGTGTTGCCCCATACAATGATGTCATCAATATACTGCAGGTGCTCTGGTGCTTCACCCTTTTCCAGTGTATTCTGGATTAGTCCATGGCAGATGGTGGGGCTATGTTTCCACCCCTGGGGCAGACGATTCCACGTGTATTGGATGCCTCTCCAAGTGAAAGCAAACTGTGGCCTGCACTCTGGCGCCAGTGGGATCGAGAAGAAAGCATTCGCAATGTCGATTGTGGCGTACCACTTGGCTGCCTTCGATTCCAATTCATACTGGAGCTCTAACATGTCTGGCACAGCAGCACTCATACCTGGAGTGACTTCATTTAGGCCACGATAATCTACTGTCAGCCTCCACTCTCCATTGGACTTCCTCACTGGCCATATGGGACTATTAAAGGGTGAGTGGGTTCGGCTGATCACTCCCTGATCCTCCAGTTGACGAATCAGCTTATGGATGGGAATCAGGGAATCTCGGTTAGTACGGTATTGTCGTCTGTGCACCGTCGTCGTAGCAACTGGCACTTGCTGTTCTTCACCCTTCAACAACCCCACAACAGCAGAATCCTCCGAGAGTCCAGGCAAGGCACACAATTGTTCAATTTCTTCTGTTTCCAAAGCAGCTATTCCAAAAGCCCATCGGTACCCTTTTGGGTCTTTAAAATACCCTCTACGTAGATAATCTATACCTAAAATGCACGGAGCTTCTGGACCAGTCACAATGGGGTGTTTTTCCCAGTCCTTCCCAGTTAGGCTCACCTCAGCCTCTAGCACAGTTAGTTGTTGGGATCCCCCTGTCACTCCAGAAATACAAACAGGTTCTACCCCTTCATGATTCGATGGCATTAGAGTACACTGGGCACCAGTATCCACCAGAGCTTTGTACTCTTGTGGGTCTGACGTGCCAGGCCATCGGATCCACACAGTCCAATAAACCCGATTGTCCCTCTCCTCCACCTGGCTGGAGGCAGGGCCCCTCTATTGCTGCTGATCATATTTGTTTTCCACTGGTTGCATAAAGGACTTAGAGGTCCCTTCAAAAGGATCAGGCACATCAGACATATAGGTAGGCCTTCCAGTTGGTCTAGGGAACTGCCCAGTAGAAACTGGTGCAGCCTTCTTCCTGGCAGAATCTCGTTGTGCGAATGTTTTACCCCGCAGCTCATTTACTCGTGCTCGAAGGGCTGAGGTGGGCTGCATATCCCATTCCCTCATGTCCTCTCCATGATCAAGCAGGTAAAACCACAATGTACGTCGTGGTGTGTATTCTCCCTCTTGGAACGATGGACGCTTTCTCCCAGTAGCTGCAACATTGCTCCATACGGGTTGGGAGTTGGACACATTGTTGTCAAGTCGTTGAACCAGTTTCTCTACTGCTGCAATGACGGAGAGGGAAACATTGTCTTGGTATTTCCGGAGTCGGCAGGCCACCTCATTTACGGTTGGCGGATTCGTATCATTCCAGTCAATTGCTGCCAGTGAATTGGTATACCCTGCTGGTGCACTTCGTACAACCTTACGCCACATATCTGGAGTGCATAGGACTTCATCGGGATCAGAGGGAAGCCGTGAATTGTCCAGATCATAATAAATTATCTCCCGTACAGCTAATTCTCTCAGGTGCTGGACAGATGTCTCTATGCTGTTACCCTTGGGTGTCTGGCATGTAATATATTCCTTTATGGGATATCTTTCCTTCACACTTGACAGTAGTCGCCTCCAGAGGCTGAGGATTTCCGGCCTCCTCCCAATTGCTTTGTCAATTCCTCCTTCTCTAGCTAGGGATCCCAACTGCTTGGCCTCTCTGCCTTCTAATTCCAAACTACTGGCCCCGTGATCCCAACATCGGAGCAACCAAGTGATAATGTGCTCACTTGGGTGGCGAGTGAAATCTTTTCGAACCTCACGCAGCTCACTCAGAGTCAGGGATCGGGTAACAATCTCTGGTTCTGCCTCATCCTGATATGCTCGAGATGATCCCGGTTGATCATCATCCTTATCCGTCACTATACGAACTGATTTCTTTGTGCCTTTCCTCTTTTGTACGGGAGCAACAGACACTGGTGTGGATTGGTTTTTCAGATCATCTGCAGTGTCTGCTGTAGAGATTACAGTAGCTGCAGTGTCGGTCACAGGGGTTGCAGTAGCTGCAGTGTCGGTCACAGGGGTTGCAGCAGCTATAGTATCTGCCAGTCTGTTTCCTTTCCCTTCTCCCTGACAGTGCTGACAGTGCTGCCTGCTATCAAGCAGTGTTTGATAAATAGTGGCCAGAGCCCAGCACAGTGCAGTAAGGTGTCCATCTCTGGGAAACCTACAGCAATTTTTCCTTAGGTATGCAGTCACTTGATCGGGGTCTTGTAGCTGTTCAGGAGTGAAATTCCAAACCATCGGGCGTGAGAAAGTACCTAGGTACTCGCCCATACTTTGCCACATGCCCTGCCACTCGTGATTATTCTGTCTCCGAGAAAGCTCTTCAGTGGTATTCATAAACCTATGCTTGATATATAACAAAAGCTGAACCATCTGCACCAAACCTACCAATAGCAAAATGCTAGTTTGAATATCCCAGAGATATTGAAGATTTTCAAAAACTGCCCTAAGAGCTGTTGTATTTAGCCCAAAGGAAAAGAAAGCAGTGCCCCCACCATACCGGCTGCTGTTATTAACCCCTCCCTGTCCAAAGAATGGACAGGACAGCAAAACCTCATACAGGTACCAGCTTAAGCTCATGACCATCGATATTATTGTATCATAGACCGATATCATAAAATACACTATAATGAAGTATGGGAACAAATACGGGAGCCACAGACCTGAGAGAGTAAAGAATCCTGCCAGGATTGTATACAGCATGCGGTGGTTTTGCTGCCACAGCCTTGTGAATAAATACCACAGCATCGTGACCAGAGATTGCTTAAACAACAGTGCTTATCTTAATTGCGATAGTTAGGGTCAGATCTACCGTTATCCCAACCGTTCGTGGCCCCACGTTGGGCGCCAAAATGACTGTCGTGGTTTTGCCCCGGCCGAGGGCCGCACCCCACACAGTCGCTTGTACTTTTAAAAGGAAGGGGGAAGGAGAGTTGGGGGAGGGGGAAAAGGGAAGGAAGAAAGGAGGAAAAGAAACCACAACCTAGAAACCAGAACCACGCAGGTTGGGATAAGGATAGTTTACTAAACAATAACAGCAAACTAGATATAACAATAACAGAAGTTTAAAGCACAAAATATATGAAACTGGTGATACACAATGCAATTTCTCACCAAACCACACAACTCAGGCCGCACAGCTTAGAGCCCGTCCCGGACAACCCGACCGCCCCAGAAACCGCACGTCCTGGCGTTGTCTCCCCCTCTTCCCCCCCAGTCCCCCCTTAAACTGAGCATGACGTAACTGGCATGGAATATGCTCTTTGGCCAATTCGAGTCACCCGTCCTGGCTTCGTCCCCTCCTTTCTCACTAGTAAGGAAGTATGCAGAGCTGAGAAAGGTACTTGATTGCCCGGCAACAAATCGGAGACATCAGGGTGCTATCAGCACTATTCTCATGCTAACACCCAAACATGGCATTCCATTCACTGCTAAAAAAAGTTTAACTCCATCATAGCTGAAACCAGGACAGGTTGTTGTGTTACAAAAAGCTCTAGTTCAGTGTCTTGAAAATGTCAATAGCTCCAGTTAGCTATTCTAGTTCTGCTGTCCAGTACAAGGAATATAAATTATGAATAGGGCTAATACATTGTGAAATGACTGAATTAAAACATGCTGTGTTGGCTTTGCGTGGCAAGGTTTTTGTAGGGCCTGCTACAGGGGTGGCTTCTGAGAGAAGTGGCTAGAATCTTCCCCTATGTCCACTACAAGCCCATGCCGGCTGGCTCCACGATAAACCTGCTGGTGGGCAAGGCTAGGACCATCAGCCAAATGGTGGTAGCACCTCAGCATTTACATTAAGAAGGAAAAAATAAAACCAAACTAGGGGCAGCCAGAGAGAGGTGTGAGAGGAACAACTCTGCTGACACCCAGGTCAGTGAAGAAGGAGATGTGGAGGTGCTCCAGGTGCTGGAGCAGAGAATGTGTTGTAGCTTGTTAAGAAGACCATAAGAAGGCAGACTGTCCTGCTGCAGCCCATGGAGGTTGATTGTGGAGCAGAGATTCCACCTGTGACCCATGGAGGACCCCACATTGGAGCAGGTGGAGGTAACTGAAGGAGGCTGTAACCCCATGGGAAAATCATGCTGAAGCAGGTTCCTGGCAGGACCTGTGGCCCCATGGTAAAAGGACCAGGCTGGCTGGCAGGACTTGAGATCTTGTGGGGGACCCTGCTGGAACAGTCTGTTTTTTAAGTTCTGCACCCTATGGAAGGGACCCACTCTAAAGCAGCTTCTGAAAAATTGCAGCCCATGGGAAGGCCTGAAGTTGGAGAAGTTGTTGGGGGACTGTCTCCTATGGGAGGGACCCCAAGCTGGAGCAAGGCTAGAGTGTGAGGAGTCCTTCCCCTGAGAAGGAAGGAGCATCAGAGACAACGTGATGAACTGACCACAACCCTTAATCTCTGTCCCCCTGTGCTGCTGGAGGAGAGGAGGGAGAGAATTTGGGAATAAAGTTAAGCCTGGGGAGAAGGGAGGGGTGGGGAAGGTGGTGTAAGACTTGGTTTTGTTTCTCATTGTTGTACTCTGGTTGGTAAAAAATTATATTAATTTTTTTTAAGTTGAGTCTATTTTTCCCTTTAAAGTAATTGTTGTCCTTAGCTCCAGCCATGAGCCTTTTGTTACATTTTCTCCCTCCTGTCCAGCTGAGGAGGGGAATGATAAAGTGGCTTTGGTGGGTACCTGACATCCAGCCTGGGTCAACACACCACACGTGCACTTTTTTACAGTACAGATTTGCAGTTTTACAATCCTTTAGCAAGGCATATTTGTGTTTCTGAGTCTTTAGGTAGCTGGCTTCGAGAGATCATTTCTGTGAGTAAAATATTGATGTGATCAAAGTCAGATGTAAAACCCTCGCTAATCTGAGGTTTCACTTCACAAACACTGAATTAACATATCCTAAGCTAAATTATAACTGCAGGCATGTTTCTGATAACATTTTCCATCTTTTTAATAAAATGATCAGTCTGGTAACTGACTGTAGCAGTGGGGAAAGAAGAAAAGATAATGACTGTAAAATAGTGTTTATAAAAATCATGAACCTGCAAGCAGCTCTACAAGCCTTTGTCTAAGTAGGTATAAATAAGGAGTGTAAGTGCCTTCCACTTTCTTCAGTTTTTTTCTGTATTGGGGAGGAAGACTATAAAGCAACAACAAAAACACCCTGATAGACATTCTCAAAGTAAGAACAAATGAATAGCTGTATCTGATGATGATAGAAAAGGAATAAACATTTGTTGTTCTGTACATTCTGTTCTCAGATGTAGATCTGCAGGCAGGATTCATCATTGCCTACATCAAGTTACTCACTTTACCATTTGGATTTGAAACATTGTTTTCTGGCCTCTGATCTGGCTCATACCAATCAGGTATCTGGTGCCCATGGTGTTTTAACTTACATTCCAGGACCAGTGGAACATATACACTGAACAAAAGTCAGGCAAGCTAAAACTAAGAGAATACAAACTAGAAATCCTGGGACAAAGCCCTAAAAGGAATACACATAATGAAGTGTCCTTAGATGATTTCAGTACCAAAAATGCTTATCATTAATTTTACTGCAGAGCAAGAAATCACTGTGTGACAACTGTGACAGCTATGTTTTCTTAGTACATATTCTGATTTTAAATCGTTGCTGCTCCTAAGCAGAAGATCATACCATTGTCCTCGTTTAACAAATTAGTTGAAAGACCTTGAACTTTACGAGGCCTTCATTGTTCTGAATGAAGTACTGCCTTTGCTGTCCTTCATTTGTTTTTATTTATATGACTACTTAGTTGCATTTGAGAGAGAAGGTGAAGAATTTCCTTATTAAGAGCAAGGACTGTAGTGTTTGTCTGGTAAACAGAGCTTAAACTATTAGATTCTGTGCAGCTTTTAATTCCAGTAGTGCATGCACAGAAGGAGTCTACTTAGAGGTCAATTCTATAGCCTTCTTTTAAATAAATCTTAGAGTTTTGTGATTCATTATTTTCCAGGAAGACTGCCAAGACTGAGGGTTAAAACTTCCCATATATGCCAACATTCTAGTGGCTATGCAACTAGTTATAATTTAGTTGACTTCTAAGAGATTTGCAAATGAAATAGCAGATTAAAAAATAACAAGGTACTGAAAAGTTTCTTGGGCTTTTAAATTCTCTGATTTATGTAAATAACAGAAGTGCTTCGGGATCTAAAGGAACTGTTATAACCACTTCAGTTTTTTTAAGACTGTGAGGCAATTCAGTAGTTCAAACCAGAAGTCATCATTAGTCTTGCAAAGGTAATCATTTTATTGCTTTTTACTAGTTCTGATTGCCATTTGTGCGTGCCAGCTTGTTTAACGTTATTGGAAGCCTAAGGGTATAAGTGAAGGAAGGTAATATTAAAAAAGAGACAAAATTAGGTTCAGAAAATGTAGTATTGGTTTCTTCTCAAAGAGATTATTAATTCATCTATTGGGTTGTTGATTGAGTTTCCCCTCCTATTTTTTCTGTCCTTTTTTATATTACAGTTCTTGCTTTTCAGTTGTTCTTGCATTTTACTTCTTTTCTTATGAATATTGGGTCATTTCCAAAGGATCTGGACATTCAATATCAAAATTATACTGACATCCTACATTAGTACAAGTATAGGTTTTCTATTTTATCTAGGAATATCTAAGGGATTTTTCTGTTGACTTACAATGGAGATTAATAATAAACACTTGGTTTTACACAAGATTATCTAGTGTAAATTTGAATGGTGTGATTGGTATTTGTTGTTTGTATTGCACATATACAGGGTTTTTTTGTTATGCACATGAGCTTTAATCAGTTATATATGGGTAGTCCTAATTATATTAAGCTGAGTATCCCAGTTTCGAAGCCATTTTAGAATATTCCAATCTCACTATCTTTAAAAATTGCAAATTCCTCTTTTCAGTAGGAAGATCTTTTTTTCTGACGTAAGATGAAGGGTAAAGTGATAAAGACATTATAGAAGTCAGAGATACAAGAGGTGTTAATTAAACTGGGACCCCCCTTTAGAATAAATACTGATAAAACCCCGCCTCTCAAAAATAAAAAGATGTTGATAAACTTAGAACAGTACTTGGTCTAATCTACCTGTTTTAACAGAATTTGAAGTAGTTCAAGTTTAAGAAAGAATATTCAGAATATAGGATGATCCAGTTTTCTCTGCCTCTTTGGAATGTGCTAAAATTAAAATTTTTGGGTTACGTGAAATGGTTCTGTAAATAAATAAAGAGAATTTCGGTTAAGGGCATGAAGTTTGGATGTTAAACGCCTGTTTCTACTTTTTTTCCCACATGAATTTTGGAGAAGGTGTTTTGTCAAAACAAAATTGGTAAACAAACTAAAAAAATACTGAAATGGATGAGCATGGCCCTATGTCTGGTTTTGATTTTACTCCAGGTCTTTCTCCTCAGTAATAAAAAATACTGCAGCATTCATGGTAATGTAAGCTTATCTTACTGCACTTGCTGTAGCTCTTACTTGGTTTCAGCTGCATTGGCTGTCAACTGCTTTGGGCATTAATATGAAAAATCTTGTTGATGTATCAGTCATCACTGTCTTTTTCCATGGTGTGTGTTTAGTATCAGCATATTAGTGCACCACACTCATTTGATTCATCTCTTCTGAACTTTCCCTGGGTACTTTTTCCCACTAAAGCCTTTGAATATTCAGCATCTCATTTCTCTTTGCTAGAAGGAACTGACAGTAAATGGAAATTTTATTTCTAAAAGCTTATTCTGCATAATATTTGTTTTAATTACGTTTGTATGTGGAGTGCCGGGGGATGTATGAGTTACAGACACTATAAAATAGACATTGGGTTAGAGTAGCAGGGAAGTGACAGAATTTTCATATTGCAGCTGTCTGGAGTAAAATCAGTGCACAAAGTGGCTGGGACAGTTCGGCTTTGTAATTACCTCTTTTATCTGTATTAACACGTGCGTGAAAAACATGGCAAAGTTCATTTCTTTAACAGAAGATATCAGCAGAGTTGTGTCAATGACCCAGTTGCAACCTCTCACTTGCTGCCTAATACAAATCACTGATCTAAAATAAATTAGTGCAATCTATTCTCCCTTTCTGCAATATGAATTTACCTTTTGGAACAGGATGAGAAATTGTAAAGAAGAAAACTTTGGTTAGACATTGGAAAGAACCTTCTAGCTCTTCAGGGTGAATTGTATAAGGATATTATGACTGTTCTAAAAAATAATCAAGATATGCACACTGCCAGATGTGCTGCAGAAAAATTTAAGTTCAGGATTGTGATCTCCTGAAGTACACTTTTTAGCATGTGTTTTAAGAATGTTTTTGGGACAGGCTACTAAGGATTGCACAAATCATATCATTTAATGTTTTCATTTTGAATTATTGCACTGTGTTAAAGAACCTAAGAGATGTAACTGGAAATCAGAATAAATAAATCACCTCTGTAAAGCTATCAATCAATGCTAGATTCTTCTGCTTACTCTCTGGAGTAAGAGACAGAGAGTCAAGAGGACAGAGATTTCTAAGGCCACCAAGATTTCCTTCCAAGACCAACATCAGTCAGAGCCATGTGTGGATTTTCAGTTACACTACCTCTGCAGCTGCAGCTTCAGTCTATACAGGGCCATTAGTCCACAACAATTAAGTACTTGATCAGCAAATACAAATCAATTGCCAGGTAGCTAGAGAATTCTGATTTCTGAGTTTGGCAATAGGAGAGAATAGTTCAGGCTATTCTATTCACCTGTTCCATCATGAACATTATAATTTACTTTTTAATTAGATTGAAGCAATTGGTGTCTTTTTTTTTAATCAGTAAAAGCCTCCTTGGCACAAGAATGCTTTTACACAGTGAATTTCTAGCTACTTTTACAAATTCTCTCAGTACCCTTTTTCTAGTAATCTATAGGAGCTGGTTGTTTAAAAGTTCTTCAAGAATTCCTGTGTTTGGTTCTAGTTTTGAAACTGTATTTGTATAAAGAACCACCGATGGTCACTGGTGAACCTCCTGTCATCCAGCATCCTGGCCTTTATTGCTTTTGCATCTGCAGTAATAAACATTTTTTAATGGAGGAGGAATCACATCTTCAGTTTCTGTTGCGCATAGGTCACTGCAGTACTTGCTCTGATTTTTTTTTTTTCAATTAAGAATTAATGAGAAAGATATACTTCCTCAGTAACGAACTATGTGACGGCCAAAATCTGGGACTTCCCCTTTCAACTTCTGTCAGGCAGAGAAGGACCTGGAGATGTTGGTTGACTGCAGACTGAGTATGAGTCAGCAGTGTGCCCAGGCGGCCAAGAAGGCCAATGGCATCTTGGCTTGTATCAAAAACAGTGTGGCCAGTAGGTCTGGGGGGGTGATTGTGCCCCTGTACTCGGCATTGGTGAGGCCACACCTCGAGTGCTGTGTCCAGTTCTGGGCTCCTCACCACAAGAAGGACATTGAGGTCCTGGAGCGAGTCCAGAGAAGGGCAACCAGGCTGGTGAAGGGGCTGGAGGGCAAATCCTATGAGGAGCGGCTGAGGGAGCTGGGGCTGTTTAGCCTGGAGAAGAGGAGGCTGAGGGGAGACCTTATCACCACCTACAACTACCTGAAGGGAGGATATAGAAAGATGGGTGATGGTCTCTTCATCCAGGTGACAGGAGATAGGACAAAGGGGAATGGCATGAAGCTGTGCCAGGGCAGGTTTAGATTGGATGTTAGGAAAAAATTTTTTACTGAAAGAGTTGTCAGGGCCTGGAACAGGCTGCCCAGGGAGGGGGTTGAGTCACCTTCCCTGGATGTGTTCACAAAAAGGGTAGATGAGGTACTTAGGGATATGGTTTAGTTTAGGATGTGAATGGTTGGACCTGATGAACTTAAAGGTCTTTTCCAACCTTGTTATTCTGTGATTCTGTGACCATCAAATCAAAACCTCCTTGTCCTTGCAGTCACACCATGTACCAAGGACATTGATTAAAGAAATAAAAATCTAGATATTAATCTGTATTTTATGAAGACAAGAAATTTTTCATCTGATAACACTTTGCATGAAATATTGTTTCAAATCAAGCTTATTTAATGAGAAAACACAAATATCAGCACAACATGGCAATGCTATCACTCCAGTCATTCTACTAGAAATTAGTACCAATATTGGTCTGGATATTAAAAGAACAACTAATATTTTCTTTAAAAAAATAAATTGGCAGAAACATAACATTTTTTTGCATTTTCATACAGTCTGGGAGTGGTACAAATTCCACCAGCTTTGCAGGAGAATGGGAATTAATTTCTGGTTTAGTTTTCTTCCTTTAAATCACTGTCTTTCTACAGAACCAAAGGAATTTTTGCAGCTTCAGTACTGTAGATTTTGTAAGATAAATAACATAATTTCTGTCAAGTCTTGTGAAAGACCCAAACTTCTCCTTACATATTTCACAAAATTCATGTTTTGGAACAGTTTTATCTTGGTGTGGGCTTCCCTTGTACATGCTGACTAGTGACTCTCATACATTTTGTCCCTATCTGGCTTCTCACAGAGGCAGGAATATTTCAGCAATGACTCATAATCATTTTTGTCTTTTGTGTTTCTTACTGTCTCAGTGCAAAGAGATATTTTTGGCATTTTTTTGCCTATTGATCTAAAAATGCTGCTCTTTTGTTTCTTACTTGTTTGTCCATAGCATATGGTATCTGAATTGTACCTGCCAGAATATAATTTATAAACTCTATGACATATTCTCTGATGTTCTTGTTTGCTGAATCTTTTCCATTGGCTCAAAAACATATTCTTCTGGCAGTCATTATGACAGCTATAGGAATGACTTCTTCTCAGGCTGAATTCAACTGTTCCTTTTTCAAACCTCGTCATGGGACAGAGGCATGAAAAGAACCTTGTCTTTTTCCAGTGTTATTCCTTCCATCTCCCCATAATATAAATCTAGGTAATTATAGACTCCAGCAGCACCACATATTACTACTTTCTGCCCAAACTGCTATTCTGAAGTGTCTATATTATGTGGTGGGAATAAGCTCTGGTTTGGAGCACAGGAACATGGTAGCATAACCTTCTGCTCTAAGGGAAAGATGCTTGATGATTGAGATGCAGTGAAAGAGCACTGCCGTGCACTACCACAGACATTTTACATGTACCTGTTTTTGTGAAGTTCACTGCCCATCTTTAGGAAGCCAGCTCCAAGTTTCAGAAAAATGTATATGAATTTTCCGCCTTCTCTTCTTCGGCATTTATTTTCAGTTTTGGAAGGGATGGCTGCTTCTGGAAGAATAACCTTTGAAACATGAGCCTGTAATGCTGGGGTAAGGAGGGTAAGGCAAAGCTCTAAGGTAGGAAAGCTGAATGATCAGTGATGAAGATCACTTTTGTATGTTTTTTCAGCTCATATATATATATATATATATATATATGAAAGAAACACCCATATATAGTAAACACTACTTTAAATAGGTCACTGTGCTCCATATACTCAGTGAGTGATATCTCATTAACTGTAGAGGATTTCTGTTTAAAATGACTGCTACCAGGTCTGGAAAATCATACCTACTATTCCAAAAACCTATGACTGCTACCAGGTCTGGAAAATCATACCTACTATTCCAAAAACCTATCTGACTTGAATATTGCAATCACTACTGAAGATTTTAGAAGGGATAGGCTAGGAAGGAAGGGTGGGGGAGTTGCCCTCTATGTTAAAAAGTGGATAGACTGTGAGGAGCTCTCTCTGAGAAGTGGCCAGGAGCAGGTTGAGAACCTGTGGGTCAGAATTAGGGATGGGGCTAATAAAGAACAGCTGGTGATAGGGGTCTACTACAGGCCACCTGATCAAAGTGAGACTACTGATGAGGCTTTCCTCCTTCAGCTTCAGGAGGCATCAGGGTCGCAGGCACTTGTCCTGATGGGGGACTTTAACCACCTGGACATATGCTGGGAAAACCACACTGCGAGCTACAAGAGGTCCAGGACACTCCTGGAGTCTGTAGATGACAACTTTCTGGTTCAAATAGTGGATAGACCAACCAGAGGCGATGCATTGCTGGACCCGGTGCTCACCAATGTGGGGGAGATCATTAGAGGTGTTAAGGTTGGAGACAGCCTGGGCTGCAGTGACCATGCTCTAGTTGAGTTTGTGATCTCAAGGAATGTGGGCCTGGCAAAGAGTGGGATCAGGACACTGAACTTTAGAAGAGCAAACTTTAGGCTGTTTAAGGACTTGCTGGCCAAGATCTCCTGGGAGGTGGTCCTTAGAGACAGAAATGTTGAGGACAGCTGGCTACTCTTTAAGGATGCCTTTCTGAGAGCTCAAGGGCTCTCTGTCCCTCTGAATAAGAAAGAGGGCCGGAGGGGCAGGAGGCCAGCATGGCTAAGCAAGGACCTGCTGGTCAAACTGAGGGAAAAGAAAGGCAAATACAAGCTCTGGAAGCAAGGGTGTGTAGCCTGGAGTGAATACAGGGATGCTGTTTGGACTTGCAGAGACGGGATCAGGAAAGCCAAGGCGCAGATGGAACTGAACTTGGCGAGGGATGTTAAAAACAACAAGAAGGGATTTTACCGGTACATTGGCCAGAAGAGACAGGCCAAAGAGAATGTACCCCCCTTGGTAAATGAGAAAGGAGAATTGGCTGCAACTGATAAGGAGAAGGCTGAGGTACTGAATGAGTTCTTTGCCTCGGTCTTCTCTGGCAGCCAGGATTCTCATAATTCTCAAATCCCAGAACCTTGCATCCCTAGAACTCCAGGTGGGAACTGGGGGAGCAAATCCCCCCCCACTGTAAGAGCAGAGCAAGTCCATGATCGCCTCATGAGACCGAATGTCTACAAGTCTATGGGGCCGAATGACATGCATCCCAGGGTCCTGAAGGAGCTGGCTGATGTGGCTGCTGAGCCGCTTTCCATCATATTTGAAAAGTCGTGGCTGTCAGGAGAGGTCCCTGGGGACTGGAGAAAAGGTCAAGTCACTCCCATTTATAAGAAAGGGAGCAAGGAAGACGCAGGGAATTACAGGCCGGTGAGCCTCACCTCTGTGCCTGGGAAGATCATGGAACAGATCCTCCTGGATGATGTGTTGGAGCACATGAGGGAAGAGCATGTGATCTGGGACAGTCAGCACGGGTTTACCAAAGGAAGGTTGTGCCTTACCATTCTGGTGACATTCTATGATGGAGTGACAGCATCAGTAGATAAAGGGAAGGCAACCGATGTCATCTACCTGGACTTGTGCAAGGCCTTTGACACAGTCCCCCATCACATCCTTATCTCTAAATTGGAAAGATGTGGATTTGATGGGTGGACCATCCAGTGGATAAGAAACTGGTTAACAGACCGTAGCCAAAGGGTAGTGGTCAATGGGTCTATGTCCAGGTGGAGGCCAGTGACAAGCGGTGTCCCCCAGGGGTCTGTCTTGGGACCGGTTCTCTTTAACATCTTTATCAATGACATCGATGATGGAATTGAGTGCACCCTCAGCAAGTTTGCGGATGACACCAAGCTGAGTGGTGTGGTCGACACCCTAGAAGGAAAGGAAGCCATCCAGAGGGATCTTGACAGGCTGGAGAGATGGGCCCGGGTGAACCTAATGAGGTTCAACACTGCCAAGTGTAAGGTGTTGCACCTGAGCCGGAAGAATCCCAGACATAGATACAGACTGGGAGAAGAGCTTCTTGAGAGCAGCCCTGCTAAGAAGGACTTGGGGATTCTGGTGGATGAGAAATTTAACATGAGCCAGCAGTGTGCTCTTGCAGCTCGCAAGGCCAATGGTATCCTGGGCTCCATTAGAAGAGGGGTGGCCAGCAGGGACAGGGAGGTGATTGTCCCTCTCTACTCTGCCCTCGTGAGGCCCCATCTGGAGTACTGTGTCCAAATCTGGGGCCCCCAGTACAAGAAGGATGTGGAACTGTTGGAGAGGGTTCAGAGGAGGGCCACGAAGATGATTAGAGGGCTGGAGCACCTGCCCTACGAAGAGAGGCTGAGGGAGCTGGGCTTGTTCAGTCTGGAGAAGAGAAGGCTGCGGGGGGACCTCATTGCAGCCTTCCAGTACCTGAAGGGAGCTTATAAGCAGGAGGGGATTCAACTTTTTAAAAGGATAGACAATGACAGGACAAGGGGGAATGGATTAAAACTAAAGGAAGGAAGGTTTAGATTAGATATTAGGGGGAAGTTTTTTACAGAGAGAGTGGTGAGGTGCTGGAACAGGCTGCCCAGAGAGGTAGTGGATGCCCCGTCCCTGGAAGTGTTCAAGGCCAGGTTGGATGGGTCCCTGGGCAACCTAGTGTAGATCCAGGCCTGAGGTTGGTGGCCCTGCCTGTGGCAGGGGGGTTGGAGCTCTATGATCCTTGGGGTCCCTTCCAACTCATACCGTTCTATGATTCTATGATTGTAGGATGTTAGATCAATGTTCAAGGAAAATACATTGATAATTTAAATGTTTTTATAAGCTAGCTAAAGTCCTACTAGTCTGAGGCAAAATAATAGAAAAGCTGCCACAGTGTTCAGATGAAAAAGGATGAGAATACAGTTATCTCCAAAATTTTAATTGAATGTAAATAAATTTTGTCAAGAATGATTTTTTTTTCGAGAAGGCTGTAAGTTAATAAAAATAATGGCATAGCTGTAATAATTAAGTTTTATGAAGGATTAATTCACTATTGCATCTTATCCTGTTTAATACTTTTACTCTTCTTTAATATTGATAGTTCAAATATCAACAAACATTAGGTGGATCTTAAAAATTTTGAGGGATTCATCACTGAAAGGATTTTATTTCTTTTAAACATTTACATCAGTGACCTGGAAGTAGGTTATAAATATTTGACATTATGGGATTATTTTAAACAAGTGGAAGAGTAAATAATTAAAATATTCACCTGCATCCCTTGGTAAAGTAGGTCTTTTCAGATGAAGTGAATGTCATAGTCACAATGTCATAGAGCTGGAGACAGGGAACAGTATTGCATATGCGTTGTGCATTCTAATTGGGGAACATGGGAAAATTAATGGAGACCTATCTATGTCTATGTGAACTCCTGGGATAGCACCGTGCAGCAAATGCAAACCAAAATTTTTGCTATTTAAATATGAGAAAGGCAATGACTATTTGCCTCTGTATGCATTATTGGTGAGACTGATGCTGGAATGCTGCAGTTCTACCCTCCATGGATTGAAATAATTGAAGCTTCACAACAAATTTTTATGAGTTGAATGACAACTAAATGTAAAGTCCTCAAATGTAGTGTCTTATGATGCAGAAAATAAGATGAGGTTTTCTGCTCCTCTCCTACCTTAGCTTTCTGAATCTAAATCATAAGCTATAACTTCATTGACTGAGATATAGCCTAGATATGAAGAATTTTCTCTTGCTAATCTCAAGATAACTACATTTGATTGTACAGAGTATCCTATTCTTTTGTTTTGAAGGTGTGTGAGAATGCCAAAATAAAATGACCTGCTCTTCTGGTGGAAATTGGTGGAGATTTTAGTATAGACAGAGGTCTTAGCTTCAGGTGTGGGGTTTTTTTGGACCCATGTATAAGTCAGAGGACAGAGAGGAAATGATGCCAAAACAGTGCTGATTTTCAAAACCTCTTCTTTGGTCATGGCTGACGAGATTATAGATTTTTTTTTTTCCAGTTGGCACTGAGGGCCAGCATCTGAAAAACTGCTATAACATTCATGACTTTTGAGCTCTGCCAGCTGAAATTTAAATACTGTTTCTGAGCTAAAGTTATTTTTTCATATTTTGATTTTCCAATGCTGTTTCATTTTTTTTCAATTTTACTTCAGCAGTATGGACTCTAATATTTAAATACTGTTCTCTGACTGTTGGCCTGTCGAGTCACCTTTACATCAGGACAAGATATTATACTAGCCTGTAAAGTACAATCTGCAGTCTCTTGTCAGTCACTTATATCAATGAGTGTTGTAATTCTAATTCGGATTCTTTAGTCTGAAGTCAGCCATGCTACTTAATTTTTTAGAACAGCTACACAATGAAACCTCCTCAGCCTAATGGATTCAGGAATATCTTTCCTTGGCTGATATCCAGAAATTGACTATTAGCTTCTTTCTTCTTTTCTTCTCCCTTTAACTGAGAGAAGTGCCTTAAAGCGAAAAACCTCTTACCCATCCTCAGGGAAGACTGCCTTTACCCACACAAGACCAACTCCTCCATAGCCCTAGGAACTGTACTAGGAACTGTAAAGAGCAATCTTTTCCTAACGAAAAGCATCCTTACCTTGTATAGGCTGCAATGCCCAGAAAAAAACACACTTATGTTCATCAGTTCCCAGTGTGGTTCATTTGTTAGGAACCATTTACAGGATGAGAGGAAAGGAATCTATTTCAAAAGGAAGCAAAACTGCTCTTCCTAAAAATTTGAGCTAGAGTAACTCTTCTCAGATCTAAAGCAGTTTAAAATTTAGATTTCTCAGTGTATCAAATCTACTGTAAGAAGAGCAACACTGATTTTAAAAGAAGTATGCGGAGATTATTGCAGAAATTTTGACTGAACATTAAATTAGTGAATCCAAGTGTGTGCTTCTTGCATCCCATGCATTGAAAAGTTCTGCCTTTGACCTTTGGTATCCTTTCCACTGGGAGCTTTTTCTCCTTCTTTATAGAGAATACTTTCCTCTATTAGAATCACCCTCTCACCACTGTCAAACAAACTGATGGATTTTTCCTCTCTCTCATGCACCTTCATAATTCCTCACTCACTCACCGAGTATACGGAGCACAGTAATTTATCTAGAGAAGTGTTCTTTCCATATACTTAGCTCTTCCTTAGCTCTTCCTTGCTTAGATGTATAAATAAAACTTAAGTGTTGAAAGGCAAAGACATGGATCCCCAAACTCCAGTTCAGCTACTTCTGAACTCACGAGTTCCTGGTAGACTGAGCCACCAATGTGTTCCTTAGAGAGCTGCCAAAGTGCTTTTAGTAGCTATTAATGAACATGAACAAAAGGACTGCATGGCTTACCAGTGCAAAGCAGCGGGTTTCTGGCTTCTGCTCAAGCTTGCTCAGGTTTTGACATAAGCATTTCTCTGCGTCTTAGACTATGCTACAGTTCAGCACAGTACCAGGAGTCACCATACTTTTCCACAAATTCCATGATCAGACAACTTACTATGCATGTCTGGGACTCAATTTCAGTTACTTTCTGTGTCTAAAGAGACTGAAATTTGCCTCCTATCTCTCATATGAATTCTCTGCCTGTATGATTAGTTGGATGTTTGAGGGTAAATATCTCTAAATCCTTCTTGCTGCTTTTCATGAAATAAAAGAACATCGAACTAAATAAGAAAGGAGGTCTCTTTAATCCTCCTCACCTTTCAGTGCCACAAGCACTTGATTACAAAATCATTGTCTCACTGGCTGAAGCCACTTTTGAAGGCCTAAGAGATTCTAAGCATATATCCAAGATCATACTTACTCTTTTAAGCTGAAATCAATCTCTAGTATTACGTTTTTATGTATTTATTTTTTATTTTATTTAAATTATTATTTTTTAATTGTCCAGGAAAAAGTAGCATTGAGGAAGGCAATTATGTAACATAAATCATATTTCTTGTGTTGCAGAAGATTCAGATTACTTCAGCATGGTTTTCAGCTTATGGTTATAGGGATGAGTGGTGGCAGATTTGTATTCTCTACTTTCAAATTGATGAATTCACTGTAGTAATTTTCCTGAACTAAACTGAAAGTGTGAACTCTAATGGTATATGTCACAAGTATGAAAACACAGCCAGTGAACTGTGGCTCCAGCTTTCCCACTTTGGAGTTAATGGTTCTTGCTTAAGCATGTTACCAGTTCTTGCTCAAGTGGCTCGAGAGCTATCTGGAGGAGAGAGACCTAGGGGTCTGTTGAGGAACAGTTGGCTGAATAGGAGCCAGTGGTGTGCCCAGGCCAAGAAGGTCAAGGGCATCCTGGCCTGCATTAGGAACAGTGTGGCCAGCAGGAGTAAAGAAATAGTCTCCGGTACTCAGTGCTAGTGAGGCTGCATGTGTTCGGTTTTGGGCCCCTCACTACAAGAAGGACATTGAGATGTTTGAGCATGCCCAGAGAAGGACGACAAAGCTGGTAAAGGGTTCAGAAGACAAGTCTTATGAGGAGTGGCTGAAGAAGCTGGGATTGTTTAGTTTGGAGAAGACTGAGGGAAGACCTTGTTGCTCTTTACAACTACCTAAAAAGTGGTTGTACTGAGGTGGATGTCAATCTTTTCTCCCTGGTAGCCAATGACAGGACAGGGGGAAATGGTCTGATGCATCAGGGAAAGTTTAGGTTGGATATTAGGAAGAATTTCATTACTGAAAAGGTTGTCAGATATTGGAACAGGCTGCCTAGGGAGGTGGTTGAGTTACCATCCCTGGAAGTGTTTAAAAGAGGAGTGATATGTCTCAGTGTTGGACCTAGTAGGACTGGATAGATAGTTGGACTTGATGATCTTGAAGGTCTTTTCCAGCTGAAACTGTTTTCTAGTTAATTCTTCTAAATAGTGAGATTGTCCTATGGCTTCTTCTTGATGACTACAGATTCTAGGACCACTGTTTTGAGAATGCTGAATTGTAGCGCTGCCAGTTCTCCATGCCTTAAGCTGTCCATAACTTCTTTCTTCCAGAATGACCTATGTGTTCCTAGGTAAACAAAAAAAAGGAGGACTTTTGTAACTTTTTTATATATATATCTCCTTCCTCAGTAACATTGTGAGGGATACTATTTTTTAAAAAGACTAATATTCTTATTTTAGGTGTATGGAAAAAATACATTTGGATTGGGTGTGTATGTAGAAGTTTTCATTTGAAAATGAGAGATACATTATTCACTGTAAGGTTTTTAATAATTTATTCTGCATACTTATTTACCCCTCTGTCTAAAAAAGTCGTGCCAGGTATAATTTGAAAAATAAGCTGCTCCAAGATTGCTGTTAGGCAATCAAGCTTCTATTATAGTATTGTAATTTAGTGTCTACTTGTTTTGAAATCCTTTTTTTTTTTTTATTTTTTGAAGGCTAACATTGATCAGTGACATCTTAATGAACATTGTAGAGTTTCATGCTTGGATTGCAATCTAACAAGCACGTATTCAGATCAATCTGAGTTGAATATATTTCCTGTTGTGCCATGCATTCTTTCTAGAAGTGAGAAATGTTGTACACCCATCTGGAATTAGAGAAGGAGATAAATGAGGGGTTCTTTTCATCTTCCTTTCTTTCTTCACAAGTTGCAAGCACAATTATGTTAAATGACCTAAAGATGAGATGAAACAAACCATCTGGGTATAACAAAGATCTATGACTCTCTTGAATTAGTGCCAAATGTAAATGTGTGCATAGCCTCCAGTCCTGTTCTGCAGCTTTTCTGGTATCTTCTAGACATCGATTTACTAAAGCAGAAATTTTTTTTTATAGCATGGACGCTACAGTGTCTGATACTTTGTAGGTGAGAATATGTCATGTTTAAGTGAGATGAGAAGTGAGACATACCTCTCTTCCTTTCTCCCAAACACATAAAATCTGTTTTGCTAATTTCCCATTCTTTACATGGCAATTATTTCTTACTTTGGAGGGTGGATTTTTGTTTTTGTTTTTGTGCTAAAAATACTACTAATTCTTTTAAATGATTACTTAAACCTATTTTTACTATTTAATAAATTTATATGGAGGCAATCAAATCCATAAACACATGTGCTTACATGCATACATACACTAATGAAGTATCACATAAATTGATCTAATTTTTATGAATTTCAAAGCAAAATTTGGGGTTAGCAAGATCTAATGTTCTAAAATCATTGGGTGGAATATTGTCACCGCTGAAACCTACAGAGTTATAAAATACCTTCTCATTAAAAGTTGCTTGGTTCTGTAAAGACAATGCTGGACTGGAAAAGCAGCTTGTATTGTGTCCAACTGCTTACAGTAACAGGTGGCTCTGCAGCAGAGGGCTGTTACCATGCTCAGGTTGCTCGGAAAAGAAAATTCAGAGAATAATTTGTATTTTTTTTCCCTGTTCTTCAAATTATTTGCATAAATAACAATGGTGAAATGAAGCATTGACACCACTGTCTTTCTGTAATAGCTGGTAAATGCTAGTGATGGGTGGATAGGTTTCATCACTATGAATATTAAGAACAGTATAATTTATTTGCATCTTTGATTCCAAAATATTTAATTTTTTTTTTTCTGGGCAAGTGAAGAACTTTGACATTTGCACTTTCAGGTATGGTTACATTTATTTTGCTTCCAGGTAGTTGCACGTACCTTTTTTATGCTGAAAGAATTTGGTAATAAAATTCAAAAGATCATCTGTGAAAAATGTAACTTGACATTATTTGTCAGTGATTTTTATGAGTATTTTGAGATTTGCTGTTAGTGCCACACATTGTTACTGTTGTCCAAGTGTATTACACTCCTTACTGCTCTAAGTTTTGGGTCACATAATCAAACAGGTATTGATGTGTTAAGGTCTCTGTTCAGTAAGTCACAAAGACTTTGTTAGATGCTTCTAGACATGCAATGACAAGTTTGAAAAGGCTTCATATCCATTGCCCCTGAGACTAAATTTCAGGGATTGTATTAATAAAGGTATCATTAAATTTCAAACAGAAACATTTTAATCCCACCTTATTGAAAGGTGAAATGTAGTTGTGCTACAAATTTTTTCCCTATTATAAAATTTTTATTGAAATAAAATTTAGGGAATAGTGGTTTATCACTCTTAAAAAAAGATCCTGTGAACAATATTCATATTGGATTTTTTGAAAGAAATTCTTTTGCTATGTCTGTTTTCCATAAGCAACATATTCTGTCCTTTGTTCTTACACAAAATGATATACTGCTTGAACAGCAATTATCTTATTATCACTGAAGGCATGTTTTAGTGTAATGTACAGCTCTGAAGCTGTATCAGTCAGCATTCGTTGTCTATACTATCAAGTTCACCTTTGTCTTCATCATTTTGCAAAATTTGGTTTGCCTGTATCAGCTGACCAATGCTTCCAAACTGATTTCAGCAATCTTTCTTTAGGCTGATATTTTGATCTGCAACAAGAAAAGGCAACTAATCAGATGACTCTCAAAAATGGAACCCTGAAAGTGAGCAGTATTTTAAAGTGTTGTTTCTGTAATATTTTCAGTTAGGTTGAGAACTTCAAGATTTTGTATAAATTTGTTGCCTTCCTATTCAGTGTTGATCCAATATTTTACATTTTAATATTGATTACTTTGGAAGTAAATGTCTCAGCACTCTTTTGAATTTGAGTAGCTGGGCTTACTATCCTCAGTTGAACTATATGTTGGGTTTACTCTTCCTCAGATGTGAAGACATTATCAGAGATCTCTAATTTCAAGCTTTTTTGGTTTGTAGGAAGTGGATAACAAGATGGACTGAGGGGGTACATGGCATTTTAAGAACTGACCTTCTGTTACTAAGATGTCCAGAATTTTCAACAATCCATCCATCACGTTTTAGACTTTTGACCTACTTTGATCCCGTGGAGGAATTGAGCTTTTCCACTTCAGTTGCTGTGTCACCATTTCATACTTTCCTTTATGATTTTGCTTTGCAACATCCTAACTTGCACCAAATTTTAAGGTAGCTCTTTTAAATCTAAAGCAAAGTAAACAAGTTAACCCCACTGGGCAAAGGCTTCTGTTATCAGGTGGTACATCTCCTAAAACTAACCTGGAAAATAACATTTTTAACTATTTTTTAAATTATTGATGTGAATACAGGTGAGAGCAGTAGATGTCTTTTGACATTGTCTTCTCATCATAGTCTTATATACAAGTTGGAATATAGCAGTCTATATGGATTTATTTAACTTAATGAGTTAAAAACATTTTGAGTGACCAAAATGGTCACCATCAAAGAATGGTGCCTAAACCTTGGTACTCTACCTCAGTGCTGATAACAAATGCAGTACTGCAGGGATTTGTCTCCTGGAACATATCTTCTTTAACATCTTCATCAGTGTTCTGGTGGAGATGAGCACGCACAGCTGTCGAGTTTGCAGGTGGCACTACACTAGGAGACCTGTCAATATACTCAAGAGCAGAGCTGTCATTCAGATATGCCCAAACAGTTTGGAGGAATGAACTGAAAGGAAATATCATTAAATTCAACAAGGAAAAATGCAAATTCTTCCATCTGGGAAGTAGGAACTCCTTGCTCCAGTCCCAAGACAGGTGGGGAACCGACTGGCCTGGGAGCATCTCTGTGGAAAAGGCCTTAGAAGACCTGATAGACAGCAAGCTGAATATGAGCCAGCAGTGTGCCCAGGCAGCAAAGGTGGACAAGGGTATCCTGGGCTATCTTAACAGGAGCACATCCCATACACCACGAGAAGGGTTTATACGTCTGTCTAACACACATTAGACTACATTAGAATACTGCATCCACTTTGTGCCCTCCCTAAGAGAACAACATCGATACACTGATTTGAGTTCAGTATCAAGCCACTAGGACAGTTAGAGGGCTTTTCATGGGCAATCCCTTTCTGTCCACAAAGTACTGCTCATGACATTTTTATTCCTTTCTGAGAACAATTGCCTTTTCTGGCACCTTTTGATCTTCGTTGCATGCTTCACCAGTTATTTTATTTTATTTACTTATGTTTTGGGGGGTTTTATTGGGTGGGGTTTTTTGTTGTTTGGTTTTTTTCCTTAATTATTGTTGCTGTTGGCAACTATGGTAGCCCATACACACAGCATATACCTCATATCTGATTCCAGCCAACTGCAGCAAAGTAATTCAGTCCACTGCACAATGCAAAGATTGGAGCATGTACACACTAAGTTGTGTGAATACCTGCTGTCATCCATCAGCTACCAATTCATTTGTCACTCTCAGAAACTTAGCATTTGAACACCACACTATCATTAAGTTATCTACCCATTGCAGGAAAGTAGCAAAGCAGTATTATCTCTGGTTCTCTAACAGGTAAGATGCAGAAGTCCAGGACATTTGTAGTCTGATGAAGACTGTGTAAGAAGTTCTAAAGGAACTCATATTTTGTCTGTTGTATTCAGAGATGAAGGCTATAAATCTTTGAATAACTGGGAAGAAAAATATCTGCCACAAGATCATGTCCTTCCCTTTCAGGAAGAGGGGTGCAATATTCAGAGATGCTAGAGGAGGCATCCATTGCTTGATCCACATTTAGTTTGCATCACGGAGACCTTCTGACACTGTCAAGTACAGGTATGAATTTTCCTAAGACTTACTAGAGTTGAAATGAGATATATATATTTTGTTTGAGGTACCTAATCTTGAAATAAAGTCTTGGACTGACCTGTAGCAGCAATTTCTTTTGGAATATTGGTCAGTAATAAACACATGAATTAATATTAGAGCTGCTAGATGTATGTAGGATAAGATATTAATTCTTTACAAAGACACATTCAATTAGTCAAATTGCCTCTAAACCTTAACTTAGCTATACTATTCTTGGAAATGCTATTCCCTACTTAATAAACATTTAAGCCAAGTATCTCTCACACTCACTGTATTTTGAAATAGAGCTGCTAAAATACGTTTAATTGAAGTTAAATGATTCAATACTTCTAAAAATAATTGAATACATATTCATGAATAACAATACTGCTTTGAGATGAGTGAGCCCATGCTTTGAGTGGGTACATGCTGTTCTTCATTAGCCAGATACAGTATGACCTGCTCTTGGGCAATACAAGTGTGAGCATTGGCAGAAAACTTACTGGATATTGAAATTGTGAGTGATGCTGCAGTGTGTCAGCTGCTCTGTGACAAATATGTTTGTACTTAGCTGTATCCTGAAGTAAATGGAGGTAGCTTATCTCTCAATGTACATGACTGTCCAAAAAGTGGTCTGAAATTCTCTGTGCTAAATTAATTAATACAAAATATTTGTATGGTATTTTTTGCCTAACACATAACTGGGAAAAAAGAAGGGAAAAGAGTGAAATCTACAAATGAGATACTTTCAAGTGGTTTGTCTGGTCTAAAAGGCAGTAAAAGCTAAGGACATCTCATCATTTGGATTGCTTTACTTTTTACATTTTAAATTTTCAGCATAAGCTTTTCCTTTTAACATTTACCGTCACATTCCTTATTGATTCAGGCTATTTATCAACTGGAGGTGCAATCCCACAGGGGAAAAAAATCAAACAACCAAGATCTGTATTTTTTTCACTGGGAATTTTACCAGCAACAACAGAAACAGAAATGAAACAGATATGTAACTCTTGTAGGCCTTCTATAGGTCTTCTGATTTTATCTCAAATCACCTAAAATGTTTAATCACAGTAACGACTGCTCTCATTAAAAAACTAGTAACCAGTTACTTGTGTTTCCCTCATGTAAATAAAGAATGGAGAAAAGGGTAGGAGGGACCTGGAATCAAATGTCTTCCTCAAAGCAGAACTAACTTTGAAGTTAGATCAGGTTGCTCATGGCTTTGAAATGACTCCAAGGACAGATATTCCATAATGTTTCTGTGAAACCATTTCCAGGATTTCAGTACTCTTCCAGTGAATAATATTTCCCTAATGTCCTTATCTAATAAGGTTTGTTGAGTATACAGCTTAATATAGAATTAAGTTTTTGTGGAAAAATACCTTCCACGGATATATGTTACTCTTTCTTATTGACTTCTCTTAAATTCTAGAGTTTGTTAGAAAGTAAACTTTTCAGTCAAACACAGGCATTACATGAAGAGATCAATTAAAAATTAATGAGATTCTTGTATATCCCCCTCAGATGAAACGGCTCTTTAAGTGGTCAGATCAACTCCTGTAGAAGAAGAGAAAAGACTGAGTGTCAGGGTGAAAGGCTGTATCTGTAAGGATCTCCTAGAAGCACCACACATTCCACTAAGACATAACTATTTCATTAGGCTTCTGAAATAAGTCTCTAAAAGAGGCTCTTCTGGGAGGCTGCTCTCCTGAGTGAGCTCTCTCATGGAAGGATTTTCTCTTATAAGTGTATCTTGACTCATAAACTATAAACACAGATGGAAACCTTGACTGCAGCCTTGATAGAAGGAATCAGCAAGACATTGGGTGAGAAACTTTCCACTGTTGGTTTAGTATAGGTAGATTAAACACATTCTGTGTATTTACCTATGTCATACAAATATTAAGCACATTCTTTTGAATGTCATATATATGTATATATATCTGACATCTAAGTAGTTTCAGATTGCTGTAATATAAGTTTTCTAGCAATCTTCTCTCAAAAATGTGACTGATTCTTAAAAACATGTTTCCTAGCTCACCAGCACACACCTTATTGTACCTAAAGGTTAGGGTAATGAACCTCCCTTTTATCTGCAAAGGAGAGAGAGAGAGATACACTGGGATAACACTATGGAAGCAAGAGGGCAAGAAACATCCAGCGATGACCATGAAAGCTTTAAGACGTTTGGGTGCATGTTTGAGCCACGAAGGTCGCAGAGAGGATGTTAATATTGTATGTCCCTCAGATCCTGCCAGGGCTTTTTCAGGCAATTAAATAAACTTTCAAAATTAGTAAGGAAACATGACAAATCTGCATATAGCTTTTGTAGGCTATTCTATATTGGGAATCTTGCAGGAAAGAAAAAAGAACCAACCCACAGATAAAATTTCTGTAAGTTCAAATCCATAACACACAGAAATCAGAGGCTTTTGAAATTACTCACATAGAAATCACCATTAAAGCTAATATGTTAATTCATGTCATGCCAAGGGTTCACAGCATCACTAAGCTTTTTAGTCATAATGATGAGATTCATCCTCTCAAGAGATTTCACCATTTTTATCATAACATCTCAAAGAAAATGTCTAAATATTCTTTTCCTCACTTTTCCTCATGTATTTCCTGCCATCCATATGTCTGTGTATTCTGCCCATTGTAACACGCCTTTGTATTAAACTTACTCTGCATATAACAGCCATTTACCTCCACACAGTCGTTTTCTTCAACAGTGACAGTAAGTTAGCAGGGCTTCTCCAGCTAAAAAAGACTTAGAAAGTACCCGATCTTGGGCTAAGGACTACATCAGATTAAAAAAATGTTCTGTAGGGTACATAGTCACCATGTATATATTGGAGCATTGAAGACATGGAGTGTTACTCCATGAATTTCTCTGAGGTATTATGACGAAGGTAGGCAAAAGAATGCAAGTGTAAAACTGAGAAAAAACCCAGACCATGCCATACGGAAATTAGTTAAGTCTATGCAAAGTTTCCATTCACATTGAAATTTTCTCTCTGCTTGTGGAGATGTTAAATTATGTCCCAAAGAGGAGGTTAAGTAAGTTAATTAAAAAATCCTGCAATCCACAGAAAATATCTAAAGTCCTTCTGCTGAAGAGATCAGCCATATTTAGGAAGATATTTGGAGCATAAAGTCCAAAATTTCCTAATCCAGTGAGCTTCTACAAGTACAAGAATGCAAATAATGTGGTGGTCTTTGCACCCTAAAGAAATGGTAGAGCCTTTAAAGAACTGGAGTTAGTGTACATTGAGATGGTTAACATCCCATTCCTTGTGTAATTCTGAGGGGCCTGATTTCTGCTTGGTCCATGGCTAGTTGAACTTCACCTATTATGCAACGATGTTAATGTATGTTATCTTAGATATTTGCAGGATAATGGCAGGATGTGCTGATTGAATGCAATGTACAGCTCTCTGATGCAATAGCAGTTCAGTGGCAAAGATACAAATTACAATACCTGACTGCTGTATTTTGCATAACATATATGAAACTATGTCAATAATTTCCCCTTCCATACTCTATTTTCAGACTAAGGTCAAGCAAGTAAAAAGGCTGATTTTCACAAGCCAAAAAAGCACATAAAGAACATGACAATATGAAAGAAGAAGGAAAAAGGCCCCATAAATCGTTTATTCTCCTGAGTATTTATTTTGTTAAATACATTTAAGTACTTGTATAGCTAAGTTTTATGAAATTTAAATTAGTCCTCTGGACAAAGGAGGTAACACAGGCATAGGCCTTCTCCTCATGTTTCACTGTGGTAAGTTTTTAAGTTTTCGGAGAATTTTAGCAGATCCAATGTCAAACTTTTATTATTACAATAGGGATAATATTAAGTTTCTGAAGTGGTACACTTCAGATTTCACTTAAGATTTGCTGCAGTCACTTATTTCTCAACATGTTGCTGATTGCAGTCCTCTAATTCAGAGGACTTTTGGTCTTGGATGACCTATGAACTCTGTTTCCATGGGGATATGCCAGAGTAAAGCAAAATAGTTTTGAACAGGAAGATTGTTGAAGATTTTGTATGTCTTCTCACCTCCAGTATGTGGAAACAATATGGATTTTCTGTAGATTAGCATATTTATCATATATATATGTGAAGAATAAACCAAATGCTTGCAAAATATAAGCTTTCTAAATGTGTTGTGAAAGGATTAATGTTTATATAACAGGTAATGCTAATTTTAAAGAGTGAATAGAATGCAAAATGTTGATTTTTAGTTATGTCTATAAATGTATTATATAATAAAATATGAAATACTGATGATAAATAGAAAATAAGTGAAAATAAACCTTTTTATTTCAAGGAATTATTGAACCAATTTCAATATTCATAGGTAGACACAGGTACTATGCAGTAGATGCTCTAAACATTTGGCAGGAAAAGAATTTGGAATTAATTCCTTTTGCATTTTTACAGCATTTGAATAGCCTGTGAAATAGCTCTGAGAAGATGAAATGTTTCCTGCAAGTAAACTCAATCTATTTACATATAGCATTGCTTCTTTTATTACCAAGCATCTATATAAAGGACTAATGCAACAAAGACGTAATGGAGTTAATTTCAACTTTTTTTTTCTGCATGCCTTTTCAGAAAAGCACACTGAAAAATTAAATGTAGATGTTTTATAGTATTTAAAAAAATATCTGTTGTTACAGCAACATTAGTAAAAGTATAAGGTGTCCTTCAGTATGGCTTTATAGCTTTTCTCCAACTCTGCTGTTTTGATATTAGGAACACCTCCAAAGCTATGGTGAAGTGGTAAATAACACATTTTATTGTGTAATTGGGATGACCTTGGATGCAATTCCCAGCTTCCAGGTCTACAGACAGCTGACTTCTATTGGAAAGCTGGGATGGGACCAGGGTGGGAAGTGTGTCGTGCCTGCCTGATGCTTTTTACAGGACGCCTGCAGGCAAAGAAATATTCTGTGCTCTGACCATACTTCCTTAGATGTGCGGAATATGGAGTTTGATACGTGTAGACTCACTTTGCTTGAAAGTCCAACCTAATCCCACACAGGAAAAAAGGTGAACTGGTAAAACATCTGAAATAAATGAATAAATAGAAATGGATGTTACAGTGAATAATGAAGGAAGGGATGTGTCCTTGTTCTCAGCAACATGAGAAGTCTTAAAGACAATATTACTTTGTGGTGAAACTTTGTGCAAAGACAGCTTTGATGACATTCTGAGACTGGAAAGAGTCAATATATGGGTGAGTATATGCTGTTTTCTGGTGCTCTTCAGAATATGGACAACAAACCTACTACATAGATTCCTACACAAGACACGCATCAGTTCTTCCTTGCACAGTCACCACAGGACTGAGTCCTTGGTATGGTCCTTTTTTTTTTCCAAAAGCATTTGTCCAGATTTAAGAAAGAAACATCTGCTTAGATTAGGAAAAATGTATTGAAAGGAAATACTGCAACATTCCCCATGTGAACCTCATGAGGTTCAATAGGAACAAGTGCAAGGTCCTGCACCTGTCTCAGGGTAATCCTTGTCATCAGTACAGGCTGGGAGATGCTATGAGCAGCCCTGCAGAGAGGGACTTAGGGGTGCTGGTGGACGAGAAGCTCAACATGAGCTGATAATGCGTGCCTGTAGCCCAGAAGGCCAACCAGATCCTGGGCTGCATCTAAAGGAGAGTGGCCAGCAGGTCAAGGGAGGTGATTTTGCCCCTCTATTCTACTCTCATGAGACCCTGCCTGGAGTACTGTGTGCAGTTCTGGAGTGTCCAACATAAGAAGGCCTTGGAGCTGTTGGAGTGAGGCCAGAGGAGGGCCATTGAAGATGATTAGAGGGCAGGAGCACCTCTCCTACGAAAACAGAAGGAGGGGGCTGGGGTTGTTCAGCCTGGAGAAGAGAGGACTCTGAGAAGATCTTACAGTGGCCTTACAGTACCTGAAGGGGCCTACAAGAATGCTGGGGAGGGACGTTTTAGAGGGATATGGAGTGATAGGACAAGGGGGAATGGTTTTAAATTGGAAGAGGTTAGATTTAGATTTGATATTAGGAAGAAATTCTTCACTATGAGGGTGGTGAGGCACCGAAACAGGTTGCCCAGGAAGGTGTGGCTGCCCTCTCCCTGCAGGTGTTCAAGGCCATGTTGGGTGGGGTCTTGAGCAGCCTGGTCTAATGAGAAGTTGGAACTTGATCATCTTTTGGGTCCCTTCCAACCCTAACCATTCTATGACTCTATAATATTTGCCTGGTTTTGTATTCTTTCACACATAACTGCAGAATGGTTGCGGTTGGAAGGAATATTTTGAGGTCATCTAGCCTAATCCCCTGCTCAGGCAGGGTCACATAGAGCCCAGAACCACGTCCAGTCAGTTTTGACTATCTCCTGGGATGAAGACTGCACAGCCTCTCTGGGCAAGTTGTGCCAGTACTTATTCCCATGATTTTTACTTAAGAATATTTAAACTCATTGAAGTTCTGAAGCATCCACTTCTGAGGACTGCCTAAATTAGTGGGCAAGATGGACCTTCGGTCTGACAGCTATGTAATGTGCTTTCCTATGTTTTCTTGCTGAGGTTTTCTTTGCAAGGGCAAGTTGTTCACTAATATGAGATCTCATCTACAGTCTTCCGGTCAAAGCACTCCCAAACTCGAGAATTCATCCTCCATTTCTCATCCATCAAACTGCCCCCTAACCTTGAATGTCTCTGTGATTTACAACGTCAGCCTTTCCTCTCTTGCATCTGATTTGCAGATTAAATACAGAGCTGTTTATCTTTAGCTTTTGGTTTTATTCAAGCTCACTATTAGCTTATCGGACATCACATTTTGGAGTAGCTTTTTGGAAAAATACAAAACTGTGTTTAATACTGCAATAATCAAATACTGAGGAAAAACTGGTCTAGGCTAATAAGCTGAAACACCCATGCATAAATTGTACATACATTTATACATATATTGAATAATAGGTTACAGTGTCTTTGGTAACTGTGTAATGCAATTTCACCAGTTAAAACTGATAAAAGAGACTGGAATTTCCATTGGTGTCCTAGAATCTTTTTTTCATAAATCATCATTACTGAAAAAAAAAAAACCAAACCAACCCTGAAATGCATAAATTATAGCTTCAGTATATCACCTCAGTAAATTATGGTTCTAATAGTTTTCCAGTGACTGAAATTATAGCTTTACTGTAAGCATGTAGCAAGTTTGGCAGATCTCTTAAATGACCTACATTTTACAGCTCGGAAACCCAAATTTTCCTCCTCATATATTCAACACTAACCCTCTCCCTTTTGATAGTAAAATATTGTTAGCAGGCAACAACTTTTTCAGCTTTTGTCTGTGTAGAAACCCATCAAAATTCTGTTTTTCATTACTCTAATCTCTACTTAAGGTTTAATAGTAGTCAGATGCAGCACTACGTGATGGATGGCAGCCCCTTTTAAACAGCGGTCTTGTAATACTTCGGGTTAATGCATTGTGACTGTACTGCTGTTGCCTAACAGTTAAAAGCATAAAATCCAACTGAAGAGTGACTATATAGAGTCGGCAGCTTCTTAGCTCACTTTATCTGCCTCTTCTGTGTATTCTGGGTTACAACTTGTATCTTTAAATACTAGTGTGTGTTTTCTTTCTTTCTTTCTTTCTTTTTTTTTTTTAACCCATTAAAAAGAATCTAAATATCATTGTTGTGTTTTTCATGGGCTTAGGTCTATTCAGAGTCTGAATGAAAGGCATAAGGAAAGCAACTGTATTATATGGCCTTGAATAATTCTGCTGATGATGATGCTGGCAGGAAGACTGCAATCTTCTTCAGATCTTCAATTTTTCTATAGCTGACCTTGTTTATATATTATCACAGCTCTTGTTTTATTAAAAAAAAATAATTGCCCAAAGGTTATTAGAGAATTTTGAGGTTATTCTTAAATTTTGCTCTGTTTTTGAAGGCCTGGTGGATTTCGAGTAGACAAGGATATTATTGCAGTTTAACCATAGGCTCCAGTGATGCTGTTAATATTATAGTTTAAGAAGTCCAATATCAGTGACAGCTTCTAATTTCACTAGTGTGTTTCACAGTACATCAGACTTCATTATATGGAAGTTTACAACGATTAGGCTAAAGTTTCTTCTCTGAGTTCTATATCATTGTCATAATTATCATGCAGCTGCTTATGTATTACAGTACGTTTTTTTTTTATTTTACTTTAGGATTAGTTGTTCTTCCAGTATTTGCAGTCTGATGTGGTGTTAGAAGTGAGTTAATTTTCACAATTTCATCAAATATTTTTTAAGCTGAATTAAGTTCTATCAAGTCTAATATCTCCTTGTGTTTGCTTCTGCATGTGTTAAAGCAAGTAAGCTTGCTGACTAAAATGTTCATGAAAGCAGCAAAGATTAAGTAAATATTAGGGACTACTGGCAAAAATTAAATTTTCATTGTATGAACTCAAATAACCTTCACAGAAACATGACCTCCAGTCAGTAAAGAAACAGAAAGTGGTTGTGATACTTCTTCCATGCACTTTGACTTGCATTTTAAATACCAGCATTGAAAAAAATATTTGTGAAAAATCTCAAGCAATACAAGACATAAACAACATCAACAAACTGTACATAATTAAAACCGTCATAGTTGTAGTTGCCTCAGATAATCTAATTCTGTACTTGTCACCTCATTGCTTCTCAATCTTCCTTTAAGTGACATGTACCTTATCTTCTCAGGGTTTTGGTTTGTTTTGGTTTGGGGTTATTTTTGGGGGGTGTGTTGGTTTGGTTTGGGGTTTTTGGAGTTTCTGTGGCATGATTTATGGTTTAATAGTAGGATAGTGAAGCCCTCCAATAGCTTGTGTGGAGGGCATGGACTCTTAATCACCGTTGCTGTTAGATTCATATGCACATTTCACTTATGAGATAGACAGAATTGATCCTGCTCTGTGGTAGGCAAGACCATATGTCCCCTTGTAGTTGCTTCCAGATCTGTTTTTCTAGGATTTCAAGCTACTGCTCAAGTAAGCAACACATCACTCTTATCTCCGAGGAAGATCTTTATTTGTATGTAGTTACTTTGGGTCATTCAGTTGCAAAAATGAGAGCTTTTACATTCAGAAAATATTCTTTACAGCAGGAAAACCTAAAGTTTTTCTAATTAGTTAATCACAAGCAATCTTGACTACTGCCTTCCGTGAAACAGGATCAAATTTATATGACTTTTATTGAGGACAAAATAAAGTGTGATGAAACATTATCCTTCTAATTTATCAAAGAAATTACCATTGATTTTGGGATGTGGGAGAACATGGTGTTTAGTTCATTCTCAGTTTGCTCTAGCAGTTCTGTTAACGAAATGAAAGTTAATGGAGTTGGATTTGATGATCCTTATGGGTCACTTCCAACTCAAGATACTCTATGATTCTCTGATTCTGTGAAAAGGGTGTGACCTTGCTTGTCTCTGTATTTAAGCTCTCAAAACATTTCCCATGACTCTGCCCATTGTGAAATTAAAAAAAGGTCATGTTTTATTTTTAGATCCATGCTAAGTAATTCTATGAGGTTAGTATCTTTCCACTCTTCAGTGCTTGCCTTGAAATGAGCATACTTACCAAAGCTCCTACTAAAGCTACTTCTGTTTCTAAGCAGTTAGGTCATGGTCTTTGAAATATTTAATGATTTGGTGTCAATATTTGAGCACTTAGCACTTTCTGAACACTGGCCCTCTTAGTGGTATTTCAATACACCAATATTTACATTCAATACATGGTGATGTTTTGTTGAATGCAGTATGATAATGCTGTAGATTTGCACAGCTGTGTTCTGGTGGAGAAGAGGGGACTGCAGGGGTGGCTTCTGCAAGAAGCAGCTAGAAGTTCTCTGCAGTCATGAGAGAGCAAACACCAGCCGGCTCAAGGCCCGAGTTGTTGACCAAGGCCAAGTCCATCAACGATGGTCATAGCGCCTCTGGGAATCACATTTAAGAAGAAAAAAATACAGGAAGCAGCAGCTTTTTGCCACCAGAGAAGGGAGTGAGAAGATGTAAGAGACTGCAGACACACCTCTGTGACGTGCCCCAGGTGCCAGAGAGAAAGATGCCCCTGCAGCCCCTGGAGAAACCCATGGTGGAGCAGGTATCCCCCCACAGCCCATGGAAAAGGCCGAGACCCCACCTGCAGGCCATGGAGAGGCCTCACGCTGGAGCAGGTGGAGACAGACAGAAGATGCTGTGACCTGTGTTGGATCAAGCCTCTGCCAGCACTTGCAGCCCATGGAGAGACAGAGACACAGAGATGAGCAAGAGAGAGAGATCCGCTCTGGAGCAGGTTTGCTGGGGAAAGAAGCTTGTGAGCCCGTTGAGGACCAGGCTGGAGCAGTTTGGGCTTGAGAGACTGAGAGACATGCTGTGATTCGTGACCCACGCTGGGGCAGCTGATGAAGAGCTAAAACCCTGTGGGGAAGGAGTCATGTTGGAGAAGTTCATGGAGGACTGGCTCCCATGGGTGGGATCCCATGTTGGAGCAGGGGAAGGGTGTGAGGAATGCTCCCCTGACCAAGAAGGAAACCCAACTCGTGAGGAACTGACCGAAGCCCCCGTTTTCCCAGTCCCTGTCCCTCCCCATGCCACAGTGGGAGAGGAAGAATTGAGTGAAATCATGACTAAAGTGAAACGTGCTAAGAAGGGAGGGGTGGGGGAGGTGCTTTAAGATCTGGTCTCACTTCTCATTACCCAACTCTGGTTTCACTGTGTATGCAGTGTACTGTAATAAATTAGCTGCTTTGTTTCCTTTATTCTGTGTTGAGTCTGATTTGCCCATGACACTGATTGCAGAATGATCTCTCCCTGTCCTGATCTCAACTCCTAAGCCTCTCAATATGTATTTTCTCCCCTGTTCAGCTGAAAAGGGAAGTGATCAGCTTTGGTAGGTGTCTTGGCTCCAGCCAGGGCCAGACCGCTACAGATAATTAAAGATGTCTTGACTGAATTCTGTGATTCTGTGAATGGAAAGTCTGTGGTCATAAATAGTCATGTAAACATAAGCAGATTACATTTACTGAGGACTAATGAAACACACACCTGTTATACATGTGGGCAGTGCTTTGAAAGGCTAATTTTCATAGGCTGATGATGACTATGTTGATGAGCTGGGAAAATTGAGACAGAAATATGTTAGTTTGTTGCTCTGTCGACTTTAAAAGATACAGATTATATATTGACATTTGAAATGCTTGGCATTATTAATAATTGTATTATGCTGTTTATAAACTTAGGTTATTCAAAACTTTTCAGAAGAAGTTAATGTTCAATGGCAACTTTAGTTAGGCCATTTCTGATTTTCAAAAGTATGAAGTCTCCCTGCTTAGTCTGCAGGCATCCTTCAGATGGTGTCTTGCAAGCCACAGTGCTAAATCTTAGCCCACTCTTTTTTTTTTTTTTCCCAATAGTGTAAATGTTTCTCATGTTTTGGGACCTTCAGCTCAACATGGCATATTAGGCTACCTGAGTTTCTATATGGCACAGAGTTTAAAAGCTAATGTATGAAAGTGCTTTGATATGAAAAAAAGTGAAAGATACTGGTCAGGGAAGAAATACCATAATATTAAAGAGGAGTACATTTATTAATTTATTCTTAGTGCCATCTCAGATATTTATCAACCTCTTAGACTGACCTGTCTAATAAGTTATTTATGGCTTTAAGGGGAAAAAAAAAAGCCTTTAAGATGAGCTTAAATTCTGAGCAGCTATTATTCTTGTAATTAGAATCATGTTACCCAAGACCTGACTGATTCCTAATGAAAACAACTTTTTTAACCTAATTAGCTGGTGACACAGCAACATTTTAACTACAGTTACACAAAATGGACACACCATACACCTTGAATATCCAACTATGCTTAAAATGTGTGGATAATCTCACAACAGATTTTTTTTGATATAACATGTGCCTGGTCAGAAGTAAACTTGCTGATTTATGGTAGAATTAAATTAACCTCCTGTCCTGGTTTTCAAATAGAATCACAAATACTCTGTTATCCATACTTAAATATGTGGTTTAACAGTGTTTTCCATTCATATATGTATTGCTCTGCCCATTCTTCTTTAGAGCACTTATTCCCTATCCATGAACTGCAGCTTTGCTTTAAGGATTTTACTAGACTGCTTTTATTGCAATAGATATTTTCTACAACTGTGTAAACATCTTTGTAATCTCATTCATTGTAATCTCACAGTAATTGATCCTGTACCGCAGTATTAATGTTTGTTTTAAGAATACATGTAGATGATATGCTGTAACTCTTAAAATTCAGTAGAATTAGAAAAAAATCTGTTCATTATGCCAGAAAAAGTGAGAATTTGGAGCTGGATTTGTTCCTGTGCTGTGAACTGTACACGATCTTAAAAAAAAAAAAAAAAAAGAGAAGTAAAAATAATCCATGATCTACATTTAGCTTTATTTTTCCCAATTTCAATGTGACATTATTTGTTAATAAATGCAAGACAGATGAGAAAGGCAGTCTTTAGAACTACATAACAACAAATACAAAAGCTGCCAATACTATAAAAAGTAAGCCTGAATTTTCTCTGGATATGTGTATAGTTTGATGTCTCTAAATGTTCTGAAGTGAGAACTATGGCCTTGCATAACCCATCAAACATTATCATGGTGCTCTTTTGTTAGCAATCTTCAACAAAGGAATGCAGTTGCTGTGTCCAAGGCTAGTAGAGCTTGTTAGGGCTGTGCAAATCAAACAGAATTTGGCCTCTGAAACCTTTCTCTTCTACAGCCTGTTCTTCATGGTATCTTGATGTCTCAGTCATTACTGTACCTTCACTTCTTTAACCCATACAAGTAAGGAAGTGCTGTTGTCTCCATTTTGGTGAGATAAAGCAGATAATCAAGCAGATGAAGACTTACTGTCCAGTTGTCACAGGGAAATCTGTGAGCAGTATAATTTGTAACATCCTTCTGTAACTGGATTACGGACTTCTGTTCTGTAATCAAGTCTCTTGCAGCCTATACTGCCCAGGTGACATCAGCTCCTCCTTTTCCCTGTGCAGAAATACCATACAAAGATATGTTACCTCACTCTGGGTGTTTGGTATTCTCAGAGCCTCGAGTGTATCCTTTTTCACTAACTTACAATGGTCAGTTAAAGGGCTGATAACATTAAAATCTGAGCTACTGGAAAGAAGTCTCCCTTGGCTACATAACCATTGCCCATTTGACAAGCAATATGCAGCAGAGAGACAGCCTATACCAAGGTTGAGGGAACAGTATAAAAAGGCATCTAGAAATACCAGAGATTAATATAGTTTACACACATGAGACCTCAGTGACAACTGTCTGTGAAAATGGATGTTTTAGCAATCAGTGTTCTAAGCAGAAGTCCAATCGGTCATGATATTTTCTAATTTCTTCAAGATTTTTTTTCTTTTTTTAGTCCAGAAAATGTGGCTGATTTTTTTTTTTACGAAAAAGGAAATTCATAGCCATTCCCAATTATTCCCCTTTGGTTTCTTTTTCATTGAATTCATTTTCGCTCTGAAAAGTGCAGAAAAACTTCATCCAAAATTAGATTTTTTTAATAGGAGAGATTCTTTTAAATATGCTTATTCATTTTAATTACATGTATTTCTGTCTGTTAAGTTTTTGAGTTCTATGGTATTTTGAAAGCCATTAATGATCTTTTTTTCTGTTTTTGTTTCTCCTCTGCAGCTTTTAAACAGGGTACATTTAGGAAAAAAAAGAGACCAATTTCACAAAGGAAACAGTTGGTTATTTTCGTCTATTGAGCTAATGTTGTACTTACAATTATATCATTCCCACTACTTTACAATGCCTTGCTAATTACGCTTAAAGTATAGCTTTTCCCTTTTGTGTTGGTGTATTGACTGTTTCTTCACAATTCTGTAGTTTTCTGCCAGTACTGCCAGCTGCTCCTTTAAACTTTTACTATGCAAAGAACTCGTATTTTCTGAGAAATGTCAAGAAATGCAATTAACCTTGCTTTGACCTTTTCTCCTCCTTAAGTATACTGCTTTAGATCCTGTGCATAACAAAGGGTTGTCTTTCATGTTGTACAAACAACTCGAAATACTGAAAAAAACCCACCCCAAACTTCAATACAAATAGGATATTTATCATGTTATGCACTGACACATCTGTGCATCTCTGTGTGTCAGTATGTGTAATATATATAAATATGTCTATGTATGTATCTGTATGCATGTGTACATAAATAATGAATGATGTGCATTGCATATACAGAAACTGCAAATATATTAATAGCACCTGTTATTAGAGGGAAGCATGCTTTGGAGGCTTCTCCCTAAATGCTCTGTGTCTGTTACTGTGCAACATATTCTAAAGTAAGTAAGTGCTACATTAGGAAAGAAAAGGGTATGTGTAAGTGTGCAGAAGGTCAGCAGAAACCCCACATTCCTGGTAAAGAGTTGGCTCATGGCCAGCCTTGATAGCGCAGCTCCTTGGCCTTGCATCAGGGTGCTGTCTGGAAACCATTATGTGAGAAAAAGCTGTGAGAAGTGAAAGCCTTTCTCCCTTTGCCTTGGAACTGCTTTTAAGCTCAGGCTCTTGCCCTCTGCCTCCACTGTAGCTACCCTGCAGCTGTGCCTGTGCATGGCTGTGTGCCTCCCTGTCCCCAAACCTGATGTGCTGACCTGCTTTCATCCCAGACCTGCCTTACCTTCAATGACTTGTCTGGCTGTCACTGCACTGCAGCTGGTTTTATTTACTGCCACCAAACCTCATCCTGTCACTGACCTGCTGACTTGACTTCCTGGCTTGCCCTTGGATCTGTGGACTTGTTTGAGGACTGGGGTTCTTAGCTGAACCTTGTTACTGTCCCTGGACCTCCCCTGCTTGCCTTTTTCGGGTGCTGTGAGGCTGTACACTTCCTCGCTGCCCCTGCCTGCCATGTTTAGCTCCCGGTTTCCCTTGCTGAGGACCCTGCTTCTGTTCCCTGACATTAGGCATACAATAATTTTTAATTTTAAATCCAGACCTGATCACAGACATAATTTACCTTCATTTGGATTTGTCGCTGCTCAACTTGATTACCAGATTCCTAGAAGCGTTTCAACTTGAGCATGCAAAATTGGCAATCACTTTTAGATTAACTTCTAGCCCTTAATGTGTCTGAAACTCCTTATGTACCTAAACCTTTCTAATAAATTAATGGCAGGATATAAATCAGCGAGCTAGAAGCCGAGTTATCAGATTGACATCCATTTCACAAGTAAAAGCATACAGATGAATATCATTTTACCTATCAGTGACTTCATCTCCAGAAGGTCCAGCAGGCCCCATTTTCTTACAGTGCTCATCTCTGTACTCAGGCAATGAGGTCTTGAATGTGTACTCATCTGCCACGTCTGCCAATGTACTCAATGTTGGCCGAAAGCTCCTCTACCTTAAAGTCAGAGAATTTCAAATGGAAGCAAAGAGGTGCTATTTTTAGTGTTCTGGGAAACAACATTTGGCATTAACGAAACTCTGGCATTTTCTACCTCTCCTCTCTGACATCATCCCAATTTCAGATATGTTACTGGAACAAAATAACCATTTGGATGATTGTCTCTGTGGGCTTTCTGGGAGAAATTGTTGGCTTAGAAGGTTATGAGAATGAAATTAGTAGTGAGTACATTACATGTAGAGAATGCATACAATGATAAGTAGATGGAGCTGTAATAACTGAGGCAGCTGGGAGAATACTTTGAATGGTGTTGCTCCTAGCAACAAAATTATCAATTTGGATATTGTGGTCATTATGTGTATTCAGAAAAATATCATTAGATGAAGAAAACTGAATCCTCTCTTCTTGTCATCTCCTTGCTTATCTACTACTGTATTTTATGTATGTGATCTAAGGCAGAAGTAAAATTAACTCGATAATTTATAAATTGGTGAGTAGGAGATAAGAGCAACAGCAGCTGCATATCTATCTAAAAACAGTTATTAATTTAAATAAAATCTTTGACTTGTGTATGAAACAGCACATCAGAAATCTTTCAGGACAGTATTTCCTATATTATATATTTTTCATATATATTATACATATTTCCTATATGGTGCTTTTTGTTCAAATTATTATTTTCATGGAATCGTAGAATACCAGGTTGGAAGTGACCTCAAAGACCACCTGATCTTTGAGTAAAAGCATGATCTAGACAAGATGGCTCAGCACAGCATCCAGCCAAATATTAAATGTCCATTGTTGGGGAATCCACCACTTCCTTGGGGAGATTATTCTAATACCTGATTGTTCTCATTGTAAAAAATCTTCCTCTGGAGTCCAATCAGAATCTCCCCAGGAGTAACTTGCAGCCATTGCCCCTTCCTTTTTCCATCTGACTCCTTGTAAAAAGGGAGTCTCCTTCTTCTCTGGAGCCACCCTTTAAGTACTAGAACATGGTGATGAGGTCTTCCCCAAGCTTTCTTTTCTCAAAGTTGAACAAACCCAGTTCTCTCAGTCTTTTGTCATATGGCAGGCTTCCCTGTCCTCTGATCATACTGGTGGCCCTTCTCTGGACCCTCTCCAGCCTGTCCACATCATTTTTGTGTAGCAGGGACCAAAAGTGAACACAGTATTCCAGGTGTGGCCTGACAAGCACCAAGTGGGATAATGACTTCTTTATCTCCGATGGTGATGGCTTTGTTGGTGTAGCCCAGCATTCTGTTCACTTTCTTTGCCACCACAGCACACTGTTAACTCATACTGAGCTTGTTGACCTGTTCACCGGGTCCCTTTCCAGAGCTGCTTTCCAGCCAGACGGATCCTAGCCTGTGCAGTACTCCTCGGTTATGTTTTCCCAAGTGTAAGACCTTGCACTTGTCCTTGTTGAACTTCATAAGCCCATTCCTCCATGCTATCCAGGTCTTCCTGCACAGTGTCACTCCTTTCTGAAGTGTCTACTTCCCCACTCAGTTTGGTATCATCTGTAAACTGTCATCAGGGTATACATGATAAAATCATCCAGATCACTTATGAAGATGTTAATCAGTACTGGGTTCAGTATCTCTCCCTGGGAGACCCCACTTGTGACAGGTTGCCAGTTCAAAAAAGTGATTTACCCCCACCATCCGGGTGTGGCCTGCCAACCCCTTTCCTCACCCAACACAACTACCACTTGTCCAGACCATAACGTATCAGTTTCTCTGGGAGGAGGCTGTGGTGAACTGTACTGAGCCTCAGAAAAATCCAGGTAGACAACATCCACCTCTAGATCCACATCAAGTAAGCGGGTTATGTTGTTGCAGAAGATGAACGGGTTTGTCAAGCATGGCTTGCCTTGGTGAATCTGTGCTGGCTTTTCCCAGTTTGGTGCTTCATTTGACTTGTGGTAGTCCTGAGGAGGATTCATTCCATAACTTCCCCAGGGACTGAAGTAACTCTGATGGGCCTGTAAGTTCTTGAATCTTCCTTTATGCCCTTCTTGTAGATGGGAGTGACATTAGCATTCTTCCAGTCATCTGAGATGTCTTCTGATCTCCATGACTTCTCAACAATTATGTAGAGGGGCCTTACAATGACGTCAGCCAGCTCTCTTAACACCCTTAGTAGATATTGTCAGGGCCTATCAATCTGTGAGGGTCAAGCTCTTGTAGCATTTTGCATACCAACTCTTCCTTCATGACGGCAGGTGGGTGTTTGCATCAACCTGGATATTTGTTCCCAAGGCCTGGAGCCCAACATTGCTGGTAAAGACAGAGGCCAATATTGTCCTTCTGCTTCTGCTTTGCTTTAGCTTTTTAATGTTCTTTTTGAAAATAGAGACTGATGCAAAATTCTAATGCTCCATTACAACTTAATCAGTTTTGGCCATAAAAGATATGCCACCCTAAAGGTAAAATGAATTTTACCTCAGGTGGACTTTTTATACAGTTTTTCCCCCTCTGGGAACTAAACATTCTTAATATTAAAAATAATATCAGTGAAAGAAATAATTGAAGAGCTGCAAGAACAATTGGAAAAATTATTCAAGGCAAATGTTAAATAAATTATATTGCCCAGAAAGAAAATTATCATAACACACTTTTTGTGAACAGTATGATAACATTAATTATCTGACATTGGAATTGGCTTACTGAGCATTTTTAGATTTGTTTTGCAAATTATTTGACTGGGCATAGTTTTATAATTTAGATATGACAGGACATTATTAGGGGAGGAAGACTGAAAAGCAAGTGTCCTTCAGAAACCCCAGTGTGAAGTCTGTAGTTGTTGCAACATGAATATTTACTTAGACCCTGCTTATGTGAATGATGACTGGGAGAAATAGGGTATTTCACACCTGGCTTTCAAAATTTACATAATTGTGGGCTTGTTAATGTTTTTGAACCACCAAAATGGTATCATTTCATGTGTAGGTATTTGATACTGCTGATTCAGATAATCCTAGGATGGGAGATGGGAGTCAGTTTAGACTTACCACTTCTCCAGCTGTGGACATATTTGCTTCATACTAGAGGACAACTGCATATTTTGGATTTATGTTGGAGACTCAGCTAGAATTTTAGATAAACCATTAGAAGCCTCCTTACACTTTGAATCAAAATGAGCTTTATGGATGAACTCTACAGGCACTCCTAACTTCACCCTATTTTTGAAATGTTTAATAAGCATATATTTTAAATAAAACAGTGTCTTGGAACATGCTATTTGCACACAGCCATGCATACACTTTAGCAGATTTGTGGCTCAACTCCTGTAAAAATGCAAAACCTCCAATAGTTTAAGTGACATCAAGATTTGGCTCCTGATCCTTCAGAATAAAGTAGCTCAAGGATTTCTCTCCCTTACACCACTCAAAGACTGCTCGCAACTCAACGAACTGAAGTGCCCTTCTCCTGGCAGGCTCGAAAGCAGCTGGATTCAGGCCTTATGTCTGCACTTGCATTATTTACAAACTGGACAATAGCATGAAATCTACTAGGAAGGATGAAAGAAGGATGTGATTACCCTTATTTACAGTTTCACTGTAATTTCAGCTCTTGCTTATATACATGGACATTCAGTGCGAATTTGACTGCTAGAATTGATGTACAAATTGCAGCACCATGTACATTATTTATCATATTTTCCAGCAGCACATGGAAACCAGTCACCTCAGAACAGCATGGTCTGGGTGTTGTACAAGAATATTAAAATCAGCAACGTGGGGATTTTATATCTTCCTTCAGCATTTAGTGCTGATTTTTACCTACTTTCTCCAGACATGTGCTTTTACTTCCATTTGTACTGAGAAAGAAGAATGGTTCAGTTTTACAAATACTGTTGTAACACGGGGTTAAAGGCCTGGTTCCAGTACTCATTTTACTCTTATAGATGGAATTCCTAAACAAAATCTTATTTTCTTTTCTACATATTTCAACCATTACGGGCTATTGGAGAGCTTCCCTTCAATGTTAATAGCCTTTATACTGGAGAATTTGCTTCCAATTCCAGGTGATGACTAGCGTAAAGATGGGAAGATTTGGCCCATATGTCTTATTCCTTTGAATTGAATTGTCTTTAAGAAAAGCAGCATTTGACAAATTTGCATGCTACAGGGGATACACTGATGCTACTTGTCCTTTTGTGTGCCAGTGTAGGTTAGCCATTCCATTGGTGTCAATGCAGGTAAAAGTGGTACCAAGAAAGAACTTGGCCTTTACTTCTAGGAGAAAATCAAGTTATGTGGTCCAAGGGTGGTCAGATAGCTCAACTGCAACATTCACAAACTCTTTTCTAGTTTGTTTCATAGAGTATTTAATATTTTAAGCAGTAATGTTTTAAGCTTATGAATGTAGAAAGTAGAACGTGTTCTCTTTCTAAATACAGCTTCTGACATTTAAAATCATTGCAAGCCAATAGATTATTTCTTGGTGGTAAGCATTGTTAGTGTTTGGTAAGAGGGAGAGGAGAGGACTGATGAATTTTTGAAGCACCAAATTATCATAAAATAATTTGCCCAAATAAAAATACTTCCCGCAACGCAAGTCCAAAAGAACCTTTTAGATGCAAATTTATTAATGGTTCAAATTTTTTCATTATGTCTCAGAAGATGTAATAGAAAAGAAGCTGGTCCAAGTTTTTAAGTCCTTTACCTTCAGAGTGTTAAAAAACTAAGAAAAGATCCCTAGAGTTGCTGAGCTGATCAGAATAATTCCAGGAAAATCAGACTCTTACCATTAACTTAATCCAGAATGAGTAGTACCTATACAAAGCACACATGATGTGTTTCTACCACTTCTTACAAAATACTTTATTGTAGTCCACGGTGAATCACCCACTTGCATTGCTGTGGGTTTTTTTTTTTTGTGTAGACCTACTTTTTAACTCCTGTTATTGTTTTATCTTCAGAATCCGAGATTCTTCTGACTTGATTCTGGTCGCTGATCAGATTATACATGTCTTCGAAGAACACAGCATTATATACAATGAAAAGAAACCCAGCATCTTCTGTGGAGCTTCTATTGATCTCAGGATTAATTTGTTTTCTCTTAGAAATTTGGTAGGACAAATATACTTGTTTCACTTAGTTATTTGGCAAAAATTCAGAAAGGAAACAATGAATAAATAACGTTGTTCAAGTGTAGCCCATTAAACTTGTTATTTTTCCATGTTCTTTGTGAAACTAGCATATCAGCTCACATTTCAGCTGCATATGTTCCAGCTTCATACTACAAACAATGCTTGCAAATCTCTTCAGATGCTCATACAGGCCACAGGTGAGCTTCAGTGAAGCTGCAATTTACATAGCTTTTCATTATTCCTCAAATATACATGCAAGATTCATCATTCTGGGGCATCATATGCATGATTGAGATACCTGCAGGAAGACTATGGATTAGTGATTGAACGATCAGATTATTTACATGATTCGTTTACAGTTTTTAAATTATAAAAAATGCTCTTGAGGATGTTCTTCATTTAAAAGGTAATCCTGGCATAATTTCATTGTATCTTCATGCCATTTATCAAGTCCCAGAGAAAAGACCTCAGAGAATGCAGGTGCAAACACATAGCTATAAAAATATGGGTTCATTGTGCAGTCTCTAGATGTTTCAGCACTGGTTGTCAGGAATATGAAAAAACATATTACAGGCATTTTTTAGATTAAAACCTAACATAATCTATATGTCATGTTATAGGTTAAAGAGTCTTAAAGCTGCCTTGTACCAGTCAGTCATGCCACAAGAGAAATAGTTTGATTTTTTGTGGTGTGGTTGGTTGGTTTTGGGTTATGTTCAGGTATTGTTGGAGGGTGGTGGTTTTGGTTTTCAAGAAGTTAAATGGGTTTTTGTTTTTTAAAAGTTTTTGAATGAGTATGAGTACAAGACACTTAATGTTACCTACTAACAAGTTACACTACAGCTATACTGCTGTACTTATACTGCTATGCACATAGACAAGATTGTTTTCACAATACATAATAGAATTGTATTTATCAAATTTCCAATTAATCTGCCATTTTATCAACCAATCAGTACATGATCCTTATTTTTTACAGCCCCTCTCGCTTTTGCAGCTTTTAATATTTCACCCTTCTCTGGGTTAAGTTCACGTCTGAGCTCTGTGCTCAGTAAGTCTTCTTCCTAGTATCTACATGACATCCCCCAACTGGGGACACTACGTATCAGTGTAGACTGTGCTCTAGCATGATGTACATAACTATGCCTCTCCAAAAGATAACACGGCTGTCGTGGCTTAACCTGGCAGTCAGCTGAAACAACCACACAGCTGATTGCTCACTCCCACCCACAGTAGGATGAGGGACAGAATCAAAAACTCATGGGTTGAGTTAAAAAACATGTAGTAGGACAGAAAAGGAAGATAGTAATCATCACCACCATCACCATAAGTGAATACATAAGAAAATTGATAGTACAATTGCTCACCAACTGCTGACCAATACCCTGAGCTGCAGCTCTCCCTAGCCAGCTCCCCCAAGCTTATGTACGTAGCATGACATCATATGGTATGGAATACCCCTTTGTCCAGTTTGGATCAGCTGTCCTGCCTGTGATCCCTCCCAGCTGCTTCTCCACCTCCTGCGGAAGGTTCATGCCTCCTCGCTGGCAGGGCCCAGGAACCTGGAAAGTCCTTGAGTTAATTGTAAACACTGTTTAGCAACAACTAAAACATCAGTGCATTATTAACATTATTCTCATCCTAAATCCAAAGCACAGCTCTATACCAACTACTAGAGAGAAAATAAACTTTCCCAGCTGAAACCTGGACAATGACAGTATCAGAAATAATTTTAACATGAGTGATCAAACACAGAAAAATCTGATGTTTGAAAGAGAAGCAAATTTGAAATGACATACTTAATATGATTCAGAACTCGACTCCAGTGTACTAGTATATGTACTTTTATATATGCCCTAAAAAATCTAAACATTTAGTAAAAAATTGTTTCAGTTAAATTATCATTGCCCTGAAGAAAAATGGGGTTTATTTTATTGCAAATTTAGGCCTCTATGCAGCAAAGAATTATGGCACTGAGTAGGACTGGGTTTTTTGCAAGGAGTTTTCCCCAGGAGTTCAACTGAACATAGTGCTTAGTTGGGATCCTTGTGGTCCTTGTGAAAATAAGGCCTAAGTCTTTTATTATACTTAGAGACAGCAGTGTATGAATTACAAGTTAATTACAATACTACTTATGAGAACAGTTCTACATGCAGTACAACCGTACTATTCTTTATGTCTAAAGAGACAACATCTTAAATAAAGAAGACCAGCAAAGAACAAGAAAGGAAACAGTGTCTGGAGGAGATGATCAGTGCAGCAGGGCAGCAGAAGGCCCTAAACTAGGATTTAGAGGATAAACATTTAAGGTTCCTTCTTGTCCAGGAAGACATTCAATCCTGCCAATCAGATTTTGAAATTTAGGCAGCAGTGAGACAAAAGAAGAAAAAAAAAAATGCTATATCAACAAGAGTTGTTTTTTCATAGCTGTACCACGACCAAAAGGATTCAGGTTTTAATAGTCCTCCTCTTGGTAGAATACTTAGCCAGCCGATGATGTTACTCCTGCTTACATTATGAGAACATTTATTTTAGTGATTTTTTACCTTTAATTTTAAAAGTGGTAGAGGATTTTTTGACTGTTAGCAGCCTTTACCTTTTGTGTTTTTTTCTTTGTTTGCTTTATGAAGCCACAGGAAAATATGGTGTGATGTATATTATGTGTACAAATCAGCAACATACAGGTTGGTTTTAAAATTTTTTTCCATTTGACAGCAAAGAAGTATTAGATTTTTCCCTTTCACTGTAGTGCTCTATGTGTTTTTGCAGCTTCCAATTAGATCTGGCTAAACATTATAATACACAGTTTTTATGGTTAAATTCAGATAAGTATCGCACATATAACTAAAGAAAACCTTAACAAAACCAACAGAAAACAATATTTTTTTCTTTCAGACAAACTGTAGAGTATTATTTTCTGCCTTTGTCACCTGAAGGCATCATGAATTCTTTCTGAATATTTAAGTTCCTGCTGTTTCTTATTTGAAATAAAAAGGTGTTCAAATGTCTGATTCAGGACTGGGTGCTGTTATGTATATGCTGTGCATGTATATAGTCTGAAATGTTTATACACTGCATACAATAGAACACTGAAGCTCTTCGATGCCTGAGGTAGACTGTTTACCACTGTATCTCAGGGGATCCCTGTGAGTCTCTGACTCTTTGGTCACATTCCAGGATCATTTGCTAGCTAAAAAACCTTGTGTTATCTGGTCTGTGATAGCTGCAAATGAATATTTCCAGATGTGTCATGTAGTCTCTACAGAAAACAGAGAGAAGCTGATGTCATGAGCTTAACTGAATATGTATAAAGAATAAATTTTATCTGATACAAAAGAGTATTCTTGAGGGCAAATTTCAGCCAGGTCTAAGCCATCTGATCCAGGAGCAGGGAAGGAGAGGTAGTCTGTGTAAAATTCTCAAACTTGGGAGGAATTATTTCCATTAAAGTTGTCTGTGTTCAGGCAATGCACCTCAGGATGTGTTTCTTGGTGGTAGGAATGAGACCTGCTTCCTGCCCACCTGCAATGGGGACATTCCAGGAGAAAGAAATTTTTCCTGTCATACAAATATGCCTCACAGATGGAAAACAAAGCAAGGAGACGCTACGCAATTTTACTTAAAAGATGCTTCATGTTCCCACAACAACCTTTCTAAGCTGGAGCAGTCGGTCCTATATGTGTGCTGAAGCTTCAGTATTGGCTTGACTCAGCCTAACCGAGGCAAGTGAATCAGTCGCTGGCATGACAGAAAACCCACCAGGCTTTGGCATGCTATCCTTTGCTTCCAGGCTTATTCTGCAGTCAGAGCTACCCACCAACTCATTTTACCCTGAAACCACACAAACAATAGAACTGATGCTAAGAAAGAGGCAGAGTATGCAGGCAAGTGGCAAAGCCATTCTCTGCAGCAGCAGCAGCACAGTGCTACTTCAGTTGAACCTGGCCATGAAGCTGCACGCTTTTTACCTCTGTGGATAAAATTCTGCATTTTATCCTTCAGCCTATCCGCCCGTTTTCTGTGGAATGCCTAGGAACCTGTCGTGTGAACCTTCCCCTCTCTACTACGCTAGGTAAGGTGGAAGGTGGCTGCTGTAAGCGGCCTTTACTCCCTGGAATCTGAAGCTAAGGTGAAAAAGAGTCTCGAGTCTGTCCATTGTGCCTTTATCACATGGATTCGCTTTTCTTAGCATTTCAGACCTATAAATTAAACCCCTAAATGGGGTAGTGCATTTTTCTTTCAGAGTCAGTTGCTATGTTTGCTTAAGAAAGTGCAAGGAGCATGTATTCTGTCCTAATCAATTTATTTCAATAAAACACAGTGGGGTTACTTTAGCACGTATTTTATATACAGAAATGTTTCTATTAGATAGTCAACAGTACATGGTTGGAAACAATGCTAGCCTTTTATTTTGTTGCCACAGGAAAATTTTTGAATCTCTGTTTTTCTTATATGTTGCACACAGTGAGTGTTTTCTAACACCGGGTGCAGTTTTGTAAGGCTAGGATTACTGAAAGGGACAGGAAAGTAATAGGTGTTTCTTTTCTGTTTCTCTGCTTGCGTTTCACACTTGACAGCACTCTATGCATAGTTCATTCAGCATTTCCCCTGGGTAGCCAATCAATAAGCCAGTTTTCTTTGCTGTTTGAGTCTTCTGCGCAACAACAGAGGGAAAGAAAAGTGTTGCAGAACATGGGGAAACACGCGCATAAGCTCACAAAAATTGACAGGAAGACTCACAGGCAGATGTGTTACCAGGAATTTCAACTCTTTAGAAGCCACACACTAGGTATGTTCAGAGTGCAAGGTGGTGGTAGCTGCCCATTGCTCTACCTTCCTACCACAGGTTTAATTCATAGTTGAGAACATTTTGGAGAGGTGAACTTAAGCTCTATGTTTGTTTAAAAAAGCTTGACGGAATAATGGAATATTTGCTGATTTTTAAAAGCAGTTTTCATATGGAGTCCTCCTTGTTCTCTTCACTTTCTCTCACATCCTCAACTTTGGTCATACCACTGTGTTTTTGTCACATTACACACTTTGCCAGTGCAATTGCATGCCAGTGTGCAGAAGGAGAACTCTCTTCATTTTCTTTGTTCTGTAGTGGCTATTAACACCTATTGCAACAAAGTCATGATACCATTTTCAGTCCTTGATGCATTAAAAATATTGATGATAAACTTCACAAGATAATCTAGTTTATCCAGTTGCCCAAAGACAAAAAATTAAGTTTTTCTGATGTCTACGTAAAAGCCATGCATGATGGGGATTCCATCATCATTCAAAGCAATCCATTCTAATGCTTCACTTTTCTTCTTTGTCCACTCAGGAAAGTAAATAAATCGCACTTGTGGGACTTCTGTGCCAACTTCACTTCTTCTCACCCTGATCTTTGCTTGCAGGTTTTACATGTGGAGCGCAGGCAGCTTTGCACTGTTGCTGCGACGCACTGATGGCCTGTGCTCTCGGAGGATGTTACGGAGGAAGGATGCAGGGATCATGGGGTGTTCATAGGGTCTGTTGCAACCTGTTCCGACACAAGCCCTTTCACACGCGCTCCCTTGTTGCTCCCTCTCATAAAACACAGCCTTCTGAAACAAAGTGTGTGCGTGGGTGTCACTATTTTAATTTGTCCCCTCTACCGGGAAAAAAAGGGGCTTGTTTTTGTTGGGTTTTGGTTTTGGTTTTTTTGCAGAGGCTTCTCAGCCTTGCCCGCGGAGGGGGCGGTTCTGTGCCTCCCCCTCTCCGGCTCTGGCCGCTGCCTGCGGCGGGGATCGCCCTCCCCGCACTCCCACGCCTTCAATTATTGATGGTGGCGGCCGCCGCCCGCGTCGTGCCTCCGCGCCTCGCCCGCTCCCCCTCTCTCTCCCCGGCACTGCAGCAGAGGCTTCACCGCAACGCGAAGCCCACACAGTCACTCCTGTCCGCCCCTCCTCTGGTCTGTCACGCTTGGCGGCTTCTCCGGGAGGCTCCTCGCTCCCTCCCGCAGCCTCACGCCGTGAGCAGGAGGCAGGCGGCGGCAGGAGCGGACGGAGCCGGGAACGCCCCGCAGCCCGGCCGCGCCGCGGCTCTCCGCTGCCTGCCCCGACGGTAAGTGATGCTCCGGGCAGTCGGGCGGCCGATGCTGCTCCCCGGTAACTTTTCCCTTTTCCCTTTTCTTTCCTTTTGTTTTTTTTTCCCCCCTCTTTCTTTGCATGCTTGCGGCGGCGGAGGACTTCCAACTTTTCCACGGGACTTGCAGGGGTTTGTTCGCCGGGTAGAGGGGGGTGATGGGGGGAGAGCTCCCTTCAGGGCAGGCCGGGCGTCAGAGGGAGCGGGGGTATCTCTCTCGTTTCAGGGGCGAGCGGGAGGAGCAGTCTTTGCTCGGCTGCTGCTCACTCCAGCTCTCTTTGGCGCGGAGAGAGCAGGTTGCACAGATCCGAGGCGATGTGAGCGTCTGATCCCTGCTTTTTGAAGCTGACTGGCATATTAAGGCTGGCAGAACTTTTGCACGCGAGGGGAGCAAAACCCGGGGGTGCTGAGGTTCGCGAGTTGCCAGATGTTTGGAGAAAACTGGCTTGCAGGTGTCTTAGCAGTAAGGATGGCGAGGAACATCAAAGGCGCAGGAACGGTATGGAGATTCCGACTCCTTAGGGAACCGACACTTTCTAAGATGTGTTTAGAAGGGAACAGGAAGGGTTTCAGACCCTGCACCGAAAAAGGAGAAAAAAAAAAAGAAAAAAACCAATTTAAGTGTTTTTGAAAACTACGTTGCTTTTCTCACTATAGGTTGCCTTCAGGGATTCTAACTCACATTGACGACGTTGGGAGAATACTTGAGCATTCATTACCCATAAGGGGGCTGGAGGATTCCCTTACAGCTTCAGGAAAGGACTTCCCCAAAACACACTGTTACTGCTTTCCTGGTGCTTTGGGGAATTAGATCCTGAGATGCCTCTGGCGGTGTATGAGTAGAGGAGCGTGGAGAAATCACAGTGGGGAAAATTACAGTCCGAGTCCCAGGTTTAGGAAGTCATGGGGTGGTAAGGTTTTTAGAGGCAACCCCAATCCAATTTAGAGAGGACTGCAGGGCAGAAAAGCCTGAGGAATGCAGAGAGGCAGAGGAGTTGGTCTGGCTGGCCAAGTGGAGGCAGGACACCCCAGGGACCTAAGGACTGAGTGACATGGGTGTAATTGAGCATGGAGGTCATTGATGAGTCTTGGGACCCTAAGCCTGCAAAGCACTGTGGGCGCAGTGCGAGTGGTGGGCGAGGGTGGGAGCTGAGTCATGCTGGCTGAGGCGGCCACAGCACATCTGCACAGAAAGAGGGGGGAGAGCAGAGGAGGAAGAGATGAGGAAGAAGCACGTAAAGATAGACAGGGAGGAGGGAGATCGTCTCATCGAAAGATGCTGAGATCATCCAGAGGCTTCTCTGTGATTCACGGCATCCTGCTCTCCTTCCCATAAAGGGTTAGGATGCCGATGAGTGTCTCTCTGATGGAGGAAGGGGGGGTGGATTGCAGAGGTTAGTACAACACAAGGGAAACCTACTCAGACAAACACAATTGGTACTGCTGGTACTTGGGCTGCATTGCACTGCAGTGCAGGGAGCTCACAGCAACTTCTGCCTTAGGAGAGAGGGAGGGAGATGCTAAATTGATCTGTAGAGGTGGCACAAACTATGCCAGAAATTGCTGCCTTGCAAGGGAATTGCAGATAACACTGGAAGTGGAGCTGTATGGAGATTTTGGAAGGAACTTTCTGATGAATTTACAATTAATGATAAATTTTTAGGGGAAAAAAAACCCAAATCCAAAACCCAGCCAAATAAAGTTCGCTATTGCAGTAATTGTAAATGAAGTACTTCTGTCAGAAGTTGTTTTCCCCATAGTTATTTAAGGGAAAGAACCCTGTCTTAACTATGCCATATACCCTCCTGAATTATTGAAGTTTTATCATCGATTCTTTTCATGGATGGAGGTCTCTGTGGGGCTGAGAACTACCATTGCACTGTTCTGTGCAGTATTCATAGTTTTCCCTGTAACTAAGCATTTATTCAGAATTTTCAAAGAGAACAAGGCAACGTGGTGAACTGGACACCGCATTCCTTCCCCCTCAGCCATTTTCTGGAATTTTACTGAACGATAACATGCATTAAATCTTACCTTTTGCGTGCTTCTTTTTGCTTTGGGTTTTTTTGGTTTGGTTTGGTTTGGTTTTGGTGGGGTTTTCTGGGGGGGAGGTGTGTGTGGGTGTTTTATTTTTTTCTGTAATGCGAAAGTGAGTGAGGAGCATTGTTTTTCCATATTCCAGAGAAATGAAGAATACTCTAAAATAGAGTCACAGTAAGTTCCAAGTGGACTTTTATGTATATTTGGAGTAAAGCTTTGTGTATATTGACAAAAAGACTGTCAATTTTTTGGACACACATTGAGCCTCCAAACATCTTCAAAATACTACTTGAAGAAAAAGAAGAAACAGTCATTTAATGTCTATATTCCTGAAGCTCTATTCCAACTGTTTGTTCGATAAAGATGACCCTGAATACCAGCCCTACAGATTAGACATAGACTTTCTCTAATGGTAACATGATGTAAAATCACATATCATTCCATTCTGGATAAATACAGCTTTATTTTGCCAAATGGAAAAAAAAAAAAAAGTAGTTTTCTGATTATGTATTTGTGAAATCTACTTCATTTTTAGTAATAGTAAAGCAAAGATGCTTGGATTCTTCTCAGTTCTGAGCAATACGCAAGGAAGATATTTGCAACAAAGGAAAATCAAGTCAAGTATTCAGTTATGTTTGCAAAATACGGTGTTACCTCTGGTGAAGATGTGAAACCTATAATCCAGTATATATATGTGCCTGAGCGTACAAGCTTGTTGCCCGCGGTAGTGGCAGATCTAAATTGTTTTTTTTCAGTGATGTGTTCTGAAGTAGAGAGGACAAACATTTATGCACAGTGGTCCTGACTGTCCCATTAAAATCAGTGTGATCTGTATTGTAGATTTCAGTGGGAACCGGGATGGATCCAGCTACGTTAGTTATTATCTAGGGTTTTATTGTATGAAAATAGTATTAATGGAGGTATTTCACAGTCATATAAAAGTTGTTTCTGTGTTGCAGGCAAATCACGGCTGTATGTAGCTGTGAATCTTTGCAATGGGTAGGCATCACAGGGTGCATATCAATGCTTGTTTAAACAAAAGCTCATCAATTAGATTAAATGTGTTTGCAAACCTGTGGTAGGGAGCCCACAGCTGCTGCCACCGCCTTCGTATTATGTAGTGCATAACATTTTCCTATTGAAACAGAGTGGAGACCTTTATAAAATGACTCAGAAGTCTGTATTTGGAGCTGGTCTTCTTTTAAGTGTTTGTAAGCAATAAAATGGAAACACAAATTGAAAGAGTCCTCAAAATATTGACACCGGGAAGGAAAAGGTAGTTATTTTTTCTTCTAAATTAGTAAGCTCTTTCAGTTTTGAAATAAATGCGATATATTCTCTAGTAGATGTGTTACGAAACACTGGTTGATAGCCTCATAGGCTGTTATTTCATCTTTGATTTTGTGTATTGCCATGTGTTTTTTCTAGAAATATTCTAACCTTGCAGAGTGCTGCTTATCCTGTAAAAATGTATGTTGCATGTCTGTGAAATGTTAGTCAGGTTTAGTTTGAAATTATCATGTCAGCGAGAGATTATGTGTATTAAAAATAATGTGCATTAAAAACCATCAAACGCAAATTTCTTTATTGAGATTATTATTGAAGCTGTTGTCCTCTTAATAAAAATTAAAAAACCGAACAGGGTGGGTAAAGCAATGCCAGGCACGTCCTTTCCTTCTCTGTGGTTCAAACTCTCAGTCACTTTCCCACTCACGGAGGATAATAGAAGTTTAAGTGTTGCAGACACCACAACAAAACTGCTTAAGGTATACTACAGTATAATACAGTATAATGTGACGAAGATATCGTAATGTCCTTTGATTTTTAAGACTGATTTCTTACCTCTGTTTGTCTACATTTCTGCTGACCGGCTGCTAACAGCAAAGACTTGCCACGCATCAACAAAACGTCAGGGACTTTCAGGATTAGGTGGGAATTCCGCTCAAATATTTCTAATTCAACTGCAAGCACTCCATGCTGGAAATATGATCAATGCCACATAATGTAGCTGTTTCAGCGCAAAAAGCATAGGGCTTTATATTGATCTGAGGCTCACGAAAAAAGCGTTGCTGCAGCTTCGCGTTTCCTTGCCAGCAGCAAGATTGTTTTAATTATTTTTTTTAAGATAAAGCAGCATCCTTGTAGCTGGCTCTCTCCTCAGCAGGGTATTTCTGTGGTTGTGGCTGTGTGGGTCTAGTTACATGTTTTGTTCTAGGACGGTTGTCTGTGTCATGCAAGGGCGTCTAGATTTCTGACTGAAAATCCACATTACAACGAATACAGTTGGTAGCAGCATTGAAGCACTTTGCAGATTTTTCTCCCTTTTAGTGAGGGTTTTTTTTTTTTGTGTAGGAAAAAGCTTCCTGAAATACATAGTGGAAATGGATTATTTAGAAATACAGGTAGCCGTGGAACTGAGATGTGACTTTGCTCATAGCATCTCGTAGCGCCTCTGGGTCGTTAAGTGGCACCATTTTCATGCCACATAGAGCCAGAAGATAATCTTCCTTTTCTGTACAAGTAACTGCGAATCCCAAGAAGCTGGTTTTGTAAACTGGATTCCACCCTTCCCTCCCTCCTGGTCCCAATCATAGCAGGCTTTGCTTTTATCTGGGAATCCCAAGCCATTGCTATAGCCTTACAAATGAAGTGGCTCTCTGAAGTGCTCCTAAGGCTGAGAAATGAGTGATTCCTTGGCTCTGCACTTCCAGCTGGAAGTCACTGCTCTCTAACAAGTGGCTTTTTGTCATTTCTCCTTTATCTGTGTGGTTTCTTCACATCCTGCCTCTTGGACAGCTGACGGTCTGTCTCACACTCTTGCCGTCTATAGAAATGGGACAAAAATACACATTTATTTTCATTAAAAGGGAATACACTTGAAAATTCCATCAAAAATATATCCAAGCACCAAACAATAAATATAAGATCAACAGTGTATTTTTTTCCATTTTCTGATCATGTTAAAACCTCTCTGCAGGTCTCTGTGGTATCTTTCTTGTACAGATACAAAGGCAACACATACTATTTGGCATTTTCCTTTTTAACTCCCAAGACAACGAAGTAAATTGTTTGGTACAGACTCCGGAAGATCCTAGAGTGATGGCTACGGGATTTATGGATCTGAGTGATTGGAGTGCTTCTCTGTAAGTCATACAAGGCTGCTCCTGAAGGGTAACGTAAGATGAAGCGTTACCATGTTCTCCTACGAGTCTAGAAAATGCATATTCTTGATTTTACAGAGCGAAGCCCTGCTCGGTTTTTACTGAGCTGCATTTGAGGTGGTTTTAATCAATAAGTTAAAAGAAGGTAATTCTAAATGCAGTAGGTCAAGATACCAAATTTTAGCCTTTCATGTGTTACTGACTCCTATACTGTCACGTAGCTGTGCAGTTGACAGCAGCTTTTGCTTTTTGGATACTGTTCTTGGTGTCTAGACATCACCTCTCATGAGCAGGACTTGCTGCCCCCCTCTTCATGCGTAGCTGGTGCACAGACTGCCACTGCAGCACTTCTCTCTTCAGCATGCAGGCAGCACCTTATTTTCAAGTAAGTCAACTGTTATTTCCTCTCAGCTCCATTAAACAAATGAAGTTATGCAATAGGGAGAATATCAGAGAAAAATGCACTAAATCATGTAAGACTCATTACTGTACCTGGAAATCTTGTAAGGGTGATCTGTTTAGGAAAAAAAATGAAGAAGAAAAAAAAGGAGTACTAAGGCTTGTGGGAGCCTCTGCTATGCAGATGGAGTCTGTGTTTCCTCGGTACGCCATCTCATCACTGACTGCAGTACACTGTGGACATAATGAAGACATTTAAAATAGCCAGTTTCTGTTGCAGTCTGATGCACCAGTGTGATGCTTTGAATGAACCACAGACGTGCTTGCGGTTATCCTACAGTGCAGTTATCCTGCAGGATGCAGATGGATTGTGCTCCATTTGAAGCTAACTGGTTTAAAACTCGCCAGGAGGTTCCTGCGCAACGCTGCTGCAATGCAAAAGAACAGCGGAGTGATGTACATTTCAAGGCGCTCCTTGAAGTCATCTCATCCGGTCCCCTTCTAAAAGAGGGGCCAAGTTTATAGTTAGCTTGGGTTGCTCAGGGCATTGCCCAGTCAAAGTTTGAGTATCTCCAAGGGTGGGAACCTCAGAAGTTCTCTGTGTACCTATTTCCATGCTACTGCAGCCTCAAAATAAAGAATTCCTTCCTTGTAACCAGGTGTTGGTAAAGGATGGGGAGCAGGGGGGGCAAAACTGGATGTACTAATTTAGATGTACCTTCACAAGCAGAGAGGAATAATGACTGCAGGTAAAACTCTTGTTAATGCATTCCAGGATGTCGTTACCCTTCATTACCACAGGGTACACGGTGATGTATAGCAGCATGGGTTAAAATGGGGTCCCTTTGCTGTAGTACTGGCACTGGTACAGGGGCCCTGATTTTTCTTGTAGAAAGCACTTCCCTTTATCTCTTAGAAAGATGTTACTGTGGATGATTTTTCAAGTGTGGTAATCCATGAAAAATATTTTGAGACGTGACTTCCTATGAACAGCATGAAGATAAGTTTCCCACTGAGATACCGAATATTATGTAGGGGCTCAAGTGTCAGTTAACAAAGATGTGCTCCATAGGTAGCTTCACCTCAGTTGTGAGAGGAGGGATACCACAGATGATTACAGATCGACATAGTGACGTATATTGACTAGTTTAGATCCCAGCACATCCCACTGTTATTCAAATGAGGTGAATGGAATTGCATTCAGTGGGAATTTGGCTCCGAATCTGTCAGTCTAGGGTTGGTTTGGTTTTTTTTTTTTGAGAAAAAGGGCTATATAAAGCATTGATCTTTATTCTCTGGTAATTATTTTATCTTTTTAATAGTCTTAACTGCATTGATAAATAAATAAGCATTTGACCAGAATATATGTATCCTTCTAAGTTTCCATGTATCCAGAAATATCTAAAGCTTGTATTTAAATAGAACACACATGGTTAGCCTTGGCAGATATTATCACACTAATTAGCATGGTGGAATTCAGATGGATGTGTTTGTCAGTACTGTAAATTAAAAAATAACTTATCTTTTTTTGTGGATGTATACCTAAGTTGCACAATCTTATAAATATTATAAGGGCGTATCTTCAGATTTGAAAACACTGTATTTTCTGTATGCACCCTTTAATCCTTCTGTAGTTATTTATTACAGCTGAAAGGACTGTAGTTGAAATGACCAAAGGAAAAAAAAATACTTTTGAAGGAACTAAAAGCCTTTCCCTACATATCTTATGCATTGCACACTGTTTTACATATACCTGCTCTTCCAGATTTCCCCACGTATCTTGTAACTTAGAAGGGTTGTGGACTCGCATAGTTCTGAAGTAAAAACAGGAGAGAAGAGAGCACCAGAAGCCAAAGCTACATATATATCATGGTGATAATGTCACAAGAACTGGTAGGAAAACCAGTGATGTGTTTGAAATCACTTCCAAATACTTTTAAAAATAGAGTGTTTTGCTAGTTGATGGCATGCCTTTAATTTCATTTATCATCATAGTCTCATTGAGCCTTGTTAGAATTCATGAAGCATTGCTCCATCAGTTGCATAATTTGACTATTTATATGTTAAATTCAGAACAAAGCTTTTCCTTATAGCATAACCTCTACATGATTCTTCTCTGAGAAGAACAAATTTTCACTGGGGAAATTGCTAATTTCTGTATTACAGTAACAAATTAGTATGGTGACTCCCTGCTTTCCCACAGCATCCTTGAAGCTAAACTGAGGAAGTGTGGTCTGGAGCGTCAAGTAGTGAGGTGGATTGAGAGCTGGTTGAAGGGAAGAAGCCAGCAAGTTTTGATCAATGGGACAGAGTCTATCTGGAGTCCTGTATCTAGTGTAGTCCCTCAGGGTCAGTACTGGGACCTATACTATTCAGTATGTTCATTGATAACCTGGATGAGGGAGTGGAGTGTACAGTCAGCAAGTTTGCTGATGACACAAAACTGGGAGGGGTGGTGGACACACCAGAAGGCTGTGCTGCCATTCAGCAAGACTTAGGCTGGAGAGTTGGGTAGGGAGAAGTTTAATGAGATTTAACTAGGGCAAGTGTAGGGTCTTGCACCTAGGGAAGAACAACCCCAGGTACCAGTATAGGTTGGGGACTGGCCTGTTGAGGACCAGTGTAAGTGAGAGGGACTTGGGTGTCCTGGTGGACAGCAGGATGACCATAAGCCAGCAATATGCCCTCGTGGCCAAGAAGGCATTCTGGGGTGTATTATAAGGTTAGTAGGTCATTATACTGGAATAATAACAATGTATTGCTTGAAGACGAAGAAACAACCCACAGAATTCAGTCTCCCTCTACCACGAGCCTTTGTACTCACACTAGAGTAATTTCTGGCCAAGGTTAGGGCCACCTTTTACAATTCCTTACAAATTCAGATGTAGACCTGAAAGTGAAAAATTTATGATCTAAGACGGACTTTGATTACTATCAGCAAAATATTCTAACCTTGAATATTCCAAGCTTGAAATTCCTGTATTGGCACAAACTGACAGGCAAAATGAAGATAATTACCTTGACCAAAAAACTGGTTTAGCTGATTAATGAGGTTATTTGTTCTATTGTTAAAGGGCCAAACTGTATAACTGTTGAATAATTTCATTGTCTGTTTATTTATGAAGATGCAGTATCTCAGTGTCAGGCCACAATATGACTTCTCAGACATGTTCACTCTTCCTAGGGAACTGTTCTTTGGAGTTCATACAGAGGATTTGAATGAAGTTACTGCCCTTTAGAGTTAAATACAGTTATTCTAAGGCTGAAATAATAAAATATGTTCAATAAATCTCACAAGAGATCAGAAAATATGGAGACTGTAGGTCTCTACATGTAGGTGGTTTTTTTCCCAGTCTGAGCTGCTCTGTGCTAGTACTTGCTCATGAGATCCAAGATTTACCTGTAGTACCCAAGTTCACATCTGACAGGTGCAGTTAATTCTTTTGTCTTCTTGGAAACACATAAGGTTTTTCACATGCTGGGCTGCTGACGTTTTCCTTTCTTGTAGGGCCACAAGAGCTTTGGTGTATTTTACTCGATAACCTTAAAAATAACGCAGCCGGATGCACGATTTCATTTTCACCAGTATTAGATTTTGCTAGCTCTATGGCCGCTACTGTACAGAAGCAGATTGTGAGAACTCAAAACACAGCAATGTAATTCCTAAAAAACATCTAGTGTGGGTTGTTGCCCTGCCCAGTCCCCAGCCCTGCTCTGAGGCAGGATGATTTACAGAAGTGTTTTCTTGTAGTTTGAGCTCTTTGCTCCTGTCCCACAGGAGGGTGGAGGAATATATTGTTGTTCTTGCAAATATTTATTTTTATATGTATATATATAGTTTATTGCAATAGGGTTGTTTATATGAATACTTTGCTGAAGGGCATAAGTTCTTGCAGAATAAGGCCACTTGGCTGATAAAGTGGAAATCATGTGGCAGATAAGCGTAGACAGCGTAAGTCCCTGCCAGGAGACAGGTAGGAAATGGAACCAAATCAGCAATTAAAACTTTTTCAGTCAAATGTCAGTGATTCCTCATTAAATCTGTAATGTACTTTTGAGTCAATTTTATTCCTGGATATTGGGTAAAACTATGGGTTTTTTCCTAGTTGGAAAAACTCTTTTATATTGTGCTTTCATACATGAAATATACATTATATATGTCTGTATCTTGGTCTCGAGGAACAAGAGTGAGCTACATGTTCCCAAACACTTTCTTCGCTCTTGTGACTAGGATAACTGACTTCCATTAGCAGAATTTTCCTTTCTTTGGCTGAACTCTATGCTAGCAATTGTCTTTAAATTATGGATTTTGTTAAAAGATGAAATTCAATTTTATTTAATATTCTAATACAATGGAAGTAATTCTGCGAGGCCTTTGGTCTTTAATATTCTAGCAATGTGTGTTTTTAATTAGGAGGCTGTTTTAATTCAATTAAACTTTCTGAGAAAGTGTACGTCAAACTGGAATAGGGTTGATATAAAGGGAACTGTTGCCATACTTTATAAGGGCTCTGCAAACATGGAGGCTTTTAAAAAGACACAAGTGTTTAAAACACAATTAAGGAAGTCTGTTACCTGCTGGTTCAGCAGTGCTGTGGCAGCACAGAATGTAAAGGTTACATACCATGTGTGTGTAAACTGTGCCTCTGAAAGCTGTGGCGGGGTCAGGAGAGGAAGCGCAGTGCCCTGAGTCACATTCCCGTGAACTTTTGGGTTGAAAGGGCTGTTCCTTCCCTGGGGGAACAGGTGCAAGCACCGAACATAGCATCAGCTGTACAATCTGCAAAACTATTTTCAAGGAAAGTGGATACACATGCGTTCAAGGAACCGAGCACTTAATCAATGTGATGTATATCCTGAGGCCAACACAATGTGATGCCTTTATAAAGCTAATTGCAAGCTATAATCAAGAACTAATTGGCTCATGAAGCAAGAATTTCTTTCCTACAATTGCTTTGCATATTAAATTTAAACATTTATGACATCTGATTTTTTTTCCTTTCTTTTTCTTTCCTAGAAAAAGAAAATTGGCTGCTTGATTTGTCATTTATGTTGCCTGCTTTGGACATATGCCTCTGCACACACACACACATGAGTTGTTTCTAAGTATACCCTGTTCAGACTCCCCCAGCCACAGGGTAGGCAAGAGACCCTCTTGGAACGTAACACCACTTCCCTTCATGAGGCAGCTGGCACTGGTGGCATACAGATCATTTTCTGTCCTTGAATCAAATATATTATCTGATGTGAGTCATCCAGAGCTCTCCTTGTGGGTGGGTAGGGGGAGCCTTAATGTTTCTTTTGAGTCATAAAAATGATAATAATAGGCCAAGTCTTCAGAAAAGAAAGAAGAGAAATGCTTATAAATTCCCATTAGTAATGTGAATCATCTAAGTAGTTTGCGGCTCAAGTATGAGGGTAAATGAGAACCCACTGGAGGAGCCTGACACATGTGAATAGTAGTCCTTCAACATCTTTGTAAGAGTGTGTAATTGAGGTGCCGATAAGGGGATGGTGCACCTTATCTGTGGCATTCAGGGGACATTATTCATGTGTCATTGCTTCCATGATTCGCTAATGCTAGCTGTATCTTTAGTTACACAAAAAGCACATGTGAACATGGTGCAGCTAGGCAGGCTTTTGTACCTACTGCAGAGCTGTGACTGGGTTTGTGAAGGGCAAGTATCAGTAAAGAGCCAGAGTGCAAAATAGGGGTCATGATTAATCAGGTCGAAGACACAAATTCAAGGGAATTTACTTCATCCAGGCCAGGACGGTACCTTATTGACCTTTGCAGTGTTAGAGAGAAGAACGTTGTTGCCATAAGTCTATCAAAGATAAAACTAACTTGGTAAAAAACTTAATTCTCACCTCTTTGGGTTTTAGGGTTTGAGCCAGTCTGACCTCAGGAAATTACTAGATACATTTTATTTTGTAACATGTGTTCTTGACCTGTTCTTTGCTATCTTGACTGTCACATTAAGTGCTCTAAATATCACCAGTGTGCCATCTTTTAAAACATGTAGACAACATGAAAAATAAGGTTGCTGTGTAGTCTCTATCTAAATTGTTTCAATTTTCAAATTATATTGAACCTTGGCAGTTAGAAGAAAAACATTAATATGACTAAGGAGTTCCTTCACGCTACAGTCCATATTGCTATAGTAAAGAAGTAATTTTATTTAGCAAGGAGACATATAATAAAAAGCAGAGATTTTTTTCATTGATAAGCAACTACTGCTCATTTTTCAAATGAATAATTTTACTTTTTCCACATGTTTTTATTAAAATTTCTTTTCCTTTCCAAATTCAACTTAAAACGGTTAAAAGAAATAATCACTCCATAAGAGGTGGTACATGTTCATTCCAAATCCCACTGGCTTCAGTGTGAGCATTTTGACTAATTCCAATCCAGTGCCAAAAGTTCATCTTTAATGTTCCTTGCAAACAGCCTTCAGACTTGAAGAGTGTGTTGCTGTTTCATGTGGCAGAACAGGAAAACGAGATCACAGCTAACAGAGGCTTGATACTAAAACTGGAAATTTGGCAGTTGAATTCCAGCATGCGTTCTCCATTTCTTGCCAGAAAGGAGAATCCAATGTTTGTTTGTGGACTAGACTTGCTATATGTGCCAAAAGTGAGTTTTCTACTAGTCATTGTGATAACAGGTATAATCAGTAATTGCTAATGAAAAATATTGCCATGTTTTCCAACGTGTCTTTCTCTGGCTGTTACCAATTCTCCTCCAGATAGTTTTGGGCATACTGTTGTGTATGCATAAAGCAGTTTTCAACCATTTGAATCTCAGATTTTCCAGTGGAGGTAAGTAGCCATGTGCAGAGAATTTCAGCATGCTGGCAGCAGTCTCAAAATCTGCTCTTAGCAAGCTTTCACAGCCCTAAGGGTAGCCTGTGAGTCAGACACATACCCTCCATCTCTGTCAGGAGGCTAAGTGTCCCAGTAGATCTCATTTGTCCCGATGAACCTCACCTGGAAACCCCTACCCCCACCCCCACAAGCATCTTCTGCCTTCTAGTCTAGGAGCTCTGTTTAAGTTCAGGCTTCAGGCTTCCTGAGAACTGCCAGGGAGTAGCAACCATGAGACTGCTCTAGGAGAAAAGAGAAGGAAGGTCCCTGAGAGGGGCCACAGGGCAGCACCTTCACTGATGGACCATGGTCCTCAGGTAGGGTGTACAGAGACAGCAAGAGCAACAACTTTCCATCAGCAGTCTGGTGGTCATGAGGCAAGGTGAGGTAGTGTTATGTCCAAGATCAGACAGGGATATCCATTTTGAGATTGAGGAGCCACAGAGATAGGCGATAGATACTCTATGGTGTAGCTTAGGTTGAATTGAGAGCTGAAAGGCAGCTGAAGCCCAAGGAGAAGGATATGAGTGGCTAGGAAGGGTCCTGGGTGATGCTGATCAGGGCGATTAAGGCCTATTGAGGCACTTGGGGTCCTAACAGTCTATTAAAGCTCTCCAAGAGAAGGAAAAACAATTTCACAGAATCACAGAATTGTAGGAGTTGGTAGGGACCTCAAGAGATCATCAGGTCCAACCCCCCTGCCAAAGCAGGCTCCCTAGCACATATTGCACAGATAGGCGTCCAGATGAGTCTTGAATATCTCCAGAGAAGGAGACTCCACCACCTCCCTGGGCAGCCTGTCCCAGGGCTCTGTCACCCTCACTGTGAAAAAGTTCTTCCGCATGTTGGTGCGGAACTTCCTGTGCTCCAATTTACAGCCATTGCCCCTTGTCCTATCTCCACAGACCACTGAAAAGGGGTTGGCCAATTCCCCCTGCATCCCATACTTCAGATATTTATAAACATTAATTAGGTCCCCCCTCAGTCTTCTTTTCTCCAGGCTGAACAGCCCCAGCTCACTCAGCCTTTCCTCATACGGGAGCTGTTCCAGGCCCTTCATCATCTTCATAGCCCTTCTCTGGACTCTCTCCAGGAGATCCCTGTCTTTTTTATCCCAGGGAGCCCAGAGGTGGACACAATACTCCAGGTGGGGCCTGACCAGGGCAGAGTAGAGGGGGAGGATCACCTCCTTAGACCTGCTGGCCACACTCTTCCTGATGCATCCCAGGATCCCATTGGCCCTCTTAGCCACCAGGGCACACTGCTGGCTCATGGCCAACCTGTCATCCACCAGGACCCCCAGGTCCTTCTCCACAGAGCTCTTCTCCAGCAGGTCATCCTCCAGCCTGTACTGATACTGACAGTTATTCCTCCCCAGGTGCAAGACTTTACACTTCCTTTTATTAAACCTCATCTGGTTTCACCCTGCCCAGCTTTCCAGCCTGTCCAGGTCTCTCTGGATGGCAGCGCAGTGTTCCTGCATGTCAGACACCCCTCCCAGCTTTGTATCATTGGGTACTTGCTGAGGGTGGATGCTATTCCCTCATCAAGGTCGTCAATGAAGATATTAAACAGGACTGGGCCCAACACCGAGCCCTGGGGAACACCGCTAGTCACAGGCCTCCATTCAGATTTTGTTCCACTGATCACCACCCTCTGAGCTCAGTCTGACAGCCAATTCTCAACCCACCTCACTGTCCACTCATCTATCCCATAGTCTCCAAGCTTTGCTATCAGGAAGTCATGGGATACAGTATCGAAAGCCTTGCTGAAGTCAAGGTAGATGACATCCACTGCTCTCCCTCCATCCACCCAGCCGGTGATGAGATCATAGAAGGCTATGAGATTGGTCAAGCATGATCTCCCCTTGGTGAATCCATGCTGACTACTCCTCATGACCTTCTTCTCTTCCAGTTGCTAATTTCAAAGCAAGGAACTGCAGGAAGATGGCCAATTTCAGTGTGGGGTGTTAAGCATTTTAAGAACCAGACTGAGAATTAGGCTAAGAATAAGTGGGAAGACTGAGGATCTCAGTGAATTGGAAAAATGTCCATCTCCATAAAGCACATGCTGAGAAAAATGCCTGTCATGTTATTCTACTTTGAGATAAAATAGAAATGGTTTCATATGGCAGAATTAATTTCTAAGATGTTTCAGTTCACCACACCTTGCTGCTGTGGAGTCAAACGCCGTGTACAAAAGATTTCTTCACGTTAGTGAGTAGCTTCTTTTCAAAATAAGCTGCAGGAAGCTTATTGAAAATGGAGGGAAAAAAAAGTTCACCAGCTCTTTTGTCTTCATTTTTCTACCTGTTCTGTGCTTCCAGTGACTGAGTGCTGTGTTTTTTCAGTTGTGCTATTCACCTCTACATATTCTACCCAAGGGAACAAAGACACACTGAGGTAGTGCTTGGATTGCATAATGCACTCTGAAATATGGGTAAGTCCCATTTTGTCAGAGGTGCACTGCAGAATCTGAAAAGCTGGGGACTGCTACATTTTCAATAGAGTCTCTGTTCATCAGTCCATTATTTTAGTCTCTTTCTGTTCTCCCTTCTCACCTATGTTACAAAAACTACAAAATAAAGGCTTACAAAGTTTACTGAACCAGATAGAGATATAAAATATAAGCTGCTAAAATACTGAAATTGTGTTTTAATGGAAGCCACGCACCTGCAGCCACCAGGATTTATTTACTTTAGGGCTGAAGTTTTCTACGCTCGTTGAGAAACTGCATTTGCTAAGGCACACAGGCACTGTGCAACTTGCAGTGATAGTGTGATTCAGGTTAACAAACTGAAGAGACCTAATTAAGTGTGTTGTGAGCAAACAACACAGTTTGAATATGGCTAAAACCTGAGTTTACGGGAATCTTTAAGAAGTCTTTGTTTTCCAGAGCAGAATAAAAGTATGTAAACAATTTGTGCAATTATAAGATGGTGCAGCCATAAGAAAATGCAATTGGATTTTTAGCAGCAGCATTTGTATTTTGGGAGGTTAAAGCACTCAAGATTTCCTTTTTTACCCAGTTAAGGCCTGGAAGACAATGAGTCAGCCTTAATTGTGAAAAAAGTAATTTCAACCTGAAACTGTTGAATTTTTCCCCTGGGGAGAGGTAAGACTTTATGAGTGTGCAGAATTGCTTTTTTTAATGCGGCAGAGCTAGCGCTCTGTTTGGATATCATTTTCCATAATCTTTAATAGCCAGGGTATGTCTGAAGCAGAGGGATATGTTACTGTGAGTGCAGGCTTCCAGTAAAAAGACAAAAAACAGTCCTAGGAAAAGCCTAAAGGAACAGAATGAAATAGAAAAGATTGGTGTACATCATCTGAAATATGCACAGTACACTTTTTTCCAGACGAATAAATTAGAAGTTACCTTGTTCTTTAAGAACAACAGAGAAAAGCCAAGGTGAACATGAAATCCAATAATTTTGTTTGCAAGAAGGAACCTAGAAATCTTGTCTGCACTTGTACAAAAATGTTTGAGAATAATTTACTTTTGCGGGCCACTCTTAAAATACAGTAATCTGTTAATTAACCACCACCTTCTTGTATATGAGATGCCAAGGTTTTTAAAGGCAGATCATCAACTTTCAATTATTTCAGAGTGAAAAATAAAGTAAAACTATATAAAAGCCTTTAAATTTAATTCCTACTCAAATATGCAGAATTTTTTTTGCTGTTTATGAGTCTGTTTCGAAAGCACCAAAAATATATTTTGCCAAGGCACCTGGTTATCTGCCTACTATCAGACCATTTTTATTAAAGTTCTCTATGAAAATTCTTCCTGTCATTCTTGATTATAGCTGAGTTCCCTTACTGATTACTTTCCATGCCACAGACTCTGAAAGTCATTGTTACTTCTTACGTGAAAGTACACTTCTTATCAACTCTGTTACTGCCTTACTCTGTGTAATGATCTGTGTACAGCTTTTACTTCAGTAGTCAGGCAGCTTTCAATTTCAAGTTTTTTGAGTTCTTTTCTCTCAGAGGTAGCAAGTTTATGGAAAAAGACAAGGAAGAAATGATCTTCAATTCAAAACTAATTTTAAGATCTATTTTCATACCAGCACATGTCAAGCTGGGCAAGTGCCCTAGCTTATCTGTGCTTCAATTGTCACTATTTTGGAGCAGGAAAACAAAAATTGTTAAATTTTATTAATTTAAATATTACACATAAACATATTAAGTGCTGTGTAATCAATATAAGATACTTGTTTAAAGGCAGTTTTTTGTGATTTTTAACATTTATAGTCTAAAGCATTCGTTATATATATCCTCTATATCTTAATTCATTAGCAACAAGAAATGTAAAGGTTATATGCCTTCTAGTTTTACTTGTCAAAACAGAGCAAAAATAGTAGACATATTAACCAAAGGGACATTTCTTTGGTTTCAGAAATCACTACGTATCAGAATTTTTGAACTAGAGCAGAATCATAAAGTCAGCACTTCTACTGGCATGTGATGAGCATGTGACAAATACCCGATGCATATTTAATTGCTGTTCACGTCTGAAAGGGTGCTCTGCACATTCCTGTTCAGCCTGTTATGTACCTGGACTCTCAGGTCTATATCTGCAAACTTGATGTAGTTACTTAAATCTCATCCATGTAATCATTGATTTAATTGAGGGAATTCATTCCCCATCTTAAATTTGCATTTTGGTGTAGCCAGCTTAATGAGATGTAGCAATAATACACCTCTATATTGAAATAGTTACTAGAGAATGCTTTCTTCATTTCCTTCATTGCTTTCTAGCACTACTGGGATAACAAACTCTAAATAAACCAGTCTGTGCCACAGTAGTGGGTTGACCCTGGCTGGAGGCCAGATGCCCCCCCCGCCCCAGAGTGGCTCTATCACTGTCCTCCTCAGCTGGGCAGGGGAGAAAATGTGAGAAAATGCTCATGGGTTGAGATAAGGGCAGGGAAAGATCATTTAGTAATTACCATCACAGGCTCAACCTGGGAAAATTAATTTAATTTATTGCAAATCAAATCAAAGTAGGATAATGATAAAACCTAAATCTGAAAACACTTGCCCCACCCTTCCCTTCTCCCTGGGCTCAACTTCAATCCCTATTTTCTCTACTTGCACCTCCCCAGCAGCACACGGGGACAGGGAATGGGGGTTGTGGTCAGTTCATCACAAGTTGTCTCTTCTGCTCCTCCTTCCTCAGGGGGAGGACTCCTCATACTCTGCCCCTGCTCCAGTGTCGGAGACAGTCTTCCACCAGCTACTCCAATGTTAGTCCTTCCTGCTGGCAGCAGTTCTTCATGAACTGCTCCAGCATGGGTCCCTTCCACACTGTGCAGTCCTCCAGGGCAAGACTGCTCTAGTGTGGGTCCCTCATGGAGTCACGAGTCCTGCCAGCAAACCTGCCCCAAGGTGGGGTCCTCTTTCCATTGGGCCACAGGTCCTGCCAGGAGCCTGCTCTAGGACAGGGTGCCTACCGGCTCACAGCCTCCTGCAGGTGTCTCCACCTGCCCCAGTGTAGGGTCCTCCACAGGCTGCAGGTGGGTATGTCTATGTATGAGACCTTTGTAAGGGACCTCCATGGGCTGCAGCCTGCCTCACCACATTCTTCTGCACGGGCTGCAGGGGAATCTGCTCCAGTGCTTGGATCACCCCCTCTGTCATCTTCTGTGCTGACCTGGGTGTCTGCAGAGTTGTTTCTCTCGTATCTTCTCACGCCTCTCGCTGACTGCAATAGCTTGTGGTGGGGTTTTTTCCCCCTTCTTAACTATGTTATCCCGGAGGCACTACCACAGTCACTGATGGGCTCAGGTTTGGTCAGTGGGAGGTCTGGCATGGGTCCGGCTGGCATGGGATTTGTTAGACCTAGGGGAAGATTCTGGCAGCTTCTCACAGAAGCCATCCCTGTAGCTGCTTCGCCGCCCCCCCATAAACATTGCCCAATATAGCCACCAAGAACAAATGTTTTGTTTTGATTGAACTTGTGAATCCTTCCTATCCAAAGTCAGTTTTTATTAATGATTTGTTTAAAATATGTCATTAGACGTGTGCATATGTATGCCTAATATGTTAATATTTTAGTTATCAGTACATATATTAATAGAGATACACATATGTAGGTTTTTAGCTAGACTTACTTGGTATATATCATGTTCCTCACCCAGGACCATTTCATTTTACTATACACCTGGAATTATTCCTTGTTTCTCCTTCTCCATTTAGGTCAAGTTGATGAATGTTCAGTTTCCTCTTCGAGTCCCACAGCTGAAGCAGTCCCTTGCCAGGAAAGCTTAGTATGTCATCCTTGGTTTTATTATTTATCTGTTTTCACAAGACATTTTGGCAAGGATGCTGGCTGAATGCCAATGTGGGAACAGGCTTTCAGTCACTGAAAGCACTATATATGGTTTGTCACTTTTTTTCTAGAGAGAGACAATGCAGACATCTTTCACTGAAGGAGTAACAGGTAAGCACGAGCCCCCAGGGTTCTCAGAACTAACACCAGTCTGATGCCGAGCTTGTGAAACAGAAATAAAAATGAAGTAGAAAGTTCAGCCGTTGCCATGCTAAAAATGTAGCAAAATAAAATATTTAGGAAATGAGAATTGTGGAGTTCTAAAGAACTGTTTTGTTTTTCAACTTTTCATATCCTGTTATAAACAATAAAAAGTAACAAATATTAAGGACAATCCCCCCCTCCAAAAAAAAACACCCCAAAACCCACCCAAAAACCCACCCAATAAACAACAGAATATATGTTTTGACTGAATAGCAAAATGCCTGGAAGGCAGCATGGATTAAAACCCCAGGTGTTAAAGCATGTTTTAAAATTACACCAAGAAACCACTACTCTCTTTCCAATGTTTATTGTCCACAATAGCTGACTGCCCATGAGGAGGCTGGTACAAACCAGCAGTAGAGATGACAGGAGTTGGCAGACCAGACCATATTAGCTCAGAACTGAGAAGAGTGTTGGGACTCTAATATTGCAGGTGAAGGGGTGATGTGCCTCAGAAGCTGACAGCATAGAAAGCTAATTCTTTTCAGAGAGTTTTCCCAGTGGGAGCTGAGACTGTGACCCTGTATTTCCTCCTGAAATGTAGAGAACACTTCCAATTTGTAATATAGCTTGTGCTACAAGATGGCTTTCAACATTCCCCTGTTTTCCCTAAGCTCCAGCACTATTCTGTGGCATCTGTCAGTCTAGTATTCTTATGGTTGCTGTTTCATAGCACCTGCACATCACGGATTTGTGCAGCGTAATTTCAGAAATGGACGTTTGATTGGTCAAAGCTTGTCCTGTTGCATTTGCAGGGTATTTTTTTTCCTGGAAACTTTGTACAATGCATTTCAACTTCCCCAAGATTTTGTTAGTCATTGCACTGGTGTGCATACAATATGCAACCTCATTAACTTTCACAGACAAGATTTATTTTACATCATCCAATCTGGCCACAGTTTCTCCTTGCTTTATTGTTGTCAATACTTACTGAACAAGTTGATTTTAGTAACCACTACTCAACATAGATCCTGGAAGTGCTCATTTAAGATGTCCACAGGAAGCACAGAAGAGTGTTCAAAGTGCAAATTAAAACCACGAAGTTGGAAGAGCATCACAATGTTCCTGCCTTGCTTTTAGTTAGAATGACTCTTTCAGTGTTTGCCATATAAAGATAAGTAGCATCTTCAAGTAGCCAGATAGTGATCAGACTGATTTCAAAACCAACAAAAGCTATTAAAACTCCTGTATTTAGGTACAATACATAGAGAAAGTAATTGGCATTAGGTTTAAAAACAAAGCAAAACAAGGTATTAAAATTTTTCTTTGTAGGTGCTATTCTTTGTTACTAGTTTTACTGTGTAAAAGATAACAAGAAATTTTGAAGTATGTCCTATTTTTTGTTCAATCACCTTTTCCTAGAAAAAGAGGCTTTTGATTTAAAAAAAAAATCAAAGGCAAGGATCATTCCACTGTAAAGCCTTTATAGTTTTGCTGCCATAATTTAATTAATAGGTATGATTATTTCAGTTCTGTAACACTCTCTAGCCTTACTCTTAGAAGGAACATTGAGCTGAATCTACTTCTAAGGAATTAGATAGGTTGCTATTACAACCAGAGAGTAGATAGGATCTTCCCTTGCTGTCAGTAATAAAGTTATTTTTTTGAGTCAAAAGACAGCATGAAAAGATCTTAATGAGAGGATGGACCACAGATGAATCCTCAATCCAGACTGTGACCTTAAGCGGAACTTTGGATCAGAGAGGTTTAGAAGCCTGAATATATTTAATGATGGCCAGCTGAATTAGACATGTCCATGTCACTATTTGAAAGGATGGTGGTGCTCATAAAACTTAACAGCATTGTGGCAGCCTCCTTCAGGATATTCTTTGAAAGATATTTAGAACATAGAAGTAACACAAGAAGGAGTAATATAGTGCAAGTATAAGGTGAAGAGTGGCCCACATCCTACCTTTGCACCTACCCTTTTCTACTCTGACTCTTTTTGTTAAAGGAAAAAACATAAAAAATTGATTTACTCCATAAAAATTGGAGGTAGAAAACCAGAAATCAAACTGGAACTAAAGCGTTGGCTTAAAATGTGCACGTATCGAGGCATCAACAAATAAGAAATGTTTTTTTAACTTGTCTTCTTCTTTTAAAAGGAATTACATTTCAGAAGTAAAGCAGGAAAGATGCTATTCTAGGTCCCCAAGTGTATCTGAAATGCCATTGTGAAAATGTATTATCTGAAGATATGCATATAATTGATACCATGTGTTGTCTTCGGTGAGTCTTCTCATGGATTACATTAAGTGAAGATGTGTCTTTGTGGGAATTGCTTTTCTGACAGCTCATAGATTTACATCTTCAAGGGGCCTCACTGATTTACTTTGTAAAGTCCAACCTTCATTTCAGCTGTAGCCCAATATGTACAAAGTGGTAACTATACTGAAAGATGTGAGTATAATAGAATGGAAAAAAGAATAAGCATTAGGGGAAATAAATAAGTTTTGTGTGTGTGTATGCATCTTTGTTTTGGGGAAAAAAATGAAGAATTTCTTGAAATAGTATTTTTATTTCAGAAGAAATCACTACTTTTCTGGGATTTGTTTTGTTGCTTTTGTTGTTTTGGTGTGGGGTTTTTTTGACTTGGAGGAATAGAATACGAATCTGTTATTTAATTTAATGAACATAGGCTTGTTGGGTTAGATGGTACAAACAAGAATATATGGTTAGGCTTTCATCTGTGCTTTAGCTGCTTTATGCTACTCAGGTAGTCATTAATCCTCACTCTTTCAGACTTTCCAGTTACTTACTTGTAGTCAATCAGGCCAACATAATTAAAAGGGTGGGGATCTATCATGCATGGGCTGTAAATAATTCCTCTTTGTACTTTTCACCCTTAAGGCAGGGATTTCAGTTCATTGAGAAGATGAAGCTGTTTAAAAGAACAGTGTTCAAATTGTGCTGCTTGGAAACCTAGGCAAGATAAAGAGAAATTTCTGATTTCATACTCATTCTGTCTGCTTAGACAGAAACTTGACTAGGTCTATGTGCAGGTTTTTTTCTGGCAGAGATGTGCTGTTAATGGATTTAATTCCTTATTGACATACCTGGTCTATCATAAACTACAGCATAAGCTTAGTTGCTTTGGCAAATAAATCCATGTTTTCAGAACCTGCTGAACTCGTGAAGTCAGGGTATTATACAAATACAGAGCACAGGTTTGCTAGTGTTGGCTTCTGCCCGGGGGGGTTGTGGAGTCTTCTCTGGAGATACTCAAGACCTGTCTGGATGCCTACTTGTGCAATCTGTCCTAAGGAACCTGCTTTTGCAAGGGAGTTGGACTCAATGATCTCTTGAGGTCCCTTCCAACCCCTACAATTCTGTGATTCTGTGATTTTGACTTTATGTTCATGCAGTATTTCTGAACTCGCACTGTCTTCCCTCTATAGAAATACCCTACAATTTGACAAATAAAAATCCTGTAAAAGAAGACTGTACTTACTAGAAAAAAACCCAACCAACCAACCAAACAAAACCCCAAAAAAACAAATTGCAAAAAACCACTAAAGCCCAAAACCAAAAAATAGTAACCTAAGAATTAGAGGAATTCAGAGTTTAGGCTAAATAGTGTGCATATCTGGGGACACTTTGTAATCAGTAAACCTCAGAAGAGTACCTGTTAGGAGTTCATGAAGTGGTTAAACATGTTTGGAGAAAGCTACAGCACACTCTGAGCATTTTTATGCATTGAATGTTCCATAACAGCTTGTAGATACTGTAGTCACACACAGGTAACAGAAAGGATCTGTACACAAAGTGTAACTGCTGAGGAGCACCTTGATAACCGAAAAGTTGCAATTAGAGAAACTGCCTTTGCATAAAAGATTCACCAGGATGACCTACTTAGAAGGATCATCATATACATAAAATCAGACTACAGTTTTCAGTCATAAATATTACATCCTAGCTTTTTTAGGGCTGCATTTCACTTCTAGTAAATGCCATGGTTTTCACTGAGTAGTTGAGTATTGCTATCACATCTGATTTCCTTGAGAAACTTGCAGTGTATGAAATTAATGTAGAGGATGGGACTAAAAATAAAGATGTTTTCCACTATAGGTGAATTTCTATAGACATTATAAAAAAAGCTAGAGAGATACCTTTTTGTTTCTTAAGTTATATTACCTGCACGTGTGTGTATGATCTTTGGGTTGGTTTTTGTTTATCAGAAGTACATCATGCCCTTAGTTTATCTAATGCATTCATTCTGTAATTCTTCCAATCCCTCAAAACAGTATCAGCCTTCAAACTGATGTCTGAAACATACTTCTGGGGATAGTGTTTACAACTGAATGAGCAAAGGACAGCTTCTGAAAGCACTACTCTGGTCTTCACCCATGGAGCCTGGGGGGCAGTTCACTCTAATTTAGCAAGGGGAATAGGATTTACCTCAGAAATTTCCAGCCATTTATTCTTCCTCCTGTGTTATGTCTCAGTGCCTACTTGTACTACTGCAGCCTCTTCTGAGGTTGTGCTGGAAAACAGATCATTAAAATGATCATGGTTAAAAATAACCTTCTCCCCAAGCTGCAAGCAGGCAGCATTTTCTCAGAAACACTATTACAGAAATTTTAGCCCACTTACTGCCAGAGGTGAGGCTTCTGCAATCCTGTTGCAGTGCTCAGATGCACCCCCACTTAAGTTTAGACACATGAGTAATGGTGCAGTTTTGTAATTGACTTCATCTGTTCTAACTATGGACTGTTGCCAAAGAAGGCTCCTGCATTTCCTCCCTCCCTCCATTTGCACACTGCTGCCATTTCTCTCTACTACCCTGAATGATCATGTAGATGTGTGATGAGCATATTGCCTGAAAACTGCCCAGAAAAGAAGGAAATGGTTAGTTTTTGGCCAAATAAGCAGGCTGCTCTTGCCTCATTGTGGCTGCATAAAGGAAGAATTGGTAAGGTGCAGCAGGGGAGCAGGGAGGGGGGATTGGAACAAAATTTGGTGCTTTCATGGGTCCAGACTGCTGTGAGCTCACTCTGGACTAATACGTTCTGGGGTGTATTACCTGATGGTATACAATTGTTCCAGGCTGCCTCTACTCTCACTGTAGTAAGGGGAGAGAGGGGTGTGTTTGTTCATGGTTTAGATATTGGAAATCTCCAGAGTGTGAAAGTGCCACCATTCCCATCCACCCAGCTCCCTGTGCTGTTTTTTTTACAGGGTGGGACTATATTGTAAGACTCATAGAATGTGTTAGGTTGGAAAGGATTTTTAAAGATCATCTAGTCCAACCCCCCTGCAGTAAGCAGGGATACCTTTAACTTGATCAGATTTCTCAGAGCTTCATCAAGCCTGACCTTGAATATCTTACGGGATGTGGCCTCCACTACCTCTCTGAGCAACCTTTTCCAGATTCTCACCATCCTCATAGTACAGAACAACTTCTTAATGTCTAATCTAAACCTACCCTGCTCTAGTTTAAACAGTTTATATGCTTATCCTTCATCCTATCACTACATGCGCTTAGAAATAGCTACTCCCCAGCTCTCCTGTAGGCCCCATCAGGTACTGGAAGGCTGTTACAAGGTTTCCCTGGAGCCTTCTCTTCTCCAGGCTGAACAAGCCCAAATCTCTCAGCCTGTCTTCATAGGAGAAATGCTCCAGCCCTTTGGTCCTCCTTGTGGCCATAGTCTGGAACCACTTCACGAAGTCCATGTCATTCAGTGTGGAGGCACTGTGAATGCATGGGCCAAGATCAGTCAGCTTTGAGAGACTGGAAACAGATCTCAGTGATATTAATTCCCTACAAGATTTGTGTAAGTGGGATGCTGGACAAAGGACAAATATTTGATGGTAAATCATTGAGAGAAAAGCTAGTATCTGTAGTCCTTTATTACACAGCAGAGCTAAATGGGGAAGGGTACTGCAGACAGTCCATGTGGTGCATGATGCATGCAATTGATTGTTTTCTTTCAGAATAAAACCAGTGAAACACTAGAATATAATAAATTTAATTAAGAAAACCAGTAGAGGTACTAGATTTCACTTCAGAGTATTTTCCTTGTAACGTGGGATATTTGCATCTCTGAAGAAAATCGAGGTTTGTATATTTGAAGCCCTGAACTGTGGTGTCCAGTGCTTAAATGAAAATTGGTATGGTACCACATCACTGTGAAGAAGTAACTAAGAAGAACGAAGTGTAAACTTTTCTCTCATATTTTGCAGGTGGAATATTACAGCTTCACATGTACTTGGGCTTTTTCTACTGATGACCAACAAGCAACAGCTGTTCTAAACGGTATTCAGCAGGTCCCTTTGCAGCATAACAGCAATCCTTCTTTGATACAAGATGGAGGATACATACAAAGATAGGACTTCATTAGTGAAAGGGGCAAAAGATATTGCCAAAGAGGTGAAGAGGCAAGCAGTGAAAAAAGTGAATAAAGCTGTAGACAAAGCTCAGGATGGCTACACACAGAGGTCCTACAGCCGATTCCAGGATGAAGAAGATGATGATGATTACTATGTCCAAGGAGGAAATTATGGTGTGGAAGCCAATGATGATGAAGGATCAAGTGAAGCAACTGAAGGGCATGATGAAGATGATGAAATTTATGAAGGGGAGTATCAGGGAATCCCCAATATAGGGCAGGGCAAGGATGGCATAGTGGCATTAGGTCAGGCCACTCGTGATGAATATAAGGATCGTCATGAACTGGAAACAGAGAGGAAAGCTGATGAAGAAGAGCTAGCACAGCAGTATGAACTGATAATACAAGAATGTGGCCATGGTCGTTTCCAGTGGGCTCTCTTCTTTGTCTTGGGAATGGCACTAATGGCTGACGGGGTTGAAGTCTTCGTTGTTGGATTTGTGTTGCCCAGTGCTGAAACTGATATGTGTATACCCAATTCTGGATCAGGGTGGCTGGGTGAGTAAAGTTTTTGCTCTTTATGCTATTACAGGGGTGGCTCACAGTACACCTAAATACATATTTGTCAAAACTAATGGTTAAACAAAACTATATTTGTATTGAATGTAAATAAGCAATCCACAGAGTGAATTAACAGTTAATATGAATTCTATGAAGATTATAATTTTGGTTTTATATAATTGTTTTCTTTTTCAATTGCTAAGCAGAAATAAATTGCTAAAATAGAAGACTGCTCAGTAAAACTTCAGAGGGATACATTTTGTTCTCTTACAGAGAGACATCCAGATGAAATAATTTGAAAAAAAAACCAAAGCAAAACAAAAAACCACAAAAACATTCCAAGTACCAGAGTTCTGCTGGATTTTTACAGATATAATGAAAAATACAACTATACAGCAGCATTTTTTTACTCCCCAAAAGTGAGATGGAATGATATCTGGAATATTCAGGAAATACAGGGAAAATGGTGTCCAGTCTTTACCCTCTTTTTTTTTTTTTTAAATTCCTTTTATTGCAATGACTGTTATCTAGCCATCCAAAAATTATATTAAGTTGGAGGGGGCAGAAGTCAATACAACAAACAGCTGAAGATGAACCTGTGGTATGCTTTTCATGTTTGTTCTGTTGATGGGGGTGGGCTATGTCTCATCCTGTTGCCTTTTTCCTCCCATGGTGCAGCAAAGAGGCTGGCTGAGCCAGCCTTGTGTGACTTGGTAATAGCAGCAGTGCTGTGAGCAGTTCCATGTTTGCCCTCCCTGGGCATGCCCAGGCACAGGAGGTGAAGCAAGGCGTTCATGGGGAAGGGGTGTGGAGAAAGGGTATAGAGGAGGAGGGGAGGTAGGGCTCCCCCCTTAAGGAGGAGGGGAGGTAGGGCTTGGTACATGGCAGAAAATAGAACACATACACATAGATAAGCAGTTTGGATGTGTAGGACCCAGGCTATTACAGCAAAGGAGGGCTTCTTAAAAAATACTTAGTAAATTTTGTCTTCTAGCAGATGTACTGCTTATTCACCGCATCTTTACATGTGCAACAGTTTTGTTTTAACTTAGTTTAATGATTTTATTCCTTTGCTCTCCTTTATTCCTTCAACTAGAAGGATCCTACTTCCAGTAGCACAAGGCTATTAGTGCTATTTTAATAACAGAAGCTTTCCTGGTGGACCATTAATCCCATAACAGATTGGATTCCTGACATATTGAAACTAGCAGTTTGGCTTTATAAGTTTCAATAGAGTGGACCATAGTCAACCTCATTTATATCTTTAAGACTCCTTCTGTGTCAGAGGAACATGAGTCAAAATGGGAACCAAGTTCTCAGATGGCTGGCTCCTTTGAGGCCTTTCTTGCCATTTGATCTTTTGTTGTTAGAAATTAACTACTGTACATTCTTATACAGCGCAGTGACTAAACTTCTAATGAAATAAATTAAATTAAGTTTTTATGGTTAAAGAAGATAATCTGTTTGGTACTGCTTCATCATACTTGTCATGCTTGGACCTGTGAGTTTTAAAATCTACTTAAAAGACTGTGCATAAATATGTCTATTTATAGCCATTTTGGAGTTCTATAATTCAGAAAGTAAAGAGAAAGAAGAGAAATGGAAGACACCCAAAATGTATCTGTAGATTAATTTTAGTGTATTAGTGCAAATAATAACACAGAATATAGTTTATAAAAGCAGTGTAACAAATACTGTTTGTTTTACCATGCACCCCCTCCCAACAAATTGAATGGTCAAAGTTGTCTTTGTTCTCCAGGATGATAAAAATATAAGGGTAGCCACCAAATCTCTCTGCAATTTGTTTTTATAGGGTAAGGGAAAAGAACAAGGTTATGCAACACTAAGAGGGAGCCTGTTGATTCTTACACATCCAGTAGCTAACCAATACTCAGTTGCTTCCCCTTACATTAGGCGTTAAAATGGGAAATGGATGTTTTCATAATTAAGGCATTCTGAGCACTCTAGTGCTCCTGGTGGCTTTGATTGTCAAGTTGTAAGTGTGGATAATGCTTTTCCTTTGTTACACATCTATGTAGAATTGAACTTACGGGGCAAATACATTATATTTTCTAAAAATATATTTTAATTTAAACAGTTGCTATAAGCATTACGGTTGTGTCTGGAATTGGGAGTGAGGAGTATCGTCCCCACAGCAGCCGGTGGCCATGAGGATCTGCAGCCACCTGTTAAGATCTGATCCATGTCAAGAAGAGGGTTGAGGGATTTCCTAGACTGCTTATGATGCTGTCTTGAGATATATTGGCGTGACTCTTTCACTGTTTAACTAAACGTCAGAAGCTGCTACCTACCTCATATATCTGTATGTGTATATATGTGTGTGTGTGTGTGTGTGTGTGTAAATGCGCCCCCTGACAAAATTAAGAAAATGACTTTGTAAGGCTTAGGTGTGCAAGAAATGTGTTACCATGCCTAAAATAGAGAAGTTGTAATGGATATCCCTGTATCTTCCTTTTGTAGTAATACTGGTCTCTGTGTTATGGTAATAACAATTCTTTGCTAAAAGATTAACATACAAAAGCAGGAAAGAACAGAGAGAAGGTTCTTTCCAAGTGTGCATTAAAGGCATTGGAACTTATGGTGGTTTTATCAATAATTTTACAAAAATTATATTATTTGCCCATTGCTAATAGAAATATATTGTAGGCTGCAATTTGTCAGTACATTGATGTACATATTGCTTATAACCAGTGTAGATATATAGCGTTTGCAAACAGCCCAACCTTAATTCCAGTGATACAAAATAGTCATCAGGGCAGTGAATGCTTAGTGAAAGCATTTTTATATGATTATAACTAGGCCCTCCCAGCCATGCATTTCAATTATTTTGCTGTTGTGACTTCACATCATAATTACATCCTAACTGAAGTCTTCCAGACAGGCGTAATTTTTTTTATGATTGTAATTCCATAATCCAGAGGGCTGTAATGTTTTTTGAAAACTGAAATCCTGGGACCGGTGCTGGGAGATAAAAGGTGGAATTCGTATGCACACACAATACTTTTTTTTCAGGTGATTTTCAAGAATGTTAAGACATTCAGAATTTGTTCATTTGTCATTGAAAAAGTACTCATTTACTCAGTTGTAAAAACTAAATTCTCATACGTCATGCCATGATAGTTTGCTAGGGAACATGGGCTAATTAAAAGCATGTGACAAGATTCATAGAGTCTCCCTGTTGTGCATTGTGGGGGGTTTTTTAATTTACTTGCACCAGAACAATTTCCTAGATTCCCTCCCTGTTGACCTTTTTATGAGCTTGACATCACTGTTGATTGATTTCAGAGCCCACAAAGTCACGTGAAAAGTGATGATCAGAATTATGAACTGGTTTCTCAATGCCTTTTCACTTAAATTGTAAAATAATACATTTTTTTCATGTCCAAGCAATTGTTTTATTAAAAATAAGGACGTTGACTTGCTTAAACTCTTCCAAGATTATAGTGACATGTCACTAAGTGTGAGGGAAAGGCCTCTTTTCCCTGCTTTATAAGCTGGCTGTAGTTGTCAACTCCTGCACATATGTCAATCTACATTGGCTTCTTGGGTTCTGGCACTGATGAGGCAGAACTCTACTTTTATCAGAAAGGATGTAGACTCAGGCCTTAAGGCATTATTTTAACTCTTTTCCTGTTTACATCTTAGTCATTTGATTTTACACGGAGGTCAGAAGTGGATGGATTTTATGTTAATTCTCTGAGCTCTGATTTGGGTGTACTTTTCTACGTAACTTTGTTTCCATGTCTTGCATGAAGACTGTACTTTAGCTTTATAGTTTTTCAGGGATTTTTTCCATCAAACTTACATTATGGCTTTTTCTTTCCTCAGCACCTCTGCATCTGAAATAATATAACATTATTTTCCCTGAGCTAGGCAAAGCTACCCTTTCCCAGCTACGTCTGTTCAGGATGCCATGCCACTGCTGATCATCTTCTCATTCATTCTCCCATGGGACCTGTAAGATCTCACTTTCATGTGCAAGACCCTTGGCAGCTGCACTGCTTTCATCATTGCTAGCAGCAGATAAAGGTTGACTCCTCCATGTCTGTGACAGTCTTCGTGGCATCAGTTGGCCTGTTTTTCAGACAGATACCTTCTTTGTATTTTATCACCTCAGCACTGAGGAAAAAAATAAATACGAATGTTCCAGGATTGATTCATTTCTTTAGACATTTTTTTCCATTCACACCAACAAAACCTGACAACTGGATAGCCACTCATATGCTCTGACTGACATCCTTTCCTTGTTGCCCCCTGATAGTCTCCTTGGTCTGTTCTGAATCCATATGTCATGTCCCACCATTTGGGAAAACAAGGATATTCAGACTGGACACCCTTGCTTTCTGAACTCCTTCTCAGGAGGAGTCGAGGTGCAACTGGATCCAATCCTTCTCTCAGACCTGTCTGTCCTGTCCCTGCAGGTTGGTACATTTAAAATTAACCTTTTCTACCTGCCCCAGGGGCTAGGTTAACCCTCTCTTAGCTAGTATCTTTTAAGAACCCCACCAGCAAGACTAGCTTCTGTAATCCTCTGCCCAGTACTCGAGTAACACAAATTTCCCAGGAGGTCCAAGCAAAGCACAAATTTACTTAAAAGTAGGATTACAAAGCTTGCAAAAAACCCACACCACAGTATGTACTCAGAGAAATAAGTTACAGTTAGTACAATTTAGCAAAACTATAAACACTATTACTGTTATGTGCTGACAATAAGGTTGGAAATTGAGAGAAAGAGAGAGAGAAGGAGGTAACTACACAGGGATCCGGCATTGGTGGGCATAAAGTTGTAGTCTTTGGATGGTGGGTTTGCACCTGTGTTGTAGTTTTGCATGGCTGGGTTCTGGTGAAGGATGGGGGTGCTGCTGCAGGGGCGGCTGCTGCAAGAAGCAGCCAGAAGCTCTCTGCAAGCCCAGCAGAGTAAACACCAGCCGGCTCAAGGCCAGAGTCATTGTTGACCAAGGCTGAGCCCATCAGCAGTGGTCACAGCACCTCTGGGAATCACATTTAGGAGAAAAAAAAAATGCCAGCAGCTGCTTTTTGCCACCAGAGAAGGGAGGTGGGAAGATGTAGGAAACTCTGCAGACACCAAGGTTAGTGAAGAAAGGGAGGTAGGGTAGGACATGAAGTGCTTCAGGCAGCAAAGAGGAAGAATCCCTGCAACCTGTAGAGAAGGCCTTGGTGAAGCAGGCTGGCCCACTGAAGCCCATGGATGATCACAGGGAGCAGAGATTCCATCTAATGCCTGTGGAGGACCGTACAGCGGAGTGGGTGGAGGCACCTGAAGGACGCTGTGACGTCATGGGAAGCCCGCGTTGGAACAAGTTCCTGCAGTGAAAGCTGCAGCCTGTGGAGAGACCGACCCACACCAGAGCAGGTTTTCTGGGGGGACTTGTGACTCTATGGGAGACCAGGGTGGAGCAGACTGGGCACCCCATGGAAGGGAACCACGCTGGGGCAGTTGGTGAACAGCTGAACCCCCGTCAGAAAGGACTCATGTTGGACAGGTTCATGGAGGACTGTATCCCATGGGTGGGACCCCACGCTGGAGCAGTGGAAGGGTGTGAGGAATGTCCTCCTGAGGTCTCGCGAGGAACTGACCAAAACGCCCATTCCCTGCCCCTCCCCATGCCACAGTGTGAGGGGAAGAAGGGAGCAAAATCATGACTGAAGTGAAGACTACTAAGAAGGGAGCAGTGGGGGGAGGTGCTTTAAGATCTGCTCACACTTTTTCTCACTGTCCAACTCTGGTTTCACTCTATGTGTGTGTGTGTTGTGTAATAAATTAGAGAGTTTCTTTCCTTTATTATGTATTGAATCTGTTTTGCCCGTGATGCTGATTGCAGAATGATCTCTCCCTGTCCTTCTCTTGATTCCTAAGCCTCTCAGTATATATTTTCTCCTCTGTCCAGCTGTAAAGGGGAGTGATAGAGCAACTTTAGTGGGCATCTGGCCTCCAGCCAGGGCCAAACCACTATAACAAGACATCCTGAATCTACATTTTTTTATGCTCCCTGGCCCCACCCTTCTGGGGAGGCCTAGTGTATCTTGTACAGACTCAGCGATGAGTTGTAGTGTGTTCTGGAAATTAGTTGGTGGGGAATGGGGGTCCTGAGTGGTCATTTGGCCCTCCCAACAAGGCTGTTCGAGCAACGACCCCATTCAGTGGCCTTGTCAGGACTTTTTGCATGAAAGCACTCTGCTTCTGCAGGGCCCCACTTGCCTGTCACTGTTCCTTATTGGATACGGAGAGTATATTGTTTATCACAGTGGCTAGTGAATGAGGGGCTACCCTTGCAAGGTCACTGTCCAGATGGTTTATTGAATGGGGACCTCATCTGAACACAATTTCCACTTTGTCAGGGTGCCTGCCTTGAGACCACTACTCTACAGGCTGTTACAGACATTGAAGGTTGGGGGCCCTAGTCCACAAAGTGTCATCCTGCCTCTGCAGGTTCTGTTGTCTTGCCAGACAGATTGTTTGAGACAAACCACTCATTCCAGTTCCCACGAGTTGGTATTTGTAGCAATACACCATGTATCATCCTCTGTGTGAAGTTACATTGAATGATCTCTTGAGCATGAATAGTCTTCTTTTGTTCTGTGTACTTACCATTGTGTTAAGCAGTGTGTTATCCTAGTCCTTGAGAAGGATTCATAGGTAGTACAGTAACAAAGCCAGAAATAATGTTTATATGTAAAAGTTATTCTTAGTTGTTGAACCATACTGTTAGTTTCTTCCATCTAAAAAATCAAGTATTGTGGTAAATCTCTGGGCTGATAATGCAGATGTTGGGAATCTGAATAGCAACAAACAGCTTGCTGAAATGCCACATTTAGTGTCAAATAATGCCTTGAAGTAAGAGCCTTCCCTGATACTGTCAGAACTGAATAATCATGTTTTGTATAATGTTTGTAGGAAGAAAAATATCAGAGGCATTAAGTAGGTCTTGGGCTGAAGTAATTTTTAGTCTGGGACAACAGGCATATGCCTACAAATTCTGCATTGCTCGCCAATTTGCATATTAGCTGGTTTAATGCAATGCTTCCTACATCTACTCTGTTTTAAAACCCACTAAACATTACCCAGTGTAGTTCTAATCCAGACAGTCCTTTCTCTTACAGCAGAGGAAGTGCTGGAACAGGCTGCCCAGAGAGATGGTGGTCCTATCCCTGTGGGCATTCATGGCCAGGCTGGGTGGGGCCCTCAGCAGCCTTGTCTAGATCCAGGCCTGGAGGTTGGTGGCCCTGCCTGTGGCAGGGGTGTTGGAGCTCTATGATCCTTGGGGTCCCTTCCAACCCAGATCATTCTATGATTCTATGATAAGTACTTCCCAGAGGTTCAGTAGTTGAAGTCATGTACTTAAGAACTCTGTTAAGAATACCAGATAAGTACTGAATTCTGCCCCACTGCCTCATTTTTAAAAAGTTAATTTCAATCTGGTTTTGCACTGATCTTTTACAACAACTTTATATTCAACAAATACCTTCCATGAAAGATCAATGGCAAATACAAATCCTTCACCTAGGACAGAATGACTCAAATCATCAGTATTGGCTAGGCGCTAGCTTGGTTTTAATGTGACTTGCTGGTTTTAAGATAGACTGGGGTCTAATTTTGTCTGGACAAGATCATATAGCTTGATTTATTTGTTCTCTTCCTGAGCCTCTATGGGTTGTCTCTGAATCTGGCAGAAATCTGGGAGCATGTGGCAAAATGTCAATGAATAAAAGACTGCACGACCTGAGTCTAACAGGACCATTTTGTAAATACTCATGTTACTACATGCCTAGTGGGATTCTCCAACATGTATAGGCACCACATTACATCACTAGACACCTTGCATACATCCCTACAGACATAAATATATGGACAAAACTGGAATAGAATTTTATTCTCGGACTGTTTTCCCTTTGCTGGATTTCAAACTAAAATGATCTTAAGCAGAATTTTATGTTGAGTTCCCTTTGATGTTCAGTGCTATTCTTTTGTTTTCCCACCTATTGAGTAGCTACAAATTCTCTGCATAGGTCAGATGACTGGAGCTTTCTTGAGATTGATAATATTTTTTGAGGACTGTGATTTAATATGGAAGCTAAAGATTTTGTCTTTGCTAATTAAGTAAACATCACAAGCTTTTCTTCTTGCAAATTGTAAATAAATAGACTTCTAAAGCTTAAAAAAAGGCCATAAAAACTAAATGTATAGATCCCAAGGATGAATTAAGATCACGTCTCTTTGTGAAATCATTAAAACTGTTTTTAATTAGTCTGGTTTAAGCTAAGTCATGTCACACTTGTGACTTACCTGAAATTCTGTCTTTGGGGCCAAGTCCAGAATTCAAAGACTGAAAACTAGGAGTGTATATATTTCATCCTAAAATTCAGACATTTAAGACTTTATTTCAGAACAAAATCACTTCAGACCTTACGGTTTTCTCTTATCTACTCAATTCCAGTGATACTTAGTTTTGACAGCATGGTTCCTCCATACACTATCATGAAGAAGACAGGAACAGTTAAACATGATTTGACACTAATTTACTTATTAAAAGGTCTGAATTGCAATAGATTGAACCAATACCATCCTTCCATGGCAGTGAGTAAAATTTGTTCTGCTGCTATCTACGTATAGCAGTCTTCTCTTTTATTGTTAACAGATCAAAACCAATGTAAAATAAAATAAGACCGGGTTCTGCTACTCTGTATTTTACTGTCATGCATAGCTAGTAGATGTGCTCCTATAGTGTTGAAACTTTGTAGTGGTTTGACCCTGGCTGGAGACCAGATAGATGCCCACTTACCTCGCTTTATCAATCCTCTTTTCAGCTGGACAGGGGAGAAAATATATATTGAGAGGCTTAGGAGTTGAGGTAAGGCCAGGGAGAGATCATCCCACAATCAGCATCATGGGCAAAACAGACTCAACACAGAATTTAAAAAAAAAATCTGATTTATTACACTGCACACACACACACACACAGAGTGAAACCAGAGTTGGATAATGAGAAGCGCAACCAGATCTTAAAGCACTTCCCCCCACCCCTCCCTTCTTCACAGACTTAACTTTATTCATGATTTCTCTCCCATCTCCCTGCCTTAGGTGGAATGGGGCAGGTGGGGGGTGTGCAGTGGAGAGAGAATGGGGGTTTTGATCAGTTCCTCATGAGTTGTCTTCTTAGGTGGGGTTGTGGGGGGGAGGCATTCCTCACACTCTTCCCCTGCTGCACTGTGGGGTCCCACCCATGGCACGCAGTCCTTCACAAATTTCTCCAGTGTGAGTCCTTTCCCACAGGGCTTCAGCTCTTCACTGGCTGCCCCAGCGTGGGTCACTGCTATGGGGCACGGTCATAAATCATAGAATGTCTCTCAGTCTTTTAGGCCCATGCTGCTGCAGCCTTGTCCTCCATAGAGTCACCCAGCAAACCTGCTCCAGTGTGGGCCCCTCTCTCCATGGGCTGCAGGTTCTGCCTGGAGCTTGCTCCAACATGGGTCACAGCATCTTCCATATGTCTCCACCCTCTCCAGCGTGGTGTCTCTCCACAGGCTGCAGGTGGGGTCTCTGCTCCCCATCATCTTCCATGGGCTGCAGGAGGACAACCTGCTCTACCATGGTCTCCTCCATGGGTTGTAGGGGAATCTTTCTCTCCAGTACCTGGGGTGCCTTCTTCCCCCTTCTTCACCAGCCTTGCTGTCTGCAGAGTTTCTTACATCTTCTCACTCCCTTCTCTGGTGGGAAAAAGCGTCTTGTTTGGGCTTTTTTCCTCCTAAATGTGATTCCCAGAGGCACTGTGACCATCACTGATGGGCTCAACCTTGGTCAGTGGCGAGTCCAGCCTTGAGTTGGCTGGTATTTACTCTGTCTTACCTAATGGAAGCTTCAGCCTGCTTCTTGCAGAAGGCACCCCTGCAGCCCCTCCCCTTCTCCACCAGAATCCCACCACACAAAACCACAACAAACTCCCAGGGAAAGATCCATATTTTTTTTGTGGAAATCATGTTGAAATTCTTTTTGTTTAAAAGGGTTTTTAAATGACTTAAGGCATAGAAGAAATTAAGAAGTAATTTTTTAATGTGGACTCCTGCCCATGGTATGAATCTTATTGAAGAGAGAGCACAGATGTCAAAATCTGCTAGGTATTTATATATGGGTCTGAGAATTAATGTATTTACAACAAACACATCTAGGTTAAGAATATGTATTGAAACCATAGCAGACCTTTGAGTGTGAGGAATCTCACTGAAATAACACTTACAGTTAATGGTAGTAATAATCTTTAGCAGCAATAGAAAAGACTTAGAGATTGGATTTACAGTCACTTAATGTGTGCCAAATATTTTGGAGCAATGTGTAAACTGGACTGTAGGATTAATGTCTTACTTCTTCAGAGGGAGATGCCAGAAATACAAATGCTATCATGCATATTGTTTGCTTTTAGTACAGGTCAGTTCCATTGCAATGCCATTATTAAAGTACTCCTACTGCAGTGATTTTTCTGCTTGCCTTCCAAACACAGTTAATTGAGAGAGAAAAATTAACAGATACTTAACTGTTTTATGCAGATCCATTATGTCGACCAGTGTAGATGGTTATGTTTGTTTTTCTTTTCTGAGGAGAAAAAAGGGACAGTGGAGAGAGTATGCAATGTTATTTTCTTCTGTTACAAACTGGACTAATCCCGTATCCCATGGAATATCATAGGCTTGTCACAAAACAGGAACTGCGAGCACAGATTTGAGTGATTGATGAAATGTATTCTGCACTGTTTCAGGCTCCTATTATGAGACAGTATTTGAGTCACAGCTGCCCTCCTTTTCTGAGGATGATGTTGTTCCCAAACCACTTTACTGCAGTCGGTGCTAATGGGGCAAATTGTGCCACCATGTCAAATGTTTTTCCTCTTTCATGGTGTTCCTGCATGCAGCTTTATTGAAGAGTACAAGGTATCAGACACCACTAACTTACATGTTCGCCTCCACTTTTAATTTCATGTTTAAGTTAAATAAAATAATAGTTCACTGGCTTGATACCTAGATTCAGTCATGCAGCTTTTAACCTGAGTAATACAATAAAAGACAATGTGAAAAGACTGCATCGCAGTTCGTAGCTGAGAGTGTTGGTGTTTGTACTCATTTTCAGCACAGTCAAACTGTTTCAACCAGCTCATCTTTTGAGAGCTCTACAAGTAATGTAATGGTTACTTATTACTATTATTTTTCGTTAATTGGACCTCACTGAACTTGTATACCTTCGAATAATGTCAGCTCTCAGCGTACAAAGCTAATAAACTAGTAGATCACTTGTGAGCAACACAGTTTTTGCCAGAATATAACATTTCTCCGAGGTTTAAGCTATTCTTGCTTCAGTTCAATTCAGTGAGTTCTGTGGATATTGGGAAACCTGCTCTTATTTAAATGATGAAAAATAATACCTGCAACTGGGATAATGTGTGTACTTGTGAAGACTCTATGAGTAGCCAGTAAGATACCTGTACATTTAACCACTTACAAACATGCATTACTACCATGTGCAAATAGGCCTCTGCAGTTTATTTGCACACAAAAAGAATTGTGCACTTGTAATTATCTTCAAATCTCTGTCTCTGAGATTATTCATGTCTAAACCAGTTAAAAATCACTGGGTTTCTCTTTTATGCACTGCAGGTCTTTTTATGGCTCCATCTATCCTGTCACAGATCTGTGATTTTATCATTTATGTCACACAAATTTATAATCTTACAAAAGTGCCCAAATGAAGGAAATGCCTCCCAATGGAAAAGCCTGAGGGCCATGGCGATTTCACTCATTTAATTTGACTGTCGCCTCCACTTTTTCCTACCTCTCTCAACTGCCATGGGATCTCTAGCTATCTCTAGCTGATGATACATCACTTCTTAAATCAGTGTGCCAAATAGAGTTTTTTAACCAAACCAAACATTTTAAACGTGATTGTGCACTGCCTTCCATGTCTCTGTTTGGTTAATTCTGCAATTCATTTCATTTATGATTTGCAAGCTCTCATTTATAGAAATGTTGAACTTCATTATTGGTTGTTTGTAGCTCTGAATTTTATGTTTTACATCAGATGTTGAGCTATGAAATGAAAGACAGGATGTATGAGTTCCTCAAGAAGAAGAAATATTTTCACAGAGAAAATGTTAATGAACTTCATTAAGACATAGAACGAACGTATTTTAATGATTTTTTGTAACAGCCGAGTAAATTTCTTCCTATGCATTTTATCCATGAGTTTAATCAATCAAGGATTATAGAATCTTCCAAAATTTGACTTGTCATGTTGTGATGGATACAGATTGAAATAGCTACTTATTCCATACTTTTGTTTAGAATTGTTCAAGGGAATGTCAGTGATTAAAAGTATGAAACACAATTTTTTTAATCTACTTTAACTGCATTTAAATGCAGATATAATTCTGTGAGAATTCTGTTCTCACTGTACACATCCGTTTCCCTTGCTTGAAGCACCAGTTTGGTGTTGTTTCCGATGTAAGGGATATCACTACTGTCATAGCTGATGCAGAATCATAGTTGCTCTACTATACAAGTATAAATAATTAAATGAAGGAATAATACTGAGTTACTGGTAGAATAGATACATGAATATGACATATGTAAAGTTTTTAAATGATTCATGCAAACAGTTGTTTAACAGCTATACTAATCATTAAAAGTTTGTCCAGGATGCTATTATTTTCTGACATTTATAATAAAGTTTGGGGTTTCATTTATTCTTACCCATTTTTCAACTGCCACAGGAGTCCAGGAGGAATGATTGCAGGGTTATTATGTGACTGAAACTGTGGGTGACTTAGGGAAGTTCTGGGGATTGTTTTGGTTTGGTTTGGCTTGGATTTTAATTGAACAATGTCAGATTTTACTCCCAGGCCAACTCTAGCATATACCTCCTTACCACTAATGGTAAAATATTGTTCCCTGGTTGTCTTAAACCAATGAACCTTCTAGCCAACATCTACCAGTCTTTGTTCCAGCTAGTGGTAATAAAGTAGTTTTGATGACACATTACATTATGTCAAGTTACTTTTGCTTTTCTCAACAAGTAAGCAGTAGAGGTTTTCATATGAAGTTGTGGGAGTATGGATGAATATAATCCATGTGATATGTGTCTCTCTATTGTGAATGTATTGCTTTTGTCTGGAATTTGTCAGACCTGCTAATTTTCCCAGAGCGTAAGTGTTTTCCTAATCCACTAGAATTCAGGGCAATTTTCAAGGTTGGTTCTGAAGTTGCCACTAGCAAGTCTTGTTAAAGGAGGATTGTGAACTGATAGATACAGTCTTCTAAATGATTTGCCATTTAGGTATTATAACAGTGCCTCATGGCACTATTGTAAATACTTAATTAGAACGCCTGTTTAGCATCACTGGCACCTGCAGGTGTATTTGCACTAATCAGAGGATTATTCTGATCTGCTATTCTTCATTCTGACATCTGATTAGTTAATCTTTTATTTTCATTCTTAATAGGAAAGCAGAAAGAATATGTGGGACCATTCGCAATAGAGGTTTCCTTTTTCACTCACACTGTTGTGTGCGAGGTGAGGTAGATGAGGTCTCTTGTCAGGCACTTTGGGAGATAGACATCTGAGTTTCAGACCCTTACTAATTCTGGTTACCTGTTCCTGATGATGTTAGGTCTAATTCAACATCTTTTCTGAAAACAATGGAAGGTCTTTGGGTTTTGGGTTTGTTTTTTTTGTTGTGGGTTGGTTTTTTTAGTATCATTTTTCTCTCCTCACACTTTCACTTCATTGGAACAAAGATGTTAACAGCCACTGCATGGATGAAAAAAAATTTTTAAAAAGTTATTGCCTCCCATGTACAAGGAAAGAAGCTTAGACAGGACTGGGATATAGTTACACTAAAGAGTTAGTGGCTGATTAACACTGAAGAAATAATCAACTGTTAGCTTTATATATTGTACAGATAACTTCACTAGGAGCATACATTTATTAATTAGTTATTAGTATCACGTGCTTTGATTTGCTGAGTTGGATGCATCTGTTATTAGTGTAGGTGTATATACTTGGGCTTTTTGTTTTAATTCAGCACTAATTAAAATTGGTAATATTCAGGGACTATTCACAGTTTTGGGTCAGAAGCAGGACTATGCAAATAAGAAATTAGCATTCAGGCAATAAAACACGTAACCAAAATGAACAGTTTTGATATGAAATGAGATGATTAATGTAGATGACTACATGAGCAATTTAAAGCTTTAGTGAAATATATTGTTTTGCTTTGAAATTTAATTAATCCTTGCACATCGCACAGTGCTATGCACTGTTCAATCATATGCAGCATTTATAATCATTCTGATCCTCAGGATTGCCATGGAAGTGCATTTCAAATTACAAAGTCACAGCAGTTTCTAGCATGACAGGGTCAATTCAGAGATGGACAAAGGTTGCGTTGAATTTAGCGTCTAAATCTGAGAGTAGAAAATCCGGAGGAACTTCTGCAGTTGCAGTGGAAGAAAACAGGAATTAGGGGTATTAGAACAGCTTAACTAGGTGTGTTTTATCCAGAGCTTGTCTGGTAGGATTTTCTCATTAATGTCAGAGAGAGCTGTTGGATCAAAGGAGTAGATAGCATGAAAACAGTATGTTCAGTGATAGCACCTAGGGAACCTGTCAACAACTTCACATCATCACCTTGGATTACCCGAGTTTTTGATAAAGCCTGTGCTCTATATATTATATATTGGAAACTACCACATTCTAAAAATATTATGTGGGAAGAAGAATACTTGCTGGTTCTTACAGCCCTATGTTGCTAAATTTAAGTGGTGATTGATTATTTCTGTTGCCAGTTTTAAGGAAGCAGTGCTTTGGTTTTTTTCTCTATAGTGCATTGTTGATTTAGCTAGTCAAGCAATAGCAATAAGCAGCAACAGTGTGCTGCTGTTTCCTGCAATAGTCACAACCAACATTCAGTTTGTAAATGATCCTAATGAAGAAAATGGAATAACTCTGATAATTTTTTTATTCTGAGAAATCTGTTATGGGATAAATAAAAATTATGCTAGCATCTGGTAGTAGACAGCACTTTTTTAAAGACATAGCTATTGACATGATAAAATTCTTAAAGCAGGAGTGATGATGACAATGTACTACAAAGGTACCAGTTTACCATATTCTCTATTTTGCTGCCTTATCAGAAAAGACAGCTGTGAAGAAAATTCCCCATCCTCACAAGTAATCTATTACCTGTCACATCTCAGCAGTTACTGAGCTTCTTCTATGCATTCATTAATTTATCTAATTTGGATCAGAGGAAAAGCAGGAAGAGTTATTACTTTTGTTATTACAGTGTTTCAATTAAAATAATATCAGAGTACACAGGAAGCTCATCTGTTAAGACAGAGTATTATTCCATTAGTAAAATACCATGTATCAGCACACCTGCTTGTGTAAACTTTAGATATAAGGTGAACTTTGCTGTAGCTATAAGGAGAGCCATAGAGACTTCTAAGGCAACAAAAAAATATTTTTCAAAATTAACAGATAAGGTAATAAAGGTCCAGAGCTAAACCACCTTGTTCTGCATTTAATACAACACCCAGAATTAGTGTCATTAGTCCAAGGAGAGGAAAAATCAACTCAAAATGACCTTTTTTCCCTGTTGGAGTTAAATTAAACCTTACAGTACAAAGACTTCAGGATGTAAATCTCACATCTGAAATACAGGGAACAAATCAAAAATAAACATATTGGGGACATAAATTTAATCCAAGCATGCCAGAAGAAACAAAGAAACAAAAAAACCCCCAATAAATACCTGAATGAAATTTGTGGGAATAGTTATCATGGGGCCCTTGGACTTTCTCATGGATGGTGTTTCTGTTATAGCACTGGAAAAGCACTGTTCAAACCTTTCCAGCTATGAGTTTTCATCTTTGTAATTTTCATCAGTGTGGGCAAACTGGAGTCGATTCATGATTTGGAAATATATGCAAGTTGCTTTATTGGAAAAAATGTGGGGATTTTTTAATTTCATGGAGAGGGCAGAATTTTTCTCAGATTTCCTTTCCTCCCAAGAAAAAACCCTGTCTCTTGCATTAGGGGCTTTTTGGGTTCTGAATATGCCATAAGTCCTATCGACTCAATTTCAGTTTTTTTCCAACTGTCTTGGAAGTTCTGTAGTGGGCATCTACATCTATTTCCCTTTCTGATCTCAGTTCTCTGGAAAATTTGGAAAAATTGTGAAAGGGAAAAGATACATTGTGGGCTTTGGGTTTTTTAAAGTTCCATTTAATTTTTTGAATTTTTTTGAGACTACTGTTTTGTATTTGTGAGGCTTCTTTTTAGAAGTACAGTACTTGGCTACATCAGGATAGTTTTCCTTTAATTAAATCAAATTATGCCTGTCATACTATTACAAACCTGTATTGTTTGAGCTGCTTGTCTTGCCAGCGATGTTTTTTTCTTCCTATTATCTCATAGATCATAAATAGGTTTGCCCACAGAACTGTTGAGTTGCTTGTTCTTTCCTTTTTTTTATCTACATTGATCAACTGTGTATGATCTTTCTGTTGCTCAGCTTAGCTTTCAGTTCCATTTTCCTGACTTTCATGGTTGAGTTCCTCTATTGCAGTTCATCAGTATTGCCTGAGAACAGGATCATTTTGTCTGAGAAGCAGATGCAATTCACTTGATTTCTATTTATGTGAAATTTCTGGATTGGTATCAGATTGAATGTTATCAGATATTTTGTAGATATCCTTGAAAATGGCATAAGAAGGTGCTTGTTTTCTCTTTTTGGTGGATGGACCAGAGGGACTAGTTTATTTTATTGTTTTTGTTTGATTTGAGCCATGAATTTTTGACAGCCTTTGCATCCAAGCATTGCCCTGATTTATTTTCCTATGTAAATATTAGAGAAAAATACTTTTAGAAATTAATAACTATTTCTTAAGCTTAATTTGAATTGAAGGAGTATTTTTTTTGTTTTCTTCCCTTCATGAAAACATTAATGTCTCAGAAGAGGAGACAAAGTTGTCTATTTTTTCATAGATCACACTGAGGTTCAGTTTCTTCCTTAGTCTCAATGAGTGTGAATTTATATAATTAATTATTATTGAGATAAAGTTTGTCCTTTTTTACTGACTGTGAAGGATATCTAGAATGTCTTGTGCACTGAGCAGCTAAAATATATGCGAAAGCTAAATGGCCCATCATACAAAGATTTGTCACTTTGGAATTGCTGCTATTAAAGAAGTAAGCATACAGGTTACTGAACTGCAAGTCACACTCAGAGGTCCAAGAATCACTGCAGTGTGATTTAGTACAAACTTCTATGTGAAGACTAAAGAGCTTTACCATTCATTTCAAAATAGCTTTATACCTTCCATGTATTTAAACAGATAAACCCTATTACCATGGTTCTTAAAAATAATTCTAATAATGTAACACTAAGTGTTACTTGACTGTAAATATATATTAAGCAGAAGAGCAAAAAGTTTCAAAAAGTATGCTTAATTAAGCATCTGCACTAAAGAGTATGAAATTACAGATTGAAGCTTGCAATTCTCTGAAAGGGAATTCAGGAGGAGTGGACTAGTCTGAAGAGTAGTAATAGAAAATGAGCCTGATAATGCTGTGGCATTTGGGGATTTGCATGTATTGCATATTATTAAGGAAGAGCAATCATTTAGCATCTGAAGTTAAGACAGAAAATGATGGCTGTGGGACACAGCTAGCATTTAGATACAGGAAATCCGTGATTTGAGAAGTCTTGAACTTGCAAAAACTCATGCAAAATTTTAATTTTAGTTAACATAGTGGCTGTCTCACACATTTTTTGGAAAACAGTACACATCAATCTTTTCAGATGGCTGAACAATTGATCTAGTCCTTCAACCACTTAGGCCTACACCTTAAAATTTTACTGTTCCATAAAGAAAGACCTTCATATTCCACCACTTCAAGCACAGTTCAGAACAAATAAGAAAGGGTTGCTACAGAGGAAAGTTAGCTTGTCACAGTTCTTTAGGTAGGAATGTTGGAGTTTTAGTACCTCTGAGGAGCTGAATAGTGTAATATGAATATAAACAAGTAAGAACTGAAGATACAATATTCTGATTACACAGATGGTTTCAGATATCCAAAGATGGTGGGTTTAGAAAATGGAATCCTGCCAATTCTGGAGTTATTGCAGTTTTCTTATACTTCCTCTCTTAATGGAAAAGTGTTTGCTTTAATGAATTCCTATTAAACAGTTAATTAGACATTATATTTGACTGAAAGTAGTTGATACATGGGTTGCAAATCTTTTTAAAAACTTTTCTGATCAGATAATATTTAAGTGTAGTTAATTATATAACATTAAAAGTAAATGTAGTTCTGAAAGATTCTCAACTTTAAACCCTGAATAAGTTTTTTATCAGGGTTAAAAGAGAAATCTGGATATTCTAACTCATTATGCTACTTAGAGGCATTGGATTTCTTCACTACAAATTGTTATATTCCTAACAATAGTGTATGGGAAGATCTTAGTAAATAAAACAGTGATTAAGTACGCTTATGAAAGGGTTTTTCTCCTCTTTGAGCTGTCTTAGAACACAATTATAATCTCATTTTTCAAAATATCAATAATAATTTAATCTTATTTTTTACAGTCTTTTTTTAAATGAGAGTACTTTTTCCAGGTGTATGAGATGCATTCCTCACTCAGACAAATGACCTATAAAACACAACAGGAAAAAAACCCCTTCAGGCTAGTTTTACATCTACTTTAAAATAGATGTGTTAAAACAAAAGGTGACCATCAGTGAGTCCCATAGCCTGAGTCTCTCTGTTGCAAGGAAGTCTGACTTCACTTTCATTACTTTGTTTTATATACTTACAGACTGATTTCTCAGAAGGGTTTGGCTTTGATTTGCATGCCTGGCTGTGAATTGCAACAGACAGCAGCAAGTAAAGAAGTTAGGGCACCTCAAGGAGTAAAATCCTGTTTTAAGTGAACATCGGTGACCGATCATGCATGTATTCTTATCCCATTGCTGAAATTGCCCATAACTGGCATTTGGATACTGAGGGAGTTCTTGGTGGGCAGCTTTGTAAGGTTAAGCTGTTGCTAGCGACCTGAAAGATGCTGTGTGTACATCTCTTTAAAAAACATCTAGTCACCTGGTAGCTAATGTGTGTGCACAGTGTAAACCAGTTACAGATTTGGGTCCCTTCAATCTGAAAAGGATGCAAATATGTATTTTGCATGTTCATACAATCAGGAAATTCATTGAAACATGTAGAATTTCTGCTGTGGAAGGAAAATACAGGTTGTTAAAATAGAAGAGAATATTCATTTTAGCATGGCATGAATTCCTCTTCAGCTGCCACTTGCCTCTTACCAATGCCTTTCCACCAAATGACAAAGTTTGAGATTGCCACATTGCTTTGTAGGAGAAATCAAAGACTTACGTTATGGATATCGTTAGTAGTCTATCTGTTTTAAGGCAAACTTTAATTTTTAAAAATATGTTTCTGTGATCATGCTGGATGTCAAATCAGGGTGTGCCTGGTGCTGTATAAGTCAACTTCTTTAGAAGCACTAGTACACTGTACCAAAAAGAACAGCAACCAGTTTTGTGATCAGTAGAATATGCTCAGAAATTGAGGACCACCCTGAGGATGATAATGGTAGATTAAAATCTATATGTATATGTGTACACCCATGCAATTGTTATTTTGATGACTAGTGTTTAAAGGTAATAAGAAAAGGGAACAAAGTCTGTCCAATAACAGGATATTTAATTTTTACATCTATAAACTTATGCCAAATTTAATGTGTGATTCATAAAAGGCATACCAAAATAAAGTGTTTGCCTCATGACTTTTATGTTCTGACCAGTGGCATGACACAACAAACAAAGGCTACAAAGGTCAGAAAGTAAGGGATGATGGAGGGTAAAATGGTAGTCTGATGTCACTGGTTACTTCTGTCTGTTAGGTGGTTGCTCAGGTATTTTAACTGTTGTGTTTGTTACTTTTATGGCTTATTGTGAATATTGCTGTGGAGGGAAAAACTTAAGGAATGATTTGAAAGATGATGGTAAGGGACTTCCTTTATGGGCTGCAGACAGGGTTATGTTCTACATAGAGAGACAGAAAATATAAAAAAGAAGAAAAGATAGGAAAAGACACTGAAACAGGTATCATTGGTAGCTACAGTAAGTTCAGGATGGAAGAGATACAGATCTCTGATGAGGGAGAGGGATTGTGGAGGGTCAGCAAGCCAATTAGGGAAAAAATTCAAAGTTGTTGTAATGGGAAAGAAAAAGCTAATGAGAGCAGTTCAGAGAGCAGCTTATTTATAGCCATTTATTGGTAGGAGAAATTTTTTTTAGCAACATCTTTTGAATGCTCTTCAGGAGAATTACATGGGTAGAGAGGCCAAAGCACAGTGCAATAACCAAAGGGACATCAAAAAGAAAGGTCAATGTTTTTAAATTCTCAAGACTTCTAAACTTTTTTCTTACATTAATAGTAGCATTTTGGTATTTCTGTGCATCACAAAAAAAGTAGTTACTAGGTAAAATTATTTCCATAAAATATTTAGAAGTTATCTACATACAGAAACACAAAACCATTTGGCTTTCTCTGAGTAGGTGGTTGAGTGTCAATGGGAAAAGCCCAACAATGTTGGACTCGATGTTCTCAAAGGTCTTTTCTAACCTTGTGATTCTGTGAATTAAGTGGGGTTTTTTTAGCTTGCTTTCCCTTCTGCAGAGCGGAGGTGATTCTTTTGAAGATCAGAATTTTACACAGTAGCAATTAAAGCCCAGCAGAGTTGCTGGGGAATTTTTCCGTTCCTGTAGCTGATTGAAGAGAGACACAGAAAAAGGATTGCTAGCGTTTTAACTGCTTCCAGCTGTGTTATTTTTAATTCCTGCTCTGCGGTAGATGTATAAGATGTAACAACTGCTAGGTAAATGTCCTAGTTTCAGCTGAGATAGAATTAATTTTTCTTGCTAGTATCTGGTATAGTATTGTGGTTTGGATGTAATATGAGAATAATATTGACTAACACACGGATGTTTTAGTTGTTCCTAGGTAGTTGTAGTTCCTACACTATGTCAAGGGCTTTTCAGCTTCTCATGCCCTTCCAGGTGCAGAAGAAGCTGGGAGAACACAGCCAGCACAGATGACCCAGGCTGGAAAAGGGGGTATTCCCTGCCACAGAATTACATGGTCCCTGTACATAAATATATAGCTGGGGTGGCTAGCCAGGAGGCAGATTTGCATCTCAGAAAGAGACTGGATGTTGGATTGTTTATTTTCCTATTGTATGTGGCAAGAAATTGTATTTGTGCATTGCTTGTAGTATTAATATATTATTATTATTAATAATAATAATGTTGATATTGTTGTTATCATTATAATCTTCCTTTGTTATCCCATTAAGCTGCCTTTATCTGAACCCACAAGTTTGGTTTTTTCCTCATTCTCCTCCCTGTGCCCTTGTCGGCGGGTGGGGAGTGTACAAGCAGCTGCATGCTGCTCAGCTGCTGTCCAAGGCTAAACCACAACAGTAAATAAAACCCAGTCTGTGAAGTTCAGTAAGAAAGTAGGTGGAAAAAGAATTACATGTATCAAATAAAATATTAATCTGTCTGGTTCTGTACAAAGCTTATGAATGACTCTTTCTTCTGACAGTCTGCTCAGTGTCTTTTGCATCTTTGGCAAAACATCCCACAGAAGGTGGTAAGGAAATAATATACAATATGATAATATGTGAAAGTTCAAAGAGTTTAATATTTCAACTTGCCTTTTTGTGGGAAAGTACTATGCATTGAAAACATTATTAATATGAAAAAAATTATCCTGCAATATTATTCCCTATCTCATTTTAATGTGAGTAGCTAAACTATAATGTATCTGTTAATTTTTTTTTTTGTCCTGTAAGGGAAGTTATAATTTTTTGTAATATTTGCCATGAATGCAGTTTATTACAGAGGAAATAGTACCATTATTTCTCCCATTAAGTCTTATTTGCCTGTATGTTAATTGTTTAAGCTAGAGGCACCTAGTTCAACACAGTACGAAATCAGTTCTCCCTAGTTGCAAAACTATGCATAGAATTTCTATCATCTGAAAAAGGAGAAGTTAATCTTTTGGGTTTTGAATATGGCAGTTCTATTACTTTTGGTACAGTTACTTTTGATCAGTTATGTAGCTCACAAAACAACATCGTTTTGTGTGTGTGTTGCAGGTAGCATAGTGTATCTTGGGATGATGGTTGGAGCATTCTTCTGGGGAGGCTTGGCAGACAAGGTGGGAAGGAGACAGTCACTCCTGATATGCATGTCTGTCAATGGATTCTTTGCCTTCCTTTCATCATTTGTCCAGGGCTATGGCTTCTTCCTCTTCTGTCGCTTGTTCTCTGGATTTGGGTAAGTTCCTCTGGTTTTGTTCATTTCCACAATTTTTTGTGTTAATAAAACTTTGCTGTTTGCAAAAGTGCAATATGTTATGTAGAAATATAGTCTGTATCAAGGGAAAGAGAAATAAACAAGGTGGAGACTACATTTGTGAATAAAAACCTGAAGGGAAAGAAAAATGATTTTAGGGTAAAGACACAGACTGCAAATTTTGAGGTTGAGTTCTCCTCTTTACTTTACAAGAGACTTGCACTGTGAACTTGACCAACTTAATTATGCCTCATTTTCTCTGTGTAGTGCTTGTTAAGTCAGGAAAATAATACCCTTCTCACAGGTGTACTGAAAGATTTCCATAATATCAGTAAAGTTAGAATGTCTTTGTGTGCATAATATTGTTTATAATTCCACTGCAGTCAAGACTTTCAAGATTAAAATGGGGCCCTACAGTGTGCCAAATGTTATTGCTCTCTCTGGAAGAATGATGTTTATGGCCCTGTGTTTTCTTTACTTTTAATTTAAATAACTTATCAACTGTTGGAAAAGTTTAAGATATTGATAATGGTTGATTATACTTTTAAACTTACACGAGCAGTGATTGAGATACACAAGAAAATTGCTATGACAAAGCTTCTACCTTTGCTGCACCCTTGGTTAATCAAGAGTCTGTTCTGCAAAGCAGTTAATTTAGCATTTCTGGTAATTACTTGATTCAGATCAGAACTCCTAATTACAGTTCAGTTTCAGGTCACTATCAGTCTTTGGGATGCTGAACAGACATAAGCTGGTGCGAGCACAGTATGCTATGACAAAAAGCCACGTGTGTGAAGTCCGCTGCTTGTGTGGTTTGGTGGTGGTAGCTTATGTAAACACAGTGCACTAACATTGGTGTGCGATGTTTGTGGTTTTAGAAACAGCTTGAACTGGTCTGAAGAAACTGGTTAACAGACCGTAGCCAAAGGGTGGTGGTCAATGGGTCTATGTCCAGGTGGAGGCCGGTGACAAGCGATGTCCCCCAGGGGTCTGTCTTGGGACCGGTTCTCTTTAACATCTTTATCAATGACATCAATGATGGAATTGAGTGCACCCTCAGCAAGTTTGCGGATGACACCAAGCTGAGTGGTGTGGTCGACACCCTAGAAGGAAAGGAAGCCATCCAGAGGGATCTTGACAGGCTGGAGTGATGGGCCCGGGTGAACCTAATGAGGTTCAACACTGCCAAGTGTAAGGTGTTGCACTTGGGCTGGAAGAATCCCAGACGCAGATACAGACTGGGAGAAGAGCTTCTTGAGAGCAGCCCTGCTGAGAAGGACTTGGGGATTCTGGTGGATGAGAAACTTAACATGAGCCAGCAGTGTGCTCTTGCAGCTCTCAAGGCCAATGGTATCCTGGGCTCCATTAGAAGAGGGGTGGCCAGCAGGGACACGGAGGTGATTGTCCCTCTCTACTCTGCCCTCATGAGGCCCCATCTGGAGTACTGTGTCCAGATCTGGGGCTCCCAATACAAGAAGGATGTGGAACTGTTGGAGAGGGTTAAGAGGAGCCACAGAATCACAGAATCACAGAATTATCAAGGTTGGAAAAGACCTAGAAGATCATCCAGTCCAACCATTCACCTATTACTACTAGCTCCCACTAAACCATATCCCTCAATACAACATCCAGTCTTTCCTTGAACACCCCCAGGGTTGGTGACTCCACCACCTCCCTGGGCAGTGCATTCCAGTGCCTGACTACCCTTTCTGAGAAGTACGAAGATGATTAGAGGCCTGGAGCACCTGCCCTACAAAGAGAGGCTGAGGGAGCTGGGCTTGTTCAGTCTGGAGAAGAGAAGGCTGTGGGGGGACCTCATTGCAGCCTTCCAGTACCTGAAGGGAGCTTATAAGCAGGAGGGGATTCAACTTTTTAAAAGGATAGACAATGACAGGACAAGGGGGAATGGATTAAAACTAAAGGAAGGAAGGTTTAGATTAGATATTAGGGGGAAGTTTTTTACAGAGAGAGTGGTGAGGTGCTGGAACAGGCTGCCCAGAGAGGTAGTGGATGCCCCGTCCCTGGAAGTGTTCAAGGCCAGGTTGGATGGGTCCCTGGGCAACCCAGTGTAGATCCAGGCCTGAGGTTGTTGGCCCTGCCTGTGGCAGGGGTATTGGAGCTCTGTGATCCTTGGGGTCCCTTCCAACTCATACCATTCTATGATTCTATGATTCTATGATTCTATGAAGTGGGATAGAGCTAGACACCCATACCAAAAAGAAATTAACATAGCACTGTGTACTATTAAACTGATTTGGAGGGGTGGTGGTGGCCGGGCAAGAGAATCACAGAATCACAGAATCACAAGGTTGGAAAAGACCTTTAAGATCATCAAGTCCAAGCATTCTTGTCCTAAGCTAAACCATATCCCTAAGTAACTCATCTACCCTTTTTTTAAACACATCCAGGGAGGGTGACTCAGCCGCCTCTCTGGGCAGCCTGTTCCAGGCCCCGACAACTCTTTCAGTAAAAAATTTTTTTTCTAATATCTAATCTAAACCTGCTCTGGCACAGCTTTGTGCCATTTTCCCTTGTCCTATCACCTGTCACCTGGCTGAAGAGACCATCACCCACCTCTCTACAACCTCCCTTCAGGTAGTTGTAGGTGGTGATAAGGTCTCCCGTCAGCCTAAAAGGAGGAGACAGAAAGGATTCCATTTGCTACAACAATCTCCTTAAGACTGTCATCAAATTGTCAGACTATAGAAGTGATCAAGAGGAAATGATAACTTTTAGTTCTTAAAAAAACCCTTATAAAACCAAAACAAAAATATCCCGTCCAGCTTCTTCACAGGTTTTCATATCATAGGTCACTATCAGTTCTAGGTGCTATGTTTTGTCTCTCCATAGAGAAACATTGATCTTGTTGAATGACAATCACTCTTCCATGATCCTGTCAAAGTCCAGAAGCTTGTATTCCTGCTTAGCCTGTGCATTTCATGAGGGCCACTGGACCCTTGTGCCACAAAGGTTTGTCCTGCAGAAGACAGCTTTGTGACCATTGACTTTCACTCAGATTGCTCCTCATAGGGCATACAGCAAAATATGTGTTTGTCATGATGAATGCCAAACTTGTCTGCAGGGTCTCCTCCTCACCTGTTACCAGTAGGTTTTCCAGCAATGTACAGTTTCTGTAGCTTTACTCATGATAGATACATGTCCTGGATTGGGAAACACATTCTGTTGTTTATCATCTTTGAAGGTCTTTGAAGAAGCAGGCCCTTCATATCTCTATTTTGTACCTCTGTGTGGGTTCCCACTGCATCCAAAGTCCTGGAAGGGCTCGATGATCTTAAGGGTCTCTTCCAGCCCAGGTGATTCTATGATTCTATGAATAGGTCATACATCATTTTCCACTATGTAATATACTGTGTACTGCTTGTACTACAAGCAGCAGTGCTGAAGTACTGACAGGCTGACCTCTGTTCTTACCTCTGCTGTCAGAGTGATTCCAAAGAATGTTTAGCAATATGGTGATAGGTGCTTTATATATATATATAAACATATATATGTATAACCATCCCTTCAAGCAACAAACAACAAAAAAACCCAAACCCAAACCAAACCAAACCTCAAAAAACCCAAGACAGCACGAGCTGCAGTCATTTATGCAGCAATTACTGTATAAATAGACTCATGGCTGGCTCCCATTTGTTGTTTTCTTCAAAGATTGGATTTCTCCCCAGAATGGCCTCCTTCAGCTAGTAGCTGAGTTGCATCATAAAAGTCACAAGGTTTATAGATCTGAACCTGTCCTTCATAACCTCAAGAAGAGGAAAAGCTCTTCCTTTTCCAGTTCTTACTCTGCCTGGGCAGATGCAGTTTCTCCACCAAACTTTGCATGTTTGGAGCCCTTCTTTTTCACCTGCTCACTGGCTCAGAGAAGGCTTACTTTTCACTTAAGAGCAATATTCAAAATGGTATTTGTGCCGCATCTGCCTTTCCTCTGGTTTTAGTTCCATTTTGGATATAATCTTATACTAGGAGCAACAGGCACGTCATATGTCATAATGAGAGATTAGAACATTCCAGCTTCAAAGGCTGTAAAGTAACATCTTTTTTAATCAGCTGGGCACAAATATACCCTTACCCTTAAATATATACAAATGTACTCTTACAGCTCTCTTTTTCCAGATGCTTTGCATCAGCTGTTGTGCAAGAAGGTAAACTCTTTCTGGTATCGCTCACTGAAGAACTCCCAGACGTTTCGGTCAGCTTTGCACATCTTCTTGCAGTATAACAGGAAATTTGCTTAAAGGATTTGAATTAAACCCTGAACATTTGTTGCATTCTTTCCTACATCTTACTTGAATGAGGAAGATGTGAGGTCAGTTTAATGGGAATACAAATTTAACTCACTTTCTTCTTAAAAACTCTCCTCATTTTAGAGCTTTTGTTTTTGCACAATTGATATCAGTTCCCCTTTCTTAGTGAAAGACACTGAATATGTAATTTTGAGTCTTTGCTCCAGTAAGTTTGTATGAATAACAGAGCCCAAATATGAATTAGAAATAATTTCAAGTGAAGATCGGAACAATTTCTTTTAAATGCAAAATGGTATCGTTACTTAGGTTAGAGAAGAGTTTTCTAAAGGGTCAGAGACTTATCTTGTCAAGTATTCAAAAGATATAAAATTATTTAGGTGTATAGAGTTGAAACCGGTCAGTTATTTTCTAGAGAACAAAATAGATTAAGAAGCATGAAAAGTAAAATCAGTAGCTGATAAAAATATTTATAAAAATACTATGAAATAGTTTCTTCTCCGATTCTTTTGCAGTCAAAATGTGTTTATAGAAGTAAACTGCTTGGAAAAAATCCCTTCAAATATATATATTTTTACATCAGAAGAAACAGCAACTAGCAAAAATTTTGCATGCAAAACATGATTTGGAACACAAAACAGTATAAATCATATTAAGATGTTGCTGCATAACGGACATTAAGGTATATGAAAGTCTGAAAGGTGAAATGTTGGACAGTCTGAAAAATCATTTCCTTTTATGGAAAATAATATCATGACTGTGATTCTTCCACTGATTAATCCAAAATCAAAACTTAAAAGGAAATTGAATCCAAAAGTCTGATAAAGTTCTGTGAGGGCTTCTGACATGGTTTCCTACAAAGTAAAAAGACCTAGACAAGAACCTGTGAGCTGTATTCATCAGTAGCCATTGGGGAATGTGCAAAGATTTATCATCAAAAAGCATTTTGTTAGATCTGTCTTAGAAATTGTCAGAGGAAGGTTTCTCTGTCACGAGAACATGATTCATAACACCGCTGCTAACTTGAATGGAGCTAGAGTTGTTCCGTATTTAACACTGCCACTGTGGAGTTAGATAAAATTCTCAGCTAGAGAAATTTATCTAACTTCTATTACCTAAAAGAAAGTATTTATTTAATCTAAGCTATCAATTTACATTTAAAAAAATACTTTTAGGTAATTTTAGATATGTATTTTCTATGTATAACAACTCAATTTAGAATAAAGTGCTTAGAATTGCACTATATATTTGTATCATACCAGCAAACTTAATTTGGATTGCTTTGAAATAATCAAAGATGATACAGTTTTGGAAAAGGTATCATGCTTACCCCGTCCAAATGTTACTTTCAAAAGTAATCAAAGTTTTCATGCAGTCAGAAGATAGCTGAAATAAAAATCCTGAGATGAATCACAGTTTAGAAATCCTTCAGTCAACCTCATATGCTTACTCCCAGATGACATTGATTCTTCTTCATTAGCAAAGGAAAAAATTCAAACTAACCGTGTCCTGTTTTACACACCAGACATTATGTCCAGATTTCTTTTAATTTGTCAAAAATTCCAGTTTAGCCAAATTTCTGCTCCAAATACACAGAAATACTAGGAAATAAAACTTAGATCTGGTTAACTTACATATTAAAAGCTATTAAGAAGCATTTTCCCTGCCCATTTCCCCTTGTGAATAAAATTTTCTCTCAAGATGTACTGTCATAAAATGTTTCTTTTCCAGAAGACTTTAGATTAAATTTCATTAAGTCTGAGATTCACCTTCAGGCAGCTTTCTTAACCCTTCCTCAGCAATTATATCTAAAGCTACCTGCAGCATTCCTTCCACATTAGTGAAGTCTAACAAAGAGTGCTGGTGGCAGTGTGGAAGCTCTAAACCCATCGTTTAGATCTTTTTTCAAATTCTTTGCTCTCTTGTAAGGAATCAAGATTTAGCCAAAATAAAAAACTGTGAAGTTTCTTGTAACTAGCAGTTTTGAGGTGATTGCTTGTGCAAATCCACCCACAACTGACTTGTGTCACCACTTTTGGATATTACATGTAGTGTCAAGAAACTCAGTGTTTTATATCCCACTTCTCTTGGTGGCCAAAACAGGAAGGACGCACAGTACCTATGCATAATAGCAGAGATATGGACTGTGTGACTACAGCACAAGACAGTCGGCTTGCAAGAGCAGTTGCCTTCAGGAACTTTAGATGAAGAACAGTGTGCTGCTTTTATTATTAATATTATTATTATTATTATTATTATTATTATGCAGCATCAGTATTAAGTATCATCTTGTATCACTATTAAGTATCATCTTTTACCTTTTCATACCTGCTTGCTTTGCTTTTTTCTCATGAAACACCTTGTATCCTCTCATCCTCAGAAGGTTGTGATCTTACCACCTCTAATTCCTTTCCAGCTCCCAGCTATCTCCCACCCATGGTTATCAGTGTTTTTACACTGCGAGCTAATGAATAGCTCTGCAGGTAACTGGCTTCAAAGCTGACAGCGTGTGCCAAAAGAGTAAATATGCTTCTCAGTCAAGCCAAGGAAGCAGTTGGCAAGGTCTAAGCTTTCCAAATAGCTTTGATCCAGCACTTGCAGCTTCATCTGTGGGTAAAGGTTGACTAATAAGAAACTGGAATAGCTGGGAGAGAAGTGGTCTTTCCTAAGACTTAGGAGAAGACGACAGTATTCTTATGAGGAAAGGAATGATATTCCAAAGGAAGAGAAAGACTAGTCAAGGGAAATATTTAAATAGCATAGACAGCATAAATAACAAAAAACAAAGAAGTACAGAATAATTTAGGTTAGGAAAGACCCCTAAGATCATTGAGTTCAACTGTTATCCTAATACTGACAAGTCCACCACTAAACCACATCCCTAAGCATCACATCTACGCAACTTTTAAATACCTCCAAGGATGTTGACTCAACCATTTCCCTGGGCAGCCTGTTCCAGTACTTGATAAAAGTTTTGGTGAAGAAATTTTTCCTAATATCCAATCTAAACATCCCCTGAAGCTATTTCTTCTTGTTCTATCACTTGTTACTTGGGAGAAGAGACCAACACCCTACCTGGTTACAACTTCCTTTCAGATAGTTGTAGAGAGTGATGGGGCCTCCTCTCAACCTCCTTTTCTCCAGACTGAACTCCAGTTCCCTCAGACACTTCTCAAAAGACTTGTGCTCCAGACCCTTCAACAGCTTCATTGCCCTTCTTTGGATGCACTTCTCTTCACTCCTTCTCCTTCCTGTAGAGAAGGGCCCAAAACTCAACACAGTACTAGAGGTGTGGCCTCACCAGTGCCAAGTACAGGGGCAAAATCATGTCCCTCATCCTGCTGGCCACACAATTTCTGATACAACCCAGGATGCTGTTGGCCTTCCACCTGGACACACTGCTGGTTTATGTTCAGATGGCTGCCAACCAACACCCCCAGGTCCTTTTCTGACAGGCAGCTTACCAGCCACTCTTCCCCAGTGCTGTAGCTTTGCATGGGGTTGTTGTGACCCAAGTGTAGGACCTGGCACTGAGCCTTGTTGAACCTCATACAGTTGGCTTTGACCCATCAATCCAGTCTGTCCAGATCCTTCTGTAGAGTTTCCTGCCCTTGATGTTGTCTGTAGATGTACTGAACATGCACTCAATACCCTTGCCCACATCATTGATAAAGATATTAAAGAGAACTGGCACCAGTACTGAGCCCTGGGGAATACCACTTGTGACAAGCTGCCACCTGGGCTTAAATCCATTCATCACAACTCTTGGGTCCAGCTATCCTTCCAGCAAAGTATATGTCCTTCCAAGCCACAAGCAGCCAGTTTCTCCAAGAGAAATGCTGTGGAAATGGTGTCAAAGGCTTTACTAAAGGTCAGGTAACAGCCAACGACATTCACAGCCTTTCCCTCATTTGCTAAGTGTGTCACCTTGTCATAGGAGGAGATCAGTTTGGTTAAGCAGGACCTGCCTTTTACAATCCCATGATAACTGGACCTGATCACCTGGTTGTCCTGTATGTGCTGTGTGTGGGCACTCAAGATACCTTCTCCATAACTTTCCCCAGCACCTAGGTCAGACTGACAGGTCTGCAGTTTTCTGGATCCTTCTTCTGGCCTTTCTTGCAGGTGGATGTCACATTTCCTGAACTCTAATCAACTGTGACCTCCCTGGTTATCCAGGACTACTGATAAATGATGTAAAGTGGCTTGGTGAGCACTTCTGCCCACTCCTTAAGTACCCTTGGTTGGATGCCATCTGGCCCCATAGACTTGTGTGTGTCTAAGTGGTTTAACAGGTGGTTAATCATTTCCCCTTGGATTACAGGGGCTTCATTCCACTCCCAGTCTTTGTCTTCCAACTCAGGGGTCTTTGCACCTGGAGAACAGCTGGTCTTACTATTAAAGAATGAGGCAAAGGCATTAAGTCCATTTTTCCCACATCCAACAAAGGATGGAGATTGTCTTTAGCCCTCCTTTTGTTGCTAATGCATTTATAGAAACATTTTCTATTGTATTTAATGGCAGTAGCCATCAAAGCCAAATCTGGGCTTTGGGTCTTCCAGTTTTCTCCCTGAATAACCTCACAGCATCCTTGTAATCCTCTTGAGTAGCATGTCCCTTCTTCCAAAGTCATAAGCTCTCTTTTTTTCCCCTGAATTCAGCTCTCTGTTCAGCCAGGCCAGTCTTCCTCCTTGCCCGCTTGTCTATCAAAGCTCCTGCACCTTTAAGATTTCCTCCTTGAAGAATGTTCAGCCTTCCTGGACTCCTTTGCCCTTCAGGACTGCCTCTCAAGGGACTCTTAACTAATTTCCTAAACAGGCCAAAGTCTGCCCTTTGGAAGTCCAAGGTGGCAGTTCCACAGACCTCCCTTCTTTCTTATCCAAGAATCAAAACCTATTGTTTCATGGTCACTGTGCCCAAGATTGCCTCCAACCATCATCCACAAGTCCTTCTTTTTCACAAGGAACAGGTTCAGCCTTCCCTAGTTGGGTCACTGGCCAGCTGTGTCAGGAAGTTGTCTTCCAAACACTCCAGGAACCTCATGGACTTATTTCCAGCAGACGTCTGGTAAGTTGAAGTCCCCCACAAGAACAAGGGATAGTGATTGTGAGACTTCTCCCAGCTGTTTATAGAATATTTCATCTGCCTCGTCATTCTGGTTGGGTAGTCAGTAACAGACTCCCGCTATGATATCTGCCTTTCAAGTAAAAACTTGAAAAGAATGATGGAAAAGAAGGATAATAAGATCTGCAAAAGAAAGTCTTCATAAACAATGGCAGATTTGAAAGTCATTTATCTGGCATATCTAGCTGAGCAAGTATTGAAGGAAAGTTCTTTGCAATTATATGCTTTAATTTGACGTCAAATTTTACTTGATTTTTTAAAATAAGTGTTGGGTAAATTTGGAGTATTAATTATTTACTCATCATTTCAACTTCTTTCAGAACTGATAGTACTGTAGAGTTCAGTAAATAATCATGTGAATCTTTCTCACAAAGACTCTCTTGCTATTAATAGTATATAGGCCATGTGCGTACCTGAAATACAGCTTCTCTAGCATACATAGTCCAAAGAGGCACTTGTATTTAAACATGGGCAGAATAATCAGCAAAGCTTAATCCACAGCATGCTGCAGTTTTGTAGGGCTTTATCCAGCAGTTGTTAAGGAGAACCAGTCTGGCTGCTCACTCCAAGATATTTTGCTAGTCTAATGGCAGTCTTGAAAGGAAGACAACAGAGACTTTTTTTAATGATACTCCTAGTAGTGAGGGTAGAGAACTGTTGTTTATGAAAGGGAAGAGTAGGTACCATTGGGCAGAAGGACAAAGGGTGATGGACTGTTTCTAAATCTCAGAAGTGTAACACTGGATCTATCACTTTTAACAAATAGCAAATAACAAGGTGATAACTTGCAAATTCCATCTCACACAGACATTATATTTTTAGTCTGGATGTTGTTCAGGTTTGAAGACAAAAAGGTATTTCAGAAGAAAACTATCCTGCCTTGTACATTTAGTATTCGATAAGGGGGCTTTTTTCCTAAATACATCTATTCCTTGTATGCTTTGGCATTTCAAACCGCATTGGCTAGTGCCTCTGAAAATAAACAAAGGTTTTCATCTGAAGCCAGAGGTTTCTGAATGCCTCACGGAAGTGTTTTCATCCCATCTGTCACACTGTGCAGTTGCCAAAATCTGTTGTGACAAATCACAGCTCTGAAGGTAGATTAGCAGACATTTATCATCTTTCTTTGAGAAAAAGAAAACACAAATGTACCTGAGCTTATTGTTTCATTCACTGAATCCTACTCTCCTAGGGTGTATCACTTAAATCTCCTTTTGGATTTTCCCCCTGACAGAATTTCACAGAGCAAACATGAACAGAGTGTGTACGGAAATAACATAAAGGAATAACTTTCAGTTTGGATGACTTTCTGGGGTCAGAAATTGAAACTTCTTTTGCTGAAAAGTGGGATTAGAGTGGTTGTTTATTTTTGTGTTGTCATTTCCCCCTGAGTAACTGTAATTTTTTTTGAATCTAAAAAAATGCCACCAAAAAGAGTATTGAAATGTTGGATAAACAGGCACCCTTCTTTGCAAATAAATAGAAGAAATGATACAACTCTTTTTTCTGAAGTTACAGAACTAAACAAATAGGACCTACCACCCAAAATGCATGCCATATGCAATCTGAGTGGAAGCTGAACTGTGTAGAAGATGGCTTTCAATAGACTCAAAATGCAGCCACAGGGCATGGGTACCAGACAATGGAGGACTCTGTGTATGAGTCCGTATATGAGCAAAAACAGACAAAAAGAGGTAGTCAAAACCTAAAAATGGACCTAGAAAAATATTAAGAATATAATCTTGAAAAAAACCTCAACAAAATAAGAAAGAGTAAAAATTAGAAATTGGGGGCAGAATGCATACATTGTCTATAATGAAGATGGAATCAAATAACATGTTCTGCCATTATTTTTTTCTCCAAGGAGAGGCAACCCATAAGGCTTCAAAACTGGCTGATCTTTTGCATCAAAAAGCCTAATGATATGCTGATTAGTTGGTATTTCCTTCCAATTCAATTACAGGTTTCTGAGAAAAATACCCAAAAGAATTTATGTGTTCTGCTCTTGCTCTGCCTAATTCTGATGAGGTTTATCACAGAAGATGAAAAATAACTTGAAAAGATCATGACTAACACCCATCATTCTTTTGATAGACATGTATGTGATTTTCTCGATATATGGAGCAATATACACAGTAGAAAAGGCTCCTGCTGTTTGTTTATTGTTCTTGCATATATTCCTACATCTTTACATAAAAACATCAGGCTGAAGGCACGTGTCCAGTTGTTTCAGGTGCAGAGACTGATACTTATAGAGTGAGAGAGTTTATTCTAGGATCTTGAGCTCAACAAAGTTTTGCCTCCTACTGGTATTAGACTGTACCTCATTACAGAATCTGTTATTCTGTGGACATTACTCATAATCATCAACCCAGAGGTTTAGACCAATGTATTTTAAAGAAATGTTCTGAATCTACACACATTTCCAATGGAGGTATAAAATCCTTTTATTGTTAATTTGTACATACAATACCTTTGCACCTTGTAGGTGCTTTTTGTGATCCTTTAAGAAGTAATGTGATTTGTAATCCCTTCTGTGATCTGCCTAGAACAAGTTTATGCCTGCTATTTTGACTACGATATCTGAAGAAATAAAATATGCGAATAACAGATAAGGTGCTAAAACTTCAGTTCGCTTGAATCATTTGTATTTACAAAAGTTAAAATCCTTCCCATCTTTTAGAATAAACATTCTCAAGTCAGCATGGTTTTTCATAGGCTTTTCATCTGTACACGCAGATATATGAAGAAAAAAATGCAGTTTCACATATCAAATTATTTTCCAGAAATAAGGATGAGCCATAAAATCTATAAACACAGTAAGAGCAAACAGCCCACTGTATCAAACCAATTAATTGCCAGAAGCAGACATAATACTGTATCTTATGGGAAAGTAGTATTTGCATTTTCCATAAAGCAGATGATGATGCATTCATGCTTTAAAATCAGTGGCAACTCTGCCTTTGATTTTATTTGGAAATCCCTCCTGTGCATGGCACCATCCATTCCATACAAAGTTGGTGGGATACCAAAGAGACAGTCTGCTTTCTAACTTGTAATACAAAAGTGCTGAGCATCAAATTCTGTTCTTTCTGTGTAACTGTGGGACTGCTCAGATGGAGCCACTGAATTATTAAGGGCTTACATGAACATAACTGAAAGTGGGATCTAGCCTAAAGGGTTTTTTGACTGTAGAAAGTACATTCATCCTTGAAGCTGTTGGGTGATATTGTGGGGTTTTTTTAATATGAACATTTGATTAATTAATTCATAATGTGTGATAGGTGCTGTGATGGAAGAAGTCAGAGTTGCTCTGATCTCTTGCCAAAGTTTTTGAGAGGTTTATGCTTCTGCTAGCAATGTTCATTCAGTATACCAGATACTGCATCAGTTCTATAAAAGCGTATGGCTGTTCCAAGCATGCACAGAAATTACTTTGCTCCTTAAAAAAGTGTTCTCCAGGTCCACAGAGGTTTAAGAAGTTTTCTCATTATTTGGTGTGATAATGTAGCTCTTCCTGCTCTCTCTTTCTGTTGTCATTGGCTCTGCATATGGGAGCAAGTTTTAAGGTGTGGAGGCATGCCTACTGCCACCCAGAGATTGTCCAGAAGACCAAAAGAACAGTTTTCTGCAGCAGGATAATTCCTCTCCATCTCCCTCCTCTCTCCTCCAATTCAGCTGTTGATTAGCCTCTCTGAGATTATCATAATAGAGTTTTAGTCATTCTATTAGCTTTGTGACATAGGAAGAGCTTTTTAGGTACCAGTATACTAAAAGCTTTTAGCATTATCACTGCACACTTACATTAAAGGAAGAATTTAACCAGCTGAGAAGTTTCCCATTCGCATGTTTAAGGTGTGAAGTGCACCACACACTTTACTACACAGATCCTATGAAACAGAGACCTACAACTCTAAATAGCAGATGTTGCCTATATGATAAAAATACAACCTTTATTTCTCCTTTAGACAATAGACAAGTTATTTTCACTGTTTAACCAATATGAACATAGTATCTGGACTTTTAAGATCTTCCAAGACTGTTGGTGTACTCACTGGAAATCTCAATTTAATCACATCAGATGAAACAAAAAATCTGTGTTTTTTTCAAAGCTTTTTTGTTGTTTGGGGTTGTTTTCCTATTTATTTGCATATCCTGAATGTTTTGTGTTGCCAGCTCCAAAAATTCCTGTTACATGTCTAAAATATCTATGTGTAAGAAAAGTTGCCCGATTAAATTGATCAGTACAAACAATGCTTCTTCTGAAGCCTTGGAGGACCTTTAGGATGTAGCCTATGAGTCATCTCACTTGGATCAATTTTAAACCCTAAAGCAGCATCAACCTCCCATCCTCCCTGTTACAGTCAGTTCATGCTAACAGGAGATGCCTTTTTTGCTGCCTTTGGTCAGGATCTCTGTACATTTTATGACATTAAGACAGAATCTGGTCCCTCCACTTGCAGCATACATCCATTTCCTAAACCATCATCCCACAAACATTTGTATAACCTGTGGATGCATGAATTAATCCAGCCATTGGAAACTCCCCACAAGCCCCATTTTATCAGATTTCCAGCCAAGGAGATTTAAGGGAGATTTCAAGAAGATTTTATGTTCAGTCTTGAATTTCATGAGTGTAAGAATAGTGATTGCCTGTAATTAATATTTTATAGAGAATGTTTTCAAGCGCTTTGCAGTGGGAAACTATTAAAATGCTATATAGCACAATATGGCCTGAAACAATTTTAATTGTGCTATATAGTAAAGATGGTTTCAGGCCATATTTACTCCCATAGTGGCTGCCTTATGAAATAGACGCTTCTCCACTTCATGAAAAAACATATGAAATTAGGAAAATTGTAAATTTAGAAGAACATATTGGATATTAGAACAGTGAAATTACCAAATATATATTTACTTACCACCACCTATACTTTTCTTAATGAGCAGAAGCAATCAGAGAAAAAAGCACTGACTTACCAAAAATTATTCTCTTTGGGGTGTTATTGCGTGAGTGATACTGTCCTACATGCCATGAGCAATATATTAATTTAGGTCATCTTGAAAGTGAGCATCTATAACTCCCTATCAGCATTTTCCAGCTTAGGCAGGAAAGGGGAACATCTTTCTGGTTCTGCTAGTGAATTTTCAACACTAGAAAAAGAACTCTAATTAGATCCACACGTACTGTATTTGGGCAACATTGTGGGAGTGCAATTCAAAGCTGTGTGTGACTCCTGGAGGGTAAGAGATCCATACCTGTAATCTGCTTATACTTTGGGAACTGGAAAACCTCAAGTCCATAGCACCACTGAGGCAGCAGGGCTTCCCTGTCTCAGCAAAATGAGCTGTAATTCCATCCTTGTCCATGCTCCTTCCATTGTTCCTCACTGTGAGATTCCAGGAGAACCTCAGAGGACAGCATCTTGCATTGCCCGTGACAGGGCAGTTCACTAGGGAAGGCTTTCGGTGTTTTCACCCACGAGAAAAAAAATGAGATGCACCCCTTGTTAGCAGCATGTCTTAAGAATTATGGAGATATAAACCTTTGCAGAACTTCAAGAGACTGTAAGAGCTAAGAGGCTCAAGTATGGGAAACATTCATTGTAAAGCCAAGAACTGACCAGCAGTACTTCATGAAGAGCTTTCTAGAAAGAAGTAACGAAACAGCAGACCCCTAAACAAGAATGACATTTCAATACAGTATTTCATCTCTGTACCTGAAGATATCTTAAAATAATCTGTATTTCTATGGCACTGAATTTTCTTAGGAATTAAATATAATTTCTGTATTAATGTTTTCCTTTTTAATATTTGTTTTAATCTGTTTCAAGCTTCCCTCTTCTTGCTTCCAGTTTGGCAGCTTCCAGATGACAGCATAAATATGCATTTATCGTTAAAATTCAGCTAAAAATTCAAACCATATTGCCTTAAAATATGTAATCTGGTATGGCAGAATCTCTCTTCAAGCTTCACAGGTATTTTCTTAGGCAGGAAAAATAAAATCCACAAGGACTTGTTCTGTTGTGGAACAGTTGACAGCTTGCATTAGTAGTGAAGAGATCAAGACACTAAAAGATGATCTGGAAGTTGGTACTGAAAATTATACATAATTTGAATTACTTTAATTTTAGTACAACCAATGCTTATTTTGTCCAACTAACCTTCAGAAAGTGTTTATCTTAATCATATGAAAATCTGAATATTGTATGAATGCATAGGCTTTTCATAAAAAATTAAGTAAAAAACCAGCATTGACTTAGCAAATCATGTCATGCATCTAAATAGAACATCTTTTGAAATATGTGTGAAATAAAACATATAGTAACATAGTTGGTATTTAGTCACTTCTTGATTACCTGAAGCATGGTAAGTAAGACTTGGAGAAGTATCTATTATTCTTTGGGGAAATTGTGCTTTGTGCTGGTTCCCAGCAGCTGGGACACTGACAAACTCCTTGAAGCACTGAATGCAACAAATTGTGCACAGACTTTTCAAGGAAATATTTGAAAAGAATTGTGGCCAAACTGGTGAAAGTTTCCTCAAGAATTCCTCAATACATGGTGCAATTTGAGGAAAACAACCCAACCTCTTACCAGAAAACCTACTTGTCATTCAGGTTTTCATTGATTTTAGCTATGGGCTTGTTCGAAGTTTAACTAGCTGCTACTCTCTCCATTAATTCATGATCTGTATCTCCTTGTAGGATTGGTGGAGCTGTGCCAACAGTCTTCTCCTATTTTTCGGAAGTGCTTGCTCGAGAGAAACGAGGTGAACACTTGAGTTGGCTCTGTATGTTTTGGATGATCGGCGGCATCTACGCTTCTGCAATGGCTTGGGCAATAATTCCTCATTATGGTAGGAAAAACATCTTCTAATTTGTAGCTCTTCTAGTAGGAAAGTAAAGCTCTTGGGAGTATAAAGAGGTGATTTCATGTCTGTTCTCAAAATACTGACCCTGCTGAAAAAATTGATTACTTTGGGTGAAAATAATGAGAATGGGTTGTACCCTAAATAACAAACAGTATATTGAAAGATGCAAAAATTAGACAATGACGATATTTAGTGAGATTCTTTAAATCACTGAAAACGTGGACACATGGAAATTCAATAGGTGGTGGTGTTGAATCTGGAAGAAATGGGTAATGTCAATACTGGTTTCAGAGAAAATAAATTTTTAATTCCTGGATGTCAAATTTGTATTAGCTTTGTTTATTTGATACAGGGATAAAAAGTCAATTACACATTTTTGAGAAGGAAGAGGAAGGACGTATTTTAACATTTGCAGTGCTAGTTCTGAATATAAAGCTGTGCTGAAAGTTTCATTCTTAGTAGATCTTTTTAGTGGTATAGAAATAAAGAAATTGAACGGAGTGCTCTTAAAGGCTGTAGGGGTGCCTGAGAGCAGACAAGACAGGAACCTCGCAGTGGTTGAAGTTATACACACATGCAATATAAGCCACTTTACGAAAGAGCTCTTCACTGCCTTGACATGGTTAAACATTATGTGGCACTACAGATTCAATTCTTAGTCTCTTGGGCTTGCCTTTTAGAAGAGTTAAGTGCTCATGGGTCTCTGGGGTTGCCGAGACTGCTCAGGGGTTCTTAAAAATCAGCCTCCGCAAGCAGTTCTCCCTGGCACTTCTCAAGACAAGCAAAGCAGCATTGTGAGTTAGCTGGCATCCAAAGCAGCTTTCTTCAGCCAAGCAGTGAGGTTTATCACAGTTGGATTGTGGAAGAGAGGACAACTTCATAGGTTTGCCCAAAGGGATTGGAACATTTAGCAAGCAGTAATGTCCAGAAATAAACTATCATCATGCAGACTAATCAAATATCTAGACTATTGCATAAAAATTAATTTTAGAAGTCAGTACACGCAACCTTAATCTATGTCTTCAACCTTGCCTTTTGGCTTTGAATTGCTGGAATTAAAGAGAGGGATTTATGCTGACAAGGCACAATGTGGATAATTTTTTTTCCCAATTAGTAAATTGCTCTGGATGTTAAGTCCTTTTACGCTTTCCTATGGATTTTTATTTTCTTAATCTTTCAATGGAAAATGCAAACATTATGACAGACTGATTTACACAGGTGTCTAATTTCATTGTAGACGTTATAAATAACTCAATAACCTTTACTGAGGTGCTTTTAAAATGTCACATAGCAGTGTATCTCAATGAATAATAATACACTTCCATATAAAGCAGTGGCATTAGAGAGAGGGGTTTTTTTCTTTCTTTACCAGTGGAAGAATATCAGCAACAAAAAGCCACACCACCCTGATTTTTATTTTTTTTTTTTTTTCTGTGTGTGTCTTTCTGTAAAGTTATTTATAACATCATTTATGACAAAATAACTTTTCTCCAAATCACTTCCAGTCCTTCTCATCATTCACATCTCCACTGACCAGGGAGTAAAACATAATTATAGACAAAGAGGCCTACCCACTTCTAAGCCTAGTTTATATAGTGCATAGCGATTTCTGAGCTCTCTGCTTCTCACAGGAGGAGTAAGCAGAGTTGATTTTTCCCAGCAGAACTCAGAAGTTACTCAATGGCAGTGAATGAAGTTGCATCTGTTGAAAAGCTATAAACTGTCATTGAGCATAGTGGAATTATTGTTACATGAATAGAATAATATCAGGCCAACAGAGTAGAATAATTTGGTAGATTTTCTCTCTCTCTCTCTCTTTTGCAAATTTATTCCTTTCATTTGTACTGCCTCTTATATAAGGCACTTAAAAGTCCTAGATTCACAGCCAGGATGCATTATTTAGCCCAAGGCAGCCACTGAAGCTATCTACACAAGTTTACCAGTGGAACATTTAGGTCTATCTTTCTGCGAGAAAACAAAAATTACATTCTCTGTATATAATAGTTTATCTCTGTTTCTGTTGAAGCAGCACACGAGTGTCTGAAAACTGAATAACACTCTGAAGCACAAAATAAAAGGAAGCTAACAGTTGCCGTGGCATCAGCCTATTGTTAAGAGAGGAATCATCATGATGTAGTCCTGAAGTGACCATATATAGAAAGGCTAATATAATCTGGAAGACAAGCATCTCTGTCTCAGGGCTTCTGGAATTCAATAGCTGTTGGCTTTTGTTTAAAAATTGAAAATGGATGTAGAATTACTCAGGGTCTCCAAAAGAGGCGTTCAGGTCATGGGGAACCTATTATAAGAAACATCTGTAGAGAAATGCTTCTAATTGCTGCCAATTAACAGAGTCCTAGATTAGGCTGTTACAAAGAAATTGCTTTATGCACTATGTAGGATAGTGGTAGCACAGGCTGGATAGGAAGAATAATTACCAATTTATAAATAATTTTTCAAGTGCAATTTTAAATTTAGCATCATGTTTCAAGGTAGGTAAGTTCAAAGACTGTCAAATGCATGAAGTGCATATTATAATATTCTTTGAAAAGTTCAGATTATGCATTAGTCTTAAAATAGGAATAAAGAAGAATTATGCTAGTTTTTCTAGCTATTTTTACCCTTTAATAATTTTTTTTTAAATTGTAAAATTATGAGTTCTAAATAAAACCAACAAAACCCCCCCAAAACAAAAAGAAAACATGTTGCCTGCCATACACATATATTATCTTAAAAATCAGTCTGATTTTTATTGTACCATGTCTCCAAACTAAAATTCAGTGTAAGGTGGATAAAGATTCTAGTGTATTTTGGTATTCTGTATAGTTCTGTGTTTTGCATACTTGATGTATGTAAGTCTTTTCTGGCTTATAAACTACCAAAAAAAATAAAACCCAAACAAACAAACAACCAAACAAAAAACCCAACACATCAGAAATTTGAAATACTCCCAAGAGTGTTTTGCTTAGTGACAGACAAATATTGACCTCATTGATTTGTAAATCTATTCCCAAACAAGAAGGGGAAGCATAGATGAAAAGAAATAAAATTGCCAGGCAGAGAACAGGATGATGCAGGTATTGAGGCTGCTACAGCGCAAGCTGCATTTGAAATCTGAAGCTTTCCCCACACTCTAACCCCTCCAGTGCTGGTATTTACCAGGGGAGAGAAGAGAAAACAACATCAAACGGCTTTAGTGAACAAATCTCCAAGGCATGATCAGAGGTAGAGACATTACTTCTGTATATATCCATCAAATTCCAATTAAATTAGGCTAGATTATTCACTAGATGACTGCAAAATTAATAACACAGAATCAAGAAAATAAGAAGCATACAACTTTCTAACACACTCAATGCAAAAAGCAAATTGAAATCTTTATTCTAAATATTCTATTAAGACCAGTGTAATCACATTGCATAACACATCTTCATCTAAACTATTAATTTTTATCAGTAGAGTCTTTTCACCATTTAATTGAGGATCGGCTTCTTGGGTTCATGAGAGGTATTTAGCACCATCCAGGGAACACAAAATAGGAGGAGAAAGATGTGCAATAAGAAATCTGAGGAAAAAGCATTCAATTTCAGAATTTAAGATTTCTTGCCTTGCTGTAATGTGTGTCTCCATGTGCAATAGGTGAGTATTATCTTGTTCAAAACTTAAGCAAAGTTTTCCATTGCATCTACAAATAACTGGTATTTTATCTGGTGGCTGAATGGAGACAAGTTACAAATTATATTTCTACTCCAGTCATTAGAATTTTACTAAACTAAAGAAAGCAATTTTTTTTCTGTTTGGTGGTGTGGTTTTGGTGGGGTTTTTTTTAAGGAGAATAACTTTTTTACCATAACAGAGAACTTAAAAATACAAACATGGAAGTGTCCAAACAAGAGAGTCATACTTGACCATTTGACTTACAAAACATTGCATTCAAAAGATCAGTGATAACTTCTATTTTTAAAATGTTTGATTATGTTTCCTACTGGAAATTTTGTATTCTTTTCCTGGTTTGTAAAGTATAGTTACTCCTACTTTTCTCTGAAAATCTCTGGTTTTTACTTTTCTCCTGCCAATATCCTTAAAGGAGTTAAAATGGCAGAAACTAGGATTTAGCTCAGAAAAGCAGTTATGTTTACATACCAGTGTAATAAAATACTAAAATAAACTGCCAAATAGAGTTACAAAATTTCAATTACTGGAGGTTTTTAGGGGCACATCAAACCACAGCCTGTTCTTAATAGTTTAGGACCATGATAAATTCCTGAAACCTACTGCTGGAGACCTGTTACCCATTCTTAATTCTACTTTCCATAAGTGGGTAGTCTTTTCATAGGCACAGATGCACGTAAATGGCTTCTATTTCTGAGTAGAACTGTGATTAGAGCCTGTTTTTCTTTTAAGGGGCTTGTAAAAACGTTTCTCAGTCTATAACAGAAGGCTGTTAAAGGGAAGCAGAACAATTCAACTGAAGAAGTTAACTTTACTGGCAGTCAAAAAGATTTTTTTTACTGCCTTTTTTGGTAGGTGCCTTGAGAGTAGTTTCTGTAGTGTTTTCTATTGTCATGCTTGCTTTGTTCATGTGTTACCCTTTTAGAGATAAAAAAGGTAAACATATCTTCAAAACCACAATAAAATTCCCCTCTGTGTGAAATCAGGGTGAACTATACTATAGTAAAACAAGCAAGAAGGTAAGCATAGCTGTGTGAGGAGATGGTGAGATACTGGCTCACTGTGCAGGTCAGTGTCAATGGAGGAGTTAATCTCGCAGCCTGCGACAGATTAAGCTGAGATGGCCTAACACTGAGTGGCAATGAAGTCACAAACACTGTAAAGGGTTTCTCAGCAGCGCATGGCAGCAGCAGTATTGGGATAGAATGTCCTATGCCAGTGCTGTGTGTTATCAGTGGGGTTATGGGCCATGATGAGTGCTTGATGAGTAATAAAAGCAGTAAACGATCTTAGGAGACATCCATCTTCCAAAACTTCCGATGAACAGAACTGGATCCTTTTGAGGGGTGGAAGCTGCATGTGCAGACATACAGAGATTTTAGTCTTGCCTGCTGGTCTCTTCCCATTAAGAGGAGACAAGAGTTTATTGCATTAGCAGAGTGGAGTCAAAAGGTTACACGCTTCTGTGGTGATGATTATTATTCCAAGATTAATGCCGTGGAACAGTTGTGCCCACGTACATAAATGTAACATGATATATGTTTCAGACATTAAAAGGAAAAAGTGGAGCTCTTTCTGTTTGTCAGCATTTATTTTTGTAGAAATTATAAGGTTAAAAAATGGCTTTGTTCCTAAAATAAAGGACTAGAAACCAGATTTTTTGCTAGCAGACTGCATAGGCTAATTTTTGTTCAACAGTAACCCATGAACTTGGGTTTCTCAAAGTCTAGGTCAGGATCATGCATGGATGGGTATAGAAAATTCTTGACTGTTTTGAAAAAATAGGGTCTTAAACTCTTCAGCACTTGCCTGTATGCCCTCTCCCCCATTAATTACTTTGTTGAGATTGCATGGATTAATATCTACAACTTATTTTTAGACACATTTTGCTCAGATCTATAAGCTTCAAATGTCAAAGTTGATGGTGATGCTCTAAATGAATGGCTGTTACTTTGACAGGTATCATTGCATTTCAAATATTTCTAGTAACGTTTCCAAATTCTGAAATATGTGTTAGAGGCAGGTCTGAGCATCAGAGGAACAGCTTAATTTCACTCATGGCTGTTTCATCAGTTGCTCTCAGCATTTCCGCAGCAACAAAGTGCCCAGCAGCTTATAAAGGTATTATAAATCATGGTTTCATCTTAGGGAAAGGATCACCAAGTTCTTTCTTCCACCCTTCCTTGGCTGTAGTTCCCAGATGGGAATGTGACTATATCTGATGCAGCTCACCCATTCAATCAAAAGACTGGGATGCGCTTACATGATTTATAATAAAAAGAACCACACTCGACTGATTTCATATTGCTGCATCACTGCAGTGACTGTGCCCAAAACAACCAGAGGAAGAAACTACAGTCCGTAGGCCTATCTACAGAGATGATTTACTGCAGTTCCTTGTACGTCAACACCTGATTAATGTGAACTGGAAACAGGAAAAACAGTTATGTGATGGCTGTTTGGTTTCCTTGTTCACAGCTGAAACATGCTGAAATAGAATGCCATTGATGATTTAGACATGCAAGAGGTGCATCAGTGATGTCTTTAATCTTGCAGAAGACAAATAAGAGAAAAAAATGATTAGCTGTAAAGGCAAAAGGAATAAACTGGTTATTGATGATAAGACAAAAAGTAATGTGCTAAAATTTCTGTCAAAGGGAGGTAGTATAGATAACAAAAAAGACTTTCTAATATTATTTATCTAAATAAAATTGCTATGGAAGTAGTGAAATCTCAGTCACTGAAAGTCTTTAAGAACATATTTTGAGAATACTTAAGGGCCATCGTTGATTATGGTTTGGAGCAAGTGGATACACTGGTTCTGTCCACCCCTGTTCTCAGGGAATTATGAAACAGAAACTGTTGCTCCAGAGGGTGCTGGGGTAGGTCAGAAAAGAGCAAATTAAGAGAACTAAGACAAAAGGAGGGGAAAGCATCAGAAATTAGAAGGGGGTGGGAGGGAGGACCAGCATTGGACATTCCCAATACGTAGGAAAATGCCTGTCTGTGAACCTATTCTAGCTGGCAGCTTCAAAAAGAAGACAGAACATTTCTCTGCTGAATAACCCTTCACTGGCAGAAAGAGAAAATAAAAATTGAGCCTTTTCTAATCTTGAAAATGCTGGACTCGATTTAAAAATATATTTTTCTTATTTTTCTCAAACCTTTCCCTAATAGTCTGCCTTTTTATGGTGGTTCAGAACAAATTTAAGATGTGGCAACAGCTATTTTAGAAAAAGCTGAGCCCAAGGCTTCATTTTCTATTACTCAGTAACTTCTGTTCTCTGCAGAAGATATCTGAATTTTATTAGTCATCCAGAACAAGAGAGATGCCAGAGAAGATGGCCTGGGGAAGAGCTGCATGTGTCCTTTCTCAGTTGTAAAAAGCCCATGAGTGCACTAATAAATCTGCAGAAATGTAAATCAATACATTTTAAAAAACCCCAAAACTTGGACGAAATGTTTGATTCAGATTTAAAAACCAAGAGTAGATCTTCAGTTTTGCCTTCTCCATACAATTGCATTTCTGATACAGAAATGAATCCATGAGTTCATGGGTAAATTAATCAATGAAAAATACTGTTGGAGATTTAAAAGGGGAAGATGGAGCTTTGTTAAGGTTGAACTGCATTTGCTACGAGACTGTGTCATGCTAAACAAATTGAATAGATCATACATAAAGGTATCTACTACTTAATGCAGCATCTGTTGAGCTGTTTTGTGTCCCACTAAGAGGCAAAATGATCCTGAATGTGCTTTGCCTCCTCCCATACTTAGTGTGCTTCCATTAATCTGGTATTCTGCAGGCTGAACCTATATCTATACTTTCTTAATCTGAGTTAATTAAAGTGGGTATGAGGCAATTTTAATGTTAACTTGAGTCATCAAATCCTATTTGTGAATTGTTCTTCATTTGAAATAATCCTATGAAATTAGATTATACTGAATGAGTATACTAAAAAGAAAATGAATCAATCTTCCTCTGTAGGAATAAGAATGACAACACAGCAGAATTTTGAACAGCTGCTTATGCAAATCCAGCTAGGAAAGCAAAACAAATAACTTTGTTTATCAGTTTGCTATTTTCTGTGCCCTAATGCAGGGTTTGATATGGTCATTTAAATGTTTATATTTGCAAGTGTTAGAAGCTTAAGTAGCTTTTAGCACATCTACTTAATGAGCACTGAAGATGCTCATTAGGGAGCTTCAAATATAACCTTCTCTTGGGCTCTTTAGGTTGACTGTGAAAGAGAAAATTTGTTTATTGAGAGATTCGCTAAAAAGCTAGCAAGTTGTTTTGTGAATAGAGAAGTTATGAGGTATGGTTTCCTAGGGGTTTTTCTCAATGTCCCTGTGAACCTGTCTAATTCTCTCCCTTCTTTCCCTATGTCCTTTGCAAGGCACCATGTCTGTACTTTAAATTTCTTCTTACTTTTTCCAGATCCTTTTCTGCTATAATGACTACAGTTTCCCTTTCCCAAGTCCAGCACTGTGCAGTAAGAAACACTTAGCTTCCCTTCCCCTCACCATGTTCCCTGCTGTGTTTCGGCACTGTCCAGTCTAGCTGGGCTCAGGGAGGAAGCAATGTATTTTGGCTTGGGTGCACCAGTGCCAGAACCAATGCATGTGGCCACAGACAAATCCAGCCCTCAGGCTGGCTGCAGCATCCCCAAGGGACCACTGACTTCTGACTTCTTCTGCCCTCTGATGGGGTCTCTCCCCTCTGCCTGGACAGTGCATTTCACAGCACTTTGGAGAATGCGATTTTCTTTGAGACTATCTCTTCCTGACAGATTTGATTGAAGGTCAATGGCTTTAAGGGATGCTCGTGGAGGAACTGACAGACAGATGAACTGTTGCCATGAACATCACTGTCTAATGCCATAAACATAATTTTCCACAGAAACCATAGTAATAGTCGATCATTCTTATGGTGTTAAAACAATGGCAACTTCTCAGCCTTAGTTTTAATGAAAACTCAGTTTCACACAATGAATTGGCCTTGAGTGTAAATTAAGAAAAGTTACATCCAGGTTACTGAAGCTGCCTTAGAAGTCTGGCCTGTGATCATGAGAAATCTCTGCAGTGTCAGGCGTATCATTTGCTTTTCACTTCTGGAAACAAGATTTTAATCTGGTGAGATTTCTTCTTTGTTCAAAATTTTAATGTTAAAATCCCTTGGGTTTGTGATTGGTCTGTAACACATGAAAAATACAGGTGATTTGTACAGATAGGTAAAAGAAGAAGTCACTAATCTTACTCTATGATTACTCAGATACATAAATATATCAATCTTCTCTGGACCACTGTATGACAGTACAAATTTGTCAGTGATACATCCATATTGTTTGCCTGGCTGATCAAACGCTCTGCTCTGAAGGAGTCAGTGATTGTCCTTTTAGTCCTTTTCACTTCAATAATATATTCTGCCTGTGCATTGGATGCATAACTGGAACATGTTTTTTTCAATTTACAGTGCAATTACGTTTAAAATAAAATTAATCATCAATTGCAGAATGCTATTGGTTTTCTTTTTCTGGAATTTTATACTTGTCCTCAAAAAAAAAAAAAATTAAATGTTGCATTTGAAAATCATGCCTAATTCAGTGAAAGTAATTCCATTGAGGTATCTTCAATTATCCATCCATATCTGAATATCGGAACACAGCATATGACTATATTCTTTCTGCTCATATTTATAAGGGAGGGAATTGTACAAATACATGGGAAAAACCCCTGTTCTACCTCTCCTCTAGCATTGATGTGCTTAATATACTCAAGATGGCTGTATTTTTACACTTCCCAAAGATGCCAGCAGAAAATAGTGTTAATATGAGCAAAGAGAAACAGCAAGATTTGGTAGTGAAGGCTCTGAGCTGAGGTTTCAGTTCCTGGTCTCTTCAGCTTTGACGCTGGCCAAGGTGAGGAGATGCTGCTTCCTACGAGTCTCAGTTCTTGTCTTGCTGTTTGAGTCTGCATGATCCTGTTTCCCATTTTTGGGGGAGACATTGAAACTTTTGGTCCCCCTCCAATTGTTTCCTGAAGTTAGAATTGCCATATAATAAAAAAATGAGGAAGAGATCAAGATACGGCTTTTAGATTGATTTACTTTCCCAAGAAACCTTATATATTTACATCTGATATAAGCACCTGATACCTTCATAGTATCTGGAAATTCTAGACTCTGTATGGAAGTCATGAAGCTTTATAAAAGAAAAACATAAAATACAATGCTCTTGTTGTTTAATATAATGTATTTTCCTTGTTCTCTTTGATAATTATATTTCAAACACAGCAACTGCCTCTCCATAGGTAAAATCCACCTCCCTCTCTGCCACCCTTTGGATACATCAGAACTGAGGATCATTAGTACTTTATTTGTAAGTGCAAATAATACTCCTGTGGGAAGTGTTTGACAAACGTTTGAATTCAAGACTTCTGACGTCTGGTTCACAGTTTGTACAGAAAAGCTCCACGTATTCAACTGACCTGGTTTGTTTAATTGATTGCTGTTAAAATATAAGGCAGTTCTTAGAATGCACTTCTGGCCTAATTATTTGATCACATAAACTGCCTGTTAGCCTATCTGTCTCTCTCTTGGTGATGGGATATTCCTCCTTTTTGTTTAAAATTTTAAAAACATGTAAGAGGTAAATTCAATAGCAAAAAAAAAAAAAAAAGGAAATGAGACTTTAAACACAGCACTGAAATGCTCATTTAAAACAGATTTTTCCTGCGACAATTTTCAAACAAATAAAATATAATAAAGTTAAATTTTTAAAGAGTTTCTTGAGCTGCATAGGTGTTCTGTTGGCGCACTGCAGCAGCAAGCAGAAGGTAAAACACGTATCACTGGTAAAAGACACGTCCTCTCTGTATTCTGCAGAAAATGTCTCAGCATTTCAATGATTGTTTTGTTTGTAACTTAAGCTAGATAAGAAGGCCCCATTTTCTTTTCATAGACTGCAGCGATTTATCGTGCCTTTTTCTGATTGTCTTTTTTGATTGATTGCTTCTCTTTTCTTCTTCACCCTGGGCCCATCATTTAAATATCCTTAGTGCAGATGCACATAAATCACTGGAAGTCCCAGACCAGGACAGGAACACTTACATTTTCAATTAGCTTCCCACACTTAACAGCTGCTGTTAGTAGTGTCTACAGCAACTTGTCACACCAAATATAACACAATTTGGGAGCTCAGAGCCATGGGTAGGCTGAGGAGGGCACCACGCAAAAATACATAGATATTATTCTATCTGTGCTATACACATTGTTTGGGCAACAATATAATCAGATGTTCTTGTAGACAAGTGTTTTCTTTCAAACTTGGTTCATAGGCAAAGAGCAGTTGGCAATTTTACATTGTCTCCCTATAAAAGCAGATTTTGTCTGTTGCTGATGATTTAATCTCATTGTACTCTTCAGCACTGTCCAAACAGATGTTTCAAACTTCATACACAAACCATTTTTCAATTCTAAATTAGGGCAGCACTAAGTATACATAGGAGACCAGAGTTAGAAATTGTAACAAAAAAATCACTGACCGTGATATTTTAAGCTCTGACAGCAGCTATTCTAACATGCACTCTCCCACACTTTCTTTTCTTTTCTTTTTTTTTTTTCCCATTAGTTGCATCTACTTGATCTGTCATCTCTAGAAAGCATGACATGGCCTTTTCTTCTTAGACTGATGAGCCTGTAAGTTATGACATCGTCAGAGTGATGGCCAGCAGATTTTACCTCTTTGTTTTGCAGATTGTGAAGTGCCTTCACTGAACAGCTGCACAGAGCCAGACCCAAGTGAGGACTTTGCAGAAGTGCATGAGTACATAAATCTCTGGGGCCATTGACTCAGTCAGCCAAACAGGCAGATCAATTATGTGCCACAGTGCCTGTAATGAGATTTTCAATGGTATCAGCTAAATATTAACCCTTGGTGGCCTACTCTGTGTTGGGGTATTTTTATATGTAATTAGAACATTGTCTTTCCAGTTTTTCAGTTTCTATTCCACTTTAGACTATGTTGTAAACTCAGTGTAATCAGTGAATAAGTCTTGCACTTACTGAAAAAATAAATTTAAATTTTTATGCTCATTTTTAATATGATTGTTAAGAAAATTCTTAAACCATTCTTCGATTCAGTTTTCTTTCCAGATGCTGCCAGATACTGCTGTGGTTTTCAGTAGTAAGGATTTCATAAAATCCTCTGGGCTATATGCCCATAAAAATAATTAAGACAAATAAGTCTTTCATCTGTAGGCCTCAGTTAGCCAGGTTGTATTCTACATACCAATTTGAAAAAAGTCCAGTGGTCATTAAATTCAGGAAGGATGCAAACCACTGACCTATTGCATCCAAGCACTACTTCTGATATTTTTTCCAACTCCATAGTATTACAAGGGAAGATTGTAAATGTATGCATAAAAGAACCTTACATCTAAGCATTTACAGCAAGTGTTGGTTTCCACACAGCTGAGGAGGTTGGCATATGAGTCCTGACATCTCTGCTTAGAAGTAGATGCCGATCTGTACCAGAAAGGTAAAATTTTCCAAATGCAATATAGATGGGGAAATGTGACAAAAGGAGCAATTTATAGGGAAAATAAACATGTGAGCTCTCGATTACAAGTCACAGGTCTTTTCAAGTCTTGCATGTGAACACTGGAAAAACTTGGCTTGCGTCCATCAACATTAATTTCTAGCAGTCTGGGGCAGTTTTTGTCTGTCATCAGTGCTCATAAGGGAAGTGCAGAACATTTTAGCCTGGAACATGCACATTTATTTACTTAATAATTTAAATTGCAACATGATGTTTCTTATTTTAAATTTCAGAAATACAAAATCAACATGTTTTAAGAGAGTTTTTTCTTTTCACTGATTTGTATTTTATAAAGTATGAGGTAGAGAGGAAGAAAGTGATTTGAGGATGTACAAGTAGAATGTTGTAGAAACATTGATTCAAGATCCAAGCATAAAATTACAGGTTTCCCCCGGAAAATTTTCAAAATCTACACAGGGGTTATAATGACTGAGGATATACACTTCCCAAATATAGTGGTATTTGCATTCAGAATGAAACCACATGAAAGTTATTCAGGTTTGACTCCTGGTAATAGGTGTCTGAAGTCTGGCAAAATGACTCAGTATGCAGACAAAACTCTTAATTATTACCAAAGTCAAGATACTGCAATTCTGTTTTAGAGTACTTTGACATTTGACAGGTTTCCAGCCATAGGACAGTGGGGCTGTGTTTGTACTCTGAATTGTTAAGGGACAAAATTGGATCCTGCATGGTGGTGGCCTGGTGGAGATGTTTCATGCATTTCTGGTATTACTCCATAGTTTGAGAATGCAAAAATCTAAGTGGCCAGAGCTAACCAAAGAGAAGTAGAGGACTGCAGGGTTGTCTCTACTCAACAGTTACACCCTTTGTTCCTTTCCTGTAAGTGGAATGCTTTGCTCTTAGCCCGTATTTTTGTGCAGTTTCTTGTTGATGGGTGCAACAAATAGTTTAAATCAGGGTATAAATCTTTGAAAGGCTTGCAGAGCTCTATGTGAGGATCCCATATCAGCTGAGCAGCTCTCCAGGGACAAGCAGGTACTAGAGAATGAAGCTAATTCTGTCAGGAGTGAGTTGCAGATATATCAAGAAACCATATAGAGGGGGTTGCACAAATGTGATGTTTATCCTTTCCCTCTCCCCTTATGGGGTGATAGTTCTGCATTTCATGTCAATGGCTTTCTCTAGGGATTTGGACAGTATGGTCTTCTCCCAAACTCTGTATAATTTTGGCTCTGATCTTTCCCCTATCTTCCTGCCCCATGAATGTTAGTGAGATCTTCCAGCACTGAGTTAAGGCTTAACCTGTATAAATACTACTGTTTCTGTTTTATAGATAGCAGTGTAATATATATATACATATACACACACACACACATATATATAAAAAACAATAAAACACTGCAGATTTCCAATAACTTGTCATCTAATTGGATGATGTTAAAGAGAGTGGTGGCTTGGAGACTAACTAAAGTGAATAAACAAACATGTATACCTCTGTGTAAAATATATAAGAAGGAGAGGAATCTTCATCTGGTCTGCTGTCAACTGACTCTTACAGCTACCTTTCAAACCAGAATGTTTCCTGCAAAGTGCACTTACCCAAGATCTTTTCTCTCTTTTTTTCTTTATAATATGGTTTTAGTAATTAATAATATTTATTTCTTTCAGCACTCCTATACATGAGTAAAAAAGAATTTGTCCAGCTCTGAAGTGTGCAGAAATCCTCTTGATATCATACCTTTCTCAGTCATACAGTGAGTGCAGAAGAGGCAAAACCAATTCTGAAAATACCCTAAGATGCCTCTTGTGAAAGCTCTTCTAGTCTTTTGCCACCGTTTGTTATAACTCTTCCATCTTTGGAATAGTCCGCTGAAGGGGAGAATATAGGAGGAAAATGTAGAAAATTTATAATGGTCAAATTAGTTTTGAAGTCCTTTCTATCTTTCTTTTCTGCCATGTAAGACTTTACAAAATACAAACCTGTAATGAACCACTTTGCCTTTTTTGTGTTTCTGCTTTATTCAGTTGGCCCAATATCCTTACCAGTAAAGAAAATCAAAGTGCAAGAATAGCTTCCTTTGTCAAGATACTGGCATGGCATTCCTATTAGGCCCAGTGCTGACAGCAGCCTACTTAAAGTCTCTACATGCATTCAAGTTTATTTAGCCAGGAAGGCAAGTGAGATCCTGATTTCCTAATCATAAATAGACCCCTAATTAAACATCCTTTGACACCTCTAGCATTTGCCAAGATTAAACAGAAGACATGACCAGGCTGTTGGGTACCTGCAGCTCTCTTATTAGGAATTGCTGCTTTAATTCTTTTAGATGATTACATCGGTTCGTCCCTTCTGTCATTTTAAAGATTAACTTGGTGCCTGCATTGGATAATGTGAGTCACAGCATTTTGACACAGCCGTACTGTAGGGCCAAAGGAAAATCAGTTTTCAGAGGGATCATTACAGTGACTTACAAGCTTCCCCAGTCTTTTTTATCTCTTGGCATTGCTAGGTATTCTGATTTTAAACTCTGTTTATAATTTTTTTTGATCAGGCCTGTCACAGATAGATTAGCATTTCCATACCAAGGAAACAAACCTGACAGCTTTATATTCTGTGCAGTGTATATAAAGTTAAGTGAAAGGCTGCCGTATCATTACTAAGCCTCGCAGTTTGGACATCTATCATGCCGTACCATTGTTTGAAATATGGGAACATACAAACTTCCTCCTCAATGAAAACTAAAACTGGGCAGTACTACAGGTATTGGAAACTTTTAAAGAGTGGGTTATTGATGTAGCAGTTCAGAGGTACTACAACTCAAGACTTCACCTGCACTGCACTGCCATGCACTGGATAGAGGGGTTTTGTCTGATGGTATTAGAGAGCAAATTATTTTTTTATGTGAGGTCAGCACTGCTTGTAGTTGTCCTGGGGCTTGTCTGAATGACAGATAGAGTTACCAGAGTGACTGTCGATTTGATAATCTTAGGTCTTCAGATGAAGATCAACACTAGCACGGGGAACTAATGAGTGTCAATTATTCACACCCCCATCCTCTGGAGGAGCAGAAATATGTCTTGTTCCTTTTAATCACAGTTTTAAGTATCAGCAGACCAAGTCTGCATTTAATTATATATTATATATATTTATATACATTATATATAATATAATTATATTATATATATTTTTATATATGCTAAATATATCTGTTTAACCCCATCACTTTCTTTTTTCATTGAACTGTTGGCTCCCGGGGATGAATAGTATCAGCTGGAGATGCAGGCAGACGCAGCTGAGGGTTAAAGAGTCCCCTGCAGGCACCTTTTTAAAGGCACTTCCATCATGGCCTGCCACGCTTCAGCTATTTTATTTCCAGATTCCTTCTGCAGAAATTACCAGCAGATGACCTGCTGAGCCAGTGGGTTTGTAGAGTTTCTAACTATCTATATAGGCTAAAAATATCACTGCCTTTCCCAGGTGATATTAATAGTCTAACCATAGCAAAGACAAGCATTCTACTTTGTGTTTCTGAAATTTCACATTAATAAAATTACAGAACAATTCTGAAAACATCATTTCAGCGTTTGTTACGTGTTTTGCTCAATTTTGTGAAAAGACTCAAGCTTTGTCAATTGTATAATTTACCTGAACTACTTTTTTTGTTGTTGTTTTAGTGATATTTTACCATTATTCTAACCAATACCACTAAAATACATGGGTTCAAATCCTAGATGGATTTGCAGCAGTAACATATTACACTGCTCCCAGCTGCAATACAATCCTCCTTATAACTTTAATTCAGTTTAGATTTGGGAAATAGTCGGCAAACCAACATTTTATAGTAGAAAAGTCTTCCTGCAGAATTTTCTAAGTTACTGTTTGCAGTAAGTGCGGTAGCAGTGCCACTAAGTGGCAATTTGAAGCAATCGCATCTTACTGGATAATTTTTCGAATTTAGACCATTAAAAATCGAGGCTAGAAAGAGGAGCTCTGACTAAAGATTGTATGTAAAAAGTTATAAAATCATATAAAGGACTCCTCAGAATAATCTATCGAGGCTATGAATTCCTATAAATTCCTTGTCTTTCTTCTCCACCCCTAAGCTTGTGATATTCTTAGATTTATTCTCTCCTTCCGTCTACCAGCATAAGGAAGTTTCTGTGAATTTGGCTTTTGGCAATTTGTGTCGCTGCCATGAATGTAGTTCTGCTGAATGACTAACAAAACTTATTATCAGGAATGGTCAGTCTTTAGCTGACCATGCTATAAAGTGGCCTGTCTGTGTTCTGTTAGGATTTCTTTGCCCTCATTAGTCTCTTAGAAAGGTGTTTCACCATTTTATTCTACTGGTATTTAGAAACCTTCCTTTTGCCAGTCAGTACTTATATGGAACCTGTGGGCATCCACAGTTTTCGTCACCCACACTGTACTTGAGTCTAACTCTTATGGATTCGTAGAGAGCTACCGCGTTCCCTTTCAGTACTCATTTTAGAAAGTTAAGCAAACCAGCCCCTTTAGTTTGCCCTCTAGTTACCTAGCCACTGTAAAAGATGATCCTTTTCCTTGAACGCACCCACTGTTTATCATGTAATATACACTTGTAAAATTCAGAATATGGACAGGATTACCTCTATATTTATTCACAAAGTCTGTGATAGAAATGCTCTTCTCTTTCCTTGGGACGAAGAACTTTGAATATCTTTTTAATTCATTAATATCATGGAGCAGATGAAATGCTGTGTTGGGAGGGAAGATTCTGTTGACATGTAATTGGTGATTTGATATAGATTAGCATCTTGTACATTTTGGGTTTGCTCTGCCGCATGCTGGTGTGTTTCTGTAATCAGTAATTGCCATGCCTGTGATTCAATTGGCTTTTTCCAGCAGTCAGGAAAGTGGGAGTGTGGTATTCAGCACAAAGGTTGCTTCAGCAGCTTCAGATTCAATCATTGTGGGGTTTACGTTGTGCTACAGCACATCATTCCCAAGATGCATTTGGGCCAAGTATTTTGCAATTCATAAAACATTGGGACTTGCCACCATTTTCAAGATTAATGACTATCAAATATGGCATAGCCAGTGAGTAAGGGTGAGGTTTAACTCTAGGTTGCTGTGCAGTGCTCTGAATGCAACCGTGTAGAGCTGTTCTGTCTTTGCTATTGTGTCATAAATCAGGGACAGGAGAAGCAAACTGAGTTACAGCCAAGAACACACTTCTATTTGGTTTCAAGTCTTACATACAATAGGAATGAAAGCCACTTTGTGAGCTAAATTCAGAGGTACTGTAATGGCTCCATTTTCCAGATTAGCTCATGACCAAGGAAAACGGGATGTGTTAAATGTAAGAATAAATCTAAACTTGCTCTGCATTTAAAATAGATGTACTTCTTGTGCTGGAATAGACAGGAGAGCGCCCTCAAGAAGGCTGGGTTGCAGCTAGCTTTTTTTTCTACCAATTGCTTCTGATAATCCTGACATTCACTACTATCATGAACTTGGCAGATATGTTAAATCACAAGATAAACTGCAGCAGCTAATACAATACGTAGTGAAAACGATGGAATAAGAGCAATAAAAACCATAATGAACATTTCACTGAACATGCCCCTCGGGTATTTTGAGGAGTACGAAAGATGTTTTGTATGTTGTCTGGAGTGACAGCAAGATGAATGGTGCCACTCACACTTTTAATTAAGTGTTGTAGGGTTCACTTATATTAGTAAAGGACACCTTAAAATACATTTTCTACACCATTTTCCAGGACCAGCTACGGAACACAAGTTGTTGCTGTTGTTTTATAACAGGTATAAAGCAAGGTTAATTTCATTTACCACAGAAGTGCCCTTAGTGCAGCTCAATCTCATAAAACATAAACCGGAGTGGTGAAAGGCAGATTATCTAAACACACCAGCGGCTCTGTGTATTTCTGGGACAGTTTCTAATGGCAACAAGAACCAGTATCTCGACCGTGCCTTTCTGAAAAATGAAAGCCCCCGTCCTGTGCTGCCTCCCCCATGGCAATAGCAGTTGCATGGCTGCCTAGCAAATCAGGCCAGCTCACTGCTGAAAAATAACTTAAATAAAAGGAAATAATTTTGTGAGTTCTATATCAGGTGATTTTGTGCTAAAGTTTAAAATATGTCGTGAAGAACGTGATTCTAATGATTACAATAGAGTGTGTAAACAATACTCAAAACATGGGTATGGTTTCTAATTGCCTCAGTAACTCATTAAAAACCTTTCTTTCTCCATTTTCTCCCCTTCTCAATTTAGATATAAATTTTGCCCATATTATTTAAGAATTGAAATTCCCTAAGATCAAAATTGACATTTTCATAAAGTCAAGAAAAAGTAAATTTTAATACACTTGAATACCCTTTTCTTACTGTTCTTTAAACTTGAATTTTCATTCCAAGTTCTATTTTGGAATAAAATTTAACAGTGGATTTTAGACAGCCTCTTTTTGTTGGAGGGGAATTTCAGAATGGGAAAGATAATGCTTCTCAGGAGCCTTACTTAAAAATGTGACATGGTATTCCAAGGTCATTGCCAACATTGTCATTGATTTTTCCTCTGTCTTTCTGGTGTAAAGAGCTTGCTGGTGTAAAGGCAGGGCTAAAGAAGGCTGTAGAGCGAGCTGTATCATTTCAGAAACAAAGATGGTTTGTAGAAGGCCAGAAAAAACCAGGTTCCTAAGTCTGCAGATCAAAATGTTTCACTGAACTGTTCACAGAATCACAAGGTTGGAAAAGGCCTTTGAAGATCATCAAGTCCAATAAAGGGCAAGTCCAATAAAGGGCAAAAAGAAATCATGGGTAGACTGCATTTTTCATATGGTAACACATAAATACTTTAATATGAACATGTTTGTTGGGTTTTTTCCCAATAATGTATTTATGATCCACAGCATGAAATCTTTAAATTCTAAAATAGACTATATACTTAACAGATAAATAACTCCTTTGAAGAACTACTTAATAGGCCATTTAGTACCATGTTGTACACATTGTTTACTGACATCCAGAAAGATTTAATTAACCATCTATTTCATCTAGAAAAATCAGTAAGTAAAGGAATATGTCAGATTAATATGGTGTCAGCTCTTTCATTCATTTCATAGCCAGGATTCCATTTTCATCCATTTTGGGTTTTTTTAATAACAAGGAATTGTGTAAAATTGCATAAAATATATTACCTGCTTGTAGATTTTTAATTTTCCCTTTTTTCAGTATCATAGAAGATTATTTTTTCTGTTGACATAAACTTATGTATGGTGATGGTGTCTGATCAGTTCACAGAACTACCTTCATGCAGATTTTGCTAAGAGTCTTGAAATAGGCTTCTTCATCCCTGCTTAAGGAAGTCCCCCACCCTGCATACTGCAGCCATTTTCCAGCATGACTAGCCTCGTGCAAGAGGCTGAAATTCATAGTATAAGATTATTTGTGAAATCATTGATATTTGTAGAAATAGAAGAGATCATTCAGGCTTCATGTAAACAGAGGTAACATTTTGCAGCCCCAAGAAGCTGCAGACTCACGTGTTCAATACTCTTATATCTCTAAATTTTGTGGATTTCTGCTTTCATAGGATGGAGTTTCAGCATGGGCTCTGCCTACCAGTTCCACAGCTGGCGAGTATTTGTGATCGTCTGCGCACTGCCCTGTGTCTCTTCTGTGGTAGCACTCACCTTCATGCCAGAAAGCCCACGGTTCTTGCTGGAGGTATAATTTTCCAAACCATTTTTAGATTCCAGTCAAGTTTGCTTGACGGTGGCCTCTCTGTAATGGGCATGAAGATAGTTGGTGTCGTAATGAGTATCTTAATCTGTAGGTATGTTTTATGTACATCTTTTTGATCAAATTTTTAGGTTGGAAAGCATGATGAAGCTTGGATGATACTCAAGCAAATTCATGACACAAACATGCGAGCTCGTGGTCAGCCTGAGAAAGTCTTCACAGTGAGTATTGTTTTTGAATCTAATTGCTTAGCACAACAGTGAGATTGCTGACTGGCAAGGTCTGGAGGGCTTAAGCAATTAATATTAATGCTCTTCATGAAAAAGCCAATCATTTTCATTCTAAATACCTAGATATAAGAACCAAATTCCTACTTAAATTGATCTATCTATCTATCTATATCTCAGATGTTAGCCTATCAGCCCTTAGCCAGCATATTCTTTAGTGTTTGAACACACAGTGGGATCATTTTCTCTGGTGTACCAAGATACTTAATAGACTCCATCTGTGTTCTATTTAAGTTGGCTTCACCCTTAGTAATGAGTAGGCACATTAAAGTCCAAATTCATTGGCTATTTTGTCTTTAAACTTTTGAAAAAAGAATCTTTTCATTTTTATCAGTTAAAATAATAGTTTTTAAAAATTATTTTCACTTCTGTGAAATAGTAATTTCAGACATTAATTTTCTGAAAATATCTGGGAAGCTGAACTGCATCTTGCTGGCTTGCAGGTCTAATGATAAGGCCATATTCAAAGTATTGATGGGTTATTTCTTTTTGGGGGACAAATTGACAATTCAGATGTGGCACTCATGTATGACAACTAACTTATTTATTAATAATATTTAGAATAATTTTATCTTCCTGGATACAGTAGGACCAAACAGCAGAATTTATTTTCTTGCTTTGAAATCCAACCTGCCTTTCCAGATTCTGCTCTGCTGTGGGAGTGCTGGCACTCTGCTCCCTCTCAGAGCCATGTGTGGGATGTTTTTTCTTTTCCAGAGGCTTTCTTCCTACTTTAATGCACATGTAACTCAATTAAGAAATCCTCTTAAAGGTTCTGCACATGCACGCAATCTTGAGGAATGACCATCAGTCAGTGAAATGCCTTGGATGTCCTTTCCATTGCCTCCGTTTTTGGGGGGTTTTTTTCCCAAAAAAATTTAATATTCTGATTAAATTTATGGGTAAATGGGTTTGCCTAACACCATACAGCTAGGGTGTAATTTCACAATTGAATCTTGCTGATCTGACCTGCTTCCAGAGGGAGTATGCCTGACCCTAGATACTCGTTTTTCTTCTGCCCGGGTTGGGATTCATCAACTGATGACACTGTCAGCTATAGCACAGACCCTGTCCTCTTATGGTGTTGGTTTAGGTACAAGGAAAAAGACAGAAATACACTGAGACAAATGATGGGAAGCCCAGCCATGGCCTCACATCAGTTTGACGCAATCATAATCTTGTCCTAAATCAGCCATGGAGAAGCAAAGAAAGCACGTGCTTTTTGTTTCCAGTTTTTGTGATGCTGCAAACCTTTGTCTCGACAGTTGTTAAAATATGACACTGGACCATGTTGAACTCAGTACTTTGTTTATAGCTATTTTTGTTGTTTGTTCAGCTGTGAATAAGGCATGAATAAGGAAAGAACACCATATTACTGCGATTTTTGCCAGTTTATGCCATGAACATCTCCAGATATCAAAGTGTTGTAGGATTAGAAATACTGCACTGTATTTAAAGGTTACACATGTATAGAAGTCTCTATTTTTAGTTTGCATTAATGTGATTAGAAAATGCGTCATTGTCTCGTCATTGTCTCATCATTGTACAAAAGCAGCATTTCATCTTATAAAACCCAGAAGGAAAAGAACTTACACATAATTTGTTTGGGCCATTCTTTTAGGCCCTTTTATTTCCCCCTTTTTTTCCTCTCTTTTTTTTTTTTTTTTTCTTTTTTTCCTGTATAAATTAGTCCTGGATGTTGTGACATTTTGTCTCAGTAGTTTATTCACATAGTTCTCCTAAACCCAGTTTCTTCATCCAGTAGCATTCTATGGCTTATACCTTAATATTTTCCTTCATGTCACTAATTAGATTAAACAATATGTTTTCCACAATAAAGAAGTCATCAACTGATGAACAGTTGGTTTTAGAGTTAGAAATTTAAAAAATTGATGCATTCTCATTACTGACTTGGAGGTAGTGCCTCAATACTTTTGAAAATCTCTCCTGAGAGCAGACATGGTAATAAATTGGTAGTATCTCCTATTATGGGACTACCCAAGTTAAACTTTTATGGATATGCTCAAATATCTCCATCAATCCCTTAAAATATAGATTTGTGAAATCTGTTGGTTTAAACGTTTGTGTTAAAAAAAATAATCTTTTTATCCTTAAAATATAGATTCTCTCCACTGTTTCATTGTGATGTGTTAATTAATCTTTTTTTCTACAAACATTTACCTTTGCAGCATGTCTTGATTTTGTAAAATTTAAAACATTACATATTTCTAGCCACTACTTTTAAACAGAAGTTCCATTTTCATTAGAATAGGTATTCTTTGGTTTTTGTGTCATTCTTCATATGCTGACAGATGAATTTGCATGGTCCAGATGGACCATTGTCCTAATTCAATAGGACTTGTCATACATTAAGTGCCAGGGCTTTTTTGTATCCAGTCACATAGAGAGGTCCTATGATATATGCATGTTTCCCTCCAGCCTCCACAGCTAGAAATGAGTCAGGTGGCCAGGAAGGTGAAAAGGTTGCCCTTGAGCCTATGAGAGTGATACTGGTTTATAAAGTGTGATTCAAAAGGCGTGCCCTTTCTGCCCAGATGTGTGGCATGTGAGGATGTCTGTATGAACAAGGTCTTAAATAGTCTCGGAGGACTCAACTCAGTCTTACGTATAACATTTCAGAAACACCTTCTGGAATGAAAACAACTGAATTATGCAGACAGAATTAATTGTATTGGAAGAGGCATGCAAGAAGGGTACAAGCTTTTGATATAGTCATGGTTTGACAAGGCAGTGAGTTGCAGCATCTCGGAAACAAGGATGGTTACAACTAAAACCACTTAGTGGGCTTTTGTTTGTGCTTGTTCACGGATGAGGCTGCTGGTGCATCTTAAACAGTATACATCTCTAAAAGCAAGGGGCTGTAAACTAGAGCTTTACCATGAATACCACTATTCCCTGACGTCTTGTAATCCTCTATGATATGTCTGTGGGTGGTGGTGTCATTCTGTTAAGAAGAAACACAAGCTATTTCTACCTTCAGAAACTACAGCCAAACATTGAACACAGTCTCTTGCTCTCTCCCTCCTTATACATCAGTCCCCTTTCCCCATTTCATGTATTTTCTTTTCTTTCAATTCTTTATTTGCCTTCTTTTTAAATAAATTGTGGATATACTGCCTTTTGTGATACCTCTCTGAACCTGTGACTAGAGCGGAAGCCAAAACCAAAACCACACAATGGTGTAAGTTTGTCAGGTCCTGTGTCTGGAAAGACCATATAGCACGTTTGTGTTCTGCCAAACAGGAGGATGCAAGTGGAAATTAGCACCACATTCTCTGTCACTGTTAATTCTGTATTTTTCTCTGCTGTCTGTTTATCTCATTTCACCTTAGATGAAGTAGATGATTGCTCATAACAGCAATAACATATGTGGTTCCAGATCATTTCACCTAATGTTTTCCTCTCTTCATTAAAAAGGACAGTTAAAGTCAACATCCGAAAGACAAAGAGAGTTCCCTGTCTAATGCTACAGGAAGTAAGAGCAAAAGAAAAATGTTGTTCAAATATTAATTCTTGACACTTCAAATACTTCTATTTTTATGACTGTAGCTTTAATCAATAGACTTTTAACAATGTTGTGATAGCACCTTGATAGCAAACTTTGTACATGTCTAACTGAGGGTTTAAATAATGTTTTGTTCTTTGTGGCATTTGGGGTATGTACAGCAACACTCCAGCAGAATCTGACAGTAACAGCTTGTTTCAGTTGGAGGAAATGGATTTCCTGCAAGCTTTGAAACTAGAGCTTTTCCAATACAGTTGCATCTGTAATGAACTTTGTCATTATGGTGTGCTACTATTCTTTCATATTTCTAAAGCATTTCTAGTGTAGACACATGTTTAATATCTGCTCATTTTTAGTTTATGGGATTTATTAAAACCTTCCAGTGCTCCTCAACAGGCTGTAAATGATTCAGGAAAATAAAAACATTTGGTGTTCTGGTTTTATTTCTAGGTTAACAGAATCAAAACTCCAAAGCAGATAGATGAGCTCATAGAAATAGAGAGCGATACTGGAACTTGGTACAGGAGGTGTTTTGTTAGAATTCGCACAGAGCTATATGGTGTAAGTAACAACATCTCTTTGTTATGTAATTATCTTTCTTCTTTTTAATTAGCTTTCAGAAATGGGATGGATTGATCAAGCTCATGCTGGTGATAGCTACAGCGCTACTTTTCCTTTGCAACTGGGAGATTCAGGAACCAATATAAGGTTCTGGTTTCCTGATCTAGCAAAAGTTCAGGTGAATCACGTGGGTTGGACCCAACTTCTGAGAGGGAAAATGTTGAATTGATCTTCACACAAGTGATAGCTAGTAGTTGCCTATCCGTATTCCCAAGCTTGTAATATGTACTGGGAAAGCATATCAACATACATCTGTGGAAAGAGGTGACACATGATGAGATGAAAAATTATCAGCAGGGGTGTGAGGTGGCCACATTACTTGTAAACGATTAAGTCATTAATAAATTGTGTAAATGAATGTCAAGAAAACGTTCATAAGGCATCATATCTGCATGTATTTTTAGGCATGTCAAGTCTTTTACCAGAAAACTACAGTAGAGCTGTTTCAGAGAGTTGTGACTATGCTTTGTATCCCTCTTTTACTTTCTTTGCAAAACCAAAATTAGAAAATTATGAAGTATCTTTGAACTGTGTAATTGAAATAGAGGAAAGTCTCATTAAAAAAAAAAAGTAAAAAAGTTAAAAATAGCTTTTCAAAGCTGTTAAAAATCTGGCATCTTAAATTTCTCCGGAGGTATGATGAAGTGTTGTAAACCTAGATTTGTCACAAAATTGCTTTGAAAAATGGCATTTTCCCTATTTAAAAAAAAAAAAATTAGAAAGTCTGTACTTTTATAGTTATTTACCCAAAAACTGAGTAGCGAAAGAGTGGAATGTTATGATTTGGCCTTGCTACTAAAGGAGTTGCAGCTTGATCTGATCTACTCTCTCTGAGCCCTAAAGAAGTAAATATGAATCAGAAAGCTTCTATCATTTAACAATTTTGTTCAATATATGGTTCAATATAAATATTATTTCATAATGATTTACAGATCTGGTTGACGTTTATGAGATGCTTCAACTACCCAGTGAAGGATAATACAATCAAACTTACAGCTGTCTGGTTCACCCTATCTTTTGGGTAAGAGTGGTTGAGATCTTAACTAATTTTTGATAGAATTGACAGACAGAAGAATCATCTACATGCAAATTTATGTTATGATTATCCTCAGAAAAGTTTTATTCAGTGTTTTTCCACAAAATGTTACATTTATCAGTTACTCTGTTCTTGATTCCAAGCCTGACTCATTGAGAATATCTGCTTCAGAAAACTGGTATCTTCTGGTATCAGCATCTTTCAATATTTTTATTTTTTGGTGGATTTTATTATTATGATGTCATCTTCACCTTGCACAGATTTCTGAACAAATGAGAATGGTGACCAAGCTTTTTCTGCTTTTCACAGCTACTACGGCTTATCTGTCTGGTTTCCTGATGTCATTAAACACCTGCAGTCAGATGAGTATGCGTCCCGAGTGAAACATTTCCACAATGAGGAGGTTTCACATTTTGTCTTCAACTTCACACTGGAAAATCAGATTCACAGCAATGGAGAATACATCAATGACAGGTTTAGAGATTTCCTAATATCCTGACTTGGCTGGAATAAACAAATCCATGTTTTAAAGCATGTCCTAATAACCCAATACTTTTCTCCATTAACTAATGATAGATGGTTTTGTTGCTTTTTAATGGGAATCTATTCTTATGAGTTGTGTGTGGAGCATGGAGAGAAATGGACCTGGCTGTGCCCTGGTGGGTTCCTGTGTGAGGATCTCCCATGCAAACCCAGCCTCCTTGTCATCCTAAAAAACATACCAAAAAGCCTAAGTTAATGACGCTTCCTTTCACAGTGGGATTCAAAGGTTTTCAGACCCAGCATGAGCAGCATACTGTAGGAGGCTGGGGCAAGGTGTATTTTCATCTGTGTTGCCAATGCTTCTCTTATATCGAAGAAAGATGCTGTTGTGAAAATGTGGAACGTTGGGAGGTTAGGATCTTATCACAGAAAAATAAAAGCTAGACATTATTGTAAATCAATTAAAAGTATGGACAGGTCTGAAATGGGAAACAGCATAGTGGTAATGCCATCTGTGTTTTTTAACTGAATCTAAACATATTAAGGCTCTATCTGGACTATACACATAACTAGGTAACATAAGAGAAAATTAAACACAGCTGGTTTAGGTATCTGGTTTCTCTTAAGAAATGCATGGAACGACTCTGGGAATGGTCTTATGGAAGTCATGCTGCTAAGTAACTATTATTTCCATAGGAAAATCTATATCTAAGTGAATAAAATTAATGTTATTAGTAATATGTTGCTCTTCAAATTATTTTAATAAGAACTTGAGATTTGGCACAGTTAAAGGTTTATGCACTGCAGAAGAATTATAGTAGTTATCTCATTTTTAAACTAGCCGTAGCTTCCTAGGTGGTAGATATTCTCCTGAAAGCAAAGAACAATTTACTGCCAGCAACTGACAGCGCTCTGTCAACTGTGATCTACCAATTTGAACTGAACATTCTTGTAAAACACTAAATCTAAATTAATCTATTCGAAACCACTAATTTACTCTTTCAAATTTGCAAATTTAATAGGCCTCTGACTTGTTTCAGATTCACAAAATAATCTTCTACGGAGTATGAAATCCAGTAAATATTCTTACACAAATATCCCACTCACTCTCCATCTCAGTGTTTCCTTCATGTTCTTTCTTAACTAGAAGATCCATCAATACTTGACTTTTTACTTCATTAAATTTCTGTCAGTTTTCAACTCAAATCATGGCAACACCAATTTTAATATAGTCACAACGTTTCCAGTCTAAAGGTAAAAAATGCATCAGAAGAATGTAGGATGTGTACTCTGTAATTTCTGTTCCAACTGACTAATCTAATTGCTAAATTTTTTTTGTTCTCCTCTGGAAGTAGGCTACAATTTAAAATGGATAGTGCTATATGAAAAATGATAATGAGTTGACACAGAATGCTAGCCTGATTTTAATCAGTCTGTCACAAATGAGAAATGATATAGTAGCTAAAACTAATGGGCTGAAAACACCATTCTTCTGACCAATACACAAAGAGAATTCATTAGCTAGTGAGTCTTTTCCTGTGATAAACACAATTAGCTTTTGCTTTCCTTTCTCATATAAATGTGATTCCAACAACTTTATCATCAAGAGAGTTTAATTCTGTTTTGTAGGTAGCATATTTTTTTGTGTTCCTATTTCTACTATTAGTCTTATAATAAGAAGAATACTTAGCTAGTCACACCAGGTTTAATTAGAGCAGGGCCAAGTCTGTGTTCAGAAGGCTTTGCCATTTTAACAGTTCTTACTGCCATATAACAATTAAAGCATTGCTTTTCAAACTGTTGCCACTTTGGTGAAGTCTGCCAGCAAAACTGTCCTTTTTTTAGTTGAAATTTTTTCCATTCCTTCATGTGAAATAAAAGACGTGTCAAAAATAATTATATATTTCTACTTCTGTCCTTTTTGTTTAATGAAGTTATTTTGTACAAGTATACAAAATTTTTCTAGTCCAGTAGCACTGAGGTAGAAAGGTACTGCTAGTAGTACACTTCATCTTTGAATTTTTCTATGAATCACTTGGTTCACAACTATGATCAAAGACCTATGCATTAAATAATAGTCAGTAGAAAGGAGTATGTTCAGACATAAGAAAAGCTACTGACAATTTGTGTGTATATATATATTTGTGTGTGTATGTATATACACATACCTGTTTTATGTTTAATTGCATACACACAGAGGAGTAACAAACACATACTTCCAGTTAGGTATATTGCTGTGTAACTGACAGTGTCATTGTTGTGTTCATGTTAAAGCATTTTGCAAAACTGTTTTTTAGCACTTGGACCAGTATATTTTGTATTTGAGCCTGACAGGGTGCCCAGTGTGTTTATCTGAAGAAAGAAACATTCTTTAAAAAAACCTTTCATTCCAGCTTGTTGGCACTAGCAGGTGCTTGTTTGTTTCAAGAAACTGAGTTTCTGGAGCATAATTTCCCTCTTTCTAACTGTAACAGCAAATTACATGTAATAATGATTTTACAAGGCTATTCTGTGAATGTCATGAAATTCTTTTTGTTTGATGACTAAGGACAAATAATAACAGAAAAAATTACCAAATAACTTGTATTATCATTTGTGACCAGTACCTGTATGGAGCTATTTGTCTTATTTTTTTTCTGAATGATTGAAATCAGCTAATCATTATTACATCTTCAGAATGTCTTTAGGGAATCATTGTTATTGGGGTTGAGATGTTTTTACACCTATATAGTACATCAACTTGACTTGTTGCTTTTTCTAACATCTGAGGACAGACTGACAGAAATTCTTTGTTATTGGGCAGGTTTATTATGATGAAGTTTAAATCAGTAACCTTTGAAGATTCACTTTTTAAGAACTGTGTGTTTGAAGACATTACTTCACTGAATACATACTTCAGGAATTGTACTTTCGTGAATACGACCTTTTACAACACAGGTATTATGAGAAAAAACACTGAACAACCATTGTTCAGCTGCATGCTGTCATCTTATGTTTATCGTTTCTGGATTTCTAATAAGTCCTCCTGTCAGGAATAAAAAGCTGTAAAACGCAACAGGCTTCCATAATGTTACAGCAAAAGTAAAAGGATTGCACCCACACTGGAGATACCACGGGCCTAATACTGACTCAGATAATAAACATTTGTTTGATTTTATTAATAAAAATATTCAGTCTGGAGAGGAGAAAATATCTTTGCCACTTTACCAGTAGCTCTAGCCAATGTATTTTTAGTCTAAATGGGACTGGGGAGGTGCGTGTTCATTGTACTTGCTGTGGTATGGGAATCTGAGTTCATGATTCAAAGTACAAATCTGTAGTCATTCCCACTCTCATAAGTATTGTAACAAAACTGGGAATGTGTATATTTACACACAAAGGACCTTTTATTTTTTCCCTCTCTAGTTTAATAAAACATATCTAAAAATAGAACATGGCCAACTAAGCTTGCTAGAGAGATGGGACACTTCTTGTCACTTTCCCATAACCTCAGTAATCATAACAAGGACAGAGTTAGGTTTCAGAGCAAGCGACACCCAGCTTTCTTTCCATGGAAGGAAGGTATTGTTGATTCATGGTTATTAAGCTGACGGGAGGAACAGAAAGAAAGTGGAAGTACAGTGAGAGATGTCCGAAACGGTATCAGAAGAGGAATGGCCTGAATGTTTATATGTAGTAACTCATCTGCGATTGAGCTGAAGACTGTGAGGCCTTCTCAGACATGAAAATTAGTTTAAACTGAATTCTGTAGGAATGCTTCATTTGAAAGGAAGTCAAACCAAACTGAGCATGATCAGCAATCTCATCTGAAAGGCTGTCTGGTGTGGAGATAGGTCTGGTGCTGAGCAAGACCAGGTGAGAGAAACCTGCAGATACCCAGTGTTTTTTTATGCAAGACCAGCTGGTGCTGAAAGGTGTTAACCAGATAGAGTCACACCAGAGCTGAAACACAGTAATATCACTTGCCTAATTCCAGGCCTTAGTTGCTTGCTTTCATGAGCTTTGCATATTTTCTGTTAAAATAAAAACATATCAAAGTTAAGAGCACTAACTAGTCCCATTTTACAAAGCAATGAAAGCTCCAAGTTGTCATTAAATTTACCTAAACTTGGAATGTTTTTCATTAAAAGCTGCACATGGAGTTGGCTGTTTGCTGAAATGCTTCTTTTTCTTCTTTCCACAGATCTCGAGCAATATAAATTTGTTGACAGCAGATTGATAAATTGCACATTTTTCCACATCAGGACAGGATGCCAGATTTCTTTCGATGACGACTACAGTGCCTACTGGATTTACTTTGTTAATTTCCTGGGAACTTTGGCAGTGTTACCAGGGAATATTGTGTCCGCTCTCCTGATGGATAGAATTGGACGGTTAACAATGCTAGGTAGAGGCTTCACTTTAAAACAGAAAACACCACCAAAAGCTAAAGCTCTTTTGATGAAATGACATGTTCTATTTTTAAAGAATTTGGTTCAGAGAGATGCAAAACATTCCTTCTGCAGATATTTTGTTTATATAGCATCATAAGTACTGTTTTAAAAAGCCCCCAGTTTAGAAACTCTAGGAACAAAGGACTTCGGAACCAGTTCCACTATGCAACATCATCAGTCATTATTTAGACATTTGGAATGAGATTCTGGAAAATGCTGGCCATTGTCTTGTCTTTGCTCCAGCTGAAAGAAAAGTGAGATGTGCACAGGTCACCTCAGCTAGTGGAGAAACTCCTTGGAGGAGTCAACTGTCCTTTGCCTGCTGTTTTGCAAAGTAACACAGTTGAAAGATATCTCCTGTGGATTATCTGCAATGACAAATCTGTTTCAATTTACTTAAATAACTGGGGGGTAGTTCATTGTGTTAATTTTCTAGGAGAATATATAAATGCAATTCGTAGAATCATAGAATGATTTGTGTTGGAAGGGACTTTAAAGATCATCTAGTTCCAATCCCTGCTCAGTGTTTTTATTACTACAGTATATGAATGAGTTATTGCAGAAGATGATGAACAAGGAAAAGTGGGGGTATTTTTCTCCAGGCAGCTTGATTTGGAGATTCAGAGAGGGTTACAGCTTAATAATTCATGATATATCCTAATATTTCAGGAGATAATTTTTTTTTAATATGAACCCCTTGCAATGTTTGTCAGCAGACAAGGTCTCTTAGTTTTTAACTCAAATATATGGGTCAGTTATTTAGCTACACTGTGTGCATTCAAAAACATTAGACAAAACCAAGAAAGATCATTCTTTAATACAGCTCCACTTCATGTTTGTTTTGCTTGTCTTGTACCTAGGCGGTTCCATGGTTCTCTCTGGCATCAGCTGTTTTTTCCTGTGGTTTGGGACCAGTGAATCTATGATGATAGGTATGTTGTGCCTCTACAATGGCCTCACCATCTCGGCGTGGAACTCTCTGGATGTCATTACTGTGGAGTTGTATCCTACAGACAGAAGGTATGTGCAGATACACCTTCCCTAACCTCATTGACACTATGTCTATGGAGCAGCAGAAATGATAAATAGAAATGGTAACGTAAGAGCTTTAAAGAGATAGTGAAGTTTTGAGTGTGCCAAATCAATAGTTTGTCTTATGAATAGCAAGAAGAATGTTATACATTGTGAGTAAAGATGTAGAAGTCACATTTTCTTGATTAAACTGGTCAGGAAAGACATTGCTGATACATATTGTGGTTCACATTTTTCCAAAAATTCCAGAAATTATAGGACCATCACTGCCAGTTTTTGCCAGACAGATTATAAGGGAATAAGTAATTCTGGAAGTCACTTCCTTGACATGTCTCTTTTTTCAGGCTGGGGAAAAGCTTCTCCATGTTTCATAGAACTCTTTGAAAATGAATACCTGCAGGGACTACAAATAACATGTTTCCCAGAATTTTTTCTCTCAGACCAGTTACAGTTTAATAGCCACCTCTGGTGGTCCTGGCTTTTATTCTAAGAGTCATCTGATCTCTATAGCCTGGCACAACTTGCTGGAAGATTCCAGTTTCTGCAAGTGGGGATGAGCAGCTTTCCTAGGTATATATGGTACACGAAGCTGCCTGATGGGGTTTTGCATATGCGGTCTTTCACACTTAAGATAATGCCCTCTTTCACTTCGAAGCTGCATACAGAGTGAGTCTGGTCCTGAAATTGGTTTCCAGATTGTCCTCAAAAGGCAATTTAGGCACAAAATCTTTGCTCACTCTAATACTATTTTACTATTCCAAAATTTACTTTTTTCTTACTCCTGATCAGTGAAAGGACTAAAACCAGCAGCAAAATGCAGCTGGCGGTTGGGCTGGAAGAAAAGCATGCAGGAGGCCAGTTCACTCTATCATGCACAGGAGACCAGACAGGCCAGCCCCTCCTTTTCCTCCGGTACAACTCCTTTTGGAGACCAGCCAGTTGCCAAACCTCTGGGACTTTGCCAGTGTCATGCAGCGTAATACAAAAGGTGTTTCATAAATTGTACTCCAGGTTATGTAGGGATCATACTGGCTTTTTGCCAGCTAGGAGTGTGGTGAGCAATTTGGAAATGTGCAACATATATTCAGCACACATTTCAGTTTCCTCTTCATCAGCTGCCTGCCTGCAGGGCAGAGTTTGCTTCAAATTCTTAACAGATTTGCATTCTGTATTCATTTATATTCATCTACCTATTTACAATTTAAATTACTAATGCCTAGATTTGAGGTAATTAAGTAGTTAGTCCTTATATTCTTGGTGAATACTTTGAAAATTTATGCCATTTTAGCACAGCTTTTGCCTGGATGTTCTTTATAAAATCTCGGTTAATTTGCACAACTGTTAAAATAAGAGATGTTAGAGGATGAAGAGATTTCAGACGGTCCATTGGTAGGTGGGAAGTTGTGTGGAAAGGTAAAGATACATTACTAATACCAGTGATAGGTAGGTTTCTGTCTCCCAGATGACACACGTGGTGGTAGCAAACAATCATTTGATAGCATTACTTTTTTGTTTTTACTTGTCAATACACAAATTTTAAAGGACATTAATGATATGTAGCTATAAACTAGCTGATTTCAAATAAACAGGTCAATCAACCCAGCTCCACAGTGTAAAGAACTTGTTTTAACTCATCTATTGTCTCATCTTCTATCTTGTCTTTTGCCTTATCTTAATGGCCTGTGCTGTTCTGAACTAGTCAGTGGGTTCTGAACAGTCTTTGCTAGGTAATGACCCACTTGAAGGCCAAACCAAACTATTCCATAACTCTAAAAGCTTTGCTCTGAAAGAGGGTTATTAAATGTCTTGGCAACATTTTTGGGTTCTCTAGAGTGATTCCCTACTCTTTCATAAACTTGCTGTATTTTCCAAACACTGCTTTGAAAGGAGATGATGTAGAAATGGAGGTCCAGGAAAAAGATGTGGTTAAAAATGAGTTTAGGTGCCGGATTTGACATGTGTGGTACCAACAATCCCAGTCACTATGCATTTTAGAAGAGGGAAATGGGATGAAAGTGTGACTTCCACTGCAGATATAAGTGCTAAGCACTTCAGCAACACAAAGCTGAAGGTGATAAGCCAAGCACCCAGAAACAGTCAAATGCATATTTAATGACTGTTTAGTTAGCTTGAAGTGCCTTGCTCACAACAGATAAAAATTCTGCAGCTGGGGTAGGGATTGTATCCTTTCTCCTGACACTACTCAACTACCTTAACTTTGAGACTGTTTTCTCAGCCTGCAATCCCCAATTTTATTCACAGTACAGTTTACAAATTCTGCAGCAGATGAGGGAAACCAAATTTCCTTCACTACATTTATGTTTTACCCCCAAGCTCTCTTTGTTCTGTGCATTGGCAGAGTGAAGAGGAAAAAACCTATTGTGTGATAGGTAATTATGGCTTATGTTGTAATGAGTGTGCCCAAGGGGCTTGCAATAATATGCACAATTTCCTTATTCTGCCTCTAGTAGAAATATGAATTAAAAAAAAAAAAGTTAAAATTCTCTGATGAAGTAACATTTAGGAGATTTTTATTACTTTAAAATGCAGTCATTACTGTCACATAAATAATAAAAATCTTCTTTGAACTAACTTGGGAAGCACCAACTTTATATGCCAAGACCCTCTCCAAAAAGTGATACAACAAGTAACTCAAATGGAAACAGAAACACATCACATCCCACAGAGTAAATCAAGGTCACAGTGCATCAGATAACCAACAATTCATCAGTTTTACTACAGCTGGATTTGCATCTTGGCCAAGAATATTTAGAATTCAATGTGTGCTATGAAATGAAGTCATCCTGCTTTGCCTTTTTTTAATACCTCTGAATTATTTCATACGGGTTAGGTCATAACTAAGAAGTAAGTCACCTACCTTCAGTCAATTATCTTTCCCTCTTCTTCTTGAGCCCTGAGAATGTATCCCTAGGGAAATCAACATTGTTCACCAAGTCTGTTGTACTGTTGTGGCTTTCAGAAGAGAAGTTTTCTATTCTTCTGAGTCATAACATAATCATTGACTTACAGTAGTCTTCCTGACAGCTATTTTCTACTGCCATCCTGTGGTTGTGGTTCAACTGTGTTTTGCTGAAATTTCATGTTAATGTTTCCAAGACATGACAAGGCAAAGCTCTGTAATGCCTTGGGCAGTAGTCCAAGGCAGGAAAGCAAACTCCACAGTTTTACTTGCACTCTGAATGCTATGATTGGCCAGGCTATGATCTGCATCTCTGTACTAATTTTTAAAAAGATCTTAAAAAGTCTGGATATTAGAAAATTGTCCACAGCACATTCAGAAACTCTGCTTTAATAGCCTTTGCATATTAATCAACACCCACAAAAGGGATATTCAGAGATTTTTGTAACTTGCTGGATAGGCTCAGCACTAGTTCTGACAAGAATGTTATCAAATACCTGTGCGACACCTTCAGTAGCACTCCACTGCAGGACAATGAAGTTTTTAGGTGCTCTGACCATTAGCAATAAAGTGGGCCTGAAGTATTTTATACAGGAAAATATGCACCTGGTCTAAAAAGGAGCATATGCAGTGAGCAGGAAACAAGCTCTTTTAATCTAGAGACTTAGATAATCCCTTTATTTTTAAAGCTTTGGACTCTTGCCATTTTTTATGTACGGCTTGGGTGAAAGGAAGTAAGGGGTTTTCTTTGTTGCAGCTCTCCCAGCAACAGAAATAAAATACATTGGGGAAAATTCCTTTTCCCTAACATCCAGCTTTCTCTCAGTCATGACATTGTAGGACTTCTGCATTTTTCTCTTATCAAAACTCAAATCTGTGGGGTTTTTTTTAAGACAATCATAAATTGGTTTACCAGCATTATCTTACTGATGTTCCTGAACAATGTAATGACAGTCTGTAGCTGAATAAGGGATTCTTAACCAGTAATAAGAATTGTTAATGGAATGAATAAAGCATTTCTGTGCCAGTGCCTCACCCAGTGACTGATGAACATAGTGGAAAGTGGTGTATATAGTAATCACAGAATCACAGAATCGTAGGGGTTGGAAGGGACCTCAATGGTCTTATGCCTTTGGATTTTTTCCCTTAGTTTATTCATGATGCTGAGATGACACATCACATGTCTTTGATCACTTGCAGACGTTCTGTACACTCTATCACTTTCCTTAAATACTGTAGTAGAGGCTGCACTAGTGCTGCAAGGGAAGAGTATGCTTGATTATGTATGTGAATTCTGGCATATTTATTTCCTGGCTGTTTTCACTCCTCTGGATTCAGCAGAATTAATTGTAAAGGCATGAATTAATACAGATTTTAGCTGATTTGAATCACAAAAACTCTTCTAAGAAAGATATTTAAAACCCAACAAGTCTGAATTGACTATTCTTAGAGCTCAAGAGTTTGCATAATGATTTTGTTCTGGCTGTTAGTACTAAATAAAACCACATTCAAATGGAGTATTAATATTGAAGTATATAAAGGCAGAAGGTTAAACAGTGACAACAACAGGTACAGGTTGCAACAACATTTTACTTAAGCTTGTTCTTGCCAATGTTGTGCATAGTTTAGGTAAAAGGACATGCCTGAAAACCACTTAAAGATCAAAAGATCAAACTTCTGCTGCGTTGTTCATTTTGTATCATCAGGACATCCAAATGCAATAAAAGTAAACTTACTTTGTCTTACTCTTCTTCCTTCAAAATTTGATAACATTTATGGGATTAGACTAATCATGACAGTTGGAAAAATTTAATAAGTGACTTTTACAGAGCAGAACTGTTTTTTCAGTGCCAACAAATTATCTTTATTTGGCTCAAATATAAGAGATATTGTATTACAAAATTGCTTTAAACCATAATAACATAATCTTGGGCATATAGGCTATAATAAATCTAAATCACAGTGGCAGCCCTGAGTGTGTTATCTGTAGAACCCAGCACATGAAAAGTAATGGTCCAAATTGCTCAGAAAATTATATTCAGGCCCCTGCTATAACTAGTTGATATAAATAAATAGTATCTGTGAAACAGCTTACCTTTATAAGACAGTGTAAACCAACACTGAATATAAGCATCCCCATATGTTTTGTGCTATTGGCTTTCCAAAGATTTCCTGCCTGTATCTATCCAAATTTGCTTTAGCTATATCAGTGTATTCTTTGGGGAGTTCTGGTTTCTCTCTGAACATACTGAAGCTGTCTGTTTTCTCTACATGAACACTGTTTTTTTAACCTGTTATTGTTATTTTTGGGTCAGTTTGGTTTTATCAGTATTGGAAGATGAAGAAATAGTATTTACATATGTAGACACTGATCCCAGCCAGTCACCACCATGCATGAAAGAGGTCAAGATTAGAACTCTTTTCCTCTACTTATTCCCCTGACTTGTTCACATAAAGTCCCTTTTCCAGGCTGGTTGTGCTGTCTTTAACCTCTTCCTACTTGCTTGCAATGAAATCTGTTTTACCACAGTCTTTCCTCTTCATGGTCATCCTTCCAATCCACACTCTCATCCACCATAGAACATGCCTCTATCTGGAGTTCTTCTGATATTCTGCTTTATCTGCCCTTGTAGTAGAGATACTTCTGTAGTAGAGATTTGATACTTCTGTAGTAGAGATTTGATTTTTTCCTCATAGATTACTGCGTGACTCTTCACTGCGTGACTCTTCACTGCTTCCTTCAGAGTAAATTTATGTCCTATGAATTCAGGCTATGTCTCAGTACAAGACTTCTTCCTTTTCTTCACATGCACCTCCATACAATAACTAGGGCTCTTTTTAATCACTCAGACCATTAGCAGTTAATCCCAGCTCTTTAGACTGCAGGCTTTTTCCTTCTAATGGCAGCACTTTGTATTAGCAAGAAAGAAACACTTTGCTGTGAAAATAAATATCTACCCTCCTGATGCTATTTTATCCCAATGAGCACAGTGTGAGCTCCACACAGTCCTTCTTTCCCTTTCCATGTGAGAAATGTTAAAAGATTCCAGTATCATTTAGATGTTTTTATTAGGACACTTTTGGTAGGACAAGGTTATTCCTGCAGCTATGAATTACGCATTCATATCAAAATACAATTTATTAATAGGATGGCAGTATACATAATACAACTATGCATGAGATACCAAACATCTAAAATTCTTAATCCAGGCTACTAAAAACACATCACAGAAATGTAAAACTCCCCTGTGTTGCCAGGTCACACTTTCTGTTGGCAACCCATTTCCTTTTCCTAACCTATTTCCTTTCCCTTTTTCCCAGAGTTTCTCACATATCTGTTCTACACCAAGTGTTACATCTGTGTGTGCATGTGCTTGTGCCCTATTCTCTTTAGCTCTAACAGACAAACATCCATTATTATTGGAGGTCTCATTAGTCTTTTGAAAAAGCACCAGTTGAACATGTATGCCTGCAAGAAATCCATTTCTATTCAGTATCCCAAGATACCTTGTATTCTGGTTACTTCTTTTCTACATCACCAGGTAGCTCTCAAAAGATTTCCCACCTCCTGTCTCCCACAGCAGCGTTTTAAGTGTTACTGAATTTCCATTTGAACGTCCTTTTTTCTACTGTAGAGGTGTAAAGTTACCCATTCAGTCATTCATTTCACATTTTGGTCCCTGAGGCAGCAGAATGAATTTGCCTCAATAAAATGCTGTAGCAGCTGAGCTTTGATTTTGTATTATAAAGACAGGCCCAGAATTCTTGTTGGCATAAACTCTGTTTAGGATATTGGGGCTATTCTGATTTATTCCCACTCAGGATTTGTCTCAAATGTTTTACTCCATTTTTTAACTTTCTTCTGTTTTTTCTTCTAGGGCAACAGGCTTTGGCTTTTTGAATGCACTATGCAAAGCAGCAGCTGTACTTGGAAACTTAATATTCGGGTCTCTTGTTGGTATCACCAAAGCAATCCCTATTCTCCTTGCTTCAACTGTTCTGGTATGTGGAGGTCTGGTAGGACTTCGGCTTCCTGACACAAGAACCCAGGTGTTGATGTAACTGGAAAAAGCCATTTACTATTTACTTCCTTCTCCGTACAAATGTCAACTCTCCTGACTGATGGTGCAAAGGCTTCAGATTCTCAACGCTTAGTAGAGTGCTCAGATGTCAGAAATCAAATTCAAAAGATACTTTGGAGCGGCAGAGATTTAGAAACCTCTGCATAGAAGTTTTAAATTTCACTTTTTTTTGCTTGCATATGTTGCTATTCAAAACCACCTAACTTCAAACTGCAAAGCTACCTCTTAAAACATTTGGTGATATGTCCAGGGAGGCAAAAACCTTCCTGATAATTAGATATTTAAAATGCAAGCAGTCATATTATTTAAAAATACATGCTAAATTTGGCCATGTCATTGTGAGCTTTTGTGACAGTACAGACACACAAATCAATTAATTAGCAGTATTGGTGCAGAGAATGTTAATATTACATGTATCAATGCAAGTAGCACTAATTGGGAAACTACAGATTGCATCAACACTGAGAATACTGACCTTCTGCAGCTGTGCTTAGACGGTAAAAATTTGTGGCAATGCCTCTTTCTTGGGAAAACTTTCTAGGTAGACTGAATCTAAAGTAAAGATTATCAGCTACAGCCCATATTTGCTGAGGAGAAGGCAACAGGTATTGCAAGGAGTTGAAATGCCTATATGGGTGAGCAGCAAAGAGAGTAAAAAAATAAGCACTTTCACTCTTTGATGCTGATTCCCCCGAAAATTATTTTTTTCTTATTCTCACTTATGGCATCTGGAATATTTTTGCCATTTTAAAAAAGTTAATTTGTCTTGATCCAGGAGTGAATCAATGCAAATATTTATCTAGTTGTAGGTATGAATAAAAGTGGTAGGTATGAATCAGGCCAGTGAACTATATGGAAAATAAGATGTTTTCAGAAAAATTGTTATTTATTTATATTTATAGTGTTTTTCTTTGCCACAGAACGGTTATAAAAATTATGTGGCTGTAGAATGCCACCTAGTAAATTTAGTCAGGCCGTAACTTCAATATAGAATATAATGTAATTAAAACTTCTCAAAAATATTTTTACTATTCAAACAAAAAAAACCAGTAATAAACCCCACCTTCATTACTTTCACAGTTTATACGCTTCTTCATATAACTATTTTATCAGCTGATTTTTAATAGTTCTAGAAAAATCTCACCATTTAACGTTATCAAATATCTCTCTGAAAGCTCACAAGTAATAATCCACACCAAATCGGCAGCAAGTGGTAATGTTTTAATCAAGTGCCAGGATGGATGGAAAGTAAACGGTAGTAAATACATTCCTTCTAAGGCATATGCTGTGAACCATTCTGAATTAAAATAAAGAGTTCCTCAACAGTCCTACTCCTGTGCGAAAGGCTATGGGATCTCTGTAAAATGTCAGCATTAAAAATTGAATAGAAATACACCTCTAAATTTAGCAGACAAGAAGGGTGGATATTTTGATGACAGAAACTGACATTGCTTTCAATGGAACTAAGACAACTTGTATCAGCTGATGAATTATCTGCAGTTTCAAGTTTCAAAGAACAAATTTAGTATAAAAAACGAGGGAAAATTTGTCAGTATTTTGTCTCATTGTGTCTGACAACATTTATTAGGTGGTTGAATCATTGCCAAAGAAATTAGGCATTTAGATAAGGTCATCATCATAATAGGATAGATATTCTTTTTTCATTAATTTTTCTCTTGTTCATATGTGTGAACTTAGCTTGGGTAGTAATATCTATCACTGCTTTGTGCATAACTCATTGGCTTAGTAACATTGAAAGAGTCAATAGAAGTCCATATAAGCAGATCATTCATTACATTTAAAATTCATTGTTTAATTTACTGATTCTGTAAATTATGTTTTTCAGTTATTAACAAATGCCTGTGCTACACATTGTAGAACCAAAATGTTAGCCCAAGATGCTGTTTGGAAAACTAATGGGGATTTTTTTGATGTTGATAATTTATATATGATATAGTAAGAAACAAAGTTTAGAAAGTGTGTTTATTTTGCAATATAAATAGTCAAAATATTTGTGATTAAATATTTTATATTTAAATCTGACATAAGCATGTCTTGAAAATTTCTAAACTATGTTTAAAAAAAAAGAGGAAAAATCATTTTTCACCAGGTTAAGAACAAAATGCTGGTCTTAGTTTTGCTTCTGTGCCTTTTGTCTAGTAGTCATAGTCTTTGCGTTATTTCAAGGCTGTTTTCTCCAACGAGAATTATATCTGAGTCCTGTTTCCCTGTGCCATTCATTAGTAACATGTGTCCACCTCCTTGTACTTACTGTACAACTTCCTTTGAAATCTGAAGCCTCTGTACATGTTTGGAGTAAGCATCAACAGCAATGATAAAATATTACATTGTCTTGCTATGCACTGTCCACTTAAAAGTAGTATATTCTGTCCACCTCTGTATGTAATTCTGAAGAACACTGAGATCCAGCACTTCATTCCACCCAACCAGTGTGGAGGAAGTGAGCCATAGAAGAATAAGGTTCAACTTTTGAAGACCACGGTTCAAGGTTAACACACTGACATCTCATCTTATGCTGATTCTAATGCTGGTTCTTATCCTAAATCCTGACAACATCATAAGTATTTGATTAAGTCTGAATGAAGTAGAATATGGCAACAAGAGGAATTAGTAAAGGCAAATCCTAAATACATGAACCTTGCATGGTCTGGGAATGTTCCAAGGTAGAAAAAGGAAAGAAGAGTACTGGGTAGGAAAGGGGAGAAAAAGTAAATGGAAGAGATGAAGAAAGAAAAAAATCCACAAACATTTCCAACATATTAATCAAAACCTAAAGCTAAAAGCTCCCTAACTGGTGAGCCAATTGGCTCAAAAGATTGGAATTAGCACACAAGCCAGCATCAAAGCTGTTTGAACAATCAGTTGTTTAGGCTTCAGTGCAGTAAAGATTCATCTCATAAAGAAGTGAATGCATTTTCAAGCTATAAATACTTGGTAAAATAGGTACAATCCACAGGCAGGAGCAGAAATATTTAATCTATTGAGATCTGGACACAAATGTTACTCACATTGTAGGCAAAAGTGATAACGGCTGGTCTTCAGTGAATTTGTCTTTTTTTCAGCTTCCAAAGCAATCTTGAGTAATAAATATTGGGCAGTAGGAACTGCACCTCTTTTTTGTTGGCTATTCAGTATATCTCATGCAAAGTGTCACTTAATGGCCTATTTAGATCCCTGATACACCACAGAGAATTTAACTTGATAGCATTAGTGTATCAGAGCTCTCCAACAGATATAATCAAAATCGCTTATTTGTCTGGTTTGGTCACTGACGACTGACCAGTAATTGGAAGTTCCTTTCATTTTGAATTGAAACAGACTATAATGTCTAGTGCTCTTCTCCTTTAAAACTGAGAGGCTCATCCTAACAACAGCAATGACAAAAAATACTGTGGACCTTGTAGACAGAAAAGACTTGACAGCATTTAGAATAGTATTAACCATGATGGCCAACTACTTCAAAATTTGAAAATTCTCCACAAAAGAGACGAAATAGGGGTTTTTTTGGGGTTATAAATTTTCTGTTAATTAGCCTTACTCCTTACATGTTTTCCAATAGTAGAGCTTGACTTAGCACACTCTTATTTTTTGATAGCTGTTCATTGTGTTTGTGTGTTTTAACCAGATTGGCTGTATGCACTTTATCACCTCGTTGGCTGGAAGCACACACTACAACATTCAGTACATCTTGCATTGCTTGCTGAGTACAGCCTCCTAGCAAGGGAACCAGGACCAGGTGTTCATGGTTTCTGGGATGGAATTTCTAATGAATGACATATTGGGAAGCCTTCTTCCTCTGTGCTTGATTTTAACCAGTGCCTTTCCAGAGGTGCAAAACTGTGACAGGTGAAAAAGTGTTAGCCCTCCTTCCTGATTCCTCCAGTAGTCTACTCTTTGTCCACCATCTTGGACAAGTAAGACTGCTGACTCAAGCTCTGCTCTCTTTCTCTTCATGCCATTTTGTTTTATCCCAAATTGCTTTTCTTGCCAGAGGGCCAAGCTCAAAGAGAGTGTCAAAATTCTTCCTGCTCTTGCTTGCGTCTGACTTCACAGTAACTTTCAGTAGGAAGGTTTGCCACTTATCTTTTGCAATTTGTCCATCTCTTTTCAAATGGAGTTTGAAAGCGAACTCAAAAGTGGTTCAGACAATCTCACTCTTTTAAGGTAATGAGACGCAACAATTCCCTTCATACCCAGAAAGCATGTGGATTGTACCTAATACAAGGAGGGGTCTCACCTCAGAATGACTCTTGTTGAGCTTCTTCTGCTGTGGGGGCAGATATGGGAGAATCTTCTTTTCTGTGTGCCTAGCTCAGCCCTGTTTGGAGGAAATGTTACTCTCTGCTCCTGTTTTCATTTTTCCTACCACTACAGAGCTTTATCTTCATGTAACTGCTCTTGAGGCACAACTGCTGATTCCAATTCTTAGCAATATAAGATAGTCCTCAGCCCTGCATTTGGACAGCCTCTGTGTGATGGGTTTTAGCTCTCTTCCCCATTCTGAGTTTTAAAAATTTTCTTAGAGAAAGATGTTTGCATCCAGTTGCACCTCTTTATACAAAGAAGATGATACTGTGCTAATACAACCTACAAGCCATGTTTCCTGTATAATAACCTGGAAATGCAATTGAAATTTCAATCACAATGTTAAAAAATGAATCCTTTCACTCAGGGGGTCAGGGACACAAGATGTGAAAACAGAAATGCTCTACTTCCTCTCGAGTCTTGAAAGAAAACACATGTTTTCTAATCATATTCCAGAAGAAAACACATCTGAGAGATTTCTTTTCCTCTGCATTTCCTGTCCTCTTGTTCATTAAACTCACAGTAAAATATTAGGTATTTGCCTGAATTAATACTTTCCAATGCTGCTAGTGCAGGAAATATGGTATGAAAAGACAGACTTTTGCCTGCAGTTTGGAGGCAAGACAGGGATCAGGCAGTGAGGTGAAATTAACGAAGACATGTTAGCCAGAAAATCTGGAACTCCATTCAGGACCCAAGCACCAATTTATAATGCTGCTTACAGATCTCCCTAGCTCTCTCTCACCCTCATTCAGTCTACAAACAGTGCACATGCTGAAATCAGCCTTGTTTGCTTTCTTCCAGCATTGACAGTTTCAGCCAAGTGATGCAAAATATTTTTTGATCCATTATCTGAATTCTTTACTTTTGTTGCAGTGGTGAATACGCTACTTCTTCCTGCACAGGAAGGATCCTTCAATATCCAGTCCTACTTTAGCATGCAAGATCATTATATAGAACTTCATTGACATCCAGGACCTTTCTTTAATGCAGAGGCTTACCATGTCATAAACAGGAAAAATAAAAAATGGGCCTGATAGATTTACTTTTCTTATTTGATAGCAGGCTTAATTATCTACAAAGAGGCTGACCTATAATACAAAGCCATTATTTCTAGCCCTTGGAGTACATCCTGTCTAATTAAAAATGCATAATGCAGTAACTGCTATCAGTCTCCTCCCACAACATATAAGTAACATTTAGTAGAACTAAAATACTTAGGATAAAATGGGGAAAAGTACAGGTGTAATTGCCTCCTGGGTAAATGATCTTACCTGCTTGACATACTGCTTACCTCTGACCAGTACATGGCACAATAACCGAAGTCTGGCAATTGCTTAACAACAAAGGTATTTGGATGAGGATCACCTGACGCAAAAGTGTTGCCCTTCCCAGGGTATCTGTGAATGCATTCAAACAGCACACAGATGAGAAGAATTGTAGTGATCTTGTCCCTACTCTGGCCATCAACACTTCTGAGCTGTAGCCAGACACATCAGTCTGCAAGTGAGAGAAAGAAATTGCTGGCAGGCTGGCTTTCATCACTCTCTCTACAGCTGGCCACCTAAGCTCATTTCTCTTGGATCCTAAGGATCTGCTTTTTTGCTCAGCCTCCTACTTTCAACTTTTGGACATCTACCACCTGCCACTCAGTTTTCGCCAACAGTCTTGACCAAGCAAAGTGAAGCTACTTGCTGCTAATGAATAGCATTCATAACTCAACACAAGGACAGTACTCTGCAGGAGTCCAACATCTTATGTGTTGTTCCAGTTTCATCTGTTTCTAGAGCTAGAGTTGTCACCTAGCATTTCTCTCTGATAATACTGCATGTCTTCTATAATACGTGTCTTCTCTTAATGTCTGCCTAGTAGATAGATGCCTGTTCTCCACTGGCTGTATGATAAAAGTGATTCTTGAACTTCATGTAGGCCCTTACCCAGTTAGAAGGTGATCCTTCAAGAGAAGATGGTCAGGAAAACAGTAGTGAAACAGGTTCAAATTAAACGCAAACTGTGAAGAGTGAGATTTCAAGGCCTTTGGATCAACTGCTTTTATTTTTGTCAGCTGTCTTTCTTTAATCCTAGCCTGCAGCTATATGATACTGTGTATTGTAAAGTATTACATAGAGGTCAGTACATGTATAGACAGACATGTGGGTAATTATACACACATATATATAAACAAACCTGCCTGCAACACAGGCAGATGTGAGTCTTAAAAAACGGCAGAATCCTCTCAATCTCAGTAATACAAAGTGTTACCTTCTGCATTATGCATTACTCTTTGGACACAAATTAACATCCTGCTCCATTTCTTGTGCAAACTTCACTTACGTGCAAAGTTGTTGGGATGCTGAGATTCATCTTTGCTGGCCATTAGCTTTCGATCATCGGAAGGCAACTCCTAAAATGGTCTGAAAAATAAGCTGTAGCCTTCCCCCACCCACCCCTCTGCCCCTGCTGCCCTGTGCCAAACAGCAAAACAGCACATCATGCAAAGGCAGTGGTCATGTTCCAGCGACTAGGAGACACAGCACTCTCAGACACATAGAATCCTACAAGCTTTGAATTTTTGTCTCAGTCAGAATGCTCCACATGGATCTCAACATGTTAATTTCTGTGTAACCTATGAGAAAATGTCCGTGTCTTCCTGTGATGTGTTTTTCATTGTTCCTGCATGCATAGCTGCAGTTGTTCTAGTAATGTGGCTGAACAATTGTTTGCTGCTGTTCTTATCAGAAATCTTTGACCAGCGTGAAACAGAGCCATTGCCAGGGTGTCTGTCAATTAATGATTAACTAAGGTCTTCTACGTTAATTAGTGCTGTATAAAGTAACTGTGGCTATAATGTGAGCAAATCCATGGTGAAACAGCAGCACATGCACGCAGAACAGAAGGTGGAGCAAGCTCTCACAAAAGCTCTGGCACCCATGATATTTCACCTTCCTGCTTCACAGAACATCCACACATGCTACAGAACTCAGAAATCAGCAGAAGAAAGGGTGCGTTCCTTCCATGGGATTTAACAACGTCTATTTGCCATAGGAAAGCCAACTCTATATTAAGATTCAAACAAACCAACCAACAAACTCAAACTGCCTGCCTTTTTTTTTTCCCCCACATGCTCTATGAGTTTATAACCTGAATACCAACCTACACCAAACCTTTGGGAGAACACTATGGATGGATAGCAATGCTCACATAATAGTACTTTTGGAAAGTGGTGGCTCTTTCCAAAGGGAAAACATACTTTCTAACCGTTTCTAATCATGATCATGTATGGACAGTTTGAAGCAGAAGATTGCCACTCAGATTCAAAATAACAGTAAATAATACTATCTTCTATTTGGAAATTTGTAAACATAGACTAAAACCAAAAATTTAGAAGGAAAAAGATACTACTAAAATCTGGAGAGCAATCCTACAAAAGACAACTGCCCCTCACCTTTTTTTTCAACAAACCTTGCTGCTCTTTCCTGTTCCTTCCTGCCACACAACCCCTCTGATATGGTAACTGATATTAGTGCTTCACTAGTGAAATGAAAGTTTTTACTGACATTCACAATAAAAATGAGAGCAGGCATGAAATTAGCACTGTATGAAAGCTAGCTTATTTCTAAAGAATTTAAATTAAAAAAAAAAAAGAAAAAGGGCCAGTCTGCTAGTGACTGAATTTATTCTCTTCCTAAGTGGTTTAGGATCCTACGAAGTGTTATGTGGCTCTAGTATCCCTGTTTAAATCAATGAAGTAATTTGCAGGACCTTATTTTTAATATGAATAATTTTAGCCTGGCTTTTTCCTATGAGCGTAATGTTTCCTAAACTGAAAAAGTACTTTTCATGACATTCCATGCTGCAAGCCTGGTGAATCAACTGACAGCTTATTTTAGCCATTTGCTGTAGAAAATGTTGTATTAAAAATTTCAATTAAAACATTAAAAAAAAATGTTGTATTACCTTCACTACATCATAACACTGTGATAACAAATTGTATCTCATACTTGGCCTGAAATACATGCAATAATGCACTATACATAATCAGAATTGTGGGGATGTTTTTTAAGTGGGCGTTTTCCTTTGCAGTATACCGACAAGTGCAGAAGTCAGTTATCAAGGATGAGGGACTGAAAGTAGAGCTGTTTGCCTTCACTGTTATAATTTATTGGCAGTCAGGTGCCTGATTTTATTAAAAACCTGTCAGCATTTTCTAATGCTGAGCAACAGCAGGAAAACTTGTATTCTTTCCTCATTTTTCAGGACCTAGCTTCTACTCCCAGTTTCTGCTACTAAACTTCCACTCAAATTGCCAACTGCTCTGAGCCAACTAGGAGTACGATTTTTTTCCACAGTCTCTAGTGTACAAAAGTGCAGGTGTGCTAGTGTGCATATGTTGTCAAGAAAATCATAACCATTTCTGACAGTCTCCATTTCTTAATGTGAGGAAACATGTATATATTGTATATACAGTAATGAGCCACTTTGAAGTTGAATTCCCATTTATACATGTTTACTTCCAGATCTGCAAATCTGCAACAAGATCTTGGCAATGGTCCTGGCCTCTTTCTTTCTTTCTTTCTTTGTTTTCTTTGCTGCTGTGTGTGATCTCCTGAAAAGCAGGTTACAGTCATCACTATTGTATAGATGTGTTTGCATGTGCGTGCCTTGATAAATTCTCTCTTCTGGAGTTCTGAATTTTTCATTCCAAGTCCAGCTGGTACAATTGTGAACTCATCTTTCCAGTATGCTCCTCCGTGTCAGATTGCCAACTTCCAAAATGTTTGACCAAGTGTTTTGATTAAGTCCCCTGAGGAAAGCTGTCTGTATACTTGTGAAAGGGCATGCTCTGTGTAGGATGACTGTGTACAGTATAAATCTATAAAACGTGGAAATGTTTATAAATTTATCTGCCAAATAGTCATCATCCATGTAACAAATGCAAAGTTATTTAGTGTACATCAGATTAATAAAGGGGCATTTTTTGCTCCACTATATTCAAATAAAGATTTGTTCTCTGCAATGAACACATATCAAGTGTGATGATAGCCAGAACACCATTCTTCACTACCCTCAAAATATTGAAAACAGTTGTTTTACTTTAATTAGTTCTTTTACAATGGCTCTCTATGTATCTCATCTTTAGTGCCTGTAATGGAGGTTGGTTATGTATTAAAAGAAAACATGGAACAAGTTAATAAAATTAAAGAAATTTAAATGACCTTAAAAAAAGGGTAAAAATAGCTATAGTTGCAAGAGCCAAAGTTCTTTGGTTAACTATCTGGGATCATATTTTTATGCTACATAATTGCATGAAATAGACATTTGGCCTTTTACTACATAACTGCACCACAGAGGTATGTTATCACCCAAAGCGTGTATCTGTGTGAAAAGCATACTGCTGCAAGGTATGATGAGAAAGGCCAATGAAAATTCTTACAGTTGTGGTGGTTTGACCTCGGCTGGAGGCCAGATGCCCACCAAAGTTGCTCTATCACTCCCCTTTTCAGCTGGACAGGGGAGAAAATACATATAGAGGGGCTGAGGAGTCAAGATAAGGACAGGGAGAGATCATTCCGCAGTTAGTGTCATGGGCAAAACAGACTCAACCCAGAATAAAGAAAGCAGTAATTTATTACACTACACACATACCCAGTGAAAACAGAATCAAATGAGAAGTGCAACCAGATCTTAAAGCACCTTCCCCCACCCCTCCCTTTTTAGCAGACTTAACTTCAATCATGATTTCTCTCCCTTCTCCTCCCAAGGATCCAAGTATGTCACAGGGCGGGGTGGAGGGCAGGGGCAGTGGGGTTTCAGTCAGTTCCTCCGGAGTTGTTTTCCTTCGAATAGGGAGGGGGGAGGGAGGGTGGTGGTGTGCATTCCTTAGACTCTTCACCTGCTCCAGTGTGGGGTCTCACCCACAGGAGAATGGGAGACAGTCCTCTACAAACTTCTCCAACCAGAGTCCTTACTGTCGGTGCTTCAGCTCTTCCCTAGCTGCCCCAGTGTGGGTCACTGCTATGGGGTACAGTCATAAATCATAGAATGTCTCTCAGTCTCTCAAGCCCAGACTGTTCCAGCCTGATTCCCCCCTTCAGCAAACCTGCCCTGGCATGGGCCTCTCTCTCTTTGTCTCTCTCCACAGGCTACAGGTCCTGCCAGGAGCTTGCTCCAATGCAGGTCACGGTGTCTTCCATATGTCTCCACCCGCTCTAGCATGGGGTCTCTGGACGCGCTGCAGATGGGGTCTCTGATCCCCTTCCATGGGCTGCAGGGGGACAACCCACTCCACCATGGTCTTCTCTATGGGCTGCAGGGGAATCTCTCCGGTGTCTGCAGCGCTTATTCCCTCCGCTTCGCCACTGACCTTGGTGTCGGCAAAGTTTCTTACATCTTCTCACTGCCTTCTCTGCTGGCCAAATGTGTCTGCTTGCATTTTTTTTTCTCCTAAATGTCATTCCCAGGGGCGCTGTGACCGTCACTGATGGGCTTGGCCTTGGTCAGTGGCAGGTCCGGCCTTGAGCCCGGCTGGTGTTTACTGTGTCGGGCCTGCAGAGATCTTCTGGCTGCTTCTTGCAGAAGCCCCCCTTCCAGTCCTCCCCCTTCTCTACTAGAACCCAGCCACGCAAAACCGCAACAGCAATAAATTTTGGTTCCATAAAAACTTGTATTCATAAAAATACCCACCAAACCACCCCCACCCCCAAAGCCCCCCCAAAAAACTGAAACAGCACTGCAGAAACTAGTTCTTGCATTTCTGCACTAAGGGCTTTCTAAAAGCTTCAACAGATGATATGTGCTAGCTTTAAAATAACGAAAACCTGCTGACCTATTTTTATTCTGCCATCTCCATAGCTAGATCGGAAATACATTTCCAAATATAGGTTATTCCAAACAGATGATGGACTTAAAAAAACCCACATGAATCCCTTTGGCTGTGTCATCAATAGGGAAAAGTTAAGCTACATGCAAATTCAAGTGTTTTTCAACTTATCCAAGCCTGCAAAACCCTACAAAAGGGGACATGCAGTATATTCTGGCTGTCCTTTGGCAACTGAAGGTTTTTGTGGTAAAGTACAGAAAAAACCTTTTTCTGTGTATGAAGAACAACCAACAGAATCACTAATCTGTATTTTAAGTCTCATTAGATGTACAACCTCATCTACCTGCATTTGAAGGGGAATGGTAATAGAACTACGGCTCTTATCCTCTCCTGGAGAAAAATGCTTGTGTCTGCTAGTCTCATTGGTGGAGGAAATCAACCTCTTTTGCGCAGGAGAAAAGATAACAATACCAAATGGGGTGTGGCAGGAGAAGATTTGCACATATTGTTCAAAGCTACCTCTCAGAAACTCCACCTAATCTATAGAGAACCTTCAGCAGAAGGGAATCTTGTGTTGGAGCATGTCATCCTGAAAAAAAGGACACTTCAGCCTATAGGACCACGTTTCTCCAAAGAATTTTCAACCATATGTGTATATACTCCTAACTTGCACAACTAAGCTAGGAAAAAGGTGATACCTTTCTGTATGTTTTCTGCTGGCACCATATGTAAACTCTCAGCGTATGTATACAGGTGAATTGACTCTTTCTGCAGAAAACCTACAGACATACTTCATATCATCTTACTGGCTCTCAGCATGGACCTCACTGGTCTGGTTAGGACTGCAGTAACAATTTCTTGTTACTATAGCAGACTAAACTTGTATGTGCAAAATAGCGTGGGAAGACACCAAAAGCCACATTGTGGGGAGATTTCTTGGGAAAGGAGACTGGAGACTAAGGGCCTGACCACACCAACTGCTGAATTATGCAAACACAAAAGCCTGTCAGCTGTGGTGTGCATATCACTGTTGTGTGCACCAGGATACGCTGCCACCCTCAAAGTGCTGTGTGACTTCTGCTCAGAAAAAACCCAAATGCCATCCCTACCTTTAGACCTCCAGGCAGAAGCTGTACCTGCTGCCATCGGTGGTATGCCTGAACAAACTACATCTGGAAATGCCTGCACTAATCTATAAGTGTCAGCCTTATCGATCCATGAGTAACTTCTGTTATCCTTCAGAAAAGCCAGACTGTGGCGTTTCTAGCTGCTGAATGGAAAATCATAAAAGTATTCCTCAAACACGCTGCCCAGTGATGAAAAAGATCACAGAATCACAGAATCGTGGGGGTTGGAAGGGACCTCAAGAGATCATCGGGTCCAACCCCCCTGCCAAAGCAGGCTCCCTAGCACATATTGCACAGATAGGTGTCCAGACAAGTCTTGAGTATCTCCAGAGAAGGAGACTCCACCACCTCCCTGGGCAGCCTGTCCCCTCACTGTGTAATAATTCTTCCTCATGTTGGTGTGGAACTTCCTGTGCTCCACTTTACAGCCATTGCCTCTTGTCCTGTCTCCACAGACTACTGAAAAGGGGCTGGCCAATTTCCCCTGCATCCCATACTTAAGATATTTATGGGTACTTAAGAATCGTTAGCTATTAGAATTAAGTGTGAAATGCCTGCTGTATCACCTAAAACGTTTGATAGCCAGAGAGTTTGACTGAATTCTGATCAGATGGAGTCTAGGCTACAGATCTAATCTCAATTCTCCAACAGGCAAAGGGCACTTTAATTAAAAAAGTTTCATGATCGTTCACAGAGTTGGATTATTGCAGAGCAGCAGTGGGTTAGTCAGTGATTCTAACAGCTCTCAGTTGTGCATTTTCCAAGTTGTATCATAACGTATTTGTGTTGATTGCCCATACAGACTGCAAACCTCTTAAACTCAGGACTCTCAGAGGGTTCCTGACTTTAAATAAAAACTCTTTTCCTTTGCAATCACAGTGAACTTTACAGACATAAGGAATAAGAAATCAGATAAAATTAAGACTAATCCACCTTCTCTGGCATCCTGGAAATGAAGCAATTAGTGGATGCCTATTTGTGCTACATCAGTTAGCTTTGAGTGGCTGCACTTGCACCCTGTCCCCCTAAGAACTCCCTTGCAAACTCCAGATTCTGCATGAAAACAATAATGTAACATTGGTGGTAGAGCTAGAAAGGGGACCCTTCTAGAATGTAAGATTATATGGCAGTTAGGATATTTTTGTCCCAGGTTTATCTCCCATCTAGCAGGACTGGGCCCTTGGTGAACTGCTGTCTGTGAATATGTTACACACACACCCTTCCCATTCTCTCCATAAGTCGTTATGGAAATTATTGGTTTGTTGCTGTCTGGTAAAATAATAAGGAAAATAAGTTCAGGGTCCTTGAGAACAATCACTCAGCTGCCCAATTCTCAGTATGTAGGAGGAGTTTTTGTTCTTTCAGTTTTTAGCTAAAATCAGAGCTTTTTAGGTTTGTTTGGTGTGTCTGTGTGTGTGTGTAATAAAATAGATAAAAAGAGTACACCAGCTATTAGTAAAGGTGTTGGAGCCGGTTCAAGGAACAGTAAGATATTACTATACTCCTGAGTGACAGCTAATATACTGCTAGTGTGAACTCTTCGCTAATCTTCTGTAGGGCTGTCATCCTGTGTTTTGTGAGCTAAAATACATATTAAAAAAATGTAATGATTGAAGACTGGAGTGCATGGGTATACAAAGCCAAATTCCTAGGGAAAAACTCTGGATTTAGCACATTCAACCTATTGAAAAAAAAAAAGGTGCACACATCCGTTTAAGATGTGTAATTAAATTTGTTGCTTTCCACTGTTATTGTTACATCACTGTTTGAAAACAGGGGGAAATGTCTGTACTGCGACACAGGACTCTTGTATGGGATGTAATGTATGGGAACATTAACGCTGGCGTACAGGTTACCCATGGAAACAGTGCAATCGCCCATCTGACCTACAGGTGGAGTAGGAAAAACAACTAATGGAAGGATCGAGGAAGACCTTAGTAATATAAAGCTCGCAGAGTTTCAGCCATCATTGCCCCCCACCCGCCCCACCACGAGAAGCTGGCAAAGATCCTTCGCTTGGGGAGACCGGGGGTAAACCCACTGCCCAGGCACTCTGCGCCTTGTGAGGTGGGTGAGCGAAGTGTCCCAAGTCAGGGACTGGTTCACCTGCACCGTGCATTTTGGTGGGACAAGTCTTGAGTGGAGGGTGGCTCCTTGGCCTCACCACAAGCGGTGCTGCTGTAAGCCAAGGAACCAGCCTCAGGATCCCAGCGATCCCAGTCTCCACAGGCTTCTGATTCATTTTTACCTGGAATTTCACATACTGATTTTAATGCTACAGGCACAACAGATTTGGTTATCCAAGAAATACCTTTTTTCTCCTTAGAAAAACAACAAAGACACTTACAGGAGTGTAATTCAAACAGAAGACATTCTGATTTGAAGAAGAGGGGGCCAGTGATGCTGTGCTCCCTGTGAAGGGTCCTGGATACTGGGATTAGGTCTCCCCCCGAGCCTCCCAGAGCCTGAATTTGTCAGTCTTTTAGACATGTTCTTCATTTTTTTACACTAATGTGAATAATGAGGAGCTTTTCAAAAGGCTGGAGCCGTGCCAGTGGAAAAGTGGTGGAAATAAGACGACCAGAATTAGTCTAGTGGAAATCCATGGGAGTTCAGCCTGTGCTTTATCTGTGGGGCAACTGTTGGCAGGCAAGAAATAGTTGTAGGGTTGCCTTAGCTGTCACTTGGTACGCTGTAAATGTAAAGCTCCTAGCGCTCTGTCTCGAGAGTAATAAATAAATAATACATTAATGAGTGAATAATGCATAGACTTTTAGCGGAGTGGAAACATTGCTAAGCACATGCAATCACAAAGGAGCCCACAGATGCTGTATTGCAAAGCCAAAAAACCCCCCACCAAACCAAAAAAAACCCCCAAATCCCCCAAAATCTATCCCCCAAAAAAAGAAACACTGCCACAAGCAGACTACTTTCACCTTGTGGATAACATGTGAGGAAACAATCAAACTTTGCTACATCCAACCCAATAAAGAGTGCTTTTTTTTTTTTTTTTTCTGAATCTACGAGCTGCAGCCGGGCACAGATGTTCCCTGCTTTCAAACAGTTCTGAATTCATTTTTATGGTCATTCATTATGTCTAGACAAGGAGGGTCACTCCACTCCGAAGTACTCTGTTAAATGAATAAATATTTATTCCAGCAGACAAATGGAAAAAGCTCTTTTCTGGCAGAGTTCTTGCAGAAAGATTTCCACCTCTGTCTTGCTAAACTCTTGCCACTTTTGCAGGAACCAGGGCAATTTTCCAAGACATTTTGAACAAATACCTCTTTTTTTAAAACCTGTTCAAGCAGAGAAACTGGTTTCTTAGGTACCTTGGCAGGCAAGAATTAACCAAATCTTGCCAGGATGGGAAAAGCAGAGGGACCCGTCACTTTGATGTGAAAGGACATCTAAAAGTACACCTGAGAAATGCAGTGCACTGTAGGCAAGGCTAGAGTGCATTGCATGAAGCAATCAGAGGGACATGCGGCAAGGTACGGTATTACCCGGCATACCCACCCCATCACTGCTTCTCAATTTCAGCACTGGAGACATCACACCCCCCCTCTTTTTTACTTCAGGAGTTCTTTGGGAGCTGATCTGGTTTCTGAAGGAAAAAAACCCAAAAAACCAAAGCACCACAGCTTTTGGACAGGGAAGGAGGTCATTAAGTCAGCTCAGTCCCCTGAATGAGGTAACGGTGTGAGCCTTCAGATAGCCTCACGAGCCACAACTGCATCAGTGTGAGGGGTGCTTCTCTGCTTCATAGCATGCAGTTTGGGACCTGCGAAGAGGCACTGCAGAGTCACAGTATTGCTGTCGCCTGGGGGGTTCCGTGCTTGACATAAAATCCTTGGATTCACAACACTCACTTAGAAATCATGAGGGTTTACAGACAAAAATGCTGGAGGATATATGGATCTTGATAATTTCACGTCTGTATTTGCAGGTTTTCCCTCAAAACACAAGGCCTAGAAAGTCTCTTTTCCTCAGAACAACTTAAGTGCAAGTGCTTAACCACCTTCTTACTTTGGTAGTGGCAGTTTTAAGGCAAAAAAACCACGCCAAAAACATGAAAGATGACAGATTTTTGACACAAGTTATTTCTCTAATCATGTTCCTTTTCAGGTGCCAGTGTTGTCCAAAACCATGCTGTTCTGCATGTCTTAATACACATCTTCCTGTTCCTTTCTCTAAAAGCTTGGGGTTCAATGTTACCCACATGTTTGTTTTCCCTCCATCTCACAAACTGTTTATTTTGCTTTTAAAACCTGGATTTTCAATTTCAGGATAAATAACAACATAATTTTTCTTTTTTTGCTTAGATTGATGCCTAAGAGACCTCAGCTAGGCGTATTTCCAATCATCTTAGCTCACCTTAGCAGCCATTTACAAAATCAGAGGAACACATTCCTCTAGCCATTGAGTTTTGATATTCAGTGTTGCCCCTGACCATACCACAGGACAATTCAGAAGTTAAAACCACTTCCTCAATGGGAAGTAACCATTGCTGCTGAGAGAGAAAAGTGCTTCAGCACTTTTGTTCTGGGTCTCCATTTTACCCACCCATTCGGTTTGCCATCATATTTTGAATTTGTGCAGTCTCAAATTTCTTGAGGAGGCTTGGACTGACATAGCTGCAATCTAGCTCAAGTGGAATACTTTCTAATATACTTTTATAATTCGCATTTCTGCTGCAACCACGGGCCCTCGCTTGTTGGAAGGGGAGAACTGAGAGAGGAATTGGGGAAGGGGTGTGCTGCATTGCACCGTTCCCTCTCACCTCTGGGTACTCAATGGCAGGGAGCAGAGGCAAGCTGTGTCCCCCAGTTGCAGGGGAAGTTACAGCCTCCCCACTGACGCTAGCTGCTTTTCTTTCAAGGATCCCTGTGGCAGATTATCTGATAACTTATTTGTTTACTTACCTCACAACAATAAATAATGCATAACATGAATACCAGGCTGACAGGGATGCTGTAACCCAGCCCAGTTCCCACTGCTGATCCCCCACAGCTGATCCTCTTCTCTGTGGAGGTGGCCGCTTGCAAGACCCACAGCAGACCACAGAGCTGCTGCAGCCCCTCAGGCAGCTGCGCTGAGGGCACATTTCCCAATTTTATGTTTCCTAATGCGGCCTTGAGCACCTATTGACCTTCGTGTTGGATTCATAAGCACGGCAGCTGTGGCCTTTTTACTGCAAGTCATGCAAAATTATTAATCTTGGGTTCATCTGGCGTTTCCACTGAAATCCTTGACAGTGTAATCCTTGACTCTGCCCTGTAAGCCCCTGTCCCTTCAGCCACATCTGATGTCCAGCAAGGCTTGGGGGGGAGCACTCCTACCACGCTGAAGTGTCCGGGGTCCATCCCAACAGTCAGGGAAAGATCTGCCGGCTGTATAGGGAGCATAAGCTGGACATTTTCAGGTTATGACGTACAGCCATTGAGTCTGCAGAAGCACCAGTGTGGCAAGTCCAGCTCAAGCTTGTCAGCCTTTAATTAGCTGTGCAAAGGAAACAATCGAAAAGGTCCTTGCGGTAAATGGGAGCCTGCCTGGAGCTAATCTCCTTCCCTATTGTGCTCTGCAGCTTCAAGCTGACCCACCCAGGGAGCAGCTCCCTGTTCCCTCTTGCCCAGGCCACCTTTCCAGGCCAGGCTTTCTCCCCTGCAGAAACAAAAAGGGGTATGGTCTTTCTGTGATACACGCAACAGAAAAAAAAAGGTACACATCTTTTAAATCAGCAAATTCAGTTTTCCTTTCTGTAGGACAAATGCAGCCAGCCAAGGCATATGATTTACCAATAAAATAAAGGTATTGTCACAGAAAAAGTGACATTAAAGCTGCTGTTTCCAACAAAAAGCCTAGTGTCTCTAATTACCTGCATGTACTTGCGTCACTGCTACATAAGCCACCCAAGAATTTCAAATATCAATATCCTTCACCATATAAAATCCCTTTGTACACAACAGGACTGTCAGGAAACATGAAGTAGCAGAGGCCTCTGCAGTGTTTTTTGGTCCAAGTGCAGACAATGAGATGTAGGAAGCGCACATATTCATCCCTCCCTCCTCTCATTTTCTATCGGTTGGTTTTCCTGCTTGATCTGGGGCAGTCCATAGCTGCCCCTGAAAATACAGTCGGTGTGATTAAATACAGACTGTTCACCCTGAGCTTTCTCCTACATTTTGACCCTGTGAGGGCACGTTACTTTGGTCACGGTCAGGTGCGGAGACTGCAGCTGGACTGTTAGCAAGAATGCAGTGGGAAACATGTTATCCACAGCACGATGTCCTTGATAATGCGGTGAGGGCATTGATCTTGAGCTCCAATTAAGGACCCAGAGTGCGAACAGGAAACGTTCGCATTCAAACATTTACTCTAGATAGCTGACTACACTGATTTTTAAGTGCCTGCTTCTTAGTAACTATGAAAGCAGAGTGCTTGAGTACTTAAAAGAGCATATGGTCCAGAGCCTTAGGTCTGCCACAGGCTGACTGAGGTCTGTGGTTGGTTTTACGGTGTTTACTGCAATTGGGTTCCCATAAGATGGTGGGAGAATGCACTGTGTATTGTCTTTCTCTCAGGGAAACGTTCTGGCCAGCTGACTGAGCAGGTACTGGGTGCAGCCATGGTGGCACTTTGGAAGGGGAAGAAGAAGGAAGGAGAGGAGGGAGGTGCAGAGGGGCTGCTCCCCTGCCTGACAAGTAGCACCCAGCAGCTTGCAGGGGCTGGCTGACACCTCTCTGCCTGGTTTCTGCCAGAGGTGTCTTAAATCTTCACGCCATGAGCAGCAGCGTTTGCCTTTCAAGTCGGAGAACCAGGGATTAACAAATCTAATGCGAAAGGTCATGAGCAGACCCACGTGACTGCTGCTTGTTACTCCAATATTCTTTTACCTGTCTCATCTCGTGCTGAGAGCATTTGTTTCCTGTCATGCCTGTTGTTCTGCAAGCATTATGGAGGTTTGCACTGCCAGAAAACCACTCTTACTTCTCCCTACCCCGGCCTTTCATTTCTCCCCCTAGGCTGCCTCCTGCTCTGTGCTGGCTGGCACTCACACAAGAGGCTGAAAGTGATAGAGGAACTGCTGGCCTGAGAAATAACCCTACTGAAAGAAGAAAAGTTAGTTTTTCATCTGGGTCGATTAGGTGAATCCCCAAGCAGTGATAAAATAGCTGGTGCCAGCCCAGGGAGCCATGGTGTGGAGGGAGGAAAGGGCATGTGGCCCGTACAGAGGCTGAGAGACAAGGCTGAACATTTTCTCAACAGCAGCATCAATGTACGTGCACATGACATTGTGAGCAGCCCACACCCTCGCCTTTCCAACCACAGCAAGTGAAGGAGCAATTAAATACATCAGATCCTGTCTGTGTCTCACAGAAACCCTTCAGGGCTTTGCCAAACAGTTCCTCCAGGAGAGAGACCACCCTGCCACCGTGTCTCAACATTATCTGTGCACCCTGCAGACCAGGCTGAGTGCTTTGCAAGACAAAAGTGTCATCATTTAAAACATGATGCAGCTCTGTCAAAACCAAGATTTTCAAGAGGACAAGGCCACTCAATTTTAGTCAGAAAAAATATTTTAAAGAAAACTTTGAGGTTTCTTATTTTTACTAAATTATAAAAGAAATGGAGGGAGAAATAGTTTTCTTGACTTTGGCTAAGTACAACAGTATAAAAAGCAGTAAAAATGGTCCTTTAAAGCAAACATAATGTTTTCAATCAAGTCAAATTCACTTTAAACTATGGAAGCCAATTTCTTCGTTTCCATGTTGGTTTTGGTCACCCTCTTTTCTAAGAGGAGAAGCAAGTAGATAGCTGGATGTTTAAAATTCAAGAAAGCATTCAGAAAGCCAAGTGCAGACTACAACTCTGCTGGTCTTGCATCACACACCTTTACAGTTAAGTCATCGTTCCTGTGTTCTAGGGATGGAGGAAAAGGGAATAGAGAAAATCAGATTGACCTCAAGAAAAGTAATGGTGTTTCCTGCTGGTCGTATTTTTTATCCTGTATCCTTTCAGTTCTTTCCTCTTGAAAAATCCATGTTCTAAGTACCATCAAGAGTGTCTTCTCCCTCCCCATCAAGTTTTCAACCCATGAGCCATACCCAGCACAGAGGCAAGAACTGAGCAAAACCAAGGCCTTGCAAGCAACCTACGGACATCCTCAAGCCACAGGCGAGACTCTACAGATCCAGCACTGTTTTGTTTTGGAATAGAAATGACTGAAATCTAGACAACTTGCAAACACCCATCAGAAGTCACCTGGCACCTGGCTATATGTTAAACCACAAGCATGCTCAGGTGTGTTGTGTCCCGTGGGCGCTGTGAGGCAGGTTGTGGCTGTGCACAGATGCCTTTCAACTTTCCTGTCTTCCAGCAAACTTCTGTCAGGGGCTCAGAAACAGCTGGGAAAATAGAGTGGTGCCCTACAATAATACCCCAACATTCGAGAAACCCTTGCCCTGCTCATCTCCCAAAGTATTTCAAACATCACCTGGGAGCCTGTGATCACCAAACGTGGACCTTTGACCCATGGATCTGTTGCTCTCTCTCTGAGGACACCAGGGCCACCCTACGTGGAAGTGAGGAACACAGGCGCGTGTCCTGCTCCTTTGCAAAACCCCTTGGAAAGGGACATCAACATGGGACAGGCCTGTGGGGGCACACCCCGCTCCAAATTTGCACTGTCAGTTGCAGCAGTGGCTTCCTGGCCTGACAAAAACCCTTCTTGTGAAGGGTGACAGGTTTTCAAATGAGCAAAAATTGCAGGAGGGAGTCCTGGGCTTGGTTTGTCACCTCTCTTCACATCCCACTATGCCAAAATACCAGAGCAAAGGCACCATATATTTCACATGGTGGGACTGGAGTTGCTTTAAAGGATTTTCTTCTTCCTTTGAAAATTGCTTTTTTGTTGTTGTTGTTGTTCAGGGATTTGAAATCTTTATCTTTCTTATTTCCTTTTTTTTTTTTTTTCCTTCCCTTTTCCTTTTTTGGTGGCTTTACCCCCTTTTGAATCTGCTATTTCTTCTGGCGACTTGTTGATTTGATTGTGGGCTGTCGGTTCCCCCCACCCCTCTTTTCTTTTCTGCTTTTTGGTTTTCTTTGCTTTTCCTGGTTCCCCCCTCCCACCTTTGCTTCGCTTTTTGGTTTGCGGATTTTTCTTTTGTTTTATTGGGGTTTTTTTTAACATATCTCTATGGGGTGGGGAGGAGTGTGGGTGTGGGGTTGTTCTTTGCTTCCCTCCCTCCCCCCTCCCCTTTCTTTAACCTTTTTTGTTCTTCTCTTTCTTTTTCTCCCCCCCTCCCCCCTTTCCTTCCTTCCTTTTCCCCTCGTTCTTCTCCCCTCCCCTCCCCACCGCCCCGCACCTCACCGTACCCCCAGCCGTGCCGCGCCTGGGGCACACGCGCGCCTCCCCACCGGCGGCGCCCCGCGGCCGTGCGCGGATCCACCCGGGGCGGGCTCGGCCCCGCGCGGGGCGGGCGCAGCGGCGGGCGGCAGCGAATCAGCGGGGCCCGGGCCGCGCTTAAGAAGGGCGGGCGGCAGCCGGCCCCATCCCTCCCGGCGGCGGCAGCAGGATGTACCATGAGGAGCTGGCGTCCCTGCAGCGGCCCCGCTATGGCTGTAAGTAGGGTCGGGGGGCGCTCCGGGCCTTTTATTTTAGGTTCCTCCACCCCTTGCCCGCGCTCTCGGTTTAATGTTAAGAAGAGGGATTTGAGGGGAAAATAAAACCCGCCCGGCGCTCCGACTCGTTTTAGGGCGAAGTCGCAGCGAGCTCCGGCGGGGTTTCGCAGGTTTGCGTGCGTCTAGGTTTTGTTCTGAAACTTTCTGAACGGGCTACAGCCGCGGAGATTCCGCGCTGCAGCGCGGGAGCTGTGAGTTAAGCGCCGGGGCTTTGGGGGTTTAACTTCGTTAGCGCGGCGTTACAGGTATCGCTTCGGCTTGTAACTGTGTAACTCGCGTCGTGGCTGCAGCTTCGGGCTGATACTGTGTAACCTTTGGATTACAACTCCGGGATTTCGAGTTATGAAATTAAAGCTTTGCTTTATAATTTTATAACTCGGGTTTAGAAAGAACTTTGTAACTCTAAATAATAACCAGGGTGAGGCGAGAAGCAGTGCAGGTGCCGGGCATCTCTTTTCAGGCGGGTTGCGTTTACTTCCCAAACCTGTATTTAAGAGCAGCCCCGAAGCACCGCCAGTGCTGGGACCGCGCACCGGGCTGTGCTTTCTCCTGGTCCCTGCGGGCAAAGCCGGGCAAGCCCTTGGCTTTGCCGTCCCTGTAAGAAGCGCCTCTGATATTTTAAGGCGTTACAGAAGGAGAACATGCAAATTACTTGCGGAGCTTACTGCGAGCCTGGCATCCTGTGGTCTGGTGAGCAACTGCTGAGGTCTCGGCTCTCTTTAAAACAGGTTCTGAAACCTCTTTATTTTTTGGAAGAAACACAAAGTCACTTGACAAGGTCGGGGTTCACCTCGTTTCTACCCACAGCAGACAGAAAAGGTGGTGCTTGGCAGTGAGACCTTCAGACTGGTGGGCCATGTGCACACCCCCCCACCCCACCCCTGTGAGTGTTTTCCTCTGATGCCTGTCAGCTGGGGCAGTCAGTGGAACCTGCCTGTAGATGTTGTTTTTCATTTGCTGTACCTAGGAGGTGTATCGGAGATTTCAGAAGGTATTCGTACAGTTGTCAGAACCAGTGGCGCTTTTTCCTAGCGGTTACTGGAGACGTAGGCTGGATCCCCATGCCAGCCTGTTAGTGAAAGTGAGTATTTGGCTTGTGAAGCCACCCTCCCAGGCATCTCTGCTTGATGTGCCATTGCCCATGTGGTAGAGCAGTCTCTGGGCAGCGTGCTGTGCACAGACGTGGTGCTTCATGCGCTTGCCTGACATGGTAAGACTCCTCAAGCGTGATGTGGTATGCCCATCGAGTCCCCAGCAACAGGGGCTTCCTGTGCAGATCTGGTTTGGCTGGTATCAGTGCTTGTGAGTCTGGACATGTGGCACTTGCTAGTCTGTCATCTGGTATGATATGGTCAATGATGAGGTTTTGCCTTTAAAGCACAGGGCTCCTCGTCCTCTGTGCCTTGGTCCCTGCCTGAGCACTCAGGATGACTGCATTATCACCCGAGGTGCACGAAATAGTTTAAGAATCTCAGGCCGTATTTACTGTGAGGAAAGAATGGCTGTGTTAAGGATGCTAAGTATAGTTTTGAAGGTATGGTCTGTCCTCTCAGTGCTTATGCTTTGCTATGATAATTCAGACGTGTTTTTTTCCTGTGACTAGGGGGAAGTTGGTGTTCTGAGTTATAGCTATGGTCCTGGTGCTCCTGACTGATGCTGCCTGCTTGCTCAAGCTCCAGTGGCTATTCTGCCCTTCCCTTGAGTTGAGAGGCTGTGGCTGTACCACACTGCCACCTCTTTTTTTTTATGCAGGAGCCATTGAGATAACATTCCTTTCAAGGGATTGGACAGAGTCCTCAAATATGCCAGATCAATTCCAATATTTTTAAGAAAATATATCATGAACCTAAGAACAAACCATAGTTTGTCTGTAGTGATAGCACAAGTATGGATGCTTGTTTTGTTGGTTTTTTAGCCTATGCCTGGAAAGTCACATATGCTTTATTTATATTTTTTTCCTACTGTTTTGGGATTAGGACAGAACCAGCATCTTAAAAAGCAAAAAAACCCAAAACAAAACAGAAAACTCAGCATTATTTAAGGTCTTATGAAGCCCATCATGAGTTTTATGTTCTCTGTAGGACTAAAACTGCACTTTGGATTGCTGACAAACAAATCCTTATGCTGAATACCACATCTATGTTGAATTTCCTAGAAGAGTTAATAAGTTGTCTAAGTTAGGCTATCAAATTGCAAAGACTCCTTGCTTTAGCAGCCTGGTACTGTTCTAAACATTTAACTTCACCTGGACTTTTGACTTTGGCTTCAGGCTCCTGGCAGAGTTTGTGTTGCTGCTCTGAGGAAAGTTACCATTTTACTATGACAATTCTCTGCTAGGAACTGTATGAACCAGTGTGTGGTTATTGGCAGCGTTTCATTCTCGTTACTAGACAGGAAGACATAGCAAATCTTGGTTACCCTGTTGGATATGACTGTGGAGAAAAGTGTCCCTGAGCATAAGTCCATGTAGCACAAAGTGAGTAACTAGGAAAACCTAGGTTTGCATTATGAGTTTTGCTAATGTAGTAACTCAAAAGATGCGCATCTAGGAAAAACTCTTGCAGCTGATCACTTTCATCTTTAAAGTCAGAAAAAAATGAATGAAACTAAAGAGGAGGATCCATTTCTAGGTTAATGCTAGTTCAAGATAAACATGGTTCTTGGGAGATATGGGAGCTGAGAGCACAATCTTTGCACCTTCTCTTAGCTTGTTAGGGCCAAAGTCTTGTGATGGCTTGCTTTTTGAAAGGTGTCTCCTACTCTACACATGGTCAATAGCTGAAGAAAAGATGTGAAAGAGATTTCTATTGGTACTCCACTGGGTCTTTCAGAGATTTGTGTCCAGCACCAATTCAAATGAGATCATACAAGTGCAAGGAAGCAGCTTATACAGCAGAAATGGTGTTAACAGGCACACTGCAACTGAATTTACATAGCTGGTTTCCAGTCTGGCTACAGCTGTTGCCTGGTTTATTTCTCAATCCCAGCACAATCTGATGTTGAGGTTTACAGAACTGCAGAGAATTGGAACTTGTAATACAACTCAAGATATGAGCTGTTTTTACAAAGAAAATGCTTGGTGCTGTTGAAGATTACAAAGAGAAAAAAGACACATCTTGGGTGTGCTTCACAGATGAAATGTGAAGTTTTGAACACAGGAAGACAATGAATCAGGCAGCGGTGTATCCTGGAGAATACCTTTTTTTCTAACACTCTTAAGTCCTATATAGCTATTTCTCCCTGAAACCTGTGCGTAGAAGCGAATACTCAAGTTTTTAAGAAATGGCTGAATGGCTTCACCGCACTTCCAGGAATGCAATAAAGCTACAGTGAGTGAGGTCATGAGTGTCTGGATTTGCAAAAGATTTCAGATGTTTCCATGTTCAGGGTTGCTAAATTATTGTATGCCCCAGGTCCCTGTATATGAGAGAAACTAGGTGCTTCAGCATCATCAGATACATGAGATGGAGACAAGCAGCTAAAGAAGTCTTCATCTCCCCTGCTGAGGCTGGGCAGCTGGCTTCACTGGGCATGGATGGGTAAATATGGGGAAACTTGACTTTGGTATCCGGTAATGAGGGCGTTGCTTGTATGTCTGGTCCTGGCTCTCAGGTCAGCTTCTGTTTGGCACTAGGAGGTAGGAGATGAGAAATTAACAGCATGAAGCCTCATGAGTGAGAGCTGCCCTGCCTGTGGAGACAGGCAGGGCGAACTTAGTGAAATACAGCCTAAGGCTCTCTATGAAACTGCACCTAGCCTCTTCAGCAGGATGTGAAAGCTTGCAAACCACTGGCTTTTTTTGTAAAGCGTTTAGCTTCAGAAACTATAAATTTGTCTGCATGTCTATTAGGCATGGAGAAACAAATGGCTACTTTTCTATTTGAGAGGGGGAGGGGAAAAAAATCTTTTGGTAAAAGTTCCATAGGATTTTTCTAAGTGAAAACAGATGGGTTTTTAAAGCTTTTAAAGAAAAGGAAAACCTTAGCTGTATCCTATGCATATATATTCTTGTGGGTGTATGCTTTCTGCAGTACTTGCGGCTTATGAGAACGCTTTTTTATATTGATGGGTGTAATTTGGCAACTGAATACACTGTTTATCTCTTCCACTCTGTTGTAGGTTGCTAATAATTAAACTGCTGAATGAGAACTTGAAAAGTTTAACTGCTTTGTTTAACCAAGTGCACATAATTCATTTGGTAGGAGTGGTTCTCTGTGTGCTTTTTGTATAAAGCAGGCTCATCTCCCCTGAAGTCTCTTGGTAAAGAAAGGACGGAGCTATGTTACAGCACGCTTGGAGCTACTTGAACACTGTTGAAACAGGAAATATTAATATTGCACTGGAAACAGGATTTATAGCACATGTGAGTGTGCTAAATCAAGTCCAGTACTTGGGGCAGGGAATAGAAAGCATGCGTGTTTGTGGTTTGCCTCCTCTGTTAAGCACTGTTTCAGTTACCTAGTTGTTCTAGCTCCAGCTTTGCTTGATACTGTGGCTGATTCAAGCTGACTGTGATTTACTCAGAATAATATTACATGTAATGTGGAAAAAAAAAATGCCTGGCAGTGATAAGCAGGACTGGGTCATATTTCAGCAGTATGATAAGCGAGTGTGCTCTCCTGTGCTTGGCTTCTTGCAGGAAATGATTAACCTGATGTGTTTGCTTCACTTGTTTGGGCTGCTTTGGCTTTTTTTTTGGAGCAGGTATCCTTGAACAGGCACATGTGGAATGAAAGAGCAGGTGCTGGATAGGGGAGAAGTGGTGCCCACCCAGGCCTGAGAAGCATGATTTGGGGATGATGGGCTGGGTGACCCCAGGCTGGGGAGGGGAGGCAAGTGGGGTGGAGTGCCTGCTGTGGGCACCTTGTTTGCCAATCCTTGATGAGCTGGGACACAAGTTGTGTCCTGGACAGCTCGTTCATGGGTCAGTACTTCCTGTACTTGTGTTCACTTTCAGAAAACCACAATGTCCTCTTCAGCCTGGTGGCAGTTCGGCTTTGAAGAGGGTTGTCTTCAGGATGGGTACTCCCTTATTTTCACAGCTGGGGGGAGGAGGAGGGGGCTGCTGAGTGCCTGACACAGGGGCAGGCTTGTGCTGGTGACCAGCACCTTACTCCTGGCACTCCCCAGTTGGCTTTTTTGCCAGCTGCTGTGGCAGTGGCCAAGGAGATACCTTGGTCTGTGGTGCTGATGGGCTCCTGGGGCAGGCAGTGCCTGCAGGGTGCTCTGTGGTGGCCAGTGGCCATGGTAGGTGTTGGGGTGGGCTGTGTGGCAGGAGAGGGAGGGGACTGGGCCATGGTCCTTGCATGGATGTCTTTGGTGTGGAGAAAAGGGATGACTTGACTTGGAGATCAGCTTTCCTGCTACCCACAAAGAAGTGTGATACTGAATGAGGTGGTGTTATACAAACTCTGCATGGCTCCTAAATAACTCTTGAATTATGTAAAGAAATAGGCATTAAAAACCTGTAGAGGTGGCCAATCTCGGTGTTACATTACTGATTTGTTCAATGCATATATACCAGCAAAAAACACTTACCTGGAGGAATTAAGTCAGTTCTTTATTATCACTTATTGCTTGAGTTAAGAAGTTGGCCAGGTAAAAATTCTTCAGAAGTCAGATTCAAGCAGCACCTTAGAGCTCTGACTCATAACTGCTGGTAAACCATTGCTGGCCCCTCAGGACCTGCTGCCTCAAGGCGCGGTGCCTACCCTGACTGCCAGCCAGGCTTCAAAGCTGGCAGAAGCTACCATCCTCATCCTAGGTGCTTCTCTCTGCTTGGGTGTATCAGGCTAAGCAGTTTGCAGCTTTGGCAAAAGTGGGTGATGAAGGATGTAGTCTCTGCCAGCCGTCCTCTGTGGACTCTAATCTGCTTCTTTCAAAGTGCAGTAAAAGCTCTTGTGACATCTAGCAAGGTATTTAAATTGATTGCTGCCAGGCTCCGAAGTCTGGGAACCATGTAGTCATGCATGCTGCCCATCCTCTACTGACAGTTCCTCCTGCAAATAAGGGTATAGTCTCAGTTGTTCTTGATTTGTAAAGCTGCTCAGGACACTGGTTTTGCAGGATCTGAGCCTCCACAGCTTCTTCCCTGGCAGCATGAATTAAGCCAGGGCAGTTGGAATGGAAAATGCCCAAAATGTATGATAGTGTGCTTCATTAGGGCAACTACTCTTTCACAGTGTTGTCATGTCAAACTATAGGCCAGTAAATGTTTTACTTGTGTTTTTAAAGGGGTGTTTCTGCAGAATCAGATTCCCTAGACAGGTGCAGGGGTATCTGTCTAATGGTGTATTTAGAGGGAATAGAAGCATAGTAAAAAGCTTAAACTGAATGCAGGCTTGCTTTGCTGAAAACAAGATCCTGTACCTAGTCTCATCTTCTTTGAGAGAAGTTGCTGGCTTTTACTGGTGTTCACTACAATGGGATCCCATCTCCCACCTTGCTGATGACTGTTGCAACTGGTGAGGCTTCAACAACCTGAACTTGCTGAGGTACTTTCAGCTGCTCTGTCAGGCTGCTGGGGCCTTTACCTCTTGCCAACACTCATACAACTGCATAGACACCTAAACTGTCAGGAAGTTAATCTCCCCTTGCAGAGCTAATTTGCATTGCTGGATTTGCAGTCACTTCAGGTCTCTACTGGGACTGGCTGCAGATCTCACAGCTGTGCCTGTTGGACCAAGGCAGGGGGAACTTTCTGGCCAGGTGGGGCTGTGGCAGCCAGAATTTAAATGTGATAAATTGCTCTGGAACAGCACCCTGAAGCTGTGGTTTTGTGTGTGCTTCCAGTCAGCTTTGCTGGTGGAAGAAGCATCCTTGACTCCTTCTACAGGATTATTTTTGGCTGGAGCAGGTCCCTGGTCTGGCTTGCGGCATGAACCCACAGGCAGCTCTGCCAACACGATGTAGTAGCTGGAGCAAGGATGAGCACAAGTGGTTGGGAGCATGGCAGGTCAGGTTGATTACACTGTGTTACCACTGCACAGAGGTCTGTAAGTGTGTGTGTGCGTGCAGTGGGGCAGCAGTATGTGTGGGCAGCACACAAATGTGGACGGGGGCATGTGGCCAGGAGCAGCACACACCACTGTTGTCTCCCTCCTGGTGCCTCTGCTGCAGTGCTGCTGCCACACTGGTACCCTGCCTGGCAGGGCTGAGGCTGCTCTCAGCTTTCTGGATGCTCAGAGGGTTGAGCTGGAAGTGTTTCTTGAGGGGAATTTTGTCTCTAACAGTGTAGTTTCATGAAGGTGTGTCAGTAAAGTCATGATGACAGTGTTCACAAGGCAATGCCACAGTGATGAGAAAACTGTAAGAAACTGTCCAAATATCGCACTACTTGAACAAGAAAGAAAAACAAATGCTTTTCGTACACAAAGTAAGACTCAAGATGCTTTTACAACATTTTTCTGTTGGTAAAATTACTCTTGCCTTGCAGGGCTGCAAAGCTGTAGGGAAGAGATGTGACTTGATGCATGTGCTGCTTACTTCCATGAGTTTTTCAGTTTTTTGAGTCCAACTGATTTACCTAATGACGATCTGGCTGGCCTCTGTTCAGTGGTAAACAAGTCTTAAATTCCATATGTTCTCAATACCATATAGCAGAATAAATAATGCATTGAAATACCAGTATGGGTGTGTGGCAGTGTAACTGAAAAGGAACATGTTATGTTTAGAGGAATCTGGCATGGAACTTTTACCAAGGAAAAATGGTCAGCTGTTTTTACAAAACCAGGCACGTGGTAAGCATGATTTCGTGACATCTGAGATCAGAAGCTGTTTTGAAAACTGCTTTTCAGGTCACAGTAGAGCACAGATTTCTTCACCATGACTTAGTGGAGCCTGGGGGATGAACTAGCCTTGGCTTGGCATTTGAAGTTGTGTGGCAGCTGACTGCCGCTGAAGCTGGACAGACAGCTTACCTGCGAGGGTTGAATGTGATTGCCTGCCACTTTGAATTTATATCACTGTGTTAGAATGGTCCAGAAAATACACAGCTTTTATCACATGTAAAACAAGCTCTTTGCATGTGCTCTGATTTTATCTTTACATAGATCATGAGAAGTAAGACCATGTGGTTTTGCTGCAGACTTCGCTGACCTGAGTTATTTTAGAACAAAATGAATCAACTTTCTTAGTATTGTGTGTAGCAACAGGCAAAACAAGGGCTGGTGCTTCCTATAACACTGAACCATGGCAATAACGTTTGGTAGTTTCCCCTTTTTTCACATTTGAACAAAATTAAGCAGCTCCATAAATGTTTACAGAAGTTGCTGATAAAAATGGAGGTGGATTTCTGCAACACTCATGTGTATCCTTTTTCCTAAACCTATGGTGGGAGAGTGCTGACTGGGAGGCTGCTTCTGTCCTGGCTGAGAATGTTGCCCATTGACAGGCTTGTCTGGACTCTACAAAAGGATGAAGAAACGACCAGTCAAGATTTTTGGGCTCCTAGTGCAGACCAGTTCTGCTACTGCTGTATCTTCCTAGGCACATTTGAGATGCAAAATTATATCTGAGCAAGCTATTTCAATTTAATTTCCTCAAGATCCAAAGTACAGACTGTCTTGGAAGCTGACCATCTGCATGAACAGTTACCAATTAGGTTGAAGTATTTTACTTGTGTGCACTCTTGACAGCCCTTAGTGCACAGGCCAAGAGAAGCAGAAATGCTGTTGATGAGCAAGGCTTGTGGCACTGGGGCTCTTCAGAAACAGGTCCTGTACAGAACAGTATTGCAGACTCACCTGGGCAAGATGCTGCTGATGGAGTGGCTGTTTTTTCAGGCTGCTTTGCTCCCTGCAGCAGCTGCAAATGCCTTATTACAATGAGTCTGACCATAGAGTGTGTGCTGGAAACCAGGGCAAAGCTTGGAGGAAGAACAAGTCCCAACAAAAGTCTTGATTTTTGAAGTAGTGTTGCAACAGAGGAAACAGACTGCAGCTACACAGAAAAAAAATAAATCATTTGACTTGAGCATATGAGTTTCCTTGTTGGGTAGAGACTTCAAAACTTGCAAACACACAGCTTAATTTGATGTTTGGTTTATGCATGTTGGCTCTATATTGTTCCCATAGCAGTGATTGAAAGCTTGTTATACTTCCTTTATTTCAGTGGTCTTGGTATTGCTATTTCAAGCAGAGTGCTTTATTTTGGGGTGTTTGCACAATGCTTCTGACATGCCTCTGATATTCTAATCACAAATGATAGTTAGCATTCACTGCAGTGCTTTCAACAGTGGAAATGGATTCAAGGCAGTGAGGAGGCTGTTCTGTGGTCAGTACTTGCTGCATTAATTCAAACTTTACTTTTTGGGGTGGGCTATGGAGTAGACAAGCAAGTAAACTGAAAAACTAAGTTCTTAAAGATGAGATTATGAAGTTTTGTGTCAGTTTTAAGAAAATATGAATTTAAAAGAAGTAACAATTACACTTCAGAGCTTGAGAGTGATTTGGGTGAAAACTTATCTTCTGAATGCAGATGTCAGTCACTTGTTCTTGAGACGGAAGTACTTAGTTTATTGATAATCTATGAGAAGCGTCTGTCTCCATATCCAATTTTGCAGTGATATGTACAATGGTAGATGTGTCACTGTCACTGAGAGCAGTTTTGAATCTCTCTCCCGGACGTACCGAGTGAAGGGTGGGGTTTTGTCTGCTCTTTTCAAACACTGCTCAAAGGTCTGTGATTAAACTGAAATCTTCTGTGCTTTTGTTCCCTCCTATGGTTATAAGGCTGCTAATGAAGGAAAATAATTCTTATTAGTGGGTATTTATGTAAATGAGAAATAAGGGCCACAGTTGTCCAGAAGGAGTGTGGGCAGTTGGCACACAAGCAAGATCTGCCTGCCTGTGTGGTGTGCTCCTAAAATGACCTAGCAGGGAGTGCTGGGAGGAGGTTAACCTGGAGCCAGTGGTGCCAGCTTCAGTAACTCGGCAATCACTTGCTTGCCTACTATGGAGTGGAGGCAGCCAAGTAGGTGTCAAGTGACAACTGAGGTCACTGGTGACCTGGGATTGCCTCTGAACTGGTTACTTGCATGGTACACCAAGTTTGCCTTCCTCCAAGAATGAACAATCTCACCCATGAAGCAGGAGCAAAGAAGGTGCATATGTATTGCCTGTGCCTTTCTGCACCTCGGACCAGCATAGTTAGAAAAGGTGAGAGGTTTAAGGATGATACTCTAGCTTGTGAGCCTGATGCTGCACCTTTTTTTCATGGTTCCTTCTTCTGCTGGGCCATCTCAGCTGCAGAAACAACTGCTGTGTGCACAGCACTTTGGGAATTGTCGCAAGCAGCTCAGCTGCCTTCCCAGGGGAGCCAGAAATGTTAAAGGGAGGGCAGGTAATGCTGGGGCTCTCTTTGGTCTCTGTCTCTGAGTGCCCAGAGGTCCCACTCATCACTTGAACATACTATATTTATATTGTGATGTTCAGCATCATGCAGCATTTCTTGTGAATTTTAAGTCTTTTCTGTATTAAAACTTTTTAATCTTATTCTATGGCTCTGTAGATACAAATTAAGTTTTCAGGTGTGTTATCCCAAATGCTTATGGGTTTTTTCTCCCCACTAAAAATAAGAAAAAAGGCATTGTGCCTGTAAATCAAAGAATTTGAATTAAGGACTTCAAATACATTTTGACTGTAAAAATGTAGGAATGAAAAGCGTCCTTGCTTTGACGACCTTGTCAGAGGGGAATGTATTCTACAAGTCTGAGGCTGAAGCTGCAAACCTCATGGCATACATTCTTTTTATTCACATGCTTGTGTGAATAAAAAGCTTTTATTCACACATTATGTGCTTGCTTTTGTCTTTCACTTCAGTGTTTCTTTCTGTTCTATAAACTATACCTTACCATGTTTCTTCCAGCTGGTTATTGTACTGTGAGTTTACTGATAGGAAGCTTTTTGATGTCAGCCTCCCAGTGATCTGAATATTGAATCCATTTGGCAACTGTTTTCTCACAGAATATTGTACCGGACTCTTTTCAGGAGCTGAGGCACTCTTCCCTTTCCCACTCACTCCTGTCCCTGTGTTTTTTCTTGTCTACTTCCTTTAGCACAGCCAAGAGTAGCCCCTCCATAACCAACCTCCAGGCAGTAGGGGTTTACTAAAAGTGTACCTATAAATCACTCTTCTGGCCTCAGACTGTAATACAGATGAGCTTTCTGACACTTTCAAGACTAAAGAAATTGTCAAGGTTCTGATCTAGCAAAAAGTCCTGTGCAGCATTTGCAGGGCGTTACCTTAGTTGGTTACTTTTTAAATGGCCATCAGTCTCTTCAATTTCTACCAAAGATGACAGTAACCAAAAATCTTAGTGCTATGCTCTTCTTGCTGGACTTCAACTAGTTTGTTTTTTGGCAAAGCATCAGTAGCTTGAGTGAGGCATGTTTAGTTTCTTCAGTCCCTGGGTCCCTCCTTTGCCACAGTACTCATACTTTATTTTGGTCCTGTGTGTTGGCTAAGATGTCTCAAACAACTGGGTGGTCTTAGCTGCTGTTTGCACATCAGAGTGTCTAAACTGGCAGCAGTTGGAGTGTGGCAGAGCTGTGGGTCAGCATCAACATGTGTGAACAGATGAGAGGTGGACAAACTTGAATTTGTTTCCTGCTGCTACTGTGGTGAGTTCAGTCTGCACCCTGCCCTTCCTCCTAGTTGTATACACGCCCCTTTTTCCTGTTCTTCTGCAGTAGCTTTCTGCCCCATACTTGATCCACAAGTGTTTATGGGTGGAGTTGTGGCCATAGGCGTTGGTGTGGCTATGTATAATAGAAGTTGCCTTTGGGGTTCAGCAGAACACTGCAGGCAGGCTTTCTTTCGCTGTTAACTTGTGCCTCTGCTTCCAGCTTATTGCGTCGGGATAAATGTCTTTTCCTGTGAGCTTTTCACCCTTTTTTGGGATAATCTCCAAAATATTTTACCCTTCACAAGTCATTTGTCCTTTTATGTAGGTGTGTGTATAAATTTGAGTTATTGATATACCTGCAATTCTTTTCAGAGGAAAGTGAAATATAAACTTTCTAGTGCTAGAAGTAAATTTGATGGTGTTTGTAGGCAGGAGCCTTAACACTTATCTTCTGATTAAACCCAACTGCAGGGTTGATACTGGGGCATGCTGTAGATGCTAATGTTTTCCTGTCTTTAATGGTTGAGTAGTGTCTTTTACTAGCCTAGCAATATTAAACTGCTCTTTTTATTATTTCATTTACATTCCGCTTGTGTGAAGTTGAGCTGAGGTCATAGTAGGTAAAAGGTAAAGAAATGGAATCCATATGGTAAAATTTTGGCTCTTTTATATTGAGGATTGTTAATATATATTGTTAATAAAAAGCAAACAGGTTAAAGTAATTTCAGTGAAATGAATGGAGCAAATGGCAAATGTGTCAAAATACATGGAATTCAAATTACAAGCTCTCTATTTAAAAGAATCAGTGAATGTATAAAACTGACAGAGGAACCTTTCACACTTCACTATTTGCTTCCTCCTGAATTAACCTCTGGAGAAGGAAAGACTGGAAGTTCCTGCTGGAATGTGCAATATTTTCTTTCAGTGCCTCAAGCCTCCAGTGATGTGCTAATCTGACCAACCAGCCTTTTAAAAAAAAAAAAATTGCTCCTTTGAAAGCTCACATGAAATATGTCACTCTGGCTGTAAGCATGTGGCAACTAAGCCAACCTTCTAACTGGGCCAACTAACTAACTACCAGTGCAGCCTTTTCCAAGCTGACTTCAAGCTGGGCCATGTTAATGGCTTTTGGACTGGACAAGTGGTGATAGGATGGCCTGTGAGGGGAAAGAAATAACTTATAATTGGTGTACCAAGCCTCTTCAGGATCCATCAACCTGGGTGCTTCCTTAGACTTGTAGCTTTGTCAGGAACACAGGCTGAGGGTTATTAGCAAGGAGGTTTAAGAACAATTGGGTAGTTCATAGAAAAATACCTGGTGTTTAAATGTGTTCTTTGAGCACCTGTATCTCGGGGAAACATGTTGTGCCTTGAGGTGACCAGCTAGCAAATTATGCAAAGAGAAACGGTTACAGTTTTATTAAGGAGTTGTGGAAAGTGTTGCTGGAAACAGTGAGACTGGCTGTTAAATGTAGGTGGAAGTAGTTGGGCAATAGGCTGGCAAATTGCATTTCATATTTGTAATTGTTGATGGTGACACTGGAAGATAACTGAAATTGTTTGGAGCAGACTCCCTGTTTTTCCAAATATATGGAACAATTACACTGAAGTTAAAATAAAATGAACTATATCATTTTTCCACACAATTTAAAAGACCCTACTAGAAAAGAGATGCCCTGCTCTTCTCTGGTATCATTACACAATAAGGTAATGTCAGAACTACTTAATGTCTCTTAAAGTATTGACTGAAGTCTCACTTGATGGTACTGTAGAAAGCTTGAGGTTTAAAAGTAGAGTAAAGAATGTAGATACCTGTAAGCAGAAAAATGAATGTAAGTGTTCTGGCAGCACCTGTGGTTACACATGTAACCACATGGGTGGACCATCCAGTGGATAAGAAACTGGTTAACAGACCGTAGCCAAAGGGTGGTGGTCAATGGGTCTATGTCCAGGTGGAGGCCAGTGACAAGCGGGGTCCCCCAGGGGTCTGTCTTGGGACCGGTTCTCTTTAACATCTTTATCAATGACATCGATGATGGAATTGAGTGCACCCTCAGCAAGTTTGCGGATGACACCAAGCTGAGTGGTGTGGTCGACACCCTAGAAGGAAAGGAAGCCATCCAGAGGGATCTTGACAGGCTGGAGTGATGGGCTCAGGTGAACCTAATGAGGTTCAACACTGCCAAGTGTAAGGTGTTGCACCTGGGCTGGAAGAATCCCAGACATAGATACAGACTGGGAGAAGAGCTTCTTGAGAGCAGCCCTGCTGAGAAGGACTTGGGGATTCTGGTGGATGAGAAACTTAACATGAGCCAGCAGTGTGCTCTTGCAGCTCTCAAGGCCAATGGTATCCTGGGCTCCATTAGAAGAGGGGTGGCCAGCAGGGACAGGGAGGGGATTGTCCCTCTCTACTCTGCCCTTGTGAGGCCCCATCTGGAGTACTGTGTCCAGATCTGGGGCTCCCAATACAAGAAGGATGTGGAACTGTTGGAGAGGGTTCAGAGGAGGGCCACAAAGATGATTAGAGGGCTGGAGCACCTGCCCTACGAAGAGAGGCTGAGGGAGCTGGGCTTGTTCAGCCTGGAGAAGAGAAGGCTGCAGGGGGACCTCATTGCAGCCTTCCAGTACCTGAAAGGAGCTTATAAGCAGGAGGGGATTCAACTTTTTAAAAGGATAGACAATGACAGGACAAGAGGGAATGGATTAAAACTAAAGGAAGGAAGGTTTAGATTAGATATTAGGAGGAAGTTTTTTACAGAAAGAGTGGTGAGGTGCTGGAACAGGCTGCCCAGAGAGGTGGTGGATGCCCCGTCCCTGGAAGTGTTCAAGACCAGGTTGGATGGGTCCCTGGGCAACCTAGTGTAGATCCAGGTCTGAGGTTGGTGGCCCTGCCTGTGGCAGGGGTGTTGGAGCTCTGTGATCCTTGGGGTCCCTTCCAACTCATACCATTCTATGATTCTTGCTGAATGCCAAAGCTTTCTTTTTGTCTGTGTGGTTAAAAGACTTTTTCTAAACTTTGTGGGAATTCTGGTATCTTGAGGCACATCTGAAATCCTACAGCCTTCTGTCAGTCTTGGCATGTGACAGGCTGAAATCAAGCAGTTTTGACACTTGGCTCTTGGAGTATAGGCTGTGGTTGCTGTTGCAGCACTGTCCCTTGGTATGGTAGTCCTAAGGTTTGTGTATTGCAATAGTGCTCAGTCTCTGTAAGCAGATATGACTGAACATAGGCTGGGGATCAGGACTCAGGAAAGTGAATGCATTGGAATGAGGGTCTGAGAAAGCTCAAGAGAAACATTGTTTTAGCAAACATTTTTACTTTGATATCAGCATGGTTTTTTACTGGACTTCAACGCTCCCATGTTAATGGTGTTTTCCCTGTTTGCACAGTGTCTGGCAGCGAGATCTGGTCCAGAACAGTGGCCCACTAGATCTTGCATGACACTCTCTTCTGCTGGTCAGGAGGTGTGTGTGTACTTGTACACAAAAATATGAGCCTGCATGCTTTGTACAACCCAGAACTAGGTTAGGGGATACATATAGCGGTTTTTGAGAAGGAAGGGGAGGGGAAGTAGTTCAATATTTGAAAGGTTTGAAAAATGCCATATTGAAGAGCCTCATAATTTAACAAAGTGTATTGGTTTACGATCTCAAGTGAATCTGCCCTCCAAGTTCACAGCTGATGTAAAATTTGGAGCACTTGCAGCATCTGCCTTTGTCTGGAACCTTTGGAGTAAATGTTCAGGGAGTTAATTGAATTCTCTTTACTAGAACAAAACCAGACAGTCCAAGTGATTTTCTATTATTGTTGTGGGACATGTGCTAGCTGCTTGTGCCTGTGCTCTTTGACAGAAGTCTATAGAAAGCTGCTTTGATTGCAGCCTTAAACATTTCCTCCAAAAACAAATTTCTTCCAACCTTGAGAACAGAACATGTGTAATAGGTTTGATGTTGTAAAGCCATTTTTTTTCTTAGCCTATTGTATGATCTCTGTTCACATAGTTAAGGCTGGCATATTTTCTTCTGCATATTAGATAAACTGTATGATGCCTGTGTCAATCCTGGAAGTGGAAGCTCAAGAAGGAGCTCTTGTCTCTGTAGCTTTTAGCAGTGTTTTTCTGATTATATTTGTACATGTAATCCTGTCAATGTATTTGCCAGTTGCCTGGCAGTGCTGTAAGCTCCTGCCTTGCGCAGCAAGGGCAGCTCAGGTAGCAGCATCGCCAGCTCAGACCTGCTCCAGTTACAGGACTTGTCTGGTGCAGCAGCACTAGCACCTGAATTACCAACCTACGAGTGACCATGGAGCTGAACTGCCCTGGGCAGACACTCCTGTGAGTGCTGGGTACCTGAAAGTACAAATTTTACTAGGAATGAGATGGTGCTAAAATTATTTTGACAGTGGACAAAATACTTACATGTATATGTATAACATCAGGTTTTAAGTCACCCTGACAACATAAAGGGCAACGAGATTTTCCTGGAAACTACGGAAGTGTGGTGGCAAACGCTTCATGTTTGCAGCTCATCTCATGGTAGGCACAGATGCAGATGTGGTGCTGCCTAGAGACTGCTGTATGGGACTCCGATTTCACCAGGGCTGGCTGTGGCCAGCAAAGTGTGGGGATGGGCTTGGGTGTAGGAGGCAGGAAGGGGTGTGGGGGGGGTGGAATAGGCTGAATTTGCAGAATGACTCACCAACGGACTGGAGCAGTGCTCTGCCATGCCTGCTGCACAGCCAGGACAGCACACAGCTGGGACTGCTGAATGTAGTTCAGCTGATGTTTAATATAAGTACTTTGGTGAAAAACTTTTATTCCAGCATCTTACAGCATTTGCTCATATAGCTTTTCTCCATCAAATCTGATTTTACAAATTATTTTCTGTCACCCTAACAGCATTCTGTCCACCATCCTCTGTTATGTCCTGTGTATTGAGCTTCTCTGTTGTTGTGCCAAAAGAGCCCTCCTCCCTCACGTCTCGCTTTCCATGGGAAAAAGTTTCTGGTGGCAGGAAATTGAGGGGGATTGGCCCTGGGAAATAAAAGCTTCTGTTCCTTTCTTTGCCTTTTTCAGTATAATAAGTCTTTTGGTACAGCTGTAGCAAATGCCTTGTTAAAGGGTCTGCCTGCTAGAAGCCACGTGCTGTTCTTGAACTATTGCGGGTAGTCATACATCTGAGTGTGAATGAATGACTTGGAAACCTTAAATGCCTCTGTAGGTTTTGCAGGGTCTTTTTACAGCCTCAGATTTTTTTAAGATAAACTATCTGATGGGGAATTGTTATCCCTGAATAATTTAGAATTATGCCTTGTAAATGTTCCAGAAGTTAAAACAAATATTACTTTCCCTTGCATGCTCTTTGGTTACATACTGTAGTAGTTTTGAGCTTAGCTAAATGTAAAAAATACAGTCCATGGGTTTATTTGAAAAGTGTTGTAAATTAGACCTGTAAAATACCTCTTATTTAATATTATCTCAAGTATAAACACACTAGTGGGAGAGATCTGGTAAACTCAATGTTGATATGGATTATCTCTGTGCCTCTGGGACCTCCAACATCCTTGCCATGGTTGTGATAAGAGGGTTAATTTTACACAGCAAATACATAGGAATTTTAAGAACAAGTAAACTGAGCATGTTTTACATGAACCTGCAGTTCTGCATATCTCTTTAGATTCTGTCAGTAAGGCTATGGCTACAATGGCTCTTGCACATCCAGGCTGATTATTAGTTTCAGTAATTACCTTGCAGCTGCAGAAGTGGTGGGCCTATTCCTGAAAGCTTACTCAAATCCAGAAGGATGGAATAACTCTTTTCTGCTAATGCTGAGTCAGACTCAGGAAATGCTGCTTGTGCCACGTTGACTGTAGGCACATGGAGCACCTTGGTGTGTACTGGCAACTCAGAGCTTCAAGGATTTGTCAACAACTGGAACAGCCATCTTGGATCAGGGTACATGAGAAAGATGAGGTTTTTTGCAATCCATAACCAAACCCAAAACATCCTCTAGTCCTAGCTACTGCCTTGCCTGCTTCTGCGAGGGTTGTACACAGGGACAAGTATTTCAGACAAAGATGAGGGTGAATATAAGGTTGATAAATACGAAGTCTCTCAATTTCTGAATGCTTCCTGGTAAAGACTCATTTTTGAGAAATATGTAGAATGAGAATATATAGGAAGTTGCTAGTAAAATGTGACTTTATTTCCATTTAATCAATTGCATGAAGGATTTACTTAGATAATTGTTGCATCATACGTAATGCTAGTCTGTTCTCCTATTTGTTCAAAATTAGGTGTGGCAATTTAAGCTGTAGAACTGCACATTGTTCTATGCAGTGCTTCATACGCTCTTCCCTTAGTGTTTTTCCTTGAAGGAATATCTATAATGAGGGAATTTGTCTTAGCACACAGGCTTTGTATGTATTGACTGTTGGTTAACAGGGTAGCAGTTTGAAAATAGATTGAAATTGAGTTTTATAGGCTAGCTATACTGGCATTTTTATTAGTTCTTGGTAGTATTCCAGAAATACAAAATATTGCCTCAAAGGGAAAAATACTTTTAACTTCTCAAAACTGATGAACTGAATTGTAACATGCTATTTAGATGCCTTTTTTCCTCAGCATAGCCTGTGTACTGTGTATGTTCTTTGTTTTGTGGTATGTGGATCTTTTCAGCCACAAAGTTTTGTCTGCCTGGATCCTACTTGGTTTTGCTAGTGGGCTGGAGGTCTTCAGGTGAAGTCCAGCCTTGCTTGTTCTGCCAGTAACATCCTTTATCACAGCACTCACAGAAAGAGTTGAGCACTATCATGAAATTACTGATAAAAAGCAGCAGAAATGTTTACTCTTTCATCAATCTTCCTAGTCTTCTGACTAATACTTGCCTGGTTAGGCAGAAAGGACTGATTTATGTCTTCCACCTGAGCTCATTTGTGTTTTGAACTTGGTGTGACTGGATTGATGGATGCATTCATAGGGTGTTTTTCTGTATTTATGGAAAGCTATATGCAGGACTCTAGTCGGAGGCAGAAACCTTTGCCAAAATATATTACAGCAGACTAGACTTTAAGGGTCCAAGTTTTCAAAGTGTTTTCCTCTGTAGCTCAGTCCTGGGGCCACCTCTATCCTGCAGGTTGTCACTGGTGTTCCTAAAAAATGTCTGTAACCACTGATTTGATGTGATGGCACTCTTGCTTTGAGACCAGTATGTGCTGGAGGAGGGAAAGCATCTAATCAGTCTGATCAGAAGCCAGTGTTGCAAGAGACTCCTACCAGCATAAGCACTCTAGGTGTTGGCACTCCCTCTGTTCTGCACAGAAAGAGCCACTTATTCCCTCTCAGGAAAGAAGTCTGATTTCCTACCTGTGAGCTGCTGATACAGTGTCTTTTCTAGAAACCATCAGTGTCTACAAAGTACTTGTTCTTGCCCTTTTCCTGTACTGGAAGGTTTCCTAAGCAGAACTACAGTCCCACAGTGTCTGTCAGTGCCTTCATCTACCTTCTTAATAAATCTTTGCAAATAATTTCTGTGAGGGATTTGAGGCTGCTTGATCTGGGATCTCCCTGTTGAGGATGGGAGGGACCTGTGGATGTGTAGATCCAGGACTAGATTGTAAAGCATTAGTGTTAGTCAGGTAAACACCTAGACTGATGCTTATCAAATGGGTAGTGTGGCTTTCTTACTCCTACTTTCTGACAACCTGCCTTTTGTACTGCTTTGCTTATGGTTGTGGTGAGGTGTGTTCGGAGGGCAGGAGTAAAAGGAGGTTGAATGAGCTAAGAGAAGGACATGGGTGATGATGGTATTGGTCTAGTATTTACTGCTCCATCCTGGCTGATGAGCTATAGCCTGCTAGGATGGTCATCTGAGCTCCTCTGATGGCACTTATCTTCATCTGTGGGGCTTTCTTTTATGAGTGGGAGCTATGGTCTTTGAAAAGTAGACCTAGAGATCAGTGTCCCATGGTGAAGTGATATATATTAAATTTCAGCATGGTCGCTCATCAATTCTCTCTTGCTCTGGGCAGCCCTCTGCAGCAGAGGAGCTATGTCAGAGTGGGAGCAGCCTGGAAGTGCTGACAGTGGCATGGGTAAGGGCAGGCTCTGTGGCTAGTTTGCCAGGCTGAATGCTTTACCCACCTGCATCTCAAGTTTGCCTCTAAACAAAAGTTTTGGTTCATAGCAAATGATGACCTCATTACAGTATCTGAACTCATTTATATCGAGCTACCAGACTTAAAAAGGACTCGGGGAAGGACAGGTATTTGTTTTGCTGGTGTATGAAACCTCTGAGTAATTAAGAGGAGCCACCTTAAAAGCTGAGAAAGATGAGATAGTAATGCTTGTGGTGATTAAAACTGAAACTACAAAGCTTAAAGCAGCTATATGATACATTAACAAATGTATGGCAGCATCAGTCCAAAATGTGGCCAAGCAGTCTCATCTCTTGTGTTCTGTGTAAATGCATGTGGGATCACTTCTATGTTGTTTTTTTGAAGTACAGCCTTCAATGTATGTATGCACTTGTAAAGTCCAAGCCTTTTACTTGAGTTGCCTGTATCACTGCCAGAAGGTGTTTGCTCACTGAGGCAGCTGCATCAGGAAAACACTGAAAACATGCTTGTGGCATTTAACTAACAAAACATCTCACAGTGCATTTCAGGAGGCAAAGGGCCTCCTGTTGTGATGTTCTTAGCTAAGTGGTTTGTGGGCTGCCACAGAAAGTAGCTGGGCCAGCCCTCTCTTTCCACCCCCTCCCTTCAGCTTGCATTAGTGTGCCCACAGGTGCACAGCAGCTCAGATCAGGGACCTGATCTTCCTAGAACTGGGGTCTCTTCATAGTTGTCAATCATTGACAAGGGTTGTCCCTCATTCTGGTTGACCAATGCAGTCACAGGATTCCTATCTCTGACATAAGAGGTGAAAGGCATACATGTCTAAAACACCAGGGAGGGCTGAGCCAGCTCTTTTGGCAGCTGCTATCACAAATAGGCTGTCATTTTGGTAAGTGGTCTCTGACGGCTGTTTCCAAAAGCCTCACATGCTGTAATTGAAATTTGTATGTACTACTGTATGGTCCTTCAGGTTTATTGCCATTCTTCCAAATGGTTTTAGCAGATTTGTTCAGAGGCCCTCTGTACCCAATAGAGAAAGGAACGCCAGCTATGGGGTAGTAGTCATCAGGGTTGTTTGCAGCTGGAGATGTGCACAGCTGTCCTTAATAGGCTGGGAGAGTGCTTTTATGGGAGATGTGGTTTGGGCAGTAAGTAGGGGTGTGACTACTAAAGCTTGTTCATTTGATTACAGCACTTGTTAACCCTATCAGCATGAGACAGCTCAGTCTGTTGCAGTCTTACAGGTTTCTGAACCTGCAAGAGGTTCCCAACTTGCCCTTGAGATATGTTTGTGGTGCCTTCAACTCTACTGCTGAGGCTCTACCTAGCATGGGGCTGCTCCATCCACTGCTTGTTTGGAGCTGTCAACGAGCAGTCCTCAAACTCTTGTGAGGATGTGTGAGCTAGAACTTTGCCCATTTTGTGGTTTGCGGACAGGATGGAGCACTCAAGCACATGGGGCTGAGGCTGGAAGTCAGCAAAGAACAATTCCATGCTTGGTTTTGAAGCAGTGAAAATTGAGGATTTCTCTGCACACAGGACTGTATCTTACTGATGTAAATATCTTTGTGCCCCATGCTATAAAAGGCCTCTTTTGGGGAGGAGGGGGGATGACTGTTCTAATTTCTCTTCTGCAATAAGTTGCCTGGTTTTATCAGTGAGATTGCTCTAAGAATCGCCCCTGACTCATGTGTAACCTGGTATGGATTTCTGCTTGCAGCTATTGTGGATGATGAAAGGCTTTCAGCAGAGGAAATGGATGAGAGGAGGCGTCAGAACATTGCTTATGAGTATCTGTGCCACTTAGAAGAAGCCAAAAGGTAAGTAAATGAAAACACCCTTACACCTGGCCTTTAAACACAGAAGTCTAGGTCTTCTGTATTCTGGACCATTGTAATTTTTAATTCAACATCTTGAATTACATGAACTTAATGTTGGAATTTTTCTAACATTCCGTATGAGGAACTAAAGCCTAATGGGAAAACTTTAATTCAAAGAAGGATTTAGAAGTTATCAAGAGAATCTCCTTAGTTATTGTGGTGACCATCTTCAGAAGTAGGGGCTGGATTTTAAAATCTAAGCCTATGGTTTTCTCAGAAGCCAAGTCAGGCTTGTGTGACCTGAGGAAAGTCTTTCATACCTATACCTGGCTGTGTGGTCATGCACCCTTCTTGGCACTAGTGCTTGTGGAGTGACTCAGGTTGCTAAGATGGCAGAAAACCACCTAGGCTTTTACTGGGTTAATGATTCATATCCTCACTGTTTCAGTGGTAAGTGTAGGCAGGGCAATAAGATAATCTGGACTCTGCTCTTCCTTAAGTTCCTCTAACCCATTGGTCAGGAGTACTCCTCTCTTGAAGTGACAGCCTGTGATGAAGCACTGTGCAAGTGCACAGGGATTTTTATCACCTTTGTGCAAATGTACTGTGCAATGTACAGTTCGTTTGCAAAGCAAATATCCAACAATTTTCATAACGACTAGGCAGGGAAACAAGGTGCAGTATCCTCATGCTTTTGGTCTAGCTTGAATTGCTGCTGCTATCATATGTAAAAGCATATTTTACATTCAGACTGGTCAATTTTCCAAAGATGTATATGGTGCTCAAGTTATAGTCGTGGGTAACACTAAGAGTCTTGCTTCTGCTCTGCATTTGTCAATGATGGTATTTTCACTCTAGCTGGATAACTTCCCTAGGAATTTCTGAAGCTTGAACACTGATTAATAGTGCAAGCTGGGAAACCTCAGTGCAATGACAAACCATAAGATCTCTGGAATGGAGTAACCCAGTGTACTGCAGTCAGGAATCAACCATGAGAGTGCCCTGGGCTTTGTTTCCACACTAGCCCCCTCTGCCATCTCCATGTGGCACTGGCAGTTATCTATTTAGCCGTTGTGGAGCAGCTAGTTGCCAGTGATCTTGTCCATGGGGCACTGTTACAAAAATCAGTCATACTTCCTCCTAACCGTGCTACCCTGTAGCAAACACTGCTTCTATTGCTCCCTCTTCCTCTTTCCACTGTGGAGTGGTTCCCTGATCACAAATTTAAGATGGCAAGTGTCCTACTGCTGCCAGAGGAGTGTCCTGTTCCACCCACTCCTGCTGCCTCCATTGTGCAGTTGCAAGAAACTGCTCTCGGTCAGCTGAGTCAGCTTGCTGTGCTGGCAGGAAATTTGTAGCTCTTTTGCTGAGTTTGCTAGTGGTTTAGTGAGCTGACTGGTCCGATCAAGAGGTCAGTGAAGAACCAGTGCTGTCCAGAGGAAAGTGATGGGGTGTGGCTGCACACTTGAGGCAGTGGGAGGGAGCAGGTCTCTGCCTTGCTTGCCAAGAGGTTTGATTGACTCCATCTCCTCCCGAAAGCTCTTGTTAGTCAGGCTTTGATTTTATTCAAGTTGCCTCCTTGGTTTGTTGTAACTCATCTACCTGCTGGCTCCTGGCAAGATAGGAATAGCAATTAGTCTCCATTAGTCTCCAAATCTAGCATTTTCTCTTCTATTTCTGTTATTACTAATTTATATTCCTGGCTTTTTCTCACCCTTCCCAGGGTCACTCTGAATTCAAGTCCTCTAGTTTGAAGCATGTCCCTTGATATTTCTCAAGGAAATATGAAGCTTTTACAATTAGTGACTTCAATTAGCATCTGCTAGGAGTAACTCCCTCTTCATTGTATTTATTTTCATATGGGTTCATGCCACTTCTGGTTTTTCTAAAAGAAACCCTCCTCTAGCTCTGCCAGCAGATGCTGAAACTTTTCATCCAGAACAGTCGTTCCTGGGCTTGTTAGGTACCTGGGAACACTTCTGGATCTCCATTTGGAAAATCAGAATTTACTGGTAATATTAATTGCAAATGTTTATTACTGCATGAGGTGGGGATGGGTGCTGCTTGGTAAGGAGCCTTGTGCTTCCCCTGCTGAGGGGCTGGATTGTCATGTGTCGAGTTGATGTGGTAGCCCAATGCTGTTGGACATCCTCCTTATGTGCCACAGTGCACTGGACCAGAGCAGTGGAGGGAAAGTGTGGAGATGAAGGTGGTAAAGGCTCTGAGGGTGCTTTTGGAGGGACAGAGATGCTGGAAAAGAGCAAAGGAAACTTCTCCTTTCAGAGAACTGTTGGGATAATTAATTTGCAATGGGACAGTGCCTGAAGGCTGACTATCACTCATGTGAAAACAACCTGGCAGCAAATACATACTGAATAACTTGCAGAAACAAGCAGAAATGCCTATGCCTTATAGCTGTGTAGGTACTAGCCCCACTTCCTCAGGAGGCATGTAATGCTGTGGGGTGAGCTGGGCCAGTGGTAGGGACAGGTTGGGGTGGCAAAGGCATGCCACTGTTCTCCCCAGCCTTGACCTGGTGAAACAGCAGCATGAGAAAATGCCGTATTTCTTCTTGCTGCACAGTTATCATCCTCTGTTTACTTGATTAGAGGTGAAACATGACACACAGTTTCAGTTCTGTACTTGCATGGTTATATAGCATTTTCTTTTTCACAATAGAGCCTGAGCAAAAGTGTGGACTTTGGAAAGTGTGGTAGCAATGGCTGTAATTCAAACTGTGGGCTAACAAGACCAGTGCAAGCTCTAAAGGCTTGAATGTAGGGTCCAAGCTAACTTGATGGCATTTGGTGGGTCCTGCCCTTCAGCCATACTGTGGGTGCAGCTCTGCAGGAGTTGTTGGCTGACAGATTGGATTTTTCTGCTGCTGAACAGAGGAGGTCACATCTGGGTACTGACCCCTGCTCCCCAGTGCTGGAGCAGCCCCCTCAGCTGTGGGCTTGTGGTGGTGGGCCTGGGTCAGAGATGCAGGAGGGGCAGCAAGTGGTGGTGAAATTGCATGGAGCTGTAGCTGCTGCCTGCTTGCTCCTGATCATGCCCTCCTGAGAGAAACTTGGAGTGGGAACTGTCCCTCTGATACATCTGACTTCAGTTTACAGTTGCAAGCTTTCTCTGCTTCTATAAAACCTCGATTTATGGAGAGGGTTTTTTAGTAATCAAGACTCTGAGTAGCAGTGACAATAGGCTGAAATGGTAAAGCAAGGTGAGCTTTCCCATTAAGTTGGCAGCTGCGTTAATGACAGCAGATACTGTTTCAGCTGATCAGTAGTGTGCAAACACAATAGGTTTTGGCCTGTAGTGAAGGGTAATAAATACTGAAATAAACAATAAATAGCAAAAGATTGAGGGAGAGCATGGTTGGAACAGTACTGTGGCAGGAGTTATGTTTTCTTTCTCACCGTATTTATAATCAAAATAATTTATAGCAGCTCTGCATTTTGAAATGCCAGAGTTAATTAAACATATGAAGAATGTGTACTTTCAGCTGCTTCTCAGACTACTGTTTGTTCACTTACTTCCTATAGCCAAGCTTTAATAACAACTTCCAGAGTTTAGCATGAAAGAAGAATCCTGTTGATGGCAGATGATGCTTCTGCAAATACCTTCTGTGCTAAGCACAGTATCTCTCATATGTATACAGTGTAGGAAATTGTTCTTTAAACACAATTAGCAGGCTTGTAATATCTGCAGACATCAGTAATGTTTTAAGTGTGTTATATCTGGTTCTGGGGAAAAAACACTGTTCTGTGTGACTGCTGGCCCTTTTCTCCCCCAAAGTCACACATCTGATATATGCACAAACAAAATCTCAGTTTCTGTTTGGATTATTACTTTTGTCTTCAAGGAAAGTTTATTGTGTGTTAGAAAAAGTAGAGAAGAATTTATAGTATCCCATATCCTTGAACTGCCAGGAAGAATAAAACCTAAGAATAAGCAATTAGGAGTAGGGATTTGCTCATTTTGAGCAATGTAGCCATGAGTGCCTCTTAGGAAGCTCTCTAAATGTTATACAAATAGATTTCCCGTATTGCTTGGAAAATTCATTTGCTCAATAACAAAGGCTTAAGGTGGGCATGAACAGCTGTGTCACAAGCCCTAATGTCCTACTGGATTAGGTTAATTTTAACAGACAATTTACCACAGCATCCTCCTTTCCAAAGATTATCTTTGTAATACCCAGAACATCAGATTTTGCCTGGAGTTTGGCTTTTGTTATTGTTTGCCTCTTTGCAGATGTGCAATTACTGTGCTGTAAATGATAACACAGATTTGAGGTGTTTTAACCATGATTGAAGCTTTGGCATACGATGCAAATGTAGCTTACAGTAAATCTGTTGTGGCTGGCTGGGGTTATAATCATCCATAATTAAGCAGACACTATTTCTCTTGGCTTCTTGGAAATGATACCTTCTTATGCTCAGCTCAAGTTTGAACCATAGAGGAATCATTTTACTAACCTTGTATCTCTCTGCATGAAATGGAATACACTTTGTTTTGTAAAGCAGTTGCTGCAGTTTCATAACCAGAACTGACAGTATTTGTCATCTTTTTTCACTTCTCTTACTCAGCTATTCAATAGGACAGGAACAAAGCTTCAGTGTTAGGAAAAGAAAATGTAATGAAGGAAAACTATCCAGGAAACCTTCTTTTGCAAAGTCTTTTTTAATTATTATTTTATTTGTAAAAATGTAATTCCCCATTATTTTTGCATTTCTTTACAACAGAAAACAAAATCTACTTTAAGTTCAAAAACCTGTCTCCTTCATTGTATTGTTTCATTAAATTGGTTTGCAATCTCTAGTTACAGTATTGGTCACTGAGATCTCAGTTTGAAGCTGTTGTGTAAAAATGTACAGGCAGTTTAATGTACTTAGAAGGTCAAACCCTGAGGTGCTTAATTGGCTTCACTTAAAGCTAACAGTTTTGCAGTACCTCAGCGCGATAGAAAGCTCAAGTTGCTCCAGTTATCAGGACTGTGGGACCATGGAGGGTTGCTTTGGAGCCCATCCTATTCCTGGGGGGAGTACCAGGGTCCTACGGAAGCTGGGTACTAAGAAGGAATTCTGTCAGGTTTCATGCTGCTGTTTCTGTGTGAGCAAAGTTGTGCTAATTGCAGACCTGGCAGATCATGGGTGAATTAATGCTACTCAAATGCTCTGTTTTAAGTCTGTTTCTTTCAGACTGTAGGAACTCTTTAAAGTTTTGTGCTTAGAGGTCAATGCATAAAATAGCAATGTAGCTGTACAATTATGTGACTGAGAAAACCTTAAAATACGTCTCGGTAACCTTTCACATGGACTTGTAAAAAATCTTTCTTTGAGTCTTATGACATGTATGTTATGTACATGGGCTCACTTCCACCCCATAACTGCCTTAAGCCTAATAAAGCACCAGTTGACATGGCTGGCAGCAGCTCTGTAAAGGCCAAAGGTTTGAAACTAGGGTGCTTCATGAGATTAAATTCTTGGAAGAATCCTACTTAGCTAGGATATATACCCATTCCTGAAGTAGCTCAGGCTTCAGAGGTGCTGATCAACAATTATGATCACTGTTTCATTTCATCCTCAAGGGTCCTTACCTAGCAGACAGACTGCCAGCTATTGAACAGGTTTTCATTCTAGGTACTTATACAATTTTGCACATATGCCAGGGTTTTCATAAACAAGTGTCAGTGATATCCATCAATCAATTCAATAATTGCTTGGATAGTGATATTTGCATACAAAAAGTCTTAAAAGCAAGAACTGAAGGAGAGAAGCTTTTGTGCTAGTTTCTGTACAGGATGCATTGACCTGCTCACTGGGATGTTGAGGTAATTTGTGCATGTTATGGGTCATTGCTCAGTGTGTATAGTTGTAGAATAATGCTGCTGAGTAATGATGGATGTGACCTTTGTTTTTTTGGAGACTAAACCATATGGCACTTTTCCCATAGTGTGCAGTGAAGCTAACAGTACGTTTGCTTCGGAGGCACTTTTCTTTCCCAAAGCTTTCCACCTTTTTTAGGTGGAAAGGAATTGTGATTTATTTTTTTAATAATAGAAGAACAGCAAAGTTGAAACTAGTTCAGGCTCTGATGCCCCAATATTGGTGTAGCTTGTAGGCTCAGCTTTACCAAGGAGTCCATGGCACTTTCATTTCTCCTTTACTTTCCCTTCTGTAACTTGGATTATCTGCAGTGCAACTTGAAAGCCTGTTTTACTTTATGGTCCATCCATCCAACTAGCTGCATGTCAGAACAAAGTGATGGCTTCATTCTGTACCTGAAGTAGCTCCTACTTCCTACAGGAAAGTGGGAGTTCCTGCAGACAAGTGGGAGAGGGAGTGTTCATCAGGGAGGGTAGTGATGGGACAAGGAGTAATGGCTTCAAGCTGAAAGAGGATAGTTTTAGGTTAGACATTAGGAAGAAATTCTTTACTATGAGGGTAGTGAGGCACCAGAACAGTTTGCTCAGAGAGGCTGTAGCAGCCACATCCCTGGAGGCATATAAGGCCCGGTTAGCTGGGGCTCTGGTCAACCTGGTCTAGTAAGGGTGTCCCTATCTATGGCAGTGGGGTTCAAACTGGATGATATTTGAGGTTCCTTCCAACCCAAAGCATTCTGTGATTCTATATTAACTGTAACTTGAGGTCACCTTCCTAAGGTATCAGTAGTAGCTGAGTCATTATGGTACTGTATGGAGTACACCAAGGAGGAAGAAAACTACTGGGGATGTTGTCAGGGGTTCTTGCACATCACCAAACAAAACTTCCACATCTAGAAGGCTTAGAGGAAAGCCTGAGGCTGTTGTACAGGGAGGAACACATCTGTGGATATTAGTTGTAGCAGAGACACCTGATGCTTGCACCTTACCTAAGGGATTCCTATGAAGCTGCTGTTGGGAAGAACTAGTGACAGTAACTGTGGGTGTACTGGGCACTGTAAGCCTTTGCTTAGTGGGCTTAAGTGTTGCTCTTAACCTTCTGCCCTGTTAGGACTCCGCACTGAATGTCGAGGTGTTGCTCCTGTTTGAGAGCAGCGAAGGCCTTTGCTTCCCTGTGTGGTGATGATGGAATAAACTATGGCATGTGAACCAGAGCATGGAGGGCTGTGTGCCCATGCCACCTGTGCTGGACTGCAGGCTGTGATTGTTGCATGCTGTGCTGCTGGTGTAGCTGAACAGCAAGTGGTGCGTTCTGCCTGGCCTGTATCCCATTGTGCTATAGCCATTCAAAAGGCTTTGTTTTGTGTTCATGTGCCTGTTTGCTTTGGACTGGAGGAGGAGATTACCTGGGCTGATTGAATCTGCTTTTTAACAGCTCCCTTGCAGGAGTGTACTTTTCACATGCTGAGATCCTCCTTTCCAAGCTGCTGTGTCCTGGAGAGCTGTTGATCTTTGGAGAAAGTGTTTATTCAGGTTCTTGCAGGAACTGCTGCAGGGAAATGTGAATGGCTTCTCAGATCAGAATGGATGAGGCGGCAGCTTGGTGACCTTTACAGCACTACTTTTTGTAGACTGTTCCTGATGGTGAGGAACCCACATGTGCTGGTGGGATCCAATGTGTTGGAAACAAAACAGAATATTGGCAGGAAACATCCTTCTAGAGCAGGAGACATTTGCTTAGTGGGTGCTAGAAATTCAGGTCCCTACAGCTTACTTAGAATCTCTAGTCCCAAAGCAGTAGCTAAAACTGGTCCAGTAATTGTTGAGATTTGCAAAAGAATTAATGTGCCATATACAGCCAGTTCTGGATTGGAGTAAAAGCTCAGCAAGTGGAGGGACCAGGCCTCACTGAACATGTGAATGTGACCTTGCCCCTGGCTTTTACCTTCTAACTGCTGCAGGCAAGTGCATCAAGACTAGACAGCTGCTGAGGGACATAAGTCTGGGTTCCCTCAAAAAATCACTTTTGGTGCAAATGTCTAGTCAATGAATTCTTGAGGTAAGAGGACTGTGACAGGTTGTACCTCCTATCCTTAGGTATGGAGTAGTGCTAGAAAGTGCTGTGCCCATTGACGTTGCTCATTACAGACCATGTGAATCCTGCAATACAGCTATTCCAAAACCCACAGTGCTGCCCACCAGGAGATGAATGGCCTCTATAAGGGTCTCAGTTGCTGGCAGCTAAGACTTGGGAAGATGCTTTTTAAATTAATACATGGTGAGATTTACAACTAAGCTGTCTAAATAGCAGGGCTGTGTGTCTCAGTATGTATACTGTCTGGTGTTCTTAATCATAGATATGTGTTAGGTTGGAAGGAACCTTTAAAGGTCATCTAGTCCAACTCCCCTGCAGTAAGCAGGGGCATGTTTAACTAGATCAGGTTGCTCAGAGCCCCATCAAGCCTGACCTTGAATGCCTCCAGGGATGGGGCCTCCATCACTTCTCTGAGCAACCTGTTCCAGTGTTTCACCACCCTCATAGTAAAGTACCTATTCCTGATGCCTAATCTAAACCTACCCTGCTCTAGTTTAAAAACATTGCCCCATTGCTGTAGGTCTGTCTCAGTGTTTCACATGCTTTAAGAAAGATGGCTTTCTACTCAACCTGTGTTTGAATTCAATGCAGGAGTGTTTCAGAGCTGCTAAGAGCATGTATGCATCAGAGGTATTTGATAAGAGCTCAGGTATTTGTTAGACCACCTATTGATGTTCCAGAGGCACTTCCATTTGAAGGTCAGTGTGATGGCCTCCCATAATTGCTTTTGTTTTTTTGGGTGGATTTAGAGGTAGGCATGATGAGGCTTCTGTGTGGACCCAAGTAAAACCCTCAAATTTTTTCTACCTCTGAGGTAGGGGAGGGCTCTGAAAAGAGCTTTCAGTTGCTTCACTGCTTGTTTTCCAGCTGACCATGTTTATTCCAACTGGTTCTGTGCTTTGTGGGGCACGGGAAGAGAGATTTCACAGTAATCTCTTCAGTCCCAGGTTTATCACTGACAGAAGAAAAAGTATTTTAGCCAAACCATTCTTTGGAAAAATTTAAGTGATGTTTTTAACCAAGTTCAGGAACCCATATGCATTGTTGAATTAGTACAACTTAAACTAATTCAGTGGCATGTGCAAAGGAATGTTTTCTTTAAAACACAAACAATAATTAGTCCTTACAAAGGTCTTTATTTTGTAGCTCCAAACTACAGGGTGGTCAGAGTGCCTCTTAAATACCACTGCATGTGTATATGAGAGAACAATCCATGGATTTACCTGGTTTTGTTTGTAAAAAGATAAATGGTAGCCAAAAATATCCTTGCTGTAAGTTCCCATGGTGTCTGTGGTCATTATCAGCCTTGTGTTAACTGCAAAATAAAGATGTGAGAGTGGTTGTCTGTTTCTGCAGTGGTAGCAGGACTTAACCTTGAACATGGAAAGTATTCAAGTGTTTTCTATTGCACACTAGCATTGTTCTTAACAATTAAGGCCCGAAATTGGTTTCAGTAGAGACTGAGAGCTGTGAATGGGGTTTGAGTCTGACAAATTTGAGTCTGGGGGAAGGGCTGTGAATGAACCCTCAAGTGAATGAATGGAGATGCTAACAGACTTGAAGTGCTAGGGAGGATTTCACATGGCTTCCAGTGACTATAAATGCTAGGCAAGCTTTGGCATGGGAGCAAAGGCTTCCACCAGTTTCAAGTAACAGAAGGGGAGAGGATCTTGCAGGTTTGGGTTTTTTTGAGTGCAATTGAGAACTGTTGGCAAGCAAGTTGTTATAGGAGCATTGAGTACAGATTTATTCTGTCAGGATGATGGTTAACTGCAAGCATAAATTTTCAGCTACCCAGTGGACAAACAGCTAGCCTGCTCTGGAATGAGAGCTCAGATTTGCAAATGTAAAGACGTGCTTTACATGCCTGCAATGCAGGAGTGTGCAATTTGCTTTGTACGGCAGCAGAGATGAGAGCCTGGATCCTTATTCTGTCTCTTTTTGCTCCCGCCCGAGTTGTTAAAGCTTTTGAGTTGTTGGTGAATTTGCCCTGCAAGGGAAGTGATGAAGCTAGTCTGACAACCTGAGCTCTTCTGCCATTTGTAGCATGTTAACCATTTCTAAAACTTGGTAACCATCAAAGTGGTTGGGAGCATCACAGAATTTGATGTGGTAAGACTGTAAGGGGAACCTTGTATTGAATGAAACTGCCTTAAAACCAATGCTTTTTATTACCCCTGGTGTTCTGCTCCCTAACAGTCTGGCTGTTCTAGAGCCAAAGCCAAAATTTGTGAAGACAATAAGCTGCAGTGGTTCCTGTAGCAAACAGCCCCTCAATGCAAAGGAACTGCCATGCTGTGGTGTAGTTATGCTCAGGACACTGGTGTGTTGGTTTCACAGTGCAGGGGAGAGGGAGAAGTAACAAGAGCAAAGGGGAATGGTTCGCTGGAGTTGTGCAAAAAGTACCCCAGCCTGGACATTTGAAATCATGAGGAATTTAGAGGGCCATTGAGTGCAGAGTATGTACCCTGTCTGCTGGTCCTGTACTAGGAGGCTGAGTGGGTGTGTGAGGGGTGCTGCTGCTTGCTAGCTACACTTGCACAGGGCACTGTGTCACTGGTCTTCTGAAAAGCATTGGAGTGTCAAATGCATTGTAAGTCATGCTCCAGCAGGATTGTCTTTAAAGTCTGACTATCAAACAGGCTGCACTAAAATGGGTAACTAGCATGATTTGCATCAAACGTCTATCTATACATTGTGTCAAACCTCTCTCTTAAAAAAACCCAACCAACAAAACCCAACCACCAAACAATGAAATAATGCAGCATCAGTGGTCATTAAAAGCTGGCACATCCTCCTTTCCTGACAGATTCCAAGATGTAGATTGCATCACCTCCCTTGCCGTGGCCCAAGGAAAAGCAGTGTGCTTTACTCAAGTGCATCTGCATTTACATGATGTGCAGACTTGGTGATGTGGGATTTGCTTTGCAGCATGGTTGGGAGAGTGCCAGCCCTTGGTCTCAGCTGCACCCTTTCTGCTGGAACAGAGTTCAATAGGATTTGTGACTTTAGTTGCGTTTTAGGGCTTCCTGTTTTTGATGAACATCTACAGAACAGGGAAGAGTCAGTTTGATACACCTAGTGACTCTCTTTGGCTGCTTTCAAAAACAGAAATAAAAACTCTTCACTTCTATATGTTGTGAGGGGGGGAAGTGGTTTTTTAAACTAAGAATTGATGACACTGAAAGAGCTCTTTTGGAAGGCTTTGGATTTTCAATAGTATGCTTTTACAGTATCTTCACATTCCTGTTCATGTCCCTTTTCCTTTTATTTTACTCTAAGGGCACTGGTGATTGGCTTAATACTGGCATGGCTACTATCTTTTTGGGGAGAGAAAACACTTTAGTTGACATCCTGGCAAGTGCAAGACTGAAGTATTAAATGGTATTGTCATATTTCTGTGTTCAGTCTATAAAGTTGGTGAATACTTTTCCTGCTGCTTTCTGTCACCACAGAGAGACCTTGATCCATTGCTGCTAAATAAATATACTTCTGTTGCCATTCCAATTTCAACATTTTCTCCACTTCCTTGGGGTTAAAGTGGTAACACATGATGGTTAGTAGCACATAATGTTTCCCTTAGTGAGAAGTAATAGGAGAGAACATACTTTAAAACAGGAATTAATTTCTGAAGTTGTTTACTTTTGGGCTTATGCATTTTTACTCTAAGGAGAAACCAGGAGTGCAGAGAGAATTTTTCTAGCATCTTCTGTTCCTTTTTAAAGCTGGTTATTGTCAGAGAAGATCATAAATAAGATGCCTGCTTGAGTTTTCATTGCCTGAAACTGGCATGGACTAACCCATTTGCTGTGGTGGTTACTGGCTGAGGTGGCAATGGTATTTTCAGTGTCAACAGTAATTATTTTGCTGCTTAGGAAAACATGCTAAACAGCATTTTCAGACCTTTGTACAGATGTCTAACAAAAGATTGAACTTGTCCATTGCTGTACAAAAAAGACTCAGAAAGCAGGGGTAACTGGAGGATTTAACAAGATCAATCTTAACCTGAGATGCCAAGGAAGAAGCAATAGACTGTGGCTGCTGAATTGAGACCTCATTGAAATCTGTAAAGGGCTCCTATGTACTGAGCATTCATTGTGGTCAGCAAAACTGTTACTTTGCTCTGCTTTCAGAAACTGAGGACAAAATCTGAGTGTTGGCAAAAGACTGCATTTGATGCTGTTCTTGTTTGGATTCTGCTTTAGTGAAGGAAGAATCGTCCATCCCTAAGGATTTTTCCTGTCTTGTGGTTTGTTAGATTTCAAAACAAAGGTTGAACTTTGCTGTTGCTTCACAGGCTTCATAAGAACATTGATACCTACATCACAGTGCAGAATGCTTATTGATCCCTTAGTTTCCAGCAAGTTTAAAGATGAAATGTGCATGCAGCTTCTGACTTTTACTGATGTCAAGATCTATTTGTTGCAAAAAAAGCCCCACTTTCTCCAGGCAGAGTTCACAGGGCTCTCTGGTTATTCTGTTTCTGTGCTGCCTCCGAACTGGGTGTCGTGGGAGGAATTGTATCTTCTGTGAAGATCCTGCTTAGCTGGTACTGTGATAATGGGATTAGATCAATAATTAATGTTGAGTGCGCTGTGTGGCCTTTCATGTAATCAAAGATGTGATTAAGCAGGTGACCTGCAGTATAACAAAGACTTGTAGTTCATCAGTTACAGTAAGTGCAAAAAGAAACTTGTAGAATGTTTTATCTGAGTGTTTAACTTTCTCTTACTTAGGGCAATGGCAGTAAATAAGGATGCAAGCAAGTGCAAGGACCACAGGGTTTCAAGGAAGAGTAAATTCCTTCGGACAATTTTTTTACCTTCTGGACACATTGCAATAAACTGGTATTTCTGTCCTTCCAGAAGATATTTAGAACAGTTCACCAAAACAGCCTTCATTTTAACCAAAAGAGTGGCTGAATAAGAAACCATTTCTGTAAATGCTATGACAGCTTCTTATGCTTTTGGCAGACATGAAAACCAGTCTAGTTCTTTGAAGAAGAAAAAATTGAGCTCCTGACTGATGTCTGTTTTAAGGCATCGAAGGAATGACTTCCTCTTGTTTGCATTAGGTCTCTTACTACTTGGTTTCATAGTACAAGCCCAGTGAACAAAGATGCTGACCCTTTTTCTGCTGGCCACTTCCTTTTTTTTAGCCATTTGCTTCAGGCCTGAGAACTGATCTGGGACATGCAATGGTACAAAGGAGCAGGCACCTTGCAGGAGCAGCATAGGATTGCCCAAGCATCTGTAGCAGACCAGCAGAAACAGATATAGCAGAAGAAGCTAGGGTTTTCCTCCTGCTACAGAAAATTAACATCTGCTTTTCTTCTCACTAGATGAGCAAGGATTTGGGAAAAGGATGTACAAATTCATTAGCTGAACTAGGCATCCAAATATTTAACATGAGGCATTCAGCTCTTTGAGTGCTGCTATTAATATAAGCGTGTTTCCAGTGTAAAATTCCTATCACCTTGAAGCAGTGAATCCTTCCACATGGCTGCCTACTAGTAAAAATTCTGTCTGGGGAGCATTAGAGCATGCAAGTAAAACAAGAAAACTGCTTTGTTTAGAAGTACAGCTTTGGTAATGTCTGATAAAGCACTTTCTAAAATAACAGTTGTTAGAGCTTTTGCACAATACCGCTTTCATCCAATTCTGACATTTAAACATTGAAATACGATTGAGTCAGTGTTGCAGAATGTTTTCATGATGACCATATTACTCCAAGGAGTCTGATCAAGGAGCCAAAAAACCAAATAACCTCAGGCATTTTTTCTCCTGCTGCATCATCTATTGGAAAGTTTCTCTCAAGGCACGCATTCAGAAATGGTGATGAAGTACCCTGACATAGTATGTCCTAGAAAGTGGCTTAATGACTTTAAAGTGCAATCCTGACTTGAATAGAAGTCATGTTTTAAAGGTCAAAAGTGCTTGAGCTCGTGATAAAAATGAGCCTTTGTTGTAATTCACTTGTTAGCTATGCTGGCTTACTGTGCTGCAAGTGAAGTGTACTGGGTTTTCCTAAAGGTAACACTTCTATCTACAGTTTATTAGTCGAAGTAAACCTGTCAAGACTGATTAAAAACTTGATCTGTGGAAGTGTTTTTTAACAGCTGCAAATAATAGGTGAAATAGCTTGAGTCCCATGGTGGATTTTCAAGGCTGGAGACTCAGTGTTTATAATTTAAAACTTGGCATACCTGTGCAGGGCTTGAAGATGGACTCCTGCCACTTTCCTGAGTGAAACTGTGTGAGAAACACTCAGTAGGTGCTTTGTAGTTCTTCCTCTCGCCCTGGGAAAAAGCTGGGATACATGAGAGGGGACGATAGCTTTGTTCCGTTTGACTTGTTCGTGTATTCAGCAGGCTTGACAGTTTTCCATGATGTGAGTGGTAAAGAAACACGCATCCAACTCGCTAAGGAACCCATTAATAGCTTTTTTCAAAAAATTAAAAAATGTGATCTCTTAGGCTTAACTGTTTACATGTTCAACACTGGGCCTGTCCTGTTAAAGTCAGCAGCAGCTCTGTTTCTTCTAGTGTGGAAGAACTACAGCTGGCAAGTCTTTACCCCAGTAATATGTGTTGGGGGGACTAAATATTTTTAATACAGACCTGGTGCTTAGGTTGCTGAAATATTTCACAGTCCTTTTTTCTGCCATTTCTTTTCTTCCACTCCCATTAGTTGTCATTAGAAAAGCGCTTCACAGATATGGTATTACAGCTGAAGATATAAATCTACAGATCAGGAGGACTAAAGGTACAGATTTTGACATAGTTATTGCATTAATTAAATCTGATTTTTTTTTAATAGGTAGTCAAATTGATTGAGGTCTGCCTTTGTCAGGCTATATCAGAGTGTGAAAGAAAATACTGTACTCCAGATACCCTGTCTGGCAGTGGTGTGTGAGCAACACTGAACTTTGAGTGACCTATTTGAGTAGATTAGGGATGAATACAGTGAATATCCTGTCACAGTACCTATAAAAGACACTATGCAGTTGAGTATGGTGCTGCTGTAATGCACATGGCTTTCTGCTAGACAGGCAGAGAATGAAAACATTTGAACATGGTGCAGAGCAGATGGCCTACTGCTGCCTTTTTGTGTGTCAGAGCATGAGATCTGGAGAAGAAAATAGCAATATTCAGGCTGGATTTGCATTGGCAAAAAACAGGTGAAAAATGCTCAGGTGTTCCCTCTGATAATTGCAACCAAATGGTTTTGTCAGCAAGGAAGGTAGAGAAAGATGAGTGGTTCTAGATGTGAGGCTGGTCCCATCAGCTGGGAGTGAGGGTGAGGAAACAAGTCAGGGTTGTAGCTCCCTAGCCACTGCTGTTAAAGCCTGTTCCTGACTTTGAAGAAAGTTTTTCTTGTCGCTCATCTGCTTTAGCCTCAGAGTGTGTCCTAGGAAAATCAGCTGGCAAAGTCATGAATGGTCTTTATGGCAGAAATTAGATCAGGATGATGTCAGGCAAACTGAAGTGTGAGTTTGAAAGAGAAGAAACAGATAATGAGCAGAGGCAACCATGTGAGCTAATGGTGGGGGGGGGGTAGGGATGGCCCATGCAGAGGAGCAGAGGAACAGTTCCAGCAAACTGCAAGCCTGTTCCAACAGGAACACAGTCAAGCAGTCCAAGAAACTGGAAAAGCAGTGGAGAGGATGGAGGCTCAAGGATGGCTTTTAGGAAGAGGGGAGAACTTCCTTGGAAGATGAAAAGGTGCATAGGTAGGAGTGCAAGGCTGTGCTCTTGAGAAGTGGGCAGAAAGGGTTGGTGTTTAGTGTGATGAAACTTGCCATCTTTCTACCTGGTCTGCTTGGAGCTGCTGTGAAAGTGATGGATAAAGACTTGGGGGGTGAGGTGGTGTGCAGGGAGATGGCAGCCTGGAGAACCATAGGCTGAAGCAGGCTTTGGCAGCTGGGGTGGGAATACTATGTAATGCTATAAACAGTGATATTAGTCTTGGGTCGTGGTTTTTAATTCTTCGCAATTTTGAAAATTCTCAGCTGGGATAGTTCAAACATCCCTTCTCCCTCAGAACAAGTGCTAATGAGGGCTCACTTCGGTAGGGATAAGATCCTTGTTCTGCTCTATCCAAATGTTGAGCTGTAAACTGTTTCCTCATGCTGTAAACAACAATTTGCATCTAATAATGAATTGATAAAACACACTGCATTCCTTGTTCTTTTAAAGTAGCTTTTAGCTGTGATTTAACTATCAAAACATTTGTTAGCTATGTGATATAGGGAATGGGAGCTATGTACTTTTTAGGAGACTTAGACAGACCTTGTTCCACCTCTATCCTTGGCAGTGGGTCTCTAGCTTGCATTTCTCAGTGTGTAAGGCCTGATAGTCACTGCTCCCTAGAGTAAATGACTTTTGAATGTGTCAGATTAAACAGTTTCTATAACCAAGATACCTGACAACTAAGCGGAAATCTGCTATGATAATTTTGACAGTTTAAACCATGGCATTAATATAATTAATGTAAATGTGTTTTCTGACAGTGTCTCTTATTTTGAAGATGTGCATTATACTTAGTCAGGGGCTGAATGCCAAGATACTTAAAAGTGAATGGGAATTTACCAGAATAGCACTTGAAAGACAGACTTGTACCATTTATATAAGCATAGTTATAAAGACATCAAACAATTAAGTAGTCTGGGAATGGGTAGAGAAGACAAAACCTGAGGAGCCATTAAAATCTGGGATAAGGGTCATTCTTGGGATGAATGGAGTCTGCTTTGCCAGTATTCTGTAAAGTCTTGGTGAAATCTGTGACCTGTGAATTGTCTAAAGAAAATTCAGCTGAAGTATCATATGATGTGTTCCCCGAGTCAGCTCTTCAGGATCACTCATTGCCTCCTGCTTCACACTGAATTTGATTTTGAGTTACCTTTTGTCATCTCTGAGAAGTGAATGTGAAGCTTACATTGCAATTCTTGTCCTGTGGCCTTATTTTATTTTAACTTTGAATGAGAGAAATTTTAAGCATGTGGTTTGTTGCAGATGCTTCATCTACATTGCTACTCAAGCAATGTTTCCTGAGTTGAAATGCAGGATTATACCAGTTATTCTGATTATACAACTTATCCTTAACACTGAGAACAAGAAATATAATCTGTACAAGAATATTGAGTGTTTCTTTATGCTGCTTCTATTTTTTCTATGTACCCCAGCTTCAAAGGCTTTCTCTTGCTGTTCCCTTTCCCATCTGCCTCAAATTGGCATGCCTGATCCCAAGCAAGCTTAAAATCCTTTACTATTTCTGAGCAATGAGATGCTTGCCTGACAGTGGCAAGCATGAAAATTAGAGTTCTCAGGGAATCATCTTTTCAAGAAACACACCCCATCATTGGGAGGTAAGGTGGCTGTGGGGGTGATATCTTGTACTTTTTAACAGTTCTTGTTCCCTAGCCTGGGTGAAGGTTAGGTAGTGTTTTTCCATTTTCTTTGGGGATGGGGGGAATGTGGGAGGGGAACCTGCAAAACAAACAAGAACTCCCCACCACAACAAACGCAAACTGAAGTTTTCCAGTTCCTGTTCTGCCTCCTTGTTTTGGTTTAAGAGGAGCTTTTTTCCTGGGTCCTTCCCTGCTCTTCTTTTACAGCTAAACCAAGTTCTTCCCACTGTTGGAACTCCCTTTGCCTTTGAAATTTTTGGTGGAGGGTGAAAAGACCTGCTGCCTGTTTATAACTCACAGCCTCCCACTCTTTACTGGTATTACCTGCTTCTCCTCACAGGTATGAGTCTTTATCCTGAATGTCAGGAACAAAAGTCTGCAGAATGAGTGTAATCTTCTTGGTTTTCTAAAGGCAGTAAGTGATGACTAAAGCACTGTGGCAGTCTTCCTTTTATGCTCAGAAACTTGGTGATAGCTTCTAAGTTATGTTGCCTTCACATATTAAGCTTTTTGCTGTAATGAGAAACAGTAACTATATATTTTAATGAGATCTTAAATTCTAGGGAAGTTCATTCCCCCAGGTCAAACTTCTTGTTTGCAAGGGATGTACTTGAAAGGAATCATTGTGCAGTATTTGTCCTTTCAAGCCATCCTACCCCAACTATCAACCCAAAGTGCCACTTTTTACATGAGAACAAGCATAATAACATGGAAAACATCTGTTCATTCTCACTTGATGTTCAGGCTGGGGCTTAATAGGTGCAAACCTTGTCAAAGTCAGTCATCTAGACATGTGGTTTAACATAACTGTGTCTACACCTTGGTGTAGTCTGCATGAGGTTTTTTCACACAAATCACACTTGCTGCTGCCTAAGCATCCCTGGACTGTATAGCTTTTCTCCTGAGTCCAATCCCAGCAGTTACAATGCAACCTGGGAGAGGTTTTTTGACTCCTGGCTCTAGCTGCTGGGTCCTCAGGAAGGATGCGGCTGCTATGGGAAAGCTGTGGTTCCTGAGCTGTGCTCCTTGCTGGCCCACACTCTGTCCCTGGAAAGGACAGGTAATTTGGCTTCAGGACAGCTGTTCATTACTTTGTGCAGGGCAGGTCCTATTGCTGGGGTAGTAGCAAGGGAAACCCTTGCTAAAGTGAAGGTGTAAGCTGTATGTAGTTCTCCTTACAACAGAGATGCACCTAGATTCCCTCCTGTTTGCTCAGTTCATTTCCCTTGTTCCTGCTATGGGCAGCCTTGTCAGAGATAAGAGATCTGTTATTAGTTACCTGGAATTTATTGTTAGCTAGGAAGCCATCCTGAAATGGGATTTCAGAGTCAAATTACATCTGATCTTTGTTGCTGCAGTGCTCCTTTATAGCTGTCTTGTGGATGGATTATTAACCCTGTGACACCCTTTGGCTCTACTGTGGAGAGCAGGAGGGAAGAGAGCAATCAGTCATTTTATTGATGACTGATTTTTCTAATTGCTGTGCTTGAAGGTAGAAACACCAGATAATTTTAGTTCAGCTAATGCTCTCTGATCCTCAAAGGGTGATTTGATGGTAGCCATATGTTAGTCATTGTTAATCTTCATCCCATAAATTCCAGGCATTAAAACAATGATTGCCTTTTATCCTTAAATTTGGAAGCTATTGCAATTCACTTGGTATTTCAGTTTGGCATTTGATGTAGGAATTGAGTGGTGTGATACAGTCAGTGTGCTGGGCAGTCAAGGAAAAAAGTGCTGGCTGTGTCTTTCATGGCATCTAGAAACTGAATTAACATTTGATATTTCTAGGTTGCAATCCCATCTCATTTTCCCCATGAGTGCACGTATGCTTAGGTACACATACCTGCCACTGACTTGCTGATAAAACATTGTCATGATTAAGTAGGAAATCTGTAAATAAATCCCAGTATTCAAGGCCTAGCTATTCTTACTCATAAGTGTTAAACGATGGAGAGATGTTTTGTTTCCTTTTACTGGGGGTCTCTATGGTAAAGTGGAGATCAGTATTCGAGATTACAGTAGTGAGTCAAAGTCTGGTTATAGTGTGTGGAAAAGCGATAGCTAAACTTATGAAAATACCTTTCTGCTGGACACCAAGGTTTCTCCCTAGTCACTTGTTTGAAGTTATTGGTGTATCTATCAGGGTATTTGTGGAGGACTGGAGGAATCTCTGCAGTTGCAGTAACCTGTTCTAGATCAAGGCTAGACTTACTTTCTTTAGCTTTGTTTGGTAACCACACTTGGTTGAAGACAGTTGCCAAGCTCCTTTCTGTCCAAGATAAATCTCCTCTGACGTAAAGGATTAAAGACCACCTCTGTGCAATCACTACTCAGCAGATAAAAACTCATCATGAAGTGGTTGTAGGGGCTTTGGAAGGAAGTGGAAAAGCCTACCTGTATTTTCCTTTTCAATCTTAATTGATTACAAAGCATCAGCTTTTGGTTCTCAAGAAAATAATTCTTGCTTCAAAACTATTCCCATTCAGGATGCAATTAAATACCACTTAGTCGCACAAAAAATGTTTAAAGACAGGTTAGGCATAAAGAGCAATGTATGGTGTGTTCAGTGACAGTGCTGAGCCATTCTATTGAACAGCAGACTTTGCAGGTCAGTGTGCTTGTCAGTTGAAGTAGTGATGGGGACATAAAATTTCTCTACTTGATCTCACTGCTAAAAGTAGGTGGGTTACACAACTGTAGCACCTAACTTGCTGCGTCCAGGTGGTTGACTCTAGATGCTTCATACATTGTGCTACATTTTTGTTAATAACCCAGATAGGGCCCATAAATCCAAGGCTAAGAGTTCAGGCAAGAATATAAACTTGCCTTGAGCTGCACAACAGCTTGTTGGCTCTTGTCATTTGTACCTTGAAAGCAGAGTAAAGCATTTTCAGATTATCAGTACCACTGCCCTCAGACTCATGGCAATGCCCAGGTTTGTAGAGGAGTTAGTAACGACAAGCATACACAGAACAAGCATTCAAATAAGGTAAACCAGCTGGCTTTTGAATATATGTCCTAATGAAACACATGGACCTCCTCAATAAAGAGCAGACATGTAAAGATGTTGAGTAATGACCTATAATTTTGATGACAACCATTGTTCTCCATGGAGCCGAGTTCTCATCTGTTGCATGAGCAAAAAAAACCCTGAGCAGCAGCTCAGCTTTCCTAAGGATAATTAGACTAGTCCATCTTAATAATTTGTACATTATATGTAAATGCACAGAAAAATGTCTAGACACATTTATAAAAAAGCATTGATTGAATTTCAGCCTGACATGGCTCTAAGTGCTGTATTTCAATGTCTTTGGAAGCAACTGAGTAACTTTGAGTATCCAGTCTTGGGAATACAGCTTTTCTTGCACACCATAAGCACACACCTGTGCATTCTTGGAGTACAATTGCTGGAATAAATGAATGCACTCTCTAACAGCTGTTTGAATAGTGTCCAAAACTGTGCACAAAGAAGCCTGAATTTTGTTCTACCTTAAATTTAGGGCTAACAGTATTCAGAACTGAAGCTAGTTACAAGTGTTTTGTGTATCTACAAACTCTGGCTATGCCTGGATCCACAAGTTTTCTCTAAGTCTTATAAGTCAATCTACTGAAGCAGGTGCTTCACAGAAATTATACACTTTAAAAGAAAAAAAATTGCCCTGTTTAGTTCTCAGAAATTGAGTCTCAAAGGGTTTAGAGACTAAGTAGTCTCTATATTTGCATAGTCTAATATATTTGCATATGTGTTGAATGTGCTGTGGAGCAAGTCTAGAGTTAGGGTATCTCTTGTCCAGTCTGTGTACCATATATAACTTGTGTTATTCCAAGTTACATTCTCTGGTGTGCTTCTAATATTTGGGCTGCTTTTCATGATGAAGTTAACACAAATATTTCCCATTCAGAAGGCAACCTTCTAGAGACAGGGCTAGAACTAAACTATTTCCTTTGATTCTTCTGGCAGTTTACCTCCCTCATCCAGGTGGCAAGAAGAAACTGCATTGCACTGAGCTTGTTCTGTAGTGTGTAAGTAACACACATTGGACTCTTGAAACCCAAAGATTCAAGAGTCCAATGTGCTTAAATCATGATGACAAAACTTTCTCTGAGATTGGGTTAAGTGGAATATAAAATTAAGGTACTTGCTCACATAAGAACATGGTCCTAAAAGTAACAGTTTCAGATGTAGTCAGACAAAAAGTGCTTTTGTAAGTATTTGGAAAAGATGTAACAAAGCAGGCAACAGATATGGCTTGTCCAGTGGTTTGACCTGAGTACTAGCCTTTGAGTAAGAGGATAAATAGTAGATAAGAAATAGTTTATTCTGGTTGACAGTACCCAAAATGGCATTGCTGACTAGGTTTCCTAGACTTCCAGCTTCTCCTCAAAAACAGTGATTTCCTCTTGTGGTTTTAACTTGCGTATAGGTATGATAGATCTGACCAATCAAACTCAACCCACCCAGGTGGCCACTGGCCTACTGCTCCTTCTCCAACCAGCAAGCAACCAGTAGGGAAATTGCTCTTCAGTCAAAGACCTGATCTGCCAAGTAAGAGATGGTGATTGCTGCACACAGATTTGATGAGCACAGGAAGTAGATAAGGTCTTTGCTCCTTTGAGAGCATGCTCTCCTCATCTTCTACCACCTTCGTGGGTGTGGAGAAGATCCACTTTTTTCCACCTTTCTGAGAAGCTATAATGCCTATCTGACTTTGTTTTTAGCTTACTATGGAATTTTATTGCTTTGGGGTTATAGCCACAGGCAGCGAGGCTCCATTTTAGAAAAGCAGATAGAAAACAAACCCTGAATTTTCTGTCTCAAAATATTTTTTGCTCTGAGTAGTTTGATATAAAATACAGGAACCAGTAGGGTTTCCTGACATTAAAACTAAATGGAGAATTCTGAAGACCAATACATTTTTGTTTAAGAGGCAAACTGTACATTGGTAAGCTTGTTCCACCCCTGCACAAAAACACATTATCAGTTTTATGGGATAACTTTTTTCTAACACTTAAAAACAGAGAAAGCATCTAAAAGCAGAACAGCTTAGCTCAGAGAGCCTGCTTTTTGACTTCTCTAAAAGAAATGTATGCCTAATGTAGCATTCCATGAGTGGAACAAAAACAAAGAGGTGGAACTGAGGGGTTTTTTTGGTAGTTGAACATGATACGAAAACCAGAACATGCTGAAGTACTCTGTGCCTTCAGTGACTGAATGTGAAGTGGTGTTAGTAGGCAGTGGGGAACACTGGGCTGCTGGTCCTGTTGTGACCTGGCAGCTTTGTATGTCTGCAGAGCGGTGCTGCAGTCAGTGTGACAGCTTAGCACATATGAGTTTTTCTTTAATATGGGTCTAAAGGCACAGATGATAAAGCCCTTCTGCTGCCAGAAGCATGGCTGCTGCAAAGGGGAGAGGTTGTGGCTGTCTGGATTATGTCTCAGTGACTGGTGTGGCACAAACTGGATCAGAATAGGGTGGAAATGGGACAGGGCAGAGCTGGTTTAGCACCAGCTTTACTCCATATCCTTAAGCAGAGTACTTCTTGGCCTGTGGAGGGGATCTGGTACATGTGACTGAATACTGATGTAGCACTGCTTGTCTGGCAGAAATCAGTGTGTTCCAAAATTGGAACCCAAAATCCTTCAGGATTGTATGCTGTATGCGAGAGTCAAAAGAATCTAGCATAGGTTTGGTCTCTTCTTGACTAAAGGTCAAAGGTGAAGTAGCAGATGACTTAAAGTATGGCTTGTGCATACTGAACAATACTGTAACTTGGGGGGGTGGGGGAGGCTGGGCTTTTTTTAATGGTAATTCTGTTGCTTTGTTAATGTTGAAGAGCAGAACCATGTGCGAAGTATGTAAGTTGGACACAAATTGTCAAAACTGTGGTTAAAGCCTTAAATTTACTGGCCAGAGGTAGCAACTTCTAGAAAAAGTCTGAGGCTTTAATGTCATGAGGAGGAGATGTGCACATGCAACAAATCCACTCACAGCATTTCTGGTGTTTTCTGGTGCCCCTGTTTGGCAGGGGAGAAATGGTGGTTTGGGTCTGAAGTGGGAAGATGTCAGTACAGCAAACCTATATCTTGCTCATGTATGCACCACTGCCTTCAATGAGCAGTGCTCATTCTTCCTCGGAGCAGTTGTCTCTTAGACTTCCCAAACTTAAGTAACTGATAAATCTGTCATGTGTGCAGCTTAGCACTTAATGTAATTGATTCTGTGTGCAGTTAACCTTCTTCCTTAGTAAACACTTTAAATGAGACTCTGCAGTTTGTGTAAGATCAGATGCTTCCAATATACCTGAAAGAAAGGAAAAGAGTTAGTGTCATATCTTACCAAAACTACAAAATATCTTGCTGCAAAAGTAAAAACTACAAAATAAGAGAAGGAAAATAGCGTATGTTAATGCGCCCCATCCTTTTATGTATGGACAATGTTTCTAGTGTCTGTCAGCTATGAAGAGGCATTTTCTTCTCCTGCCCCTGTAGCACCCTGGTTCCCAATTGTCAGACTTGAAACAAAGATTGGCTTTACAAACAAGATCCAATTAGTGACTAAAGAGGAAACATTCTTCTCAGGGTGGATAAGTGTCTGGATTCAGTGAGGAACTGGAAACACTTGTGTGAAAATTAGCATTATTCCCCAAGACAGTTTGTAATGAGAAATTGTTTCCGTAGCCTTTTGGGTCCCTTTCCATCTATTTCTCAGATGGATTAATTGAAGGATTGGATGGGGTTGAATAGAGAAGGCTTCTTGTAGTCCTGTGGTTGTGCCTTGTGCACAGGGTGAGTGAAATGACTGCTTATAGCTACAGAAACTCTCAGCTGGCAAATGCAGGTAAAAGCAAGTTGCAGCTCAGTATGTACTCACATACTTGGTATGCATCAACCATTAATAAACTAATGCATGCGAGCATGCATGTAGCTCCAGTTTTTGGTACTGTGTAACTGTATCTGCCTGTTTGCTTCTCTAAGATGGTCCTTTTCATTTAAGTCAATAGTGAGACTTTTAGCTGCTCTTCTGTAGTGAGCAGGGACTGAATTTGTGTGGACCCCATGGTCCACTAGAACAATAGAAACTTTGAATTGCTTGTTCTTCCCTCGTGTGGCTCTCCCCTCGTTTTGGAAAGTGACTCACAGGCTGGGCCTGCCATAGTTGCCAAAAAAATGATGTTATTTGGATAATGTAATATCCCACGTACAAACCAAAGTCTGTTTAGAAATTGGGCTGACAAGAACTAAGAGGAAATAGCTGCATATCAGATGCATATCTCAAACTTTAAATCAGTATAATTTTGTGTGTGCTTATTAAACATACTGGTAGTGCAAAAAGAAGAAAAGCTGCAGTGTTCCTTGAACTGTATTTTCAGATGATTGCGGGCTGGGCAATCCTGTTGTCTTGTCTGCCTTGTGCAAGGAGCAGTTCATGCAGCCATGCTGTGTCAGATGAGGGAATTGATCTGGTCAAACATAACATGTCTTGTGGTGTTGCATTAGTCGTGCAGGATCAGTTCCCTGGTCACACTCTCTGGGGCATTGGTGGTGCCAAAAAGTGCAGGGGAGAATAAGGAGGGAAGAGGGGAAGCATCTTAACTTATTCAGTGACTGTCTGTCTGTACCTTAAAACAACCCTGAAATTAGCCTCACTAGAATGGGTAGGTGTTTACATTTGAAATTGTCAAACATATTGACAAGAGAAGTTTCTTTGTGTCCCCTACCACATGGTTGAAAAAGCCAGTGTTTTCTGATGTTGGTGAAACCTGGGGAAGGGATGCCCTGGGGAGTCAACTTGCCATCCCCAGGACCCCTTTACTGTGGTGGCTCAAGGTGGTCTAACCCTGATGTGCAGAGGATGGGCGTCCTGGCCAGTGCCCAGCATGGGCAGGTGAAGTGCTGTGAACCTGCAATGAATAAGGCCAGGGCCAAAGTCTTCACCCTTGTAAAATGGCAAAGGCAACTTGGCAAATGAAAAAAGACCATCAGGTAAGATTTGGTAGAACAGTCTTGTAAGCTCTGTTCCTTCCTTCTCCTTTTGTTCCTTTTTGGTCTCTGGCAGATGTATCAACTTGAATTCTGCTGCTTTGGGGAAGGTATGTGGAATTTCATTTGCAACTAACCACCATGATTTCAAATGTCTGACCCTGGCCTGGAAATGCAGTGTACAGTGTATCCCCAAGATAAATGAACTGAGCAGTGTGTTTCTTATTACTTCATCTCTGTTCTGTATTAAAAACCAAACAGTGAATAAAAACTGGCATGTAAACTGACCCACCTGTATTAAGCACAGCACTAAGCAAGATAAGTCTACATGTTCAGTCTGTGCACTTTGTATCCCTGTGTGATATAGTGCTGGCTGTCTCTTACAGCAGTGTGCTTTGCTGCTGCTGCTCCTGCTTATTGCAACCAGAACACAAACAGATGTTCCTGGTAAGACTGTTAAATACAGTATTGAACTCAAATTCATCATAATTAAACTCCTTCTGAAAGAGCTCTTTGCTCTTGGACTGTCCCTAACCCAAATCACATTCTGGACCTGTAAGTTAAAAGGAATTAGAAGGGATGGTTATCTCACTGTCTTCCAGTTTTGAAGTGGGATTTCCCACTTATATAATGAAGGGACAGGTGCCATCAGAAAAGATTACTCTTCCACTAGTCTGTAACTAAAGATTATTAAATGTCAAACATAGAATCATAGGGGTTGGAAGGGACCTCAAGAGATCATCAGGTCCAAACCCCCTGCCAAAGCAGGCTCCCTAGCACATATTGCACAGATAGGCATCCAGATGGCTCTTGAGTATCTCCAGAGATGGAGACTCCTGGGCAGCCTGTCCCAGGGCTCTGTCACCCTCCCTGTGAAAAAGTTCCTCCACATGTTGGTGCAGAACTTCCTGTGCTCCAATTTACAGCCATTGCCCCTTGTCCTGTCTCCACAGACCACTGAAAAGGGGCTGGCCATTTCCCCTTGCATCCCATACTTAAAACATTTATAAACATTAATTAGGTCCCCCCTTAGTCTTCTTTTCTCCAGGCTGAACAGTCCTAGCTCACTCAGCCTTTCCTCATAGGGGAGATGCTCCAGGCCCTTAATCATCATCATAGCCCTTCTCTGGACTCTCTCCAGGAGATCCCTGTCTTTTCTATACCAGGGAGCCCAGAACTGGACACAATACTCCAGGTGGGGCCTGACCAGGGCAGTGTAGAGGGGGAGGATCACCTCTTTCAACCTGCTGGCCACACTCTTCCTGATGCATCCCAGGATCCCATTGGCCCTCTTAGCCACCAGGGCACACTGCTGGCTCATAGCCAACCTGTCATCAACCAGGACCCCCAGGTCCTTCTCCACAGAGCTCTTCTCCAGCAGGTCATCCTCCAGCCTGTACTGATACTGACAGTTATTCCTCCCCAGGTGCAAGACTTTACACTTGCTTTTATTAAACCTCATCTGGGTTCTCCCTGCCCAGCTTTCCAGCCTGTCCAGGTCCTGCTGGATGGCAGCGCAGTGTTCCTGCATGTCAGCCACCCCTCCCAGCTTTGTATCATCGGGTATTTGCTGAGGGTGGATGCTATTCCCTCATCAAGGTCATTGATGAAGATATTAAACAGGACTGGACCCAACACCGAGCCCTGGGGAACACCGCTAGTCACAGGTCTCCATTTAGACTCTGCTCCACTGATCATGACCCTCTGAGCCCGGTCCGACAGCCAGTTCTCAACCCACCTCACTGTCCACTCATCTATCCCATGATCTCTCAGCTTTTCTATCAGGATGTCATGGGAGACAGTATCGAAAGCCTTGCTGAAGTCAAGGTAGATGACATCCACTGCTCTCCCTCCATCCATCCAGCTGGTGATGACATCATAGAAAGCTATGAGATTGGTCAAGCACGATCTCCCCTTGGTGAATCAGATATTGTTCTTCCTGATGCAATAATTGTTCTTCAGAGATTGGAAATGCATTGCCCAAGAGATACCCACAGTGCCTTTTTTAACCAGGTGTAAAAAAAAATGAACTCAGAAATTTGAGTTAAGCATAAGAGAGCAAAGTACTGAATTGCTTGATAAAACTTATGCAAAACAAAAATGGGTTGCAGTGCATTCCTATGTTGTTTATTTCAAGCCTTGACCCTGAGTTGCATGCATACTACTTCAGTATTTCTTGATGCTTCTGAGTGTCTGTACACACTCTGCTCTCCCTCTCTGAAAAGTCTGGCAATAGGAACTCACATGTGTTGAACAGAGCTGAAATGGTTCCAACACTTAGAGTGGAGCTTTGCTGTGTCAGAATTTGTGGATTGAAAACTGAGTAACTGTGGGGCTGCTGGGCAGCCTTATGCATGTGCTTGTAAGTATACATACTTCTAATGGAGGTTACAATCACATAAATAACTTCTTAGTCTTGGTAAAATAGCAACAGGTTGAGTCAAAAATGGGGGAGCAGGGAGGGTGGACACACAACATGACACACAGGTCATGCAACTGCCACCAAAACTGGCTTTTTTGAAAAGATGTGAGATGAAGGCAGTGGCAATTACTGAAATGTATGAAAACAAGTAGGATTAAGATTTGTTGTGAAGGTATTTTGTCATAGAAAATAGTCATTCTGACACAAAGAGAGACTGAAAAAGACTTAAACCACAGCACAATAATTCTTTACAGGTTAGGTTTTTAGTCTTACACCCTCTACTCCTGCTTGTTTATATAACAGGGATGGTTACAATACAAATAATACAAAGGCAGCATTTGAGTTCTGGCCACTGTGGTACTGGTGGTAATTGGCAATATAAAGACAGTGTGTAATTTTTGATCATTTTTCTAATAAAACTTCTCCAGGTAAAGGCAGATTTGTAGTTACAGCTGTATAGCAATCACTCTAAAGCAAGGGGCTGCCCCTTAATTAAAATGAAAATATTTGCTTAATTAAAAACAAAACAAAACTGTGCATGTAAAACTTGTTTGATTAGGAGCCCCATAGAAATGCTTCCAAAATTTGCATATAGGAGGGCTTAATTAACCATAATACCCAACATCAGAGAGATTGGGAACTGATCATTTCCCAGTAAGCACCACCAGAAGTAGAATACTTGTCTATTGAACTTAGTTTTATGATGTAATGTGGGGGATGGGGGAGGAGAGGGGGAAACAACACACAGGGACACAGACTGTTCTGAAAGATCCTAGTTTTCTTCTAAACCTAGTTTCCTTTACTGTTTCTTACTCCACATGGTTCATGTTTTTCTGTCCAATTATTGTAAATACTTAAGCCTGAGATTGTGGAGTGTTCGTTGTACAGTGCTGCAGTGGCAGGAGGATAGTATTTCCAAAGCAAGCCAGAATAGAGCTGAGAGGCAGTGTTTATGTAAAGTAAGCTGTGTGAAAGGAGTGTGCTATAATTCAGGAATTACATATATATTTATAAATGTAGAATTAAGTTACTCATGATTTAGCTAACAAGCTGTTTGGATCTTAAGACTACATCTGCCACCACAGTGGTATTGGAAAGAACAGCTTATCTTTCATGTTACATGTTTGTAAAAGAATCAATTGGCAAAGGAAAAAACCTTATTTCTGAGGAATACATACTTACACGCTTTCCCTTCCCAGCCATACTGAACACAAAGAACTTTTGTGCAGATATCTAGAAAAGAATAATTTTCAGCTCTTTTTCTGAGCAACAGGGGTACCTTGAGTTCAAACATTATGCTGTGCACAGGCTGGGCACATTCTTTCAGTTGAGCAAGAAGTAAAGATTATGTACTTGCAACAATTGGCAGATGGACAAAAGAATTAGCCTGAGATTTCTCTCAATGCCAGGTTCACTCTGTTATGGTGCGTAAATATAACTTATTTTTATTGAGTAGCAATGTAAGCTATGAGAGTATTAGTGGAAGAAACATTTGCTGTTAAATGTTTTGGTTTCTGGTAGCTATCAAATATGTTCATTGACCTTGCTGCTCACATAGGAGCTGTGCACCTTATCCACCTTACTTATTTTCCATCCCCACTTGGCTTGAAAGTATGTTTGGTTTTACTCAAGCTTCTTCCACGCTCCCACTTTGACCTGTCACCTGGATGTGCTTTTGGACTGCCTGTTTCTCACAGCAGTGTCCAGAACACACATAGCATGAGTGACAGGTGTTAGTTAAGAGTTGAGCAACTGTGTGGTCAGTACTTGGGTTTGCTCAGCACTTGAATGCCCTTTGATTTGAAATGCCATTTGCTTAATTGCCATGCCTCAGATACTTGTCTTGGACATTAACATCAAAATTCCTCAAACATCTATATAGACATGTAAACATCTACAACATCCTTCCAACCTACTGGGTTTGCAGTTGCCATAAAGAACTTTGCAGATCTGGTTTTGGTTTCTTCTCTATGAATGCTTATTAGTTCCCTTTGAGAGGCCTACTTCTGACAAATCTGTAGTACCTGAAATGTGGCTGTGGATTTATATGGCAAGGTTTTGGTAGGGGGGGCTGCAGGAGTGGCCTCTGCGAGAAACTGCTAGAAGCTTCCCCTAGGTTTGATAGAGACAATACCAGCTGGCTTCAAGACTGACCTGCTCTGACCAAGGCTGAACCCATCAGCAGCAGAGGTAATGCCTTTGGGATAACATTGTTAAGGTAAAAACAAAAAAACAAACCCTAGTGCTTGCTTTTGCAGCCAGAGAGAGGAGTTAAGAAGATGTGAGAGGATCAACTCTGGAGACACTTGGGTCAGTGAAGGAGGTGGGGGGAGGAGGGGATCCAGGCACTGGAGCACAGGTTTCCCTGCAGCCTGTGAAGAAAACCATGGTGATGCAGGCTGTCCCCCTGCAGTCTGTGGTAGAACAGAGATTCCATATGAAGCCTGTAGAGAACCACATGCTGGATCAGATGGAGATAACTGAAGGGGGCTGTGCTGCTGTGGTAAGCCTGTGCCAGAGCAAGTTCCTCACAGGACCTGTAGACCTGTGGGGAGAGTAGCCCAGGCTGGAGCAGGTTTGCTGTCAGGACTTGTGACCCCATGGGGGACCCATGTTGGAGCAGTACATGAAGAATTGCAGGGAAGGAGTCATATTGGTGAAGTTGGTGGAGGACTATCTGACAGGGCATGTTCAGATTAGATGTTAGGAAAAAATTTTTTACTGAAAGAGTTGTCAGGGCGTGGAATAGACTGTTCAGGGAGGTGTTTGATTCACCATCCCTGGATGTGCTTAAAAAAAGGTAGATCAGGTACTTAGGGATATGGTTTAGCATAGGACAGCTATGTTTGGACTTGGTGATCTTAAAGATCTTTTCCAACCTTGTGATTCTACCATGTGAGAGACCCCATGCTAAGCAGGGGAAGAGCGTGAAGAGTCTTCCTGAGGAGGAAGGAGCAGCAGAGATCTGTGAACTGACCATAACCCCCCCTTCCCTGTCCCCCTGTGCTGTTGGGGTTGGAGGAGGGAGACAATTTGAGAGTAAAGTTAAACCAGGGAAGAAGGAAGGGGTGCGGGGAGGTGCTTAAGATTTTGATTTATTTCTCATTACTCTAGTATGCTTTGTCTGGTAGTTCCTGAAGTTGATTCTGTTTTGCCAATGATGGTAATTAGTGATCTCTCCCTGTCCTTACCCCTCAGCCCCAGAGCCTTTCATTATATTTTCTCTCCCCTGTCCAGCTGAGGAGGATGGTGATGGAGCAGCTTTGGTGGGCACCTGGCTTTCTGACAGGGTCAACCCACCACAGTGGGTTTGATTTATTTTTTTAATGAAGCTTCTAGTATGCATCAACATAGTCTCAAGTAGAGCATAATCTGTGGCTGGTGTTTGGGTGGTGGGTACGAGGAGGGACATATGCAGGTATATAATGAACATAGTTTTTGAATGTCAAGGAACTGGATGTTTGACTCTAGGATAAACCTCTGATTGTAAATATGTTGAACGTAGCTGAATATTCAGTTACATGTGGATTCTGTTGCAAAGGTTGTGTTTAAGAACTTGATGCCATGGAAGATGGGGTCACTTTGCCTTTGCACAAAATATGACTTGGCAACCAGATGGAGATCTGCTTTTCCACTCTGGAGAAGCTCCCTTTACTGTTGGGTGGTGATGAAAACACACTACAAATCTAGGGAACTGGGAAGTGGCTGTCTCCAGAAATGTCTTACACTTGTAACCCGGCACTAGAAGCAGTTGAAGTTTTAGTAGCTGATTCTGAGTGATCAAGAATGGCAAGAGGACTATGCTAACTTCCTTTTTTCTGTTTGAAAAAGAGGAAAGTTGTTGAAAGGGGCTTTGGCTGTTTTTGCAGCCTAGTGAGAAAACAACTCGCACCTCAGCACAGGAAGAATTTGCATGTAGATGTGGGACTTCAGCTGGGCATTTCATTGCAAGAACATTTGTACTCCTGAAACAGTCTTAAGAGTGCAATGCTCTTGTTCAAAATCAGGAACGGTTAAGTTTCTTTGAATATGCATATTAGCTTTCCTGCAGAGGAAGAGTATGGAGGTATTTTGATTACATTGCATCTTCATATGGAAAGCTGAAGTAAAATATGCTGTTTAAGGATTTGGCTGAGTATCAAAGGAAGTGTGCACAAGTTCTGCACAACATACTTTTGAGATCTAGATGAAGGGAGATGTCTAAGGATGAAGGCACTGGGTATCAGAGTTAGAACTGTTCATTCCTTAGTTGCAAGTTGTTCTCTTTCAGGCTCTTTCCTCTATTTTTGTAAGAATTTCTTGAGCAAATTTAGATTCACTATTTCAGCAAAATCTACTGTGGTCACAGGCAACTCCCCTTCCTTGGTCAAGTACATCTTCCAGTGCTCATGTCCAGACTTATGCTAATACCAGCTGAATTGATCTCAGTGGATCCTGTGCATTCCTTGCACACGGGAAGATCTTCCCTTTGCTCGGGTACTGCTGCATTTTGTTCTTCACCTGCACTAACAGACATCACCCTTCCACATCCCCTTTCAGAGCCCTGTCAATGCTGTTTACTGGACTTTCTCTTCCCTACTGTAAATCTTGCTATCCTGGCATCCATTCTGCCAGCCCCGCTTATCTGGTTGCTGATGTGGTCAGCTCTTCCTGCCCATTTCTCTTATTGACAGGAACTGTGTGGTGTGGTGACGGTTGCACTCCTCTTCCTCTCCCCTGTGGCAGTTGCTTTCCCAGCACTGGTGGATGACTAGCATCTCCACACTTTCCACCACTGCCTTGCCTTCCACACAGGCTGTTTGATTATTTGCATTGTTTCTTTAACATTCTTGGCTATGTTTTCCACATGCTGCAGGAGACATTGCCATGAAAGCTAGTAGCATCTCTATGGCCATCTCTCACAGCAGGACTTGTACTGCCCATAATTGGTCAGTCTAGTGATCTGTAACTTACTAGCAGATCAAAATACTCAAGCCCTCCTTAAACCATAGAAAAACATGCCCTACAAATCATAGGATGAAGTGGGGATCCAGTTTGAGAGTTGTGTGGCTTCTGGCTGTAACTGCAGCAGCATCTTCCCAGGCCAGCACTGTGCATGTGCTGTACTTGCTTCAGATAAAATGTGGAGAAACAGAAGGAGGAAATGGAGGAGCAAATTCGCAGGTCAAAATAGCAACCTAAGTCACTTAGGTCTGGATGAGGGTTACAAGCAATGATGGTTTGCTAATTAACTTGATTGAAGTATCTAGGCAGCATGGCAAATTGACTTTATTTTTTTGGTTCAAGTTCATGGGTATAAATGATATTTTTTCTGTGTTAAATTGTTGGCTGGCTGTGGATCAGAGACCCTGTGTTAATGGCTGACTATTAAGAAAATCAAGAGTGCTCCTATAAAGCATTGTAATGTTTGTTCTCTCTTGCTCTATTAACTTGCACTTCAATAAACACAGTCACAGTAAGTGTCTTTGGAGGAGTCTCAGTACAGTAGCAGCATGTAATCTTTTTATGTGAAATGCCATGGTAGCCCCTATCTGTCTTAATAGAATAATCTTTTTTGTGGCAATAGTGAGGTGAACTTAACCAGCCTAAAACTTAATTCCCTAATAAAAGGAGGTTGATCAGGATGCTCAGGTGTCTGTCCTGTGTTTCACTTTGGCGATTTCAAAATAAAAAAGACTTGGGCCACTCCCATCTAATACAGAGGTTTTTGTGTTACTTTCTGTGCCTGAAAGTGCTCAGAGGTCTTGGGGGAGGTGGTAAAGGTGTGTTTCCCAATAGGAAACTGTTGGTTGAAGCAATGTGCACCAGCTTTATTTCCATTGAGCTTCTCTGTAGTTTTTGATTTCTCAGAGAAAGGACTTCTCTAGAAATCAATGTGCAAACTATTCTCTTGAGTTCTGAACATCAATGCTTGCTAGAGAGTTACAGCAAACTGCAATGTAGCCGGAAACATAACTTATGTTGTAGGACATAAACTCCATAACTAGTTTGAAATAGTCTCTAAAACTTGTTTTAGAAGTTGAGAAGTTTTAGTGATTGGGATTTTAAATGTCTTCCACTCTTTTTTTTTTATTTTGTCTTCCACTCTTTTTTTTTTATTTTGTCTTCCACTCTTTTTTTTTTATTTTGTCTTCCACTCTTTTTTTTTATTTTGTCTTCCACTCTTTTTTTTTATTTTGTCTTCCACTCTTTTTTTTTATTTTGTCTTCCACTCTTTTTTTTTATTTTGTCTTCCACTCTTTTTTTTATTTTGTCTTCCACTCTTTTTTTTTATTTTGTCTTCCACTCTTTTTTTTTATTTTGTCTTCCACTCTTTTTTTTTATTTTGTCTTCCACTCTTTTTTTTTATTTTGTCTTCCACTCTTTTTTTTTATTTTGTCTTCCACTCTTTTTTTTTATTTTGTCTTCCACTCTTTTTTTTTATTTTGTCTTCCACTCTTTTTTTTTATTTTGTCTTCCACTCTTTTTTTTTATTTTGTCTTCCACTCTTTTTTTTTATTTTGTCTTCCACTCTTTTTTTTTATTTTGTCTTCCACTCTTTTTTTTTATTTTGTCTTCCACTCTTTTTTTTTATTTTGTCTTCCACTCTTTTTTTTTATTTTGTCTTCCACTCTTTTTTTTTATTTTGTCTTCCACTCTTTTTTTTTATTTTGTCTTCCACTCTTTTTTTTTATTTTGTCTTCCACTCTTTTTTTTTATTTTGTCTTCCACTCTTTTTTTTTATTTTGTCTTCCACTCTTTTTTTTTATTTTGTCTTCCACTCTTTTTTTTTATTTTGTCTTCCACTCTTTTTTTTTATTTTGTCTTCCACTCTTTTTTTTTATTTTGTCTTCCACTCTTTTTTTTTATTTTGTCTTCCACTCTTTTTTTTTATTTTGTCTTCCACTCTTTTTTTTTATTTTGTCTTCCACTCTTTTTTTTTATTTTGTCTTCCACTCTTTTTTTTTATTTTGTCTTCCACTCTTTTTTTTTATTTTGTCTTCCAGCATGAACAAGAAAAAAGAGCATTTTATTGTTTGCTGTGTTGTGTAAACCAGTAAAGCTTCCCCTAGGTAGTCTTACACATCTTAAAAAGTGCTTTAGGTCTTTCCATGCATGCAGCATATTGTATTTAAGCAGTGTGAACAAAAACGGGTATAGCATTCTGAGTGGGACTGTACTGCTGCTGTGTGCAACACTGTTGGCTTGAGGTACCACTGGCAAGGTGTTTCTTGCCTCTTGGCTTTTCTGCTGGTGGTTGACATGATGACAATATCTAGAGGTATTCATAGAATCATAGATTGATCTGAGTTGGAAGGGACCCCAAGGATCATAGTTTCAACCCTCTGCCACAGGCAGGGCCACCAACCTCCAGGCCTGGATCTAGACAAGGTTGCCTAAGGCCCCATCCAACCTGGCCTTGAATACTTCCAGGGATGGGGCATCCACCACCTCTCTGGGCAGCCTGTTCCAGCACTTCAGCACTCTCTCTGTAAAGAGCTTCCCCCTAACATCTAATCTAAACCTTCTCTCATTTCACTTCAATCCATTCCCCCTTGTCCTGCCCTTACCTACCCTTTTAAAAAGTTGAATCCCCTCCTGTTTCTCTGCTCCCTTCAGGTACTAGAAGGCTGCAATGAGGTCCCCCGCAGCCTTCTCTTCTCTAGGCTGAACAAGCCCAGTTCCCTCAGCCTCTCTCCGTCCCTCTCCTCTGAACCCTCTTCAACAGTTCCACATCTTTCTTGTACTGGGGCTCCCAGATCTGGACACAGTACTCCAGATGGGGCCTCACGAGGGTGGAGTAGAGAGGCACAATCCCCTCCCTGTCCCTGCTGGCCACATCTCTTCTGATGAGCCCAGGATACCATTAGCCTTCCGAGCTGCAAGAGCACACTGCTGGCTCATGTTAAGTTTCTCATCCACCAGAACCTCCAGGTACTTTTCAGCAGGGCTACTCCCAGTCTGTATATAGGTCTGGGATTCCTCTGGCCCAAGTGCAACACTTTGCTATGTTGCCCTGAGTGGTAGCTGTGGTCAAATTGTGTTACAGGGCAGCAGAGTTTGGGTCAGCTGTGAACAAGTGGTGGTTGTGTTACAGTTTGTTAGTTTGTTAGTGAGAGTATGTGGGCTGGCTAGTGGGAGTAGATGCTGATAGCTGGTTTGCCAATTCAGATCAGTGAAAAACACTTTTTTGTTTGGGTTGGGGGTGGGGAAGGGGGGCAATTGCTTTTCTACAGGATGGAAGAAGATATTTTTATGCACTGGTACTTAAGTGGGATTCTTGATTGGTGCATGGTGCCTATATAAGCGTGTTTACCTTTACATCAGGTGGAGTCCAGGTAGCTCATGTTTGCCCGAGCCTCATATCTTCTGACTGGCAGGGCCTTAGCTGATTAAGTATTTCATGAACCTCTTTTACTGTTTTGGGTAACCTGAACACTGGGTGATTACTCAGATTGATAGAGATATTTCACTGTTTGTTCTTGGAGATGAGATTGTCTTGTTTGTGCAGATGTTGGGAACAGTGATCTCAAAACCCTTCAACTGAGATACTGTCACCAGACACTGTATTTGTTGCATGAGATACTATTAACTACACTGTTTAATTTTTACTATACTGATGGCAATCAGTCTTTTCTTCCTAGCCTAGTCTTTGAACTACAGCTTTGCTTTTGCTCTGTCCTATTGCCAATTTAAATGTATTAATATAAACCATTCCAGGGGAAGATTTTGGAGTATTGCAGCTAAATCGGTTTGGTTTAATGTTTAGTATCTCAGGTCCATCTTAAAGGAAAGGTTTTATCCCTGACTCCTAAATATTGTCCGGAAAGATGTGTTTGAGATGCCAGTGACTATTTTATTTGGCTTTTAGTCACATGTCCTCAATAAAAATCCCAGCTAGCACTGACAAATTGTAGCTAGGTCTTCACCAAGAGCTTGTATGTACTGCAGAGAAACTTTGGGTAACACCCTTAATGTAAATAGGTGCTAATTGGCTGTATCAGGTGCCTGTAGAAAACAGTATTCAGTTTTAAACTGGGGTAGTGATAAAGTCCTGGAGGATGCAATGCCGAGCTGCTGAGCACTCAGGATTTTATTGGCTTTTTTGCAGGTTTTCAGTAATAGGAGGGCTCCTTATCTTCACTAGTATAAAGGAATACCACAAATTTCTTGAGTTTTCAACTGTTTGTGATTTAAATGCTGTTATACTACTGTCTACACTTTCTCACATCTACTGCAAGCCTGAACTGTACCCATATGCTTATCAGAATTTTATAGGTTGTTACTGAGTAGGTAGGGGAGTAGTCCCTTCCTAGCTGCTGGAAGGGAAAATAGTGGAGGAGAGTGTTCCTTGTATAACCCTGGAAAGAAAAAAAAAACAAGGTAACTGCAGGTGCTGTACATGGAGTTTATCTCCTAAACACCTTGGTTTTAAACCTATTCCTGTCTTGTGTTTATTTCTGACATGGGACAAAGTTTAAACTTTGCAAACTCCCTCTTGTTGCGTTTCACAGTGTTTACATAATACTAACTGCTTTTAACAACAGTTCAGTCTTTCACAAGCTGGTTCTTTCAGTCTTTTCATTTCTTTAACATCTTGTTCTCTCATCCATGTCTCTTAATTCTCACTTGGCTGCTGTCCTGAACCTCTCTTTAAGAGTCCTAGTTGCCTGTCTAGTAAATTTACTTCTTGGGTCATTTTGTGGTTTCTGTGCCTGCAGTATACTTTATGGTAGTTGCTTTCACAAAAGCAACCTTTGTCAGATATTAGACAGTAAAATACAAATACCTAAATCTGAACCAGTGGACTTGAACTGGTCAAGGATTCAGAACAGCATCCTGCCTTCTGCCATGCTTGAGTTCACCCTCTTGCTCTGCAATAGGTCTCCTGTGTGGCCTTGACAGACTCTTCAGCCTGTGCCTCCTTTGGGGGTTTCTGCTGCCCCAGCTGCATCAGCTGCTATGTGAGTATGTAGGCCTGCAGGCAGAGCTGTGTCTTTAGCTGGTTATCACCAGTGCAACACACAAGTGGAATCTAAACCAGATCAGTCACTGTTAGATCATTCCATAGAAGTACTTCGCTTTGTCACTCTTCTACCCTACAAAAATGTGTTGATTACAGGCATAAACATGATGATTGTGTCTTTCCTCTTCCCTGCAAAGAAAGGTAATGGCATGTCCCTTCAGACAGTTGAGGACTAATACTTGGATAAAGTACTGATAAGTGGTAACAGGCATACAAAATATCTTGATGTAAAAATGACTGTTTTGATGTTTCTTTATCTGTCCTTCCATGTGTGGCTAGCTTGACAGCTGTTAGAAACAGCATACCTGGTGATGCACTGGAGTTTGGGAGAGGGTGAATGAAAGATGCAGGTTTCCTGATAGGCAGGTTTGGTTTAGATTTAGTAGTAACTTCATCAAAGTCACTGTTAGATCATTCCATAGAGACTACAGCTCTGTTTTTTACTATGGATTTCGATAATTACTGCCAGGGTAGGGTACAGACTTTGGGTAAAGACTTACTGTAACTGTGAATTAAGGTTAGTAGGTCTGTTGCATAATGAAAATTGCTGGGGGTGTCTGGGTTTTTTGAGAGGGTACTTTAAATGAAGCCTTATTACCATACTGCAACTGTAGAAGACATAATGGAGCAAAACAAATTGCAGTAGCATATAGCAAGACATTATAATGTGCAAGTCTAAACTACGATGTTGGAGCCTGCAATCAGTGTTTTTCTAAAGCAAACATCACATGTTTGGGGGAAAAACTTGTCTTGTTTTTGCAGCATTTACATGTGAACAAATGCTGTACTGTATAAAAATGTGTTTGTGTTTACTTCTGTTTATCAAATCACTGTCTGTACAGGCAGGTAACTTCACACGGCAAACTTGACTTATCTCCGTTTCATGTAAAATCATGATTTGATTTGTCAGGATGGCAGGAGACTTTCTGTTGCTTGTGGGTTTCACTGTGGAGCTTGTCTGCACTACCTGAAACTTCATTTGTGGTTTGAGTCTGTTGTCTGTCTGAAATTATGCTTCCTAGGGGCCACTGAGCCACTAGCAGCCCCAGACTAACATAGGAAAGATTCGTGTTTCTGCTGCTGTGGTCTCCGCTGCCTGTTGGAGAAAGTGCTGTTAAGTGGTCAACACTCTGCAGCCAGGTGACACAATTCAGTCTGAGTTGTCTTAACTTGCACAGCATGTGAGGTTTTTAGGAGGGTACTGCCTCACCATTTTCCCCCTTATCCAAATGAAAAACCAATTCTTGAGTAAAAAGGGATACTTCAGGCCATACCTTCCCCACCTACATTTTTCCCCTGATGCATTTGGACAATGACTTAATATTTCTACCTCATTGTCAGGTAACCTGTGAGGTTTCTTGGGAAGAAAAACTTGCTCTGGCTGTTCAGCCCCTGCCAGTGTGACAAGCTGCCTTCCTAGTACCACTTTCTACTCCACCTCTTCAGCATTTGTCCCCAGCACCTGGCAGCTCTGAGCCAGGCCAAGAGCAGTGAGATAAGATGAGGCATCTGTGTGACCATCAGTCTGAGCTTTGTTAGCATTGGCTCAGCACATTATCTCAAAGAGCAGTCTTCCAGTTTGTGGTTGATGCCTGGTGCTAAATCTTAATATCTCTGCAAACAAAGATGACAGCTAAACAAAAAATTTCTGATTGCAAATTTGTGGGACTGTGAGTGGGGGACTCACGGTTGGGGTATTGCTGGAGAGTACCTAACTGTATTTTAGTTTTTGCCCACCAGAGAGTTGCGGAGTGAACTTGGCTGTGGTGGCTGTGGGGCCATGCTGGGGCTCCGCAGTGGGTTTCCTGAGCAGCACCTTGCCTTGTGGACTCTAATCACTGATTAACCCACATAAAGGATGACTTGGAATAAAACAGATTAAAACAACAAGTAGTAATTGTGCTGCCATCTTGTGAACCAGAGTTTTATAACACCTTTTTGGTTATTTTGTAAATATGGCAGTGTTGTCATGGCAGCTGAAACCTGGTGTGGAAAAACGCTGCTGAAATGATTTACAGTTTTACTGTACTGTACAGGGTGGGCAAGACGTCACCACTGCTCACTTCTAGTCATCTAAATTAAATATGATGTTTATCAGAAGGGCTTTGATCAGGGAAATTAATGTTGCAACAAACTTCATGCAGGTGTGCACAACTCAACAATATGTGGTAATGCACAGGAAGATCCCTATCACTTTAATACTTCTGCACAAAGAATACATAGGAGAATTTTTCATAGTTTTCAGTGTGGCTCTTACTGGAAGTCAGTATTCTTGGTGAAATCATAATCATGAAAGTATGTTGATGCTGCTAAATCTAATACTAGCTGGAGACAGGTATGCAAATCCAAATTCCAAGTGACTTGTGGAAGGGTAAAAAATTATGCGCACAAGTTAATACAAAATCTCTTGCTAAAGGATTTGCTGAAGTTCTGAGACCTTGTGTAACCAGATGTATGGTGTCCTCCACAATGCTATCTTGTTACTTCTGCGTGACATAAGGGAAGCACACTGGCGTGACCTGCATTACCATGACCTTCCATCCCTACACTGCTTCAGTGACATGATCACAAAATGTTCCCTTCTTTCAGAAAAACTATGCTTTTAGGATGGGTAAAAAGTTGAGATTTAGTAGAGACTGTCACTTTAGTATGAATCTAGAGTCTCAAATTTATAAGACTGGCTACAGGAGCAAGATCACAACAGAGGGCTGTAGCTCCAACTTGAGCCAAGGCTCTCAAGGGTAAGGAAGATTTAGGGCTGAATGCACCAGAATGAGGGTGTGGGGAAGAAGGGTAGGGAGAAAGCAGTTTTCTCAGCTGCCTGATTTGTGACTGCTCTCCACAGCCTCCCACTGGAGCTTCCAAGCTTGTGCAGACTTGGGGTATTTTTTTTTGCTGTGTTGGTATTCAAATTGCCTTATATCTGTTTTCATGGATTGGTTGGAAGCTTTGCATGCATTTGCACTGGAAATAGCCTGTGGCTGTTTGTGAAATGATGTTTTTCTAAAGGTTTCTAGTTTGGGAGCTCTGTCGTGCTAAAGCTTGCTGTCTAATGAGAATAAATTCTAAAGTTAAGACACAGTCTTTCCTTATGAACACATCTATGCTGCCACTGATACTCCTGCTCATCCAAGCAACATGCCTAGCTCACCCCTGTGGAGCTCTCACTCCTTTTTAAAGTGGTATTTATGGGACTGTTGGTGGGGAATTAAAACAATAATTCTGCATTTAAACAGAAACAAATGAAGAGTTGAGATGTGATTTAAGTTTCTAGAATCCTAAAACAGAGAAATAGTGACACTGAGTTATCACGCTTCAGACTGTTGTATATTTCTAAGTACCTTCCAACAAAAAACTATGACTTTAAAGTAATCCCACCACTACACAGATACTTAAGTTAGAATCTAACATTTTGTTTTGGGACTGTTACCCTTATTTTTCTAGCAACTGTATCTTTGGAATGAGAAGCTGTATTGCAATCTTTAGTTCAACAGTCAGTTTCACTTCCCCACAGCATGTGTGCTGAACCAGACTTGCAAGGCTGTGGTTGTGAGCCAGGGAGGTAGTAAATGGGTGGTAATTTATCTTTACTGGTGGTGTCTTTACCTGTTTCAAAGCAGGATTCACTGTTCTGAGTTTCAGCTCTGGAGCCCTGTCTCTCTTTCTCCAGGAGGTAAAATCTGGTTCACTTGGATCTGTATCTTCCTGTGTAAATTTGAAAGAACAGGGCAGTGCAAGTATAAATCTTGCTGCAATATCCAGTGTGTGCCAAATCTGAGCTCTGTGTGGGTTATACATGTACTCTCCTTTGCTGACCACACAGACTGCCAATGACAACTTCATAAGGGGTTAAGTTCATAGTGCAGTGCTGATGCTTCCAGTTCCCTTGACCCTTGCCTTGAATAAGCTTCAGGGTTGGGGTTTTTTGCTTTTAAACTGTGAGCCTGAGCTCGCTATACTGCTGCTGTTTTGCATGGTCAGATGTGGAAACTGGAATCTCTTGGTGAGCAGCATGTTTACTGCTGGTGGGTCTGGCACAGAAGTTATCATTGTTATCTTGCCAGAAACTCACTGCTGAAGTGCTCTGCTTCAGGTTGCCAAGGGTCAAAGCAGAACTGAGCAAAGCAAAAGGAAGTTCTACCTCAGTGTTCGCTCCTGGCAGGCCTTCCAGTACTATATATTGGAATTAAAGTTTTGGAGATATATTTTCATTGATCAAGTCTGGGTTCAAGTTTTTGTCTAAGGCAAATCCTAGGTTTCTGTACTGGCAAGTACTGCAGTATTAGGAAAACAAGCAGGCTGTATGTGCATACTGCTGCATGGTCCCAAGTATCTCTCTTTGGAAAAACAGCTGTTTATGCATGTTTTGAACCCAACTGGTAAGACTACAACTGGTATGGGTAGCTCTGCAGGGCTGTTACAATGACAGCTAATTTTTGATGGTGCTACCCAGGACTTCATTGATGTTTTGGGCTGCATCTTCTAGTCTGTTTCCTGAGATTCCTTTTTGTCCCTCCACCATGGAGTGGCGTTTGGGTTTAGCTGTAAGGACTGACCAAGTCAACCATCCTACTTACCACTCTGGCGGTTTTTCATGGCATACATGAAAAAATAACAACACAGGTTGCTAAAAACACAGCAGCAGTTATGGGATTGCATTATAGAAAACGAAATGGCAGAAATGCCTGTGCACATTTGATAGTTATAGTAGTCTTATTCCATGGGCTTCATAGTGAAGAAAAACATACTGTCAAATACTGAATTATAGGCCCTTCTTGTATAGCCATGGTATTAACTAGTTTTTGTGGGGAACAGTTTCTGCAACAGACCTAAATCTGATGCTGATGCTGCAGTACTGTATGCTCAGGAAAACAGTGTGTGAGCCAAAGGCAATACTGCTTTTCTGCCCTGAGGAGAAATAAATTGCTCCAAAAGTACCTATAAATCCTTATTGTCAGGTGGATATTCTCTGTTTCACTTAAAGAAACAGAAGTAGAAGGATTTCTTTTTTTTAGTCCGGTCTGCCTCTGTTATGGCAAGATGTCATATAATAGCTTTCATAAATTCACTGAACTGTCTCTTAAAGCAGAACTTCATAATCTTATCATAGAATCACAGAATGGTTTGGATTGGAAGGGACTTCAAAGAACACTTGGTTCCATTGCCCCCCTGCCATTGGCAGGGACATCCTCTACTACACAAGGCTGCCAAATCTGGCCTTGAACACTGCCAGGGCACAACTTCTCTGGACACCTCCACAGGGAAGAATTTCCTCCTAATGTCTAATCTAACTTTACCCTCTTTCAGTTTAATGCCGTTACCACTTACCTATCACATCCTGATAATCTTTCCTGTAGACCCCCCTTTTGGTACTGGAAGGCTACTGTAAGGTCTCCCCAGAGCCTTCTCTTCTCCAGACTGAACAAGTGCAATTCACTCAGCCTGTCTTCATAGGAGAGGTGCTTCAGCCCTCTCAACATCTTTGTGACCTTCCTGCAGTCAGCCCAACAGCTCCATGTCCAGAGCTGGATGCAGGTGGGGGTCTCATGAGAGTGAAGCAGATGGAGAGAATCCACTCCCTCAACCTGCTGGCCATGCTGGGTTTTGATGCAGCACAGGGTACGGTTGGCTTTATGGACTACAAGTGTACATTGCTGGGTCATGCTGAGCTCATCCACCAACACCCTCAAGTCCTTCTCCTCCAGGCTGCTCCTCAAACCATTTTCCATCCAGTCTGTAGTTGTACCTGGGATTGCCCGAAGCCATGTGTATAACCTTGCACTTGGCCACCTTGAACTTCATGCTGTTCACACAAATCCACCTCACAAGACTGTCAGGGTCCCTCAGGATGACATGCCTTCCCTCCAGCGTGTTGACCACACTGCACAGCTTGGTCGTCTGCAAACTTGCTGGGGGTACACTCGATCCTGCTGTCCATGTTGCTGACAAAGATGTTAAACAGTGCTGGTCCCAGTACTGACCTGTGAGGAACACCAGGGAAACCTAAAGTAGTGCTTCTTTCCGTTTAAAACCACAACTCCCTTTTAAATGAATTGGTGCAAAGGGAGCAAAACTGCTCTTACTGACACACTGCTGAGAAGTGTTACAGATACCTCAAATACTAGCAGAGAGAATAACAGAGTTGGGCAGCTGTTTGCATAACTAAAACTTATGAGTCTGTATATTTGCAGGATTTAATGCAAATCCTGAGGATTTTTCTTCCTGTGATTAAACATGTGCAAGATGGAGTAAATCCTTTCACGGGAGATCTTGTAGTGAAGTTCTACAACATCCAGACATTGGTAAAATCTGTCTTATAAGTAATACAGCTACAGCTGAATAATTAGTCTTTGAGACTGCTTCTCAAAATCTGTGAGTTAGTTGCCCTATTGCATGCCTGTCAATATTTCTATAGAACACATGGATTTTTATCTGTAAATGGAAAGAAACTTTGCATTTTTCGAGGTCTGATTCTGCCCCCCCCCCCACTGAATTACTAATGTTCTCCTTCTAAAAAGAGACTTGGATTCTACATTATTCTTTTTCTCTGGTTTCTTTGCTTCCTCATAACGCTTCCTGTTTGTTCCTTGGTGTATTCATTTACCCACTAGACGTGGTAACCTCCCTATCCAGAACACGATAGTTCCAGATTAATCTTAAAGGTTCATCACCATGGTGGGGAAAAAAATCCGAAACAATTTGTTGTCAAATAATAGAACATTTGAAAAGCTATGGAGTAGCTTTCACCTTTGATTAGCATCTCATCTAGAGCTTGGGGATCCACTCAAATTTATGTGGACCCTTTTTTACAAAGCCAAAGACAACACATCCAAATGCATCCTTTCCTTTGCCTTCCATTAAGAATAGTAAACTTTGTCACAAGACCAGGAACTTGGAGGGTTATAAATTATAAACTAAACCTGCTCTGAAGGCTGCCATTCTCTCATGTCTTGCCTGTGTCACTATTAGTACTTCCTTAGAACCATGCAATGCCTTGCTAATGGACATTCAGCTCTAAGACCATTAAATGTAATATCTGGGCCACTGCTGGCACATGGAGCTCCTTCTGCTGGTGAACCTCAGCTGTATGGTGAAGGAAAGCCCAAAGGAGCTGCTGGTGAGGGAAAGGCAAACAGCAGGACTTGGCTGGCTTTTTAGGGGTAGCTTCTGCACTGGGTGATTTTGGGCCAGGGGAAAGTTGATATGAAGGTTAGAAAGAATGTACCAAATGCAGCTCTGTGGGCATATTCAGTTCATCTTGCTGGAGATGGTCCATTGGACAAACAGGGTCAGCTTCAGTTCATAGTGAATATCTCCTGTGGATCAGCAAGCTTCTCTTGTCTTTTTCTACAAGACATATTTTAGGAAATATTTTATAGAAAGAGCTTAACTGGCTCAGGTGAAACCTGCATTTTCTGTGAGCACCTTTTGTTTATTCTTCCTTGTTCTCTGTTGAGAAGACAAATGTTGTGACATTTTGCTTTAGTGTGTATCTATTTAGTCTATAAAATGTCATTAATAAGGAAGACTTTTGGAACCCTTGGCATGGGCCCATAAGACATGAACATGCAATCCAGGATGGAGCAGGGGAACATGTCAGGGGTATGATTTTCCTCACTGAAGCAGCTTTCATACTGCAAACTACAGTTCTCCTAATGATACTTGCTCCATGCAGTTTTGTGTGAAATTGTCCCAGATTTATGGCTGGTGGTTTCCTGAAGAGCTGTTTGGGTAGTCTGCACTTCAGTGAAACAACTTTCATATGTCCTGTAACAAATCCAAAAGTGTAATGGAGTAGGTCATTTGTCTTGAGTTTTAATGTGAAACAATCATGTAGTGAGCTTTTTCTTCTCTGTGGTGGGGGAAAAATTGGCTTAGTTTTCAACTTGGGTCCCAGCTTTCTGGTTTCTGAAGTCACCTCTGTGGAGGGGATGTTGGATTTGTAATACTGTATCACACAACACACAGCAAGACAGCCTTAGTAACAGTAAGTAAAGCAAACTAATGTCTTTGGCTTTGTTCTTGTCCATTTGTCATTGTAGTAATGTCCTTCTAACAGCAGCAGAGATTGCCTAAGGAAAAAAAAGGAAAAGAACTAACCAGATATATAGCTGTTGTAATGTGATTTAGCTGCTAGAATTAATAATATCATAGGACCAAAACACTTCAACCACCAACGTATGGAACTTCTGTTCCAGTGATTAGGATGCTAATCTCCAGAAGTGCTTTGGTAGCAGTTTCTCTTGGCTACTCAATATAATCATACTGGTTTATGTCTGTTTCTGGCCTTACAAACTGTTTATGTATTTAGTAATCACTGTTTTCTGTATAGTACTGTGTCTATCCCACCTAAACCTCAAAAACATAACTAGTTTACCACCTTGAAGGATGTAGTCACTCTTTGACCAGAAGCCATCCAACTTTGTAAGCAGTAGGAGCATTTCAGCCAACATGCTGCCAGGCAGATTTCAAATGCATGAAATACCATGGGCGTTTCAACAAAAGGCTTTGCTCCTTCCTCCATCCCTGGCACCATGTGTTTCACAGGTGAATGTGGCAAGCTGCCACATGTTGTGGGAGGAGAGTGAGCTGCAGGAGTGCTCTGTAGTGAGATGAGCATGGCTGTGAGCTGGGGCTGCAGACCACATCAGCTGCAGGGACTAGCTTTGCACACCACATTGCTGGGCTTGATGAAGTTCAGCTCTGGCATAGCTATCACAATTTTTTTAGAGATGTTGGTAATACATGGACTCTGTTTTTCTTCTGTCTTTCTTTTAAATTGCTACCTGTTTAAAAGCCCAGTGGTGTTCAAAAGATCTGACTTCAGACCCATTGGGGAATGTATACTTCAAAGCATGTTGTTTGGTTATGAATGGGTCACAACAACAGGGTGCAGATAGGATTCTCTAGTCATTTTGATCTGCTATGCAAATTAATGCAATAATTTCTCCTTAGCCTGCACCCTTTTCTCTTACGATTATGTTGTGGTAGTGACATTGAAAGTATGATGGTTATGGGTGGAAGTTGTCACTTGTATTAAAATCAGGCATAACGATGGTTTCTCAAATGATGCCTCTGTAGATGGATGGAAGTCTGCTTGGAAGAAGAGCTGCCCCCAACTACGGAGCTGGAGGAAGGCTTAAGAAATGGTGTTTACCTTGCCAAGCTTGCAAAATTCTTTGCCCCTAATGTGGTGTCCGACAAAAAGATCTACGATGTGGAGCAGGCACGCTATAAGGTAATAACTACTTTAGTCCTTTCACCAACAAGACAAAAAGGAATGTAATGTCTGTCTTCCAGCTCTTAGATACCCGAACATGGTTAACTTTCTGCATCCCTCATAAGACTGTCAGGACCACATAGAAGATGCACAGCACTGAGTAAACAGCATGATGTCACTTACTGTTTTTAAAGATGAACGAATTTCACTTCTGGCTCCAGGGAGTATGAGATTTACCATTTATACAACTATTTTGCATTCAGAATAGGAGCCAAAAGCAATTCAGTAGTTAAACTTGGTAACTACTCCAAACTTTCCTCATCTTGTGTGGAAGGACATTCACTTCGTTTCAACTGTGTGTGTGTTTTACCGAATTCAAAACTAGGAGCAAAAAACCCAAGCTACCTGTAATTATGCTTAGCTTGCTACCTGTGCAGGGTGTTTGTTAACTCTGAGATCCTCAATAATGTAGAAATATATATGCATATGCAGTAGTCTCACTGTGGAATGTATTATCTTAACATGTAGAAGAGGCTGAAAAAATCTTGAAATAGAGGGGTTTTTAAGGTGTAATCAGTGGTGGCTGTTTGAGAGTTGAGAAACCAAGCTGCTCTAGGTGCAAGATAGTTAACAAACTATGGATTTAAATGCTTCTTTTGAAAAAATCACCAAAACATTTGGTTCAGTTTTTGCTCTCCTTTACCCTTCAAAAAATAAGACAAAAATCCCAACAACCCCCCCAAACAAACAAAAACCCAAAACACACCCCCCCCCAAAAGCCAAACCACCCAACAACAAAAACCCCTCCAAACATTCCCTCTTAGGTCTCTTCATAAATGCTTACATAGCTGGTAGGTCAAGTACTCAGGCAGGCCTGAAGAATGACTTAAGAGTTCCTTGCCTGTCCTCCTTCACAGCACTGCTGAGCAATGTTGCCACTTCTGTACTTTGGAGTCAGTGGTTCCTGGTATTTGATAGCCGGCCTTTTACCTCCCGTACTGCTGAAGGGCTGTACAAATGGCTACTTCAGTCACAGTCCACCCAGATGGGTACAAATCTGGCCTACGATATGTAAAAGAATGAGCTGGACAGCACTGGGCTGCTGAAGCATCCAAACAAATCACTATTAGGATTGTGGCTCTGATGCTTTTAGTCTCCTGGCTCAAACAAGGGAGAATTCCCTTAACTTGATATCAGGATATAAAATTGGGAAGGATTGGCAGATTCAATAATTAAAGAATTTGCTTTGTCTGATTATTTTTGTCATCTTTTCCTTCTATGCTTCCCATAGAGATCTGGCCTTCATTTTCGGCACACTGACAACACGGTGCAGTGGTTAAGAGCAATGGAGTCCATTGGCCTGCCTAAGGTAAGCCTTAAAAGTTTATCAAAGAAAGTGGCTCGCTGAGATTCCCTTTATCTGCTTGAGCACAACTGGCCGCTTACAGCAAGTCTATGGGGAAGGGGTAACTCAGGAAAGGCATCTGAAGAGAAGGTAACGCTGAAAGCAGTGGGAGTGGTGTTTGTGTGCTACTGCTGCCAGTGGGTGTGGGCTGAGGCTGCTGTGGGTGAGTGCTGTAGGTGGAAATGCTTAGGGTACTTCTGCTGTGGGAAGACAAATGGGGACACTGGCATTTGTTTAGCTACGTCTTATTGCTAGTACAGTTTTTGCAGGAACCTGAAAGGAATATGGCTTAAAACAGAAAACTTAAATTTATTTTCTTCCTTTAAGTAACTACTTCTATTTGTGTTTCTTGCTGCCTCTTCCTCTTAATGTATGTCCCAGTTTCTCTGCCTCTACCCTGTTTCCAGACTGTCCTTGCACACTCCAGCACGTCTGCGTGGCTATACTGCTGCTCCTCTTCTGACAGCTGCTTTCTCGGGCCATCTCTCGTATTTATCTTCTTCCTTGTGGGTCTTCGCTTGCCATCTTCCCCCTCTGCTGCTGTTTCTGGGCATCAGTGAGTCTTTTTCAGATGAAAATCCTTTAAGAAAAAGCTGTTTGGAAGCACATAACTGCTTATATTGGCACCCGCATGCTGCCCAGCAGCTGCCCCAGGGTGCTGGGACAGTCCTGTCACTGCCCTGGGCTCTGGTCTTGGGGACAGCAGGGACTAACGGCCAGCCGTTGCAAGCAAACTTGTTGCAGGTGCCCACAAGCAGAAAAGGGCACCCATGCCCACCATCAGGAATGCCAGAGGTGGGGGAGGGTCCTGCCATTCCAGGTCAGGCTTTTTTGTCTAACTTGAGTCCTCCATTTGTCTGGCTGACTTCCACCCTGACATCCCTCCTCGGAAAGGTTTCACTTCTCTTGCGGAAGGCGGTCATAGCCAAGAGCTTTCCCAAGTGTCCTTCCCAAAGCTGCTGTGAGCAAATTATGAAGAAGGCACTGTGCTCCTGACTTAGTCGGTCTTGTCCTATTAGCTGTGGGGCAGCACAGCCTGGAGTGCCCTGCCTGGGCTGGAAGCACACTGCCAACTCTCACAGTTAGCTAAGTCTTCTATTTTATTTTTGTGGAGAAATAGTATTTAGTGACTGGGACCGAGGCCAGGAACAAATTAGCGGTGGAACCAGAGTTGGAACTTATGATGTGACTTTTTGGTTAAATTCCTTTATATTCTTTTCTCTGAATATCTTTCTTTGTAGGTGATGCATTCAGAGTTAGGGGTGCTGGCAATTAGCTTTGCCTTTTTAAACCACACTTGATAGGTTTTGTTCGCAGTGAGGCTTTGCAAATTGTAACTGTGTCCCAGGTTTTGGGTGTCTGTAGGAGGACGAGCCCTATTGGATGAGTTTTAGAAAAGGTCCTGCAGAAAATCTTGCTGAAATGCTGCCTGCTTGTCTCCCTTCCCACCCACACCCTGCCCCCACCCTGTTAAGTAGCTTTTATGTTTTCATAAATTCTTCCTCCTGGAAACTACTGATAAAGATAAAATAAGATCAGAAGAGACTTGATTTGTAACTGTATAGAAGTAACAGCTGAAATTCTCTAAGTTTTAAGATATTGTTCTCATTTTAGATACTTTTCTTCTCAGTAATGTGTCTTCTACTTTAACTGTGTGCTCTTTGGTTTTCAGATCTTTTATCCAGAGACTACAGATGTCTACGATAGGAAAAACATCCCTAGGATGATATATTGCATTCACGCTCTAAGGTAACTGGTGATGGGAATAAAGTTAGAGTAACTACTAAATGTAGAAGTGTAATTCTTGAAATGGCTTTAGGGTAACCAATATACTAAAATCTGTCAGAATTTACAAGTCCATTAAAGGATGGCTGGAGACAAAAGTCCAACTGTCAGGACTATCGGCCAAATTATTTTCAGAATAGTAATGAAGGACTGCTGAATTTAGGACAGACATTTCTCTCTGATTACACCCCCTCAAAGTGCATATAAGACTTCAAAACAGTCTGCAACAGAAAATAGAAGTAAAGGAACAAAAACCTAGCAAAATATTAGTATAACTATGGGACAGATGCACTCATCAGAGCGAAAATGGTGATGAACTGACATCTTTTAGTCCCAAAAGAACAAGTAATTTCTGTATTCAAAGATCACTTGTGTAAGAAGGAATATTTTCCAAGTTTTTTAAAATTCTGAGCAACTTGGTTTTGATGGTAAAGTCAGGAAGGCTTTGACCATGCCACTGAAGGTAGAGTTTAACTTTTTAATGTCGTGTCTTAAGGATTTTCTTATTGTTTAGCACTGGAAGTAACGAATGTCTGCCTTGCACTTTCCCTGGTTTGGGGGGGACAGTGGTGTTGGCAGACAGCTCTTCCCTTGTGTGCCTCTCCTACCTCATTTCCTGCACGTGGAGACCTTTACCTTACACTACTTCATAGCAGCGAGGCTTGCAGAGAACGTAATTAACTTAGGCCCCAAAGTCATGCCCAAACTATCTTCTACTTTTAATGGTGTTCAGACACATCAGCTGCTCCAGTTTTATAGGTCATAAACTATCTGATATATACTTTAATTGAATTTTTTAAGGTCTCTGAAATTATGTGCCTGCTTTGCATTCTATGTGTACTCACTGACAATAAATAAGACATATCACCAAAATTAATCATATTTCTTTCAAATGTGTTTGGAGCTGAGAGTCCTGCTACTTTTTTTGGTCATCTTTCACAAGTGCTGCCACTTGAAATTATTAAGCCTGCTGTAATAATAGTATCACCAGGACTGTTTGAAGGTAGTTCTCACCTAAAACTGGATAGTGCAGTCAGTTCTGTCAGGAACATCATGTGTAAGCTTGAAGTGATTTCCTGACTTGGATGCATGGACCTCTAATGTGTCACACAGTAGGCTGCATGCTCCTCAGGCCCTTGTATGGGCTGGCTCAGATGTTATGCAGGAGATGGAAGAACACAATGATCTTTCCTGATACTTGCTTCCTCATGTGTGGAGGAGAGCTTTCAGCTGTGGGTTTAAATGCTACATGAACAGTAAGCCCATCAGTTACATACCTTAAGATCTGCCTAGTAATTGCAGTGGAAGTAAGTCTTTCCCTACTGAACTGAACTTTGCATCGGTTTGACTGCCGGTAGAAGTTTGACTGTTGGCAGAAGTTTTCCTTTCTCCATCTTGACATGTCCCAGGACTTACGCCAGTGTCAGAATTAGTCTGTGCTGTCTTAGATTCCACTCCTAATTTTGCTTGATACACATCATCACAAAGTTGTAATTCTATACTTGCAAGCTGTTACTTGAGAAATGGACTTCATATCAAATATGTTGTGCCACACTGAAGGGGAATAGGCCTGCAGTGCTTTCACTTATGATGCTTTCCCATAAAAGCATAGGGCCTTGTGCCTGTGTGCCATGCAGGATATAAGAATCACAGAAGGAATTGTTTATTTCTATGCCACTTCCTAAAATATGTGCTTTAAGTCCTTCACTGGAGTCTTGCAAATTAAACTCCTGTTTCAGTATTGAATGGCATGCAGGCTACATTGAAGGCAGCCTTGGAGCAACAGAGTTAGACGGGGTGCTTGCTTGGCAATTAGCATTCCCAGCTGGGTTGGCATCAGAGGAACACTGGGCTGCAGGAGTCCAGTTCCTGTTCCACTTCCACTGTTGTAACTACTGACCTGCTGGCCTTTGTCCCACTGGCCTCCATGTTGTGTATCCCACATACTCTACTCTCTGAGCTTGTCTGAGTGTCCTTTCCAGGGAATCAGTACAAGGTTCACCAACCCTGGAGGAGTCCCTGTCCCTGTTGGTTTTGGGGTCCAGCACCACAGCATCTAGAAACAGCAAATGCATCAGGTTTTTCCACCTTTGCAGCTGTAGCATGTGCACATGTCCACTATATGACCATTGAGTCACCATTAGGTTTAAATGCTAAATTTTAATGCATTAAGCACATGCTAAAATTTTAAAGGCTTAGAACTTGAGAAAATTGAGTGCTTTCTCAAAGAGGTGAAGGGCTGACCTACTTCCCATTTCCTTAACAAGTCATTACTCTGAAGCTGCATAATTCTTGGGCTGTGAATTTAACACAGGATATTTTCTTATTGGAAATCTTGAAGCCATCACTAGCTGAGATTTTTCTTCTGTTCATTCATGCACAGTGTGTATAATGAAAGCGCTTAAAATTGATAAGATTACTTTTAACTGCCCCTTTAAGAAGCATGAAACAGCCTTAGTTAAAGGCTGTTCAATTAATAGGAACTCAATAGGAGTAAAAAACTCCATCTGTCCAAAGGGTCTGCTTGACATAAGAAATGTTAACACTTTACAGGATAAGTTTTTTGTTCATTTGGGTTTTGCTGATCTTTGACCTGACAGAGGGCCTGAAGATAGACAATGATTCTAAAAAAAAAAAGGTTTAAATGTATTTTGAGTGTACATCCTGGATCAAGCCTGAAATGAAGACCACTGCACTTACAGTATGCAGAACAACTTGTGCTGTCAAATGCAGCACTGGTCTGGCCAGGAAGGAGTTACTTAGTAAATAATTTCTAGGCTTGTGTTGAATATAATTACCTCTTGCTTTTCTCCTGTTGAAACATCAATACTTAAAGCCTTACTTGAAAAATACAAAGGCATATGTCTCATTTCTCACAGTCTTCCTGTGAAACCCAATTTGGATTTGTTCTTGGACTAAATAAGGCTAAGAGCTGCTTCCTTTTAATTAAGATGCTAACAGTGATTCTTGTTCATACATTAGCTGTGCCATTGAGAGATTATTTCCTTTACCCTTCAAAAATTTAGTTTTCAAATCATCTTTGCAAGCAGATCACTGCTACATCCCAGACAAACTACCCCTCTGAAGCTGGGTCACTTAAACCTGATTTTTTCCTAGGAAGCAGGAGAATAGCAAATGTGTCCTATTAAGAAAAAGCTATTTTCATATATATATATATTTTTTACAGCATGTTATATGTGAACTAAGCACAAAACAATCCCCAGGGATCTCTCTGCCTTGAAGCAAAACGGGGTTTTGTGTGGGCAATGCAAAAGAAACTTCACCTGGGAACTGTCCTTTCCCCTTTGGTTTCTCCCCTGCCCCCGATGCCTCATAACCAGCTTGCTTAACCCCAGGACCCTCGTGCTCTTGATTCCATGTCGGTTCCCTGAGGTTCAGGTTACACTGTAAGAGTATTAAGCCGTTTCCAGTGCAATGATGCCTTTACAGGAAGAGGAAGAGCCAGCCCGTTGCTCGCAAGCGGCACATATTCAGCACCACCTGGTGGTGCCTGGCAGGCTTATCCAAAGCCTCACGTCTCCATATCTTCCTGGGGCTGCTCAGCCGCGAAACCGGCAGCCCCTGGAGTCCGTACCACCTCTTCTTTCTCGGTCTTTCTATTATGGTGACACCCCCCACCCAACGGTGACACCCCACCCCCCCAAAAAAAAGCCAGCATAGCCCCAAGATGCTGCTGATCGCCATAACTGCTTGTGTGACACCCAGTGCTTCAGCCCTGACTATGTCCCTGTCTCAGAGTAAAATCTTTTTAAACCTTTAAATCTCACAAGCAAAGACTAGCAGACAGATCAGCGTAATGCAGGCACCTGGTTCGCTACTATAGTCACATAGGTTTCTTTCTGCTACAGCTCACTTGCCTTTAAGGCCACTTTCCAAGGGGAGAATGGCAGCAGCAGTTGAAAGACCTACATGAGATGTGATGTGTCCATCCAGGTCATAAGGCAGAAGAGTAGCTGTGGTGGCATGGAAGATGAAATGCTGGTTCTGTGTGCTTGGAATTGAACGTGACAGCTACAAACACTTGCTTTGAAATATCATCCTGTAATTTGCTAACAGCAAAGAAGCCCCAACAGCAAAACAAAAGGGAAACATGCCCCTCTAGAAGCAAAGGCACTGAGCCACAATGCACAAGTGTAATGTATGGAGTTGGAGTGAATTCATTTTTAAAAAAGAGTAAATTAATCCTTTTTGAGGATTTATCTCTTGTTCTTAAAAATCCACATTTTTTGATCTTTGTTTGCAGAAACCTACTTGTTTGTTGAATTTTGCTAATAATTATAGAAAGACCAGTCTTCTGCAGACAAATACATGCTTTGTGTGAAAGATACTGACAAAATATGGATGTACTTAGCTGGTTTTTTCAGACAGAAGCCTGGAGCTCTAGGAATAAAAAGAATAGACATTTTTCATGCATGTTGAAACAAAAGTATTTAGCACTTTAAATTGATCTTTCTTCATTTTCCAAAAGCTAAAAAGCTAATGACTCAAATATTTGAGGCAGGCTTGCCATGAAGGTCCTTGTTTCCTCTACAGTTAGTAAGAAGGGTGTCAGTGACTTGTGTGTAATCACTTGTTAGCTATAGGGATACAGTAACACAGAACATAGATACAAAGCTATAAGCTCGTCTAAAGGGTGTTCACATCTTGTTTTTCTTCCCAAAACTAGCTCTTGAATTTCTTTAACTGTCTTCTGCTGAGGTTTTCTACTTGCTAATATATCCCCTGTGATCTGAGATACACTGACAGTGCTTCTCTTAAATGCTTCTCTGAAACTTAGTCAAAGACTTCTATTTCTGTAAGACCTAAAAATACAGCATAAAGAGCACTGCAGGGCTAATGTATTCTGTATAAGCCCATGAAAGACAAGGGTTAAAGGACAAGCTTCACAATAGTGTTTTTTCTCTTGCACAGAAAGCAAACACCTCAACCATATGCAGGACTTTAAACTCCAGTTTTCTTCTTTGCAGTTTATATCTGTTCAAACTAGGATTAGCACCACAGATCCAGGACCTACTGGGAAAAGTAGACTTCACAGGTAATAAATTGCTTATCTAATAATACACTAGCTGTTTTCTTTACCCAGTAAATCTGCTAACATTGTACATATTTTCTATTATGGTCTTTCTCTTCCCACAAAGTTGTTCTGAACACATCCTAATTAAATAGGTGGGAGGCTGCCATTTTTAATGAATGTCCATCTCTGAAGGACGGAAGGGAGTGAATTTGCATGGAATACTTGTCGCATCTTAGATTCCTTCAAAATGGGGAGGAAAAAGTGCTAAGAAACCCTGGCCATAAGTGCTTTTGAAAACATTGCTCCCATGTTTTCAGCTATGGCAATTTCACAATGAAATTCTTATGCTTTTGTTCTGGTAATATTTCTCTTTGTCCCTGAACAGAGGAAGAAATCAGCAACATGCGAAAGGAACTAGAGAAGTATGGTATACAGATGCCATCTTTCAGTAAAATTGGTGGGATTCTGGCCAGTGAATTATCAGTGGATGAAGCTGCATGTAAGTGTGGATCTTGTTCTCTTTTATACTGGATAATCTGACAGAACACTTAACAAAATATTTTTCTGTAGTTTAGTTCATCTGTTTAGTCATCTCTTAATAAATAACCAGGAAAGCAAGCAAGTTTTCACTATCACACTGTGCCATTGTTACAAGACTCCCTTGCAATTTTTCAGTCTGTGTTTTTGAGCATCTTCACTGAACCATAGGAAGTGCTACAAGAATCAAAGATTTCTTACAGTCTTTTGCACAGGTTGAAAGTTTTGGTACCTGTGCTCCTCTAGAATGATGAATTGAACTCTGTGCTGTAGGGGGTACAATACAGACAGTCACGGGAACAAAGTGCTTTCTCTTTGCCTCCCTCCTGTGCATGCCCTCTTGCAGTTTTCCTTAGACACTTTTGTGAGATTGAAGTACAGTTCCAAGTAGACAACTGTCTTGTGTACTGTGGTGTATACAAGGAGGAACCACTTGCCTCCACCAGCAGCTTCCAGTCTGTCTGACCATTGGCATGTGACTCATAGTATTGTAGAATCCTGCTGAAGGGCATTCCTGCTGGGGTAACTGAAATAAGCTTTTCCTTTTTTAATGAACTGCTGCACATGTATGGTCCTTTTGAGTGTGTCCTGAATAGCTTCCACTCAAAACCAAAATTCAATGATTTTTTGCTGCCCAAGTCTATCTGTCAAGTATTTTTCTCTGTTTCCCTTTTATTGTGGAATGAAGTGATGTATTTTAAGACAAACAGAAAAACTGCTTGCACTTAAGTGGACACAATTTCATATCATTTATAATCCCCACTTGAGCTCTAGTTATTTTGTTCAAAATCCTAGTCTCTTTCCTAAGGGTGAACTGAAGAAGGCAAAGGCTGGCTTGGGTATGTGTAATGGCACAGTGAGTCATTGATTAAAAAACACCAACAGTATCACAGACTGCATGGCACAGTGGGAGGAATAAAAGCTGCATTAAGTTCCACTGCAACTTCACTAAACCTCAAAAAAATAGCATAACTGAAACAAGGTGATTCACGATGTACTTAGGGTCTGGAAATTTCAGCACACTAACTTAAAACATGCTTCATCACATTGATTTGCGTTGTCTGGCTTGTGTATTCTGGAGCATCCTACAGCTTTGTACGTGCATGTTTTTGCAAAGCTAGCTCTTAAAATACTGCTCCTCTGGAAGTGGAGGTTATTTGTCTCCTTTTTTTAGCAATTTTTCAGAGATTTAATGGCTACCAAGCACTTTTCCAGGACCTTCCTTTCTTCACTGAAGATGAAAGGACTGCAACTTCCTTCTCTGAAAGCTTATTTTAGTGTGTGTAGGATTTCCTTGAACTTCTGAAATGTTTTCAGTCTTCCATAGAGAAGCAGGGTTTCCTGGGGCTGGTTTTGTCTCTTTGGTCAAGGCGTGTGCTGTAGATAACACACCCTGCCACAGAACAGGAAACATCTGCTATGGAAACCCTCGCACACTAGTGAGCTTTGGAGATCCTGATGGAGGAAAGGGTTTACTATGCTGCTTTTGAAGTGGAGTAAGCAAAAGGAGATATGAAGTGAAAAAACTGCTGATGACTTTGGCTATGCTGTCAACAGTAGTAGAAATCATCACGCTTAAGCAGGCTTTTAAGAGTAAGTTTAAGTGCCTTCAAAGCAAGCTTATTCTGTAAGTAACCCTCTCTGTTATTCCATGCCTCCAGACTACTTGTTCAAGTCAAATCAGGCTTCCTACTCTTTCTTTTGGTAGATGGGTTCATGACATCCACCAATACCCATTCACACCTGACTTTTTGACCTATCTTCTGACTACTTTTTCCAAACTACTCACATAAGTGAAAGATGACATGCTTGTGTGTTTCATTATATAAGGATGCAGGGGTGATATTTGTATCTAAGAATTGCAGTCTTCTCTTATCCCCTTGAAGTTGATCTGGGTGTTCACAGAATACCTCAAGTTGCAATTGACCCATAAGGATACCTGCTTGTCACAGGACTACTTTCAAGGAGGCCATATGACTAAAGTGTGTTGTCCAAACACTCTTTGAGCTCCAACAGGCTTGGTGCCATGACCATGTCCCTGGGGAGCCTGTTCCAGTGACCAACCACCCATCTCAGTGAGGAATGTTTTCCTAATGTCCAATCTGCACTTTCCCTGTTTGTAAAGGCTCAATGTCAAAGGAACCAGTATGTTTCTGATTCTCCTTTACTATGCCAGCTGCTTATGTTTCCCATCTGATGCTGTGCTGAACTGACCTGGAGCAAAATAATTTTAGAAAAACTTCCTAGCACGAATGTAGTACTAAGGAATGGTTTATCCACCAACAGCTGGGCCAGTTGTTTAATTAACTGCCCTTTCTGAAAATGTGTAGCCTCATTTCATGCTTCATTTGCCCATGTTTAGTTTACTATGTTCATCTCTTCTGTTCTAATTCCCTAATTTTATACATCCTTTTTTCCCTAGAAACTTAAATTTCCTTATTGACAAGCTTCTTTCTTTCTTTCATATACTGAAAGAAACTGAATGCTCTAAAGTCAAATAGATAAACCCTCAGTTGAATTTAATCTCAAAACCAGGTGTTTTTACTGAATGCTTGTCTCCAGTTCAGTAAAACCATGTAAGGCCACATAGCAAATGGCTATAAATACTGATAGAATAAGGAAAGCACTTGTGTTATCCCTCATGCATGTCATTAGTTCCATGAAAGTAAACCCTAGGTGAGCTGTAGAAGTGATAAATGGAAAGCTGCTGCATTCTTCCTTTGACATAAGATCTAGGTAAACATTTATCAAGAATTACATTTTATATAGTAATGTCTGTAAAAAATCTGAGTTGAATGTGCCATTGGACAATTGTTGGGGCTTCTTGTGGCATGAAGGTCCAGTGAGACCATACCCTTAGTGAGAATCCTTTGTTGACTGATCTTAGGGCCAAGTGTGTGCAGGGATTACCTGGGAAGGCTGTCAGCCATTACTCCACACCTCATTCAGCTGCAAGTGTTTCTGATTTTGTACTTTCATGTAAACTTGCTGTGTAGATAAGATAATTTCTGACTCTCTTAAAATCTTGAAGTCAAGCATTTGTTTAGTAGTTGAAGTTTTCTTGCTTTCTCAAAGGAAACGTTTGACACTTGAGCTGGTTGCTGGCTGTAGTGAGGCCTATGACACTTTTGTCCCCCTTCTCCTGTGCAATAATGTTTTGGAAACCCTGTAAAGCCCCTTGGCTCCCTGCTTCATATTTGTCCTGTGGCTTGGAAGGTGACGAAAGTAGGGACCACTATATCACTGTCTAGTTCCTCAGCTGCTCAGTGATCCTTGGTAAGGAAAGGAGCCAGTTCATCCCAGGCAGGCATACAGGCTTTAGATGTGGTGTGCAGGGCTGCACTCTGCCTGGGGAGTCTTCGCTAAGCTTTCTGGAGGACAATTTTCATGGAGTTTGAATTTCCCTATATTTCTGTATTATCTTTCAGATATAGCTAATTTAGACAAAATTTTCATGTATCTTTGTAAGTAAAATAGTAACTCCTATCTGGGAGAAGGGTGCACACTGAACAGGCAGCAATGTGCCACCTTTGAGAAACCATTGTGTTTTTGTTGCTGTAGTCTGTGGGAAATATTAGGAGTGGGATGATTGAAGAGGAACATGTGAGCAGCTGAACATGTATTTAACACTCATTTTGAATAAATCAGAAGATCCAGTGACAGTTTTGAATATGCTTTGCTTCCTGAAACTTAGGATTGTGCTTTTAATCTTAGTGCATGCAGCGGTAATAGCAATCAACGAAGCTATTGAGAAGGGAATAGCTGAGCAAACCATTGTAACTCTGAGGAACCCAAATGCAATGTTGCTGAATGTGGATGAGGAACTTGCAGTTGACTATCAGAATGAACTCTTTGAAGCTAAACGGAGAAAAGAATCAAATTCAAGACTTAAGGTAATGGTAATTTATTAGCACTCCTAGTATGTATGTTGCTTCTCATGCCATAGTATTACTGCTCTAAAATTTTTTTTAAAAAAAATTATTGCAGTTAGAGGAAAAAACCCAAACACTTTTAGGCTAAATATTATAATAATGGTAATATAAAACTGTCTGTCAGGTTGTAAGAATTTGGTAAATGAGAGCATGATGCAGCTCAACTTTGACCAAAGGATAGAATACTGGAAGACTAAACAAAGAAGATTTTTTTCCTCCAACTGCTTTAGAAAAAAAAGAAAATCTGTTTAACAAGTTGTGAAAAAACACAACTATTTTTGAGCATAAACTATAACCCCTGCCACAGATCTTTAAAATTATTTTACTTGGTGTGGGTTCTCTTACATGAGAGGTAATGCTTTTTTCTAGTTGAAAAATACTATACTATATTTACATGTCTATCTTACAGGAAGCAGAAAATGCTTTGAATATTGCTCAGACAGTTACCATGAGGTGCTAATTTAATCAGTTCATGTGGCTTGCAAATAATTTTACAAATATGTTCAAATATTTCAGCTGATGCAGTTTTAATGACTCCTGTTAACAGCTTTCCTCTCTGCAAAGCTTTTGTGTGTACTAGCAACAATTTTGTTTTCTTAGAATGGCACGATCTCTGAAGAGGAGAGAGACGTCTATGAGGAGCTGCTGACACAAACTGAGATTCAAGGCAATATCAATAAGATAAACAGTAAGCCATTCTGGATCCTAATGGAAGTGTGCACATAACTCATGGTCTCCCAGATTCCAGCTGAATGCAACTTGAATCCACACGAACAAACAAAATATTTCTGTGTGAACTTGTAAAACGTTCAGAAGTAGCTAATGTCTGTCTACAACAATTCCTTCTTGCTGCTCCTTCTCTACTAATATTTTGGGGGGCTAATTTCTGTTTGTGGGTTTTGCTGTATTTCTCAGTTCAGAATCAAATCATTTATTGCCTGCTCTGTTTCCTTATGTTTGGATTCCTTCTGTGTGCAGAATACTGTAAATTTTGACTCCCTCTTTTATATAGAGCTGAAATTAATTCATAAGCATCCAGTTAGCTGCAGGTGAACTGCTCCCAGATAGGCTTGCACAGAGCCAGAGACTCCCTTTGCAGGATTGCTCCTGAAGTAGATAATCCTCTGCTGCATAGATTGCCACTCCTAGCTGGCTTTTAAAAAACAAGATGCTGACAGCAATGGACTTTATATTTTTTTTACACAAAGAGTTATTTGCTGTTTATGAACATTGTTTCCATTTCAGTTGGTATAGCTTTAGTCCAAGTGAATGAGGCTATTGACCAGCAAGATGAAGTGGCACTGATGGCAGGTTTGAACCGTCCTGCTCTAAGCCTACTTGAAGTTCTACCGCAAAATTCCTCATGGTACCTATTGCAATTGTGTGATTCTAAAGAACAGAAAATGCAGGTAACTGAACGGACCAGATACTACACATCAATTTGCATTTTTTAGCTGACTTTAATTTAGAGAAATTGCTTTTAGTCTGCCTTCAGCATTACTTATGGAACAGCTTTATAAAGATTTTTAAATAATCGATGTACTAATTGGCACCAAAGTAGCTGCATTTGCTCTAAAGAGCATGATACTCTTAGTAACCACTTATAAGGTGTAAGAATTAAATTTGAGATAAAGCATGCAGCCTTTAATACTAACTTTGCTTTGAAAATGAGTTATGACTTGAGTACAACAAAAATGTAATATTGAATCATTAACAGCAAATGAAAAAGGAGAAAGTCCATCACTTGGAGTAAAATGAAGATCACAGGAAAGATTAATGCTGTGTTTACTGTGACATTGTATTTGATACACAGGGGCTAGTACAATCAAATCCTAGTTGTCCCACCAAGGAGTTATATCCTTTATCTCCCATTGAACTTAGAAGCGTAATTAAATCTTTTTTTCTGATCTGTTAGATATCAGGGTTTCCAAATATGCTCGACAAAAGTGAAATACAGAAAGAAGTTAGTGTTGCCAATGCAGAAGCTGAGACTCACAAGCTTAGTGAGTAACTGTTTCAATACTCATTTTTTACTGTCACTGTTTAGTTATGTTAAGCTTATTAATTGAATCCACAATTTCTTGCATGTAAACAAGGTTTCTCAAGCTGAAACCATGTGTTGCATTTTACTTTTACAACTGTCAAAATTGTCAAGTCACCAATCTGTGCTGCACTGGAGATACTCTTACCTGAGGTAGTTAACACCTTTTTCTTTTAATAAGCCACTGGTAAACACACTGGCTGAAACTGACAACAATGTATGGCTTGGACTAATATTTATCTGTGTAGTATTAATCCTCACTTGGGAGCAGTGACCAACCTTGTAGAATTAAAATAGTATGAACACATGGAAAAACACATTGCACTCACATCACAGGAAAATTATTCTCACTTTTAGACACACATATCAAATTTAACCAGTTATAGTTTGGAAAAAATAACTTAAAGGGGGATCTAAATTTGCAGTGCATGTATTGCTGCTTTTGACTGGAAACCTCTTTGCTAGGAAGTTCAGCTCTGGTTAAGCTGCTGTCATTTCGTGCTACATCTGGGCATGGCTTAGTGGCTGTTTTGTCTCTAGCATTATTTCCAATGCTTTGAATCCAGGCTGACTGCTTTTGTAATGTGACTGTGAGGTCAATTTAAGCCAGAAGTTTGACTTGCTACCTCAGATGTCAGTCTCTCTTAGATTTAGGCATGATAAGCAGTACTTTCTCTAAAACAGTTACTTGGTAAAGGAGGCAAGGAGGAAAAAAGTGATTAATTAAAACCATTAACCTTTTTGGTTGAAAAGGAAAGAATAGTGGGGTTTGCTACCGGTATGTGAACAATGCAAAGTATGTTTTGCAAGTTGCATGCTCAGTTCCTGTGATAGAAATCAGTAGCGTGGTTACTGCCTACAGAGCCAGTCTAATCCATTTGTGGACTCTGAATCTTTCCCTCTTTGCTCTTTTCTAATAAGTGTGAGTGCTGTGGTTTTCAGAGCCTTTCCTTTTTCTAAACTCAGGAGTAGCACGTAAGAGAGGGTCTTCAAGAACAACATGGCCTTGTATGACCATGCTTGAGAGAAATTGAGATGAAGTGAGGGGCTTTCTTAGCTGGGCCTGGTTATTCTGAAAGGTTTTCAAAGTCTGTAGTGCAGGAAGATCTGAGTGTTGCTGCATGTGTGAACTGTGGATGGTGTCTGCTGTACAGTCTTGTACAGGCTTGAGCAGTCAGTGGTGACTAAAAACATTCCCTGGATGATAGGATAGAGAAAGGCCATAAAATAAGGCAGAGGAGATGGGGGTTATTTTGTTGATGGAAATTACACTTGCTCTGCCACATAAACTCTAACCTTCAAGGCTGTTTCCCTTTGCGCAAGACCAGATCCCTTGTACAACATGTTCCTGGGTGTGTCCCTGGCCTGGGTTTCTTCAGAGTTGGCCCCTCCAGGTGTGCAATTATGGTGGCTGTGACTAAGCTAAGGGGTGTTGTTAGGTTTCTGCAGCTGACCAAGTGGGAAGTGCTTTTCAGCCTAATTGTGCAGGGGTTCAAACTGCTGCTGAAGTCAATTCAGCAAAAAAAAAAAGCAAGTTGTTCAAGTATCAAAAAAGGTTATGCTCATACAGTTCTTGTGGTCTGTTTAATCTTAAATTTGAGCTGTACAGAAGGGGGTAATTTCCAGAAGGCAGCACTTGTGATGACTGATCTTTCATGCTTAGACAAACAGGTGATAGCATGCAGAGGAAGTCCTAGAAGCTGTAGCATGTGTTTTTCTATCAGTTCAGCTAATGAAAATTCCATCCCTCCAACATATATTTGGCTGATTTCTACCAGGCGTCCTGAAATGGACAATAAAAATATTGTTGGTGTTGCAGGACAGGCTTGTTCTAGCTAGGTGAGTAAGGTCCAGCCAAAAGGAGGAGGCAAGGGAGGAAACACAGAACAAAAAAAGAGCATTTGGGGTGCAGGGAAACTGAAGTGCTGGAGCTGACATACCCAGCAGTACCTGCTGCACAAAACCAGGGGGGATATTAGGTCTTTTTCTGTGCTAGGATGGGATCAGCTCCTTTTTTTGGATTAATAGTACAATAAACATTCTCTAATACCTCAAAGTCCATAAACCTTAACCTTCTTCAGTTGAGTATTTGCTGCATACCTTTGAATAGACACTGTTTCTGCCACATTCAGTAGCTGTGTCTGAAGAATTGTTTTTTCCCTAATGACAGTAAATTGTATACTTTGAATTAACCTAATTGCCATCTACATGGCATAAAGTGCAAAAGGCATATGAAAATTAATAGGCTTTTCTTTCCCTGCTGTTCTCTAGAACTTATAGCAGTTGACAGTATCAATACTGCAATTCGTAACTGTGATCCTACTAAAACATTGGTTGCACTGATGAAACCGGAGGCGCAGCTGCCTGTTGTTCACACATTTGCTGCTGCTGTCTATCAGACTGAGCTGTTCAACCTCCAACAACAGAGTGCTGTGGTAAGAGTGAAAAGCTTACGACCTGCTCACCAATGTTACATAGTCAAACCATGAAAGAGCACAAACATAGCTTGTTGTGTAAAATCAGACTTAATTCTCTTGCCATGGTGTTATGTATTGCATGAATGGTTTATGTTGAATAGGGGATATTGAATCACAGAATTTGTTTCTTGACACACTTTGCTCTGGCTGAGCTCTTGTGTTGCAACAAATCAACTGATTTTTTAAATTGTTGCATGCTCTTAATGAGGACTAACTCCATTATATTTGTCTTACATAAAAAAGTAATCCCTTACTACGAGGGTAAGACCAGCATAGATGGGACTGGGGCAAAAGATAGAAAATCTGAAGGGATGTGTAGCAAGCACAGTAAGCCCTACCCACCAGTGTTATGTTAATCTGACATGCCTCAGACTAGGAAACATGCTAGGCTTTATAAATCAAGTCCATCTCCTTGATGGTATCTAGACTGTGTAACTCAAATTTGTTACACTACTTACTTAGCTTCCTGACTGTGGTACATTATCGTTCTACAGAACTACTTGGCACATGATGAACTGTCTATTGCAGTAGAAATGTTGTCAGCTGTTGTGTTGCTAAACCAGGCCTTGGAAAATAAGGACATCATAATGATAAAGAATCATCTCAGAAACCCATGCATTGGCTTCAATAATCTGGAAGAGGAAAACTTTCAACGGTAAAGGTTTATTTTGTCTTGTCTGGATGAGACTTGGCAACTTCTGCAAAAGGATAAGTAGGCTATCCTGTGTTGTCACTATGAAGTTGAAAGACCTGCAAGATAAACATCTGTGTTATAAGACAATAAGGGCTAATGTGACAATTGCTGAACTAGTTGTGTATCTGTAAGTATAAGCAGTCTCACAACCTCAGATGTTTGAGGGCAGAGGATGTGTGAGGTGCAGGGAAAATATCCTTGGAAAGCAAACATTAAGATCTGGCAAGAATTTTTGCAGACACTAAAACATGAACCAGTTGTAGCTGGAAACTGTTAATTAGTAATCTCTCTGCAATACTGCAAGAAGATCTTTGGAATGTTTCATGCCTTAAGGTCCAGGAGGTCCCTTAAAATACAGCTTGAGAATTTCAAAGGTCTGAAAAAATACAGCAGATTCTGGCTTGCTAAAAAGCTGAGTGCAATGCTGTGGTACATGTGCATGTTCAACACTAAATTATAGCCTTGGCTCAGCTGCCAGCTGCTTGCACTGACATGTGCCTGACATGTCACAGCCATGCGCTGCTACCTCTGAGCTCTCCTGCGTATCTGCAAAAACACTGGGCAGCCCTTTGTGTGGGACCTGAGACCCCAGCATGTCGGGGAGAGTTTAGGGGCATGGATTGGTTCTTGCATTGTCACGGGTGGAAACCTCTGTGGGCTGCCCAAAGGTGTTGCTATGCAAAAGGGACAGCAGTGGCTGAAAATCTCTGCCAGGGAATGTGAATCTGAGAGCTGCCCTTGCTAGATGTCTCAAAGCCAGAAGGAAGAGAGTCGGGATAGTAGTAAGAGTCCAATGTTTTGGTTAGAGGGAGCAGAATGCCATAGGGTTGAGCAAAATTAATATGTTACTTGGCCGCAGGTAATGTGAGATGATGCTTGTGAGCAAGAGAGGCAATGCTGTACACATACAGAAACTGGACCAAAAGTGGCTGAACGCAGTGTTTTGGGCTGGTCTTACTGTGACATGATCTTAAGATTAAGCTGCCAGTAAATACAAATGAAACACTAGGTATTAGTAGGAGTAGAGACTAAAATAATGATGTCAATCTCTGCTGCCAACAGTATGTTAAATATTCCAGGAAGCTTTGATTGCTGAATACCAGAAGTAATATAGTAGAGCTAGAAGTAGTTCAGTGTGGGACAGTGTTCAATGGGCTTCTACCAGAAAATATGAAATTGTTATGAATGTGTTTCCCTGAAGAGAGAATTTAGGGGAAATAATATAGGTCTGCAAAGGTGTGTATGTTGTAGGGAAGGTTGTTAAAATAATAAGAGAGCTAGCAACTTTTAGTTTTCACTTTCTTATGAGAATTTGAGTTATAAATGATCGGTTGCTATCAAATGCCAAGTTTAGAATTTATATAGGGAAATGCTATCTCACAAAGCACTTGAATAGTGGAACTTATTCTTCAAGAATATATAAAATTTCAAATGAAGAGTAGATAAATTAATGGCGCAGAGCATGGTTTGCAACTATTAAGATGATCATAGGATAGTCTAAGTAAGAAGGGACCTCAACCTCCCTGCAATGGGCAGGGACACTCTGGACTAGATCAGGTTGCCCAAAGCTCCATCCAACCTGGCCTTGAACACTGCCAGGGAGGGGGCAGCCACAGCTTCTCTGGACAACCTGTTACAGTGATAAATAGCTTCCAGCTTGGAATGACTTAAGTGCAGGCTGCTGAATGCTGGGAGGACAAACCAGATCAGGAAATTGATTCTTGCCTGTATTTTTTTCTGGCAACCTTTAATTTCTCAGGCTTCTGCTGGAAAGAGAGGACAGGTGTTTGATCTGATGTGCTGTGGCAGTTGTATGCTTGATTCAGGAAGATGAAAGTTATTTAACTTATGTATGCACAGACCTACTACAAAGGTCTCCAGCTCATCTTGATCTGTGATGTTTCTAAGAAGAGTAGACCCAGGCTACAGAGCCTGTTTTTGGAGGACCTTGAGTTGTGGGCAGAGAAACATCAATTTTTATTCCCTTTTTCTGTCCATGGCCCATCATCCTCTACACAGAAGGAGCATGGAGGTAGGCGGGAGGTGCTGCTGCCTGATGATAGGGCAGAAATTCTGGTCTTTGTCTTGAGGTAGCCAGAAGCTGACCATAGTTTGGGAGAAACTTATCTGTAGTGCCATACAGCAAAGTGTATGTCCAGTGTGTGTATTATCATCACTCCAAGTTTGCCAAGAAAAGTGCTCCGAATTAGTGTACGGGGCATTTTTTCAGATGCTGGAATGCATGCATAGAACCAGCAAGACAATTTGCATGTCTGAATTTCTGGCAAGAGATGAGTTTGTCTGAAATTTATTTATTAAAAAATAATACTAGTACTAAATGATGGATGACACATCTGACCAATTATTTACAGCAGTTTTATATGAAATACACTTATGTATTTTATATCTTCTTATAGTTATGCTGATACGCTATTGTCTATTAAGTCAGAGGCTTCATCTGAAGGCCAAGATTATTTAAGCTGGAATGATATCCAGAACTGCATTGACATGGTTAATATGCAAATTCAAGAAGAAAATGAAAGTAAGTAATTCTTCCTCTACATCACCTGTGGAGATGGTAGTCTGGTCCTCAGTACACAAATTTCTGTCTTGTATAGACGTTGTCCAAGAGAAGAGTGTAAAATAATTTTGAATGCCCACTGGACTTTAAATGCCCTTGAAGTATTCCTGGTTATGTTTTGGCTGGCTGAAGGATGGCATAAGTCATGTGCTTTCTGCAGTGTTACAAATGCTGTGGTTCTGCCCACTTGGCAGTGTTGTTCAGTATTTGCATTGGATGCTCTTGATTTGGGGGATAGGGAAAGTGTGGTGCTCAAGACAGGAAGAAGTTACAGGTGGTGTCCTATGGAAAAGAGTGGTTTAATGTTAAATGATTTCCAATACCTTGATTTTCACAAGGGAGTTCATAAGAAGTTACACAGTGCAACTACCTCTCCTGCTCTCCTTTTAGGTAACATGATTTCCTATCAGAGAATAGGTTCTTATGCCTACTTTTCTAATATAAATGGATTTTTGAAGCCGAATGTAACTACATTGCCCTAAAAGGGTGTTAAGTTAAATGTGATAACTGGTCATTTGAACTTCAAAAATGCTGAAGCTTCTTCACTGGACATGGAAGTATTAATATTTTTTTAATAAAGTTTAAGGCTCTCAAATTATGCCTGATTTACTGGAGCAAGGAAGGGAAAGGGCAGCTTGCAGTCTGCTTGCCAATTAGAAAGTGGTCTGGAATACAATTTGAGATGGTTCATAGGCAAAACTGTTTCCAGGGTGGCACTCATGTGTTGTGTGCCCTTCCCACACTGTTGTGTGTGCAACTGTCCCACACTGGCAAGAGAAGCTTTATATTAGAGAAATACTAAAAATGGATTGGTGCTTCCTAAATCTAGTCAAGTGGTTGCTGTGGACCCTTGTGGCTCGGCCACTGTGTGCTCTCTGGCAGGGTGAGATGCTGAGGAGTTAATTTGACTGAAGTAATCACTTTTTTGTTTGAATCTCTGCAGTCACAGGCCTTAAGAATGGTGCTCTTATATTAGGAGAGTCATTCTTTAGTACTAAAATAGCTGTGCATGTTTTCAGCGACACTGGATTCTGCTTGGGGATGACTATTTGGGGCACAATAGAGGGGAGGAAGAAGGTTAGTCTCTGATTCCTTAAGCGAACCTGCATGTCTTTGGTAGCACCCTAGAAAAATTGCTCATTCCCAAAGCCTTAGGAGGGTGTGGATCCATCACTCTGCCAGCTGGGCTGCGGTGGGTCTACTGGTGAGAGATGATCTACTGCTGGCATGGATGCCATCCCTCACAGATGATGGGGAAGCCTGTGGCTCGTGCCTTTCTGGGGTGGCTTTAGGGAGAAAGTACCCTGAGCAGCATGTTTTGGTACTAGAGGAAGGAAGAAATGGGTTTTAAAAAGATTGAGACTGGTCTGAAGAAAATGAGCTAGCAATTTTATGGGGCCATGCTACTTGCTGACTGCAGTTCCGAGTGTCACTGGTCTTGAACAATCAAGTGATTTCTCTTAAGGTCAATGTTATCAGGCTGGTTGTTTAAGGTAAACTTTAAAGAAATGATGTTAAGTTGCTATGAAATGCTGCAGCTGGGAGGTCAGTGTACATGTACTTGTCAGATTCAGGGTTTCAAGTAATCCAGTCTGCGTAAGTTTTTCAGCACTGTTGACCCACTATGTAGGCGAACATGTCAGATGTGATACCTAGTTTTTCCTTAAGTTTCATGTAGATACTCCTGCCCCAAATGCAGGGAAGGCTGCTTTCCCTTTTTTAGCAAGGATAAATTTTGTTTTTATGAAGAGGTAGATCTGGATGAATCAGTAACTGTGGCAGAAGGAAAAACTGTACAACTGAATAGTGTCACAATACCTGTGCTAAAAAAATTTTCAAATCAGCTGCTGTTGCTGCCTCTGCTTACTGTTACTTGATTTTTCTCTTTTTCATGTTACTGCTGTGTTTCTACCTGATATCAGAGAATATGCATGTTTCTCTGATAACTTTGTCTCTAATAACTTTTCCTTTTCATAGGAATCATTGCAATTGGCCACATTAATGAAGCAATTGATCAAGGAAATCCTGAGAAAACTCTAGAAGCCCTGCTGTTGCCTACAGCCAAGCTGCAAGATGTGAGACCAGCAAATGCAAGGCATTATCAGGATGTTCTGCACCATGCCAAAGCACAGAAATGCAAGGTTAGAGATTCAATTTCTTGCTATTTGTCAGAACTGACATGCCATGTCTTTTAATTTAGACGTGTATCTCTGAACTGTTTCTACCAATATTTGGATCAGCTGTGGCAATGGAGTCATAAATAAGCTGAACCCAACAAACTGGCACTAAGAAATTTTTCCACTACAACTTATTCTGACTCTTAAGAGGGGTTATTTCTCAGTGTATTTGTGAAGGCATGTGTGTCACTGCTGACTTGAAGTAACCTTGCTTATTTTTAGTTCTGCTAGGTTGCTGTAGCTCTTGTAAAATATGGGCAGCAGTGGCCCTGATGTAGTTATGAACTTATGAAAGGATCTAGTTAATAGGTTGTGTCAGGCAAGTAATTACAATGTGGATGGGAACTGAGGTTTTTTGCCAGAAAGGAGTCATCATGCTGAAGGAGATAGTGTTCCCTAACAAACCTCCAGGAACTACTTTGAGGACTTTCAGTTACTTAAATCTGGTGTTTTATGATGGACTTTTGTACGTATTTCTATTCTGGCTTTACCTAGCAACAGCTATCTGGCTGTCTTGTGCCTTCAGTTTAAACTTATCTCAGCAGGATATTGCTATCTGCTTCTCCAAAAGCAGTTCCCTGGTTAGCATCACGGCTCAGGGAAGTATAAACAAAGATCAGCCTAACAGCTTGCTGGATGTGACTGAACACAAGATTAGCTAAAGCTACTAATGCAGCATTTAAAATGTCCAGTGTTTGGAAAAACATGCTTAAATTCACATAGTACTTTCTCCAGATGACCATATTACTATAGGAAAGTCTGAGCTTTGGCTTGTAGAAATACCTTCTGGCTACCTTGCCACCTCACCTGCGGTACCTGCTGTGAAACTGAGCTTCTGCAACCCACTATCAGAGCTTTCAAAAGGTGTTTGCACATCTCAGTTCCTTGTTTCCTAGGTAAGAGCTGGTTTCACTGAGCCCTGGAATCTGAGAAGCCTCCCCCCCTTGCTATGCATGCTGGGGAGGGTTTAATGCATGCTGAGTACTTTACCTCTCCTGGAAGGGCCAGAGATGGTATTTGCGTGCAGAGAGCATCCATGTGAGTAGTGGCTGCACAGTGCTGGCCTGGGACATGCCAGACCGTCTTTGTGAGGCAGAGAGCTACAACCACCAATGTGCCTACACACAGATCAGCCCTACTCTGGCTCACTGGGCTCTCTGGGTGCATACCTGGTGCCTACTCCTGTCCCTGTATGAAGGTGCTGGTAAGGAGCAAATGGGTCTACCCAAGTTTTGGAACAAACATTACACAATCTCTTTGGAATCTTCTCATGCAAAAATTTGTGATGTTCCTAGAGACTTCTAATGGCCTGCCCCTGGGTATTTTGTTATGAAAAGACTGCAAAAACTGCTAAAAATATATGATGTAAACAGGAGGTCCCAAAATAAATTCTCAGATGCATTAACCTAACTTACTCTTATTCTTTAGATGAAGATATGATTTAGATTGAACTTTCCTTTAAAAAACCTCAGAATTTAAAAGATAATGCAATGCTTAAAGCCTGCCTAACCCTCACTTTTTCTGTTTGTAAAGCAGTGTTTAGCATGTGCATTGTTTAGCTTGAGTGAGCTATGGTGTAACGAAATATTTGCTTTACAAGTATCAGATAGGTCTGCCAGTGAACTTCCTGTGTTCCCCAGCATCTGGAAAAACATATGGGTCAAACCTGCTCATTTATTCTAACCAGTTTGCTGTCATGTCCCTGTAGCTGTCATGATTTTTGGGGAAGTAGAGTCTGCATCCAGATCTCCCAGTGCCTGTTAACAGTCTTAATCTCAGATCACACCTACTTTTTCCTTGCTTGAAACTGAAAAATGCAAAGCTGGAATGTATTTATTTCTGTAATCTTAAACCACAGCATCTAACAGTTCTCAAGACTATTTCAAGGAGAAATCCTGTGCTTAGGGAGTGTATTATGGATACCTGAAAAGTTAAACAGATGGGCTAAACTCTGAAATGCTTCCTGTGTTATTTTATTTTTTGATAGGTGCACACAGGTTTTACAGTTAGGTTCATTTTTATATATATATTTGCAATAGTTGTATAACATCTGGAATATTTTGAAGTTATCTTAAAAATCTGTTCTTGTGGATATTGAGGGAATGGTGTGATTAAAACCTAACATAAATTATGACCCAGAAGAAACTGAAGAGGGGAGGGCTTACTTGGCTGCAAATTCCTTGAAGGCGTTTTCCAGTGCAAATAACTTCAGTACAGTTTTTACAATACTACTATCAAACTGATGTAAAACACCAGTTTACACTAGGCATTTACAAATACAAAAGCCAACCACTGAGGTCATTTTGTAGGAACTTGGTATACTCAGTATATGTGTAGCTTTTGAGTTTCTGTAAACATAAAAGCTGACCATTTGCTGTATTAGCACAATCAATCATAACTAGCTCCAGTATTTGTAACACTGTAGGCATTTCCTGTGAGGATGTGGAAATACAGAATACTACAAAACAGTCTCCTTGTTTTGCTTACCCAGCAAGAATAACACATGCCTGGATTCACACTGATAAGGGCTAGCTCCCAGCAATCCTCCTGGGCCTTAGAGGAGTGCAGTCACTGATGAAGTAGAAGAGCAAGTCTCTGGTGGAAAGCTGGTTAAGCAGCCTCGTAGGAGAAGCTGCTTTGGAAGTATCTACTTCTGTAGACTGTTTCTTTCACCTAGCCTGTAGACTTACTGCTCCTTTCACCCAAGGGGATTCTGGCATTCAATTTCTAGGGCAGTATTTGCTCTTGACTATGTGACCATAAGCTTATGAACAGCTTAAATGCATGTAAAAACTAGTTATACTTGTTCCCACTCCTATAGGGCTAAAAGCCTCTTGCAGTGATTGTGGGCTGAGAGCTAATTTGAAGTATTTGGAAACAATGAATGGGCCTAAAATTGTTGTTTGGATACGGATTCCTTCTCTGGTATTCAGTGACTGATATTCTGGTTTCTTCTCCGTGGCCATGAAAGTGATTTCTCAGAAGGAAATGGAGGGGTGGAGCCACTTCCCTGGCTCTAGGTACACCAGATGTTGCAATACATGTGATAAAATTATGGAGCTGGGCAAGTGTGTTTCTGAAGATACTGTGTAAGGTTTGGGGAAGGAAGTACATTTTACTGACATTCTGGGGCTTCTTTAAACTTAAAATTTAAACTGTTGCACCTGATGTTTGTGGCTGTCTGGGTTAATACTATTCAAAATCTTAATTCCAATAATATAAAGAGAACTACATTCATTTTTCCCTGGATATTTTAACCATTGTTAGATAAATATTGGATTGACTTCTAATTTTTGACATCAGAAAATAAAGAAATGGATCAAGACAGCTGTTTAAGCTGCTAAGGGATAAAGCAATTAGATAAAAAGAATACAACCCATCTGTGTTGTAATAGTAATAGTTGATGTGATGGATAATAAGGATAATATTGCTTGGCACAAAGCAAATGGCAAAGATGGTAAGGATCAAAAGACTGACTTTAACATACCAGAACCATTCACGAGTCTTGAGTGTCTGTATAATTGAGACATAGCAGAAAACAATAGTTGCGAGAGGTATTAAAAACCCAAAGACAGCTAATGAAACATAGTAGTAGAACTGGAAGGAAGATACTGTTTCACAGGCATTCTGCACATCATGGCAGGTATATATCCCCAGTTGTTTCACATAGTAGCTTTGTTGCATTATGCAAAGTGGGAGCATGTACAAGAAGACGATAGTCCACACAGTAGCACAAACCGCGATGGCGTAGGCACGTTTTGGTAGGCTCTTGTAGGTGAAAGGGTGAACGATGGCCACGTAGCGGCTGATGCTGATGCATGTAAGCAGCAAGATAGAGCAGTACATGTTGCCATAAAACACGGCAGTGGTAGTTCGACACATCATTTCCCCAAATACCCAGTTGTTCCCGTTGATGTGGTATGCTATTTTGAAGGGCAGCATGATGCAGAAGAGCAGATCTGAAACTGCCAAGTTAGTGTAGAGGATGGCAGTGCACACAGACCGAATCCTGAAAAGCAGCATCCACAAAATGATGGCATTAGATGGTATGCCCAGTAAAACGGCGCTGAGGTAGATGGTGGGTATTAGCCTTGTGCTCAGAGAACTGGTCAGGTACTCCAGCGTGGTGTTGTTCACTTCTGTTAAAGTGGAGTCATTTGACTTTTTTGAAGAGCATTTGTGTTCTCTGATATGGATGGTTGTTGTCTCCCCTTCTATAGCATAAGGGGGGAGGTAATCATAGTCTGTTGCTGAAATTCCACGGAAAGTCTTGATGAGAGACACGGTTTTTATTGCAGAGCTGTTCAGTGAAAATTCTGAGGCTTAAGAAAAAAATAAAACTGTTTAAAAGGGCAAACTACTGGATTAGCAATATAATTCACCTTCAGGTACAGTGAAAAGAAAACTTATCTATGTGAAAAGCAATAAATGTTCAAACTATCTGTTACCTCACACCCAACCTTGAAAATTTAGCATGAATTTAGTGTTAGTTAAGCTGCCCCTTCTGCATTTTGCATGTTTTCGGTAATATCTGGCAGAAAATTAAACACTTCTGTAATATTTATAACCTTTAGAGAGTTTTTCCCAGTAATGGCAATGTCGGCATTTCATCATATAAGCAGTAGCCTTGGTCTGGTCTTGATCAGAACTTCAGAAGCAGCAGTACTATCGTTGTCACTTCATGGATAAAATGTGTGACTGCAAAAGATGCAAAAAACACCCTCTTTGCCTAATGTGTACTGAAACTTTCAAATGTAGAAAATTGAAATAACCTTTAAATTTTGTCTCCTGTATCAAATTCATGTTGTTCTTCAGCTTCTGTCTAAAGCAAACTGGATCTTTTCAGCTGCTTATACATGAGGAGAGGCAGTTAGTCTTGAGAACTGTAAACAAATGCTTGGGCTGATACAAGATTAAATTTATTCCTAAGTGAATAAAACTCTTCATGGAGAAAGAAAATTCTCATTGAGTTAATATCATTAGCATGTGGCCAAAACCATTGGTGTTGCTGCTATTAATGCCAGTTCCTCAGTCTTTCGTAGGGAACTTTGTAGGGGAATTGACATTTCCAGGCGAAGTAAAAATGTGTTCAAAATACTTTCTTAAAACCATGTCTTGCAAAATAGATTTTACTGAATAAACAGTTGCGTAGTTACTTTTGTCACTTAAGAATTTCTTAGCTGTGTCTAATGTAAAATACTTAGTGTAAAGCTTACAGCATGCATCTTGAAACTGGAATTCAGAAGCAAACTGAAATTTGGATGAAAACCTGTGGGCTTTTTTTTTACCCTTACATACTGGAATAAAACATGAAAAAACAGTTTTATCGATGCTCACTGGCAGACTTATGAAAGAATGTTTTGAAATTGTAATTAATAGATTGCAGCCCTCCTTATTTTTCTGCATTGTTAAATCAGAAAATTGATTTTAGTCACTTTTAAAGCACACATATGCATGCATGTTCATATATATATCTATGTTGCTTATACATATATATATCTATATTGCTTATACATATCTAAAAAGTAGCTTTTAAAAATTATCTTGGTTTGAAAACAGCTTTAATTCTAGTGAGGGAAAAAATTCTGGGATTATTGTTTGATCATTTCCTTCAGTTATTTTTGTCACAATCACTAGCTGAGCGTTTCCTTCTCGTAGCACCATCTGTGAGGCTGTAATTCTGCCGAATGTTTTAAAGCAAAAAGAACAAGACACTACAGGTTTAAGATGATCATATCGTCACAAAAATACTAGAGAGAACATATGTCTACAGTAAGTGCAGAAAGATCTCTTAGGATTCCTTATAGATGGAGGCGGGGGGGGGGCTGTAGTCTTCACTGAAATGGAAGAATAAAAATCTGCTTTAAGTGGGGACTTCCTAGAGTAGAGTTTTCTGTAGTGATGTGTCTGCGACCCATTTAAGCTGGAAAAGCGCCAACATTATTGAAAAGCCTGTGTTGCTGTCTGAATTACAGAATAGATACAGAAAGAGGGACTCACCTGTTGTGAAAAGGCTGGAGGCAAGAGAGAGGAGTCCAGTGAAAACCAGTATCTTCATTGTAGTGTGTGAAATCCAGCTAGCCAGATGACAATGCTGTTCTAGTTCATCTCAAAAGGGGTTCTGTGGGGGATTTTTTTCCCTTCTGTAAGGGACTAAAGGATGATTGATCTGTCTTCCAGAAGCATCCTGTAGGCATGAGGTTTATGGTAAGGAGCTAGTTTGTTCTTTGTCTACTACAGCAAGAGGGTGTGACGTACCCAAATATGCACACATGACTCAGTTTCAGCCTCTGCCCAACACAAAGATAAAATTGCTTTACAGCAGCAATTTAACTCCTAATTTACCACGGGCCTGAAGCTGATGTGGGGGGGTCCTACTGGAATTTACACATGCCGGTATTTAGGGCAAAAGGTGTTTCCTGGAAAAAAGTTGAAGGGTGTGTTTAGTAAATCCTCAAGGGTCTCATCCACAGATCGAAATGACATGTTGCTGAACTTTGTACCCTTCTTGAGGAAGAAACCAGCCTTGCAGAAGAGTGTGGTGATCTCAGTTTAGCAAATGCAAAGGTGAAAGCAAGCCACATGTACAAATGTGCCTTCAGGAAAACTGCTCTGCTTTGCCTTCTGCCTCCCTGCCTGCTGTTAGCTGTCTCTGCTCCTTCAATCCAGCCCACGGCTCTGCTCAGTTTCCAGCCTGCCAAAGCCTGCTGCCTCTAAAACCTTTACCCTATTTCCATCTGCTGGTTTTTTTGAGCATTTCCTTTTTCTCTGCCTGGATTTTTTTCCTCCTTTTTTTAAATTTGAATGCCAAATAACAGCTAGCTTCAGCAGACAGTATTAGCCCAAGTGCTGGTCTTGCTTTCAAGCTAGCAGTGAGGCTCAGCATAAGCTGTACTTGGCTCCAGAGCTGTGTTTGTGTCTGTTCTTGTATTTAATGTGTAAAAGCTGGTCACCAAGTGAGGAATTCTTTGCAGTTTCTCAATCCTTTTCTCTAAATTGTCGGGTCTAGTTTGGGATTTTAGTACACGCTCTCAAGTGTTAATTCTGACTTCCTTTTTAGAAAAAGTTGCAGTGTGTGTCCCCTGTTATGCTAGTGCCTTACACAACTTGATTTTATTTAGATACTCTGCTTCCTTTTTTATATCTATGATGTAAACTAAAGACTCTGCCTTTAGGGTTTTTTACCCTGTTTTCTCTTAGTAATTTCTGCTGTTAACAGATTTATTTGACTTCTGGCCTGGAGCTGGGTGTAAAACCAGGCTTTGCGAAGCTGTTTCTTTGTCCACACTGTTTTAGCTTAAGCATTTATAGGAATTTTTTCCTCTGAAATGTTTGTGCATACACACTCCTAGATCTTTATCAAAACAGTACATTCCAGTTTTTCACATCATTAGTCCTTTACAGACCTGGCACTTCTATTTCCTCTTCAGAATTAATTTTGTTCTCCCACCTACGGGTTAGATTTTAAATGTCGCTTTAGCCCTAAGCCCCTATCTTCCCATCTGAAGTGCTCTTTTGTCTGTGAACCTGGGCAGCCAGAGCAGGGGCTGGTTGGTTTAGTGGGGGTGTTGAGCCCACTTCCCCACGCTTTGTATTTGAGCTTGTGTTTAATGCAGCTAGCCTATGGGAAGGGTGAGTCTTGCTCTGCTACTTAATTCCCGAGACACTTACCCCCTGAGCTAAGTAATCATTACTAAACCTGAGCTGTCTTTCTATGTCAGTTTTCACTGTTATTTTCTAACATGGCGTGTACTCAGGTGTATGTGTAGAACCTTTTCCAAATAAGGAATTTTGAAAGAAAGCCAACTTCCTGCAGTCTTCTGCTTTGAGCAATTTATGCTACTGCCACAGTGCTGCCTGATAATGTATGGCTTTATTTGATGCTGAGTTTACTTTGGAAATGAAAAAGCTACTAGCTTCACTCAAAACTTTTCTTCATCTTTAGTGGGATGCTGTCTTCTACGCATAAAAACCTTCGGAGATTTGTATTGGAACAAGGGTTTGTTCGAGTCAGTAAACAGAATGTGAATGTGTTGTATTGCCGATTTTAAACAGTTGAATTCTTTTTAGTGTTCAAGGGCTTCACAAGAAGAGATTATATATCAGAGCTCTATCAGTGTGTTCAGACAACTTTTGTTATAATTCAGTTTTTTCAAGGCTTTTCTCTATTGTTTTTCCAGGAAACCCAAGATGAGTCAGCGCTTCTGTGGCTGGACGAAATTCAAAAAGGAATCGGTGATGCCAATAGCCATATAAAAGAAGTGTCAATCTGTAAGCATTAACCTGCATCTTCATTGCTCCCTCATTCAGTTTTTCAAGACTGAGGAAAAGATAGCCTAATTTTTCCACTTCAGGGAAGTGTGGCAGCACTCTAAATGAATGTGTGACTTTTGTCATGCTGTGATTAGGGTGACTTAGATCTCCAGAGGTGGTGGTGTGTTTTAGCTGAAGTGGTAATCCTTAAGGCTTAAGTAATAATGTAGTGGAATTGGTTATATGGGTTAAAATCTCAACCTAGATTTCTAGTGTCCATGTATCTTCATATAGCTGATGAAGCAGAAGGATATGTGAATGAGAAGGGATATACTCTTCAGGAGCTTATTTTGCTTGTGTAAGACTAAAAACTTGATGTGTGTCATGAGAGAAAATTCTTCTATGCTTATTCCTACTTCATTATAATGCTGTTATTAAGGGCTAATAAATGAAAATTAGGAACATGTTAACTTTAAAAGTAGTGCCAAAAGAGTGCTCTGGCTTTTTGGAGATGTGCATGCTCTTCCAGTCTGTAAAGATGAAGAAATCTGTAGGAAAAATGCTGTCAGAGCATTGTGTGCTGGATACCCTCAGCATCTTCTTTCAATGTTTGGATTGAATTTAATAATCTTAGAAAAATATTCATTATGCATCACAAATTTCAGCAAATAACATAGAAGGAAGTGTAGCTGGGTGTACGGGGCACATCAAAGAACATCGTGGCATCCCTGCTGGTTCGTGCCTGTGGCCCACACAGACCAACCATGGGTGTTAGCTTGTCATGAGTATTGGTTCACTTTCTGCTTGACTTGGATTTGGGTGAGTCAGGGTCGCCTTCTTTTCCATCCTAAAGGCTTGTGAATACAACTGCTGAAGTCAGTGCATTCCTGCAGCGCTGCATTCACCCCTCTTAGCACAGCGCGGCAGCCTGTTTGCTTACAGCCAGGCTGTGTCAGTACTTAGTGCTTAGGAAGCTGTGGGTGGGAGGAAGCGAAGGCAGCTAGTTGTTAGTTGTCTGTGCCTGTTACAGAGACAGTGTGTTTAATGCTACTGTTAATTCATAATTGATGTAATCAGTTAGTACACTCTTAATGTAACCGGTCAGATGCACTGAAGACACTTGAAGTGTTTTCATAGGTCATGCATCTGCAGAGAAAATCTTGTGTTGCCTGAGATGGGCGCAGACACACGCACGTTGTCCAAGCAGAGCTCATGCAGACACCTTCTGTTGCAGACAAAACCAACTTCTATCAATGCTACCCAGAGGCATGTGGGAACCTATGAGTCTAGAGAATGGAAGGAAATTAACAGCTTATAAACAGATATAATTAAAGCTGAAGAGTGACTTGAAAATTGTCCAAAGTTGTGTCCACTGGCGTAAGAGCATTAAGAATACATCTTGTAAATGGCCTGCAGAAATTGGCACAGAATTATTTGTATACCAATACCATACAGTGTTGCTGATGATAGGCTGCTGCTCAATCTGCTAGCTGGCTGTTGTAGTAAAACCTCTTTGTATGAACTGTTTGTAGTAAACGCAGTTTTTCACATCCAAGTATGATCATCACTAGGGCTGTTTTAGCAAGCCATTTGAAGAAATAACCACTATCCCCTGTACTCTGCCCTCCAGGCTCAAAGGAAGCAGTGTCAGCACAACACATTCTTTAGAAGAGCTCTAAGGTTTTGCAGTTAAACTGAGATGCAAAGCTTCCCCACAGGACAGAACCAGAGACTTCCTACAACAAACACACCCTGTCTCAGGAAGTTAGCATGTTGTGTTCATGTAGACTAAACTTAGTTTGGCTTGATCACAAGTTGGAAATGGACTTGTATTTTTGAAAAGCAAACAACTCCCCACTCCCACTCTAAAACTTTTGCAAGGCATTAAACCTTTACTTTTCAGTAACAAGAAGTGTGTTTTTGAGATTGCTGCAGTAATGGCAGTAAGAGGGTACTGACAGCTGTACCAAAAGTGTTGATTCCTTCCAAACTAAATGTTATGCCTCATAAATATTAAATACTACAATATAAAAATTTTAAGGAGTTTTTACAGGCTGTCTTCCCCATCAGTCAAGGACTGTCTTGTATCTTCACTTAGGAAGACTAAATGCTGGTGCAATTCCTAATCCTTTGCAGTGTTTGCAGCACAGTTTGCATCACTTTGCTTCACTTTTTGAAACTGTTCAACCATTGTACTCCTTATCTGAGAGGAGGCCAGAGTGAGACTGGCCAAACATCAGCTATATAGCCTTCAGGAATAGACACCAATACTGACCTTAGGCTTGCACAGGAACAGGCTATCAGTCAAAGCAGGATCCACTGTGAGTCCATGTTATAGGAAAAAATCTGATCTTTGGCCCTGCTGAGAGTGCAGGCTTATCACACCAGTCAGCTGCGTCCTTGTATACCACAGCTGTTTGAAGGGAGTATGGGTGTAGAAAGGCACTGATCTGGTACTGGCATCCCAGCTGCTGCAGGCCTGGGCCCACATCCCTCCTGCAGCTGGGCAGGGCTAAGCTCTGTTCAGCTTATACTTTTTTAAGGTTCACATGGCCCTTTTTAGAGCAAAACCACCGTATTAATTGCCAGCTCTTCAATAGAAAGGAGTAAGCTCTGTTGAATTGGGGTTTTCCCCCTACTAAACATTTTTCTTACAATTTACTTCCAAAAAAAGGCATAATTAAAAGATGAGAAAAAGCCAGGCAGCACAACAGGTAATGTGTGGATTCCCAGTTTTTCCACCTTCCTCGCTGCGGAGGCTGGGTAGGCACCACAGTATCATGGCTGTGCCACAAGGTCATCCCCAGTCTCAGGGGGAGCATGGTGCTGATCCTCATCTGCACCAGAGGGGCAGATCTTGGTGCTGATCCTCATCTGCACCAGAGGGGCAGATCTTGGTGCTCAGGGTGTTTTCCTGGCTTTCCAGAAGCTGGGAAGTGCCAGGGGAGCCTAAGAGACATGCCAAGAGCTGATAGCTCTTGTGAAAGCTGCTGATGAGGCCTGGGCATTGTTGACAGCAATCAACAGGAATCACAGAATCATAGGGGTTGGAAGGGACCTTTGGAGATCATCTAGTCTACCCCCCTGCCAGAGCAGCATCACCAAGAGCAGGCTGCACAGGACACCATCTGGGTGGATTTTGAATATCTCCAGAGAAGGAAACTCCACAACCTCTCTGGGCAGCCTGTGCCAGTGCTCTGCTCCCCTCACAGTAAAAATGTTTCTCCTCATGTTCAGGTGGAACTTCCTATTTTCAAGTTTATGACCATTGTCTCTTGTCCTGTCACTGGGCACTACCGAAAAAAGACTGACCCTGTCCTCCCGACATCCACCCCTCAAGTATTTATAAGCATTGAGAAAATCCCCCCCTCAGTCTTCTCTAGGCTAAAAAGTCCCAAGGACCTTTCAAAGATGATGCAGTGGCTTAGCAATGATTTCACAGAATCAGAATCACAGAATATTAAGATTTGGAGTTAGGAGTTTCTGCCAGCTCCCCCAGCACTTGCAGGTACATTCCAACAGGACCCATGGACGTGTGGATATCAAGTTTACTTAACTGTCCTCTAACTTGATCTTATACAACCAAGGGAATATCTTCCTGCTTCCAAGCTTTCTCTGTTATCTCTGAAGCCTGAGGCTCCTGAAGGCTGGTCTGAGCAGTAAAGACTGAAGCAAAGAAGGCATTCAGTAACTCTGCCTTCTGTGCAGCCTCTGTCACCATGACACCTGCCTCATGCAACAGCAGGCCCACAGTTTCCATAGTTTTCCTTTTACCACCAATATACTTGAAGAAACCCTTCCTGTTAAACCTGGCAAGGGATGTCAAGGTTATCTCCAAATAGGCCTTGGCTTTTCTTGTTTAATCCCTGAATACCCTGACAGCATTCCTGTAATCTTCCCAAGTGGTCAGTCCTTTCTTCCACAAAATGTAGACTCCATTCTTCTACTTGAGCTTTTTCAGAAGCTCTCTGCTCATCTAAGTAGGTCTCCTGCTTTCCTTGCCTGATTTCTTGCTCTTAGGGATATACTAATCCTGAGCTTGGAGGAAGTGGTCTTTGACTCTCAAGGAATGAACAGGGAAACACTAGTTAAGTACATCAAAGGAATTCCAGCCACTCCAGCCAATCAGTCACGTTTATCAGGGCCCAACTGAAATGCGGCTATAAAAAAACATGTTGCATGGGGAACAAAGAACAGGAGTCAGATATGTTGCACCTGCAGGGTTATGATCTTATTGGCATCACAGGGACATGGTGGGAGGATGGCTTCTATGACTGGAGTGTTGAGATGGGCTCTTTGGGATGGACAGACATGGGACATGAGGTTGTGGTGCTGCCCTTTATGTTGTTGACCAGCTGGAGTGCATGAAGCACTGCCTGGGGATGGATGAGGAGCCAACTGAGAGCTCATGGTTTAGAATTAAAGGGAGTGCAGGGACAGGAGATACTATAGTAGGAGTATGATACAGGCCACCTGACATGGGCAAACCAAGTGGATAAGCCCCTCTAAGGACTGATAGGAGCAGCCTCGTGTTCGCAAGTCCTGGTCCCAATGGGAAAATTTGATCACCCCATTACCTGTTGGAGGGACAATACAGAAGAGCATAACCAATCCAGAAATTTCCTGGAATGCATTGATGATAGCTTCCTTCTCCAAGTAATAGAGGAGCCAACAAGAAGTGCCATGCTGGACCTTTTTGCATCAGTCTTCACCAGCAAAGGCTTTAGTCGTGCCATCCAGGACACAGAAGGCAAAGGCAGGGACTTGGGGAAAGAAGAGCTGCCCACTGTAGAGGAAGAACAGGCTTGAGAATATTTAAGGAACCTGAAGGTCCATGGGACCTGACACAATGCATCTGTGGATCCTGAGGGAATTAGTAGATGAAGTGGCTAAGCCTCTCTCCATCATATTTGAGAAGTTGTAGCAGTCTAAAGTCCCCACTGATTGATAGAGGGGAAACATAACCCCCATTTCTAAAATGGGAAAAAAGGAAGGCCTGATGAATTAGAGTCTAGTCAGTCTCACACCTGTGCCTGGCAAGATCATGGAGCAGATCATCCTAGAAACTATGCTCAGGCACATGGGAAATAAGGAGGCGATTGGTGACAGCCAACATGGCTTCACTAAGGGCAAATCATGACTAACAAATTTCACGGCATGCTGTGATGGGGTTACAGTGATGTAGATTAGGGAAGAGCAACAGACATCATCTGCCTGGACTTGTGCAAAACATTTGACACTGTCCCACGTGATGTCCTTGTCTCTAAATTGGAGAGACATGGGTCTGGTGGACGGACCACTCCCTGGATAAGGAATTGACTGGACGGTCACACTTAGAGTTGAGATCAACAGCTAAATGTCTAAATGGAGAACAGTAACAAGTGGTGATCCTCAGAGGTTGGTACTGGGACTGGCATTGTTTAACATCTCTGTGAGACATGTGGACAGTGGGACTGAATGCACCTTCAGCAAGTCTGCTGACAAAACCAAACTGATGGTGCGATTAATGTGCTGGAGGGAAGAGATGCCATCCAGAGGGACCCTGACAGTCCTGTGAGGTGGCCCTGTGCAAACAGCATGAAGGTCAAGTGCAAGGTCATGCACATGGCTCAGGGCAATCCCAAGCACAATTACAAGCTGGGTGGAGAACAGATTGAAAGCAGCCCTGAGGAGGACTTGAGGGTGTTGGTGGAAGAGAAGCTCAGCAATGTGCCCAGAAAGCCAACTGTGCTGCATTGAAACCAGTGTGGCCAGCAGGCTGAGGGAGGGATTCTCTCCATCTATTTCACTGTCATGAGACCCCACCTTGAGTACTGTGTCCAGCTCTGGGGTCCCCAGCACAAGAAGGACATGGAACTGTTGGATTGAATCCAGAAGAGGATCACAAAGATGATGAGAGGGCTGGAGCATCTCTCCTATGAAGACAGGCTGAGAGAATTGGGCTTATTCAGACTGAAAAAGAGAAGGCTCTGGGGAGACTTTATAGCAGCCTTCCAGTACCGAAAGGGGGCCCACGGGAAAGATTATCAGGTAGCGTAGTGATAGGACAAGTGGTAATGGCAAACAGAAAGATGGTGGATATAAGAAAAAGATCTTCCCTGTGAGGGCAATGAGGCACTGGACCAGGTTGCCCAGAGAAGCTGTGGCTGTCTCCTCTCTGGCAGAGTTCATGACAAGGTTGGATTGGGCTCTGGGCAATGTGGTTTAGTAGAAAGTATCCCTGCCCGTGGCAGGGGGTTGGGACAAAATGATCTCTGAGGTCCCTTCTAATCCAAACTGTTCTGAGATTCTATGATTGATGGGGAAGCAGCTATGCCCTCAGTCCTCTTTTACTTGTGCTGTGATTCCATGCCTGCCTGGGGAGCGTTCTCACTTTCTATCTAACAGCTTGCTGTTCTCTGAAATACTTGTTGTTACAAGCATGAAAGAGGCTGGAAATTGAAGTACTGCATTGCTGTGTATGTCATGCTGTCTGTGTGCCAGCCTTAGAAGTCTATCATCAAAGTTGCTGGAGGGTAGACTTGTGGGTACATAGAGTATAAACCACCTAATTTTCTCTGTTATTTTACCCTAGTGGCTGTTGGAACATCAATGATCAACAAGAGCTTGGAGAAGGGGGATTCACAGGCGATCCTGACGATACTGCAGTCCAAGTTTGGATTACGAGTCATTCCTGAGTGTGCTGCAACCTACTTCGGGAACCTCTCTGAAGCCAAGAACCTGAAAACTAGAGAAGGTAAAAACCTTCCTGAATAGGATAGTTCCTCATCTGTAGCATCATAGTCAACTACAAAACCAGCACGGAAGGCTTACCTAAAATCATTGTAAACCAAGGAAGACAGTTGCTGGTTTAAAATCTTTTTAAAAACATTATCCTTGCTCAAGTGCTTTTTATGCGATGCTGAACTGTTGCGCACATCACCCAGACCACAGCCCATGCTGGGAAACATGTCTGTCTAATTCCAGAGTCTAACTAAAACTTCCCAGAGTGGCAAATTAGCCCCTGAGTGAACTTAGGGCAGTTTCTCTATGACTGTCAAGAGACTAGTCCATAACCTTGAAAAAAATGTTAAACCCCAATTTTATTTTTTTTTTCATTAGCAGATGGAGAAAGGTGTTAGGCTGTACATTTCAGCCTCATGCTTACTTTCAAAGATCAGTTCAGGCTCTGCCAGGGTGTCAGTGGACCTTTTGTGGTCCCTGTGGATTGTCAGAGCAGCAGCTCTCAGCCAAAGCTGGGACTAGAATCTGCCCATATCAAGATCATGGGACGTTTTGTCATGTTACAGCTGCAAGTTGGTCATAGCTAACGCAGCCAAGATTTAAAGGAAAAAAAAAAAATACCCCAACCAAGCAAAAAAACCTCCATCAATGTAGTACACTTACTTACAATAGATAGGTATGTTTCATCCTGCAACATGAGCTTTGAGAGGGCATTTTGCACAACTGACCTAATCAGCTTTACCTTGGGGCCTTTTGTCCATGAGGAAATGAGGCTTTTCCTGCCTGGCAGGAAACAGCCTTGTTTACAAAAGCACTAAAGGAGACAATGAAGTGGATATAGGAAGTGTCCTGTGTAAGTTAAGTGTCAATAAGGCCAGCATTTGGCCAGAAGACAAGAACAGTTTTTTAAAATATTATTTATTAAACAGGGTCTCAGTTCCACTTATGTGAATGGTGATAGAAGACGTAGCACACAGTTTCAGGAGCAAGCACTAACTTGGTAGGTTGGGGTTTGGAGAAGCTAGCAGTGGATCTGTACTGACCTCATAGCTGTATCATTCTAGAAGAATGATCTTGATCCATCTAACAGGACATTTTGAAAACATCCTTACAAACTGACCGAAGATATATAGTGACTTTCAAAGGTAGAGATGGGAAATGGGTATGGATCTATAACTTATTAGTGTAACAGGGAATAAATGTATACTAAACATATGTATTGCTTTCAGAGTCTAATGAAAGTCCGTGGATTAAACTTGTAATAAAAAACATGTATGATTACTATTACAATGTGGAAACTGAGGAAGGTACCTGTGTTGCCCCTGAAGGAGTTGTACCAAAAACTTCATGGCTAACTGGTGAAGAAATCCAGGTAGGTGGCTGAAGCACTTGCTTTTATTGCAAATGTAGCATAAACATTTGAGAGAGATAGCAAAACATGGTAATACCAAGGAAAGAGATTAAATAGATCATTTTGGTTCAGCATCTGCTTCTGGCAATAGCAGCAACCGAGCAGACAGTGACAGCACAACCTCCTGTCAGTTGTCTGCAATGATTCAGCGACTTCCTAAATGGAAGTTACAGCATACCATTTAATGGCCACCATCAGACAACAACAGCAGAAAGTTTGAATGCTTTCATATCCCTTTATATTTCTTGGACTTCACGTTGGCTTATGACAAGAATTTCATGATTTATTTGGGGGCAGGTGGAAGCACTATAAATCCAATTATCTGACAGCATTCTTGTATCTTCAGGTTCAGTAAGATGAATGTGCTACTTTAACTTCCTTACTGTAGAGGTTTTGTGTTAGCATCAAATATAATAGAATGGTTAGGACTGGAAGGGACCTTAAAGACCATTGAGTTCCACACACACACCACACCACCTACCCCTGCCCCCACTGCCCGCCATGGGCGGGGACACCTCTCACTAGACCAGGCTGCTCAAGGCCCCATCAACCTGGCCTTGAACACCTCCAGGGAGGGGGCATCCACACCTTCTTGGGCACCCTGTTCCAGTGCCTCACTGCCCTCATAGTAAAGAATTTCTTCCTAATATCCAACCTAAATCTACCCCCTTCCAATTTAAAACCACACCCCCTTGTCCTATCACTCCACACCCTTCTAAAAAGTCACTCCCCAGTTTTCTTGTAGGTCTCCTTTAGGTACTGAAGGCCGCTATAAGATCTCCTCAGAACTTTCTCTTCTCCAGGCTGAACAACCCCAACTCTCTCAGCCTGTCTTCATAGGAGAGATGCTCCAGCCCTCTCATCTTTGTGGCCCTTCTCTGGACCCATTCCAACAGTTCCATGTCCTTCTTACGTTGGGGACTTCAGAACTGGACACAGTACTCCAGGCAGGGTCTCATGAGAGTGCATTGCCAGTTCATGTTGAGCTTCTCATAAGTATAAAGAACTTAAATATAACTTAGAACAATGTAGACCACACAAGCTGCTGTGCATTTTGGTGATTTTTTTCATTCTGATGTGATGCATCTAGGTTACAGGTTTATTCTGCCCTATAAACAGCTCAAGTGACAGTGTAGGCCTTGCTGAAATTCTGGCTGTGTTTCTCTATAGAGATCTCTCTGACTCAGTATTTCTAGATGTCTGACTTGTATAAAAACCTTGTAAGTACTAGGAAAGCAGAACTCTCCCTGAAAAAACAAACAAACAAAAAAATACTCAACTCTCTCAAATATAAAAACTCCTGTTCTTAAAATAGTGTATCCATCTGAATAACTGAGGCTTGAAAGGACTTCAGCTATTCTTCATACAAAATTCAGTGGTAGCACAGTAGCTTTTCCTTCATACTGATAAAATCACAGAATTGTAGGGGTTGGAAGGGACCTGCAGAGATCATTGAGTCCAACCCCCTGCCAAGGCAGGTTCCTTTGGACAGGTTGCACAGATAGGCATCCAGATGGGTCTTGAGTATCTCCAGAGAAGGAGACTCCACAATCCCTCTGGACAGCCTGTTCCAGTGCTCTGTCACCCTCACTGTGAATAAGTTCTTCTACATATTGGTGCAACTTACAGCCATTGCCCCTTGTCCTGTCTCCACAGACCATTGAAAACAGGCTGGCTATTTCCCTCTGTGTCCCACACTTAAGGTATTTCTAAACATTAATTAAGATCCCCTCTCAGTCTTCTTTCCTCAAGGCTGAACATAAGCTGTACAGATGATGGAAAGAATACAGACGGAATTCCAGGATGGTTTTGGCATGAGATTTTTGTTTTTAAATGACCTTTTTCCATGATCTCTTAACAGAGCATTGTTGGGCAAGTTACAGCAGATTACAATCGAGAGCAGCTGTGGCTTGCTAATGAAAATCTAATTGTTCAACTGCAAGCCCGAGCAAGGGGATTCTTAGTCAGAAAAAATTACCAGGAGAGAAAAGCATACCTTCAGAAACAGGAACCATCTGCCATCAAAATACAGGTATTGTTCTAGAACAAGGACGTAACGTGATCTGAGTGACTTTGTGTGCTACAGGTGATATGATTGATTATTACTGCTGATAAAATTCTCAAATACTTCTGTCTCCCTGTTTTTATTAGCAACAGTTCAGACTTCTACATCTGAAATACGTTCTTGTCCTCATTGGAGTAATTATGCATTTAAATAGCAAAAAGACCTGCAGTCTAAGTTACTTCAGTGGCAGAAGCTCAGAGATACATAGCTCTGTCTTTATTCTGAGGTGCTGAGGCTTTGTGTGGTACACCTAACTACACCCACTACAAGATCAGGAAGATATTTGTTGAGTGTTGAAGCAAAAATTCCTTGGAAAAGCATGACTTAATAAAAATGCATTCCTTTCTAGACTATCCCTAGGTGGAAGTGGTTTACCTCTGCTCCATGAAGTCATAGCTGGGTAGGGTGTGGCAGCTGCCCTGGTGTTCTCAGGCTCTGGCAGTCTCGGATGTCTTCAGTTTACTGAATTCTGAAAGAAGTATAAAGGAAACGTTCTGCTGAGGGTGTGAGCACTGACAAATGCATGCATGCTCGTTTTAAATGGTGAAATAGCCACCTCCTACTAAAAAAATTATTCCAGTCCTGAAAAGCAAATCAATCAGCCACCACCCCAAAAAATATTGCAGAAAAAATGTACAACTCATTTTTTTAATCTACAGTAATTTGATTTAACAATTAATGATGATAAATACCTTTGGCACTAGTAGCTGTCGTTAGGATTGGCTTTTCACTTTCTGAGCCTAGTAAAAGACTGTACAGTTCTTTGAGGAACTCAGGGTCTGTGAATAAGTTCAAAACTATAGGGAAACGTAGGTAAAAAATTATTCCCTGATTGTTTTCTGTGTGCATTAAAATAGAACTTACTTGTGAAAAGACCAGTAGAGGACAAGGCTGGTGTTACTGGCTGGGTAGAGATGAAAGGCAAACCATGGTAAAGGTGGCAAGATTATTTGTGTTGTCCCCATTATTGGTTTTCATGCCAAGAGTTTGTTTCTGAGCTGGTAAAGGGAGAGCCAAATGAAGGGATGGGAGATTATCTGTGGTACAAGGTGATTCTGAGTGATTCTGGAAGACCAGAGACTTGGGAAGGAGGCTAAGCCAAGAACAGTGGGGGTCCAGCTAGGTAGGACACAGCTTTTGGATGTACTGAGCAAAAGCTGGCAGAGGCTTCCCAGTAACTGGGATGCTAAAGGATGTGGATGTACCAGTGATGATTAATGGTGGCTTAAGGGGAAAGAAGCATGTGGCACTGGAAAACAAAGTGTTTGTGCTGAGACTGGCCAAAATTAACATGAAATGTATCAGGCCACATTAAAAATCAGGAGGCAAGGTTAGTTATCTTTTTGCCACAATGGCAGTTTTTCTTTACAAGATAAACACTGTTAATTATTTTAGTGTATACATGTATATTTTAATAATTATTAGTTGCTTATTAGTAGTAACGGTCTCCTGCCTTTTTATAAATAGGCTTTCTGGAAAGGATTCAAACAAAGGAAAAGCTATGTTGACAGATTAAAGGTCCTTCAAAGCAATGTTGCTGCTGTTGTTAAGGTAAGATCCCACTGTGTATTGGGGCCTGAGTATGCGTTATCACTTGGCTTGGTCCTCCACCACCAGTAATAAGAGTCTAGGAACACAAACTGGAGGGACTTAGATTCCAGAAATTTGCATGGTATTGAAAATTGTTTAATTGGCAGCCTAAATTTCTTCTTGAAAGCTCTGTGTTTGACTTCTATCAGGCTTTGATGAACTTGAGTGGTTCATTATAAAGATTTCCTCATGCCTTCTTTTCCATAAAACTAAATCAGAAAATACGCTATTTCATTAAAAGCTGTCAAATCTATCTGCCTGGAAAGGGCTCACTTTTCTGAGATACTTAATTGGATACTATGTCATGAGTAGATTATAGATAGTAGATGAGATATTAATCTCCTGTTTCTGAAGGAAACTGGTTTAGAGCTGAGGCTTGAAGGTAGAAATTACTTCCAAAGATAATGCCATACACAGGCGGTAGAGCCTTGAACTCAACTTGCTGTTTCAGTTAAAGGACATTAATCTGGTCACTGGACTGTAGGAACCCAGTGGTAGAGTCATCTGTGGTCCCGAGCTGGAGAGAACTACCAGAAGCAGGTTTTAGGCACTCGCACACAAGTCTGTCAGGCTTTAATTTAATTTTATTTAATTTTCAGATTCAGTCATGGGTGAAAATGTGGCTAGCTAAAAGAGCTTACAGGAAACGGCTGCAATATTTCAAGGATCACGTAAGTCCTTTTTGAACATGAAGTCTTAAAATAGGGTAATATGACTAGATGGGTAGTTTTGGGAATCTCAGGAAAGTGGGTGCGGATTCTGCAGTGTGCTTCTGAGCAGAAATATGTCACAACTAGATTATTTTTCTTAATCTTTGTCCCCTCCAGAATGATGAAATTGTGAAGATACAAGCATTTCTCAGAGCAAACAAAGCCAGGGAAGACTACAGGACACTAAGTAAGTGGTAACAGTTGAATGTTGTGTATCTGAGAAGTATGTTGCTGTGTTCAGTTGCTTTGGGGAAAAAAACCCCAAACTTTCACCTGGGATTTCTCAGTCTCCTATTCTCCTTCAAAAGCAGGTGCAAGTGTTTGTAAACCAACTGTTTTACAGCTGAAACTCTTTTGGACAGCTGCACTTAAAGTATGACAAAAAATATTGTTAATTGGCATAAACTCCTCTCTGCAGAGTCAAAATTTTCTGCATAGTGATTGGTTTCCTGAGGGCTTTAGGGGTGTTCAAGTATTATGTCAACTAACAAGCCTATTTACTTCAACTAGTTGGTGCTGAAAATCCACCCTTGACAGTCCTGCGCAAATTTGCCTACCTCTTGGACCAAAGCGACTTAGACTTTCAAGAAGAACTAGAAGTAACACAGTTAAGGGAAGAAGTGGTTACAAAAATACGATCCAATCAACAGCTGGAGAAGGACTTGAACTTAATGGATATAAAGATTGGACTGCTGGTGAAAAACAGAATCACTCTTCAGGTCAGCAGGCTCTGTTCACGTTCCCTTGGTAGCACACGCTGAGCTCTTTGTGCTGAATGAGCTCAGGATTACACAATCAGAGTACAGCTGAGGTTGGCCGGGACTTCTGGAGGTCATCTGGTCCAACCGCCCTGCTCAAGCAGGCCCATCTTGAGCAGGAGGCACAGAACCATGTCCAGACAGCTTTTGAATATCTCCACAGGTGGAGACTCCACAACCTCTATGAGCAACCTGTGCCAGTGTTTGGTCATCCCCAATTAGTTAAAATACTCCTGGTAAATTAAGTGCTTTTTTTGTGTGTCTTAAGTAATCTGGTCAAAATACCTTGTGGCAGAAGTTGTTCTGTTGTCCTGAGTGGTATGTCAGTTTGCTACTGAATGTTGTGCTCTGTTTTGCTACTTGTGGGCAATAGTAATTCTCTGGCAGGTTTTAAGCATCTTTTCTGTGGTAGAATGGAATAGACTCCTGATCATATGAGAGCGCTGTTTACATATTGCTAAGTAAATGATGAATGAGCCTGTACAGGAGATCAGATTTCCTAGATGATCATTGCTGGCCAGCCATACTGGTAACAAGATAAAAATGTTCAAAAGAATGGTTAGTGCATAGAGCAGCAAAATATACAATAAGGCCCTTGGGGGAATATCCTGTTTAACATGATTGGGAAGATGTTAATTTTTCCATTTTAATTTTTATGAATATGTAATCTAAACTTTCAATCATCTGTCTTTAGGATGTGGTACTGCACAGTAAGAAACTTAACAAAAAGAGCAAAAGTCAGCTGGAAGAGATGGTTACGGTTGATAAACAGGGTATCAAAGGCTTGAGTAAAGAAAGAAGAAAAAAACTGGAGGCTTATCAACATTTATTCTACCTTTTGCAGGTAAGTCTTCACTTAGAAATTTGCTGCCATGTTAATTTTTAAAGAAAAATGACATTGTTAGCTTTAGTGGTTGCAGTAGTGGTTATGGAAAGATTTCAGATACTATGATCAGCTTCTAATAACTCCTGTAATTGAGAAAATCCTCCCTGTCTTTAAACGGTGCAAGAAATACAGCTGCTTCCTTCTTGAGAATAACTTCAGTCTGTACTGAAGCCAGAGAGAAACGTTTTCCTCTGTATAACTGTTACTCCATGTAAATTGCTATCGCCACTTACCATGTGGTCTGTGTGATGGAAAGGAAGATGTCTGCTATGCAGCTGACAGCATATGACACATCTGTTCATGTGCTCTTTTTATCTCATGTGTTTGAGGTTTTTCTGGAAGAATTTTAGATCTTCCCAGGGCAGATGCCCTCTAATACTAACTACAGTGGACACATATGCAATGTTGTCTTGGTTGTTTGGTAAACTGTCGTTGGATACATATACCTGATGCACAGAGGTACTGCTCAGGCACTACAAACTAAATCCTTCTTGGTGCTGCTCACAGGTATCTAACTGTACAGAATTCAGTGTTTCTTAGGCATTAAGATTTGGGAAAAAGTAAAGCCATCATGGAAAAGTGACATGTATGGGAATCAACATAAATGCTTTTGGTGTTAACAGAACTGTAGACAGCACTGTTCCCCACATGGGGGTAAGCTTGTCCCGGACAATAGTTTTTTAACTCTTTTGTTTTGTAGACTAATCCCACGTATCTGGCAAAGCTGATTTTCCAGATGCCACAAAACAAATCAACCAAGTTTATGGATACAGTCATCTTCACTCTATATAACTATGCATCCAATCAACGAGAAGAATATCTGCTGCTCAAACTCTTCAAAACTGCTCTAGAAGAGGAGATAACGTATGTGCACTCACAAGAAAACTTTAGTTAATTTGTATTGTAGACAGTTCAATGAATACTTCATACCTAAAAGAATTTGGGTAATTCTAAAATCCTGTAGAATTGTATACATGTTTTTGTTACTAGAGAAATTTGTTTGCAAGGTAACTTACTAATTCAAGTTATTTCCATTTTGGAAAGAAATCTATGATGGACAGCATCTACATATGAAAAAAAAAAAACCTTGAAAAAAATAGACACTGGGGGTTCTTGCTTTTGGCCTAGAGAAAGTATTTGCTTTTCTTTGTAAATCTTCTTTCTCTATGTAAATGTGTGTTCTGTAGATGGCTTATCCTAAAACAATAAAATCTCATTTTATATCCTTTAACAGGTATATGCGGAACAGGTATTTGGGTCTGGATCAGGTATATATTAGGTACCACTAACTATGCCAAGTTCCAGGGATGATGATATAACACATATAGAATTCAGGTAGCGGTTTCTATAACATTGTTTTATATGAAAGCCTAAGAAATAGGATCCCATAAGCCTATACTGTACAAACACTTTCCAACAGAGAAATAGGGTAATTTTGAAAGTGTGGGTTTTGGAAATGTGGATAACTGCATATATAAGTCATACCTGAGAACATTTCTGTTCTTGATACAGCTCTAAGGTAGACCAGATACAGGATATCGTTACTGGAAACCCCACCGTCATTAAGATGGTTGTCAGCTTCAATCGAGGTGCTCGTGGGCAGAACACTCTGCGTCAGCTCCTGGCTCCAGTGGTGAAGGAGATCATGGATGACAAGTCCCTCATAATCAACACTAGTCCTGTGGATGTGTACAAGTCATGGGTAAATCAGCTAGAAATGCAGACTGGTGAGGCCAGGTGAGTAGGAAAGGCGGGCATACTGTACTATTTAAATATTTCAGGGATCCCTCAGTTCTGCTCTCCCTTTCCTTCTCTTACAAACCGCACTTGTGCGTGTACATCCCTTCCCTATCTTCCCACAGCACAATGACAGTTGTTGGGGATAATGATGCTTGAAGAACAGGTACTCTAACCTATTCTGGGGAACAAGAGGATTGCTTTCCTTGTCATGAACTTCAAAAGTCCATTACTTTATCTTTACAAATGTAGTAGATTATGCCATGGAAGAATTTATAGCCTTTTCCCCAGGTTTTATAACAGCATGGTAGTAGTGTTCCAGGCTTTTGAGGAGCTATGCTAGGACTGGAATGTGGAGATGCGTACCTTAAACTAAATTAAGGGAAGGTACAAGATGGCAAGTGCACTACCGCAGAAACAAACTGCCCCCTTCCCTCCCCCACCACCCCCCCAAAAAAAAGCAGCTTCTGAGACTTCTGTTACTTAACCAACTTCAACTGTATTTTTCTGGCATTTTTTCTGTTCACTGATAGCCCTTACAAAGCAAAAAAAGAAAAATCCTCATATATTTTTAATCTAGTTTAATATCTGTTTGTTTTGCAGCAAATTGCCATACGATGTAACCACAGAACAAGCATTAACTCACACAGAAGTGGTCAATAAACTGGAATTATCGATTCAGAGTTTGCGAACAGTAACTGACAAAGTTCTTGCGTCAATATTCTCTTCTCTCAACATGATGCCGTAAGTGCTGATTTGGACTCTCCAAGCTGCAGCTTATGTGCACAGTGAAGCTTCCACTGAAACTCAGCAATGGAGAGATACTTTCATCTTGCATGGCCTGTGTTGTGTGCCTCTCAAATGACTTCTCCAGTAGAGGGAGTGGTTTCTCCACTTTTGCTTTAGCAGCCAAACATCTGTACTTGCAATTTTTTTGTATTTTCCATTGCCATTTTAATTTGTGTTTTAAGTGGCTGTGAGGAAAAGCCAAAAACCTGTCTGACTAGAATGATTGTTTTGTGTTTCATCTTTTTCTTTCTAATATTTATCCTTTTTATCTGTTCTACATGTAGCTACGGAATGAGATACATAGCTAAAGTTCTGAAGAGCTCACTCCATGAGAAGTTCCCAGATGCAACCGAAGATGAACTATTAAAGGTAGTCTTCTGAGGAAAAACTTCCAACAGCTTGTTCTTTTCATGACTAAGGGGATTTTTATTGCCACAAAGCACCCTAAGGAACTAAGAATACTAGCTTTTACTGAAGGAATTTGGCACTTCCTGTGTCCAGGAAAGGGGTGGTGGAAGGGGAGGAGAAGGGAACTCTCACAACCTTGCTATCTTAATCCAGGTGTTCAGCAATTCTTATGGAAGACAGTGCTCAACCTGTTTTGGATGGTGACTTTTCTTAGAAACTTGGAGTTTATCTGAATCATATTGGGTTTCCAGTTTTGTGCTATGGTCCTTACCACCAGCAATCCTTTAATGGAGAACACTGGTCTTTATACTCCCCAGCCCTGAAGTTGTTAACTTATTAAAAAACAACATATTAAAAAAGGCATTAATTTTAATATAATGAGGAAGGGCTCTGAAAAAAAAATTAGTAGATCATTACATTATTCGTATTTGTATCAACATTTGTACTGACTGAAAAGTGATGAGCATATGGTACCAGTTCACTGCCCACTGCCAACCTACCACACAGCCATGGTGCCTCCTCAGCGGGTTTGGGGGAATTGCTCCATGAGCCTTCTAGCCAGCTGAGACACTGACAACTCTCTCAAATTAGACCTATTTGCACTTCAACAAAGATTATTTCATTAGTGTTTAATGAAGTGGTTCTAAAATTCCAAACTATTAATTTCAATAGGATTTCTCTATTATTCTTCAAAGAGCTACTGTTCAGAGTTTAAACATAAGTGTGTATATATATACACACACATAAAAAACATACATGTGTGTGTATATATATAATCCTGGTGCCTGGGGGATTTCAGACTCCTCAGCTGAAAATTTAATTCTGCTTTTGTGTGTTTCAATAATCCACTGGAAAACTTTGCAAGAAGCACTTAAGGGATGCTTCTGTCCATCACTCCAGCAGTACAAATTAAGGCATTGCTCAACTTTTGAAAAATAATAAGTAGCAAAAGGAACATAAGGTAGAAGCTGAAAGTCTTTAAACATGTAAATTGGAAGTTCTGCAACTACACCTAAGATGAGGCAAACTGCAAAAATAAGTCCTGCCTGTTTCTGAGATCAGGAATGATTTGAAGCTACCATCTGCACAAAACAAGGTGCTGTAATATAGAAATTGTAATTTAGAAAATCTGTTCCTTAGCATTCTAGGGCTATATGCAGACCCATGAGAAACAATGGGTTCCTTGTCAATGAATGCATTAAATGCTGGCAGCTATCTGTAGAGTGAGTCTCTGGACTTGAACATCGCAAAATCTAGAAGAAATAAGAGTTGTATTTGTCTTTGTGTTCAACTCAATGCCTCCTATGGAGCTTACCTAAAGCCAGCACCAAATTTAAATGTGGTTGTAAAAGTCCTTAACTGATGGACAGAAGTGTTGCAAGAGGCACACCTTATGGAAGACCACAGACTCTTTCAATTAGCCACATAGATAAAATGTATGCCTTAGGGGTTCTTCCAGCACTGATTCCTCAGGTCTAATCCAGAAGTAGAAATGTTCATTTTGTAAAATTTAATTACTTTATGCAAAGAGAAAATACCTTATTTTTTTCTTTCAGATTGTTGGCAACCTCCTGTACTATCGCTACATGAACCCCGCTATTGTTGCTCCTGATGGTTTTGATATAATTGATATGACTGCTGGGGGCCAGATACACCCTGACCAGAGGAGGAACCTGGGTTGTGTGGCAAAAGTCCTTCAGCATGCTGCTTCTAACAAACTCTTTGAAGGAGAGAGTGAACATCTATCATCTATGAACTCTTATCTCTCACAGACATACCAGAAGTTCAGGTAAGCAAAGCCCTCACAAATGCCTACAACAGGGAAGAGCTCTCCTCTAGGATGAATAAAGCAGGCAGACTCTTCACTTATAGGAATTCCCTGCTCAGAGTGAAAACTTGGGTTTCCTATAGAGGACTTCTCACTCTGTGGAAGTTGAAGCAGGAGTAAGAGGTTGTATTTCTGCTTGAGCATTATGCTACGAACTGATCATCTCTGTTGGCTTGGTTGCAATAAAGTTTTCTTACTGCAAACACACATTGTGAAAACAGTGTGAGGTGATTAATTATCCAGCAGAAATAACGTGTTTTTTGGGTCAGGTGGACAGATGGATGTCCTGTCTGAGGAAAGAACTTAATAGTCAAGAAAAAGCTGGGGGGCTTGGTTTTATTCTTTCATCTTCGAGAGATTCTATGCAGATGCTATACTTTCATCTTGCATAGTCATAGGAACTCAACTCTGGGATACAAGTTCTTTGGGATTATTGGCAATTTTAAGTGATTGCTACTATTAGCTTGAAGTGTTGTTGAGTCTTGTGATGAACTCACCTTCAGAACTCTCATTTCTAGTGTGCCCTTCATGAAAGCAAATGGACTGTTCATTTAATGTGCTTCCTTGAGAGAACAGCCATGAACACAAAGATACATACTGTTTGTTGAAGTATTTAAGGATATGACATAAACATGAAGAACAGTAGGGTTAGAACGAGTTATAGGAAGATTAACAAATGCTAATGAGAGAAAGCCTACTCTAGTTGGCCCTTTGATCACTACAAAAGGAAGAATTCTTCTATGTACAAAACTGAGCCTTTCAGTACTTTAACTAAAGCCTCCTCAGACACCAGTGGTGGCTGCTTTCAGCTGCCTGTTCCCTTTGCGGCAACTGCCATTGCAGTACTAGCTATGTTAAAAGCTACCATCCCTGTCTAGATATTTACACCTTGTGCATTTATGAACTTGTGCAGGAATTTGTCCAAACCAGTCATAAACCTTTGAGATCATCTGACTCCACAACCTCCTCCTGTAGCAATATTCAAAACTTCACTATTTGTCAGCTAACAGTGCTTCTTTTCATTTAAATTAGTATTTTCCTGCTAGTTTCATCACATACCTCTATGTCCTATTACTGTGGGATTTGATGAATGAATTCTGTACTTGTGTAACTCTACTGTAATTTTTTTCAACTTGATTGTATTCCTCAGCTTTTCTTCTCCAAACTGAGAAATCACAGCCTTTTTCTTTTTTCTTTTTCTTTCTCCCAACACCAACTTTAAAGGTCCTCTGAGTCTGAAACATGCACCCTCCTCAACAGCACAGGGCTGGCACAGTAAGGCAGAATCCCTGTAGGCTTCCTCTAAAATCCCATTTCTCCTAGCTGCTCCAATTTGCATCCTCTCATTTTGGAAAACAAAGTTGTCCCTGACAGGAGGACCTTGCTGTTTCTTGGTTGTCTGTGCACATCCCTGAACCCGTCAGTAGCTTGGAGACACCCTTGTCATCTTGGGAAGCAGGCCTCAGTTCATGTCATGCCTGTCACGTCAAAGTGATGTTCCAACAATACTTAGTATTTTTTTCCTCTCAAGATTCTTGCATTTATAATCAATACCACATTTTCTGTTATTTTGAGCGGCCTAATTTCTGAAGAAGAGCCTAAACATTTGTAGGCAAAGTAGCAATTTCATGCAGCTGTCACAGATGATTTCTTCTCAGCACATTTCATACTGCATAGTACCAGAGAGTCTTTCTCTGGAAATCCTTTCATAACTTCTAGAGAATTAAATACAGACTTTTCTATGTGTTTAAAATTTACAAAGTTATCAGTCCTTGTTGAATAAGGTCAAAAAGTTTAGCTCAAAGCAATCTTCCACAAGCTGTCCAGGAAAGCTGGAACACTTTGTCATTTGTATTAATGTGCTTCCAGAAATTTCCTTCAAATGAAAAGTGTAGCATTCAGATTATAAGAGAAATTAACCATTTGTCAAAGATCTGATTGTGGAGGGTTTTTTATACAAGCTAACCTAAGTGAGTTTATAGGGGACAGTTACTGAAGTTTTCTCATTTTCTCCTAGGAATTTTTTTCAAGCAGCATGTGATGTTCCTGAACCAGAGGAGAAATTCAACATCGATGAGTACTCTGACATGGTGACCCTTAGCAAGCCTGTCATATATATCTCCATTGAAGAAATTATTAATACCCACTCAGTAAGTCAATGAATGTGTACTAGTTAACAGACTAAAGCATACAGATCATGAAATATTTGCAACAAACAGTCTCTGGGGAAGGCTTAGTGTTCATTCTCCCTTTTGAAATAATTTCTTCAGTTAATATCTGAAACGGTTTGGAATTGAGTATCAAATTGCATTTTTCCTAGAAGTCTGCTTCTGTGTAAAAGCATTGTCTTGAACAGCAATTGGAATACAACATTTTCTGATGGGAAGGGGCAACATTTTTTTTCTAATCTAGTGCAACACTTCAAACTTACTTGTACTTAAAAATACATTCCTGTCTTGGCTAAGAAAGTGACAACAATTTGAAGAAGCTCCTTTGACTCTGAGAATAGAGGAAAATTCAGGGTATTTCGTGACTCTGACATTGTGTCATATGTTTTGTTGGAAGCCGATGCAAATACCTGATTTAGGACTGAAGCTGTGGCATTCTGCCAGTTCTTCATCATGGGTAAAGAAGAGACTAACTGCAGTCCATAGTATGACTCATTAAGACTTAAGTTAAAGTCTACCACATGGTCCTCCTAATGCTGGGATATTGCTATTTGTTTCCTGGCTTGCAAACTGGCCCCTTTTCTTCTCTCCCACCCCACAAAAAAAGCCCAACACCTTCCAAAAAAAAAGGCCAACAAACCCCACAAAGAACCTCACACCAATACTAAGGAAAAGGTAGAATACTTGACTCACAGTACACCACATAACAAGTTAGCTTTATTCAAGTGAAAACTAATAGCCTAGTCTTCTAAAAACATATTTGGGGGATTGTCTTTTTGCCTTTTCTTTATTGTAATTTTTAAGGCATAGACCTATGCCTTCATGTTTATGACCAGTGGCTACGTATAACACCAGTCTTGCTCAAGTGTTCCTTTTAGTGGGTCTGGTGCATATCTAATATGTTATTTGGTCCCGATTTGTCAAAGTGTTACTATTAACTGATAAAAAGTGCTACAAAATATGAAGTAATTTAATGACACTAAATTCCTACACCACGGAGGTCAAGCAGATGGTATTTTTTTGATAACATGGGTTTGCATACTTGCTTGCCTAGAGGAACAAAGCAATTAGATCTGAAGAACGTACGTTATCTGTATGGAGCATATTTACCAGGTGATCCTCCTTGTCCCACACCAGCTCCTCCTCTGAGAGCCTCAACCTTTGTCTGAGTTGTCCTCTTGCACTGTGCCTCCTCTGCAAGTATAAATTAAACTTTCCATTCAGATCAGACAGCTTAAAAAAGAAAATCAGTTTGAATAATAGGATATGCATAAACGTTTTGTCAGTTGTTGTGTATAGTTCATCTTCACAGAAGAGTTCTCAACTCTGCCTTCTGTCATCACCTCCCATGGCACGTACCGAAGTTCAGTGTTTGCCGCATACCTCTGTAGGATGTAGCTCAGATGAGAGATCTTTTGCATTCAACAACCTCAGGTTTTGGTGCTTCCCCATGTATCTCTTGCCTTCACCCCAGAGAACTTGTCTGGTAAATATCTTTTCCATTGCGTGTTTGTATGGCACCAAGCATGGTGTACTGATCAGTACACACAGTGCTTCCCAGGAGTTCTCACAGCGTCATAGTCAACATTACATGAAGTGTGTGGTAGTTGCTGCATGTAAGAGAGAAACTTGTTTTAAACAGGTGAATGGCTATGGGTTTATAATGGTCACTTCTGTCTTGTAAGCATGTTTCAAAACTTTTTAACTATTTTTTAATGGACATAAGATTTTTAGTTGTCAGAAAGTTTCTAGTAACCAGTGACTTTTGACTGACTATAACTTGAAGTGTTTAAAATACTCTGAATCCTGAGATTTTTGCCTACTCTGCATGCTTTGTAGCTAAATTTCAGTGAAGCTTGGTGACACTATCAGTCCTCCAAGTGAGGAACATTGCTTCCATGAGGAATGGACCTTTGAACCTTGCAGTCACTAATGCTGCTGGCTTTATCTAACTCAGCAGGTTACTTTGCTCATGCATAGTGAGAGCCTGTTTTCAAGAAGATGTTACTTCCTGTTCGTGCTCCTTATGAACTTGGCTTACTGGTATTTTTGTGGCTTAAAGATTTACAAATGTGTCTAGGTGCACATAGGCAGTTTCTCGCCCTTCAGAAATGATTGCATTTTGTATCACTGATGCTGTGGTAAGCTACTAGAATGGATATACAGAAAACAGGCATGTTTCCACAGACCACGAATTTCATTGCTCTGTGTGCTTAGTTCAGGATGAAACACTGAAATTCTCTGGGATTATCACCTGTTGGTATGTGATACTTTGTTTAGTCCTAAAAGCAAATCTTAAACTTCTGCTCAGCTGTGACATTCATCACTCTGGAGACAATTGCCCGAGGGGCGCACACTCAGTAACTGTAGTCCAGAACTGAGCATACTTCTCCCTTGGGTACTTCACAATTCTCATTGCACTGGGTCTGTGTCTTTCAGCATTTAGCCTCCAGATCTACTACAAGTATGAAGACACTGGGAATGTTTTTCTTGGTTGGCTTTCTGATGACGACTTAATTTACGTTTGTTTGTAGCTACTATTAGAACATCAGGATGCCATTGCCAGTGAGCCGAATGACCTGCTGAACGAACTGCTGGAAGGGCTGGGACCTGTTCCTGACATAGAGTCTTTCCTTGGTATACTGTTCTTTGTCTTTATGGTTAACTTCCACCTAGGGGCAGAATTAAGTGGGGGGTTGATTTAAATATTCTCATGTGTCTCATAGTGACAGCTTCTTCATTTACTATAGAATTCTGTTCTGAACAGTTTTTGTAACATTGCTCCTTATAGTTGAACCTTCTCCTAACTTCAATATTCATTCTAAAGATTACTGATCTGATTCAAAATCCAAATGTTAATAATGTTTTCAGTAGTTGTGCTCAAACTGCAGATAGAAAACAAGTAATTTTTAACAATCTGATCTTAAGATTTGCTGGTGTTGGCTAGCTAGAAACTTACCAAAAGGGCGTGGAGAATTATTAAAGCAGCCATTTTTAATTCTGACACTAAGTTATCTATGTAAAAATTAAGGGTTTTTTTAATTCTGCAAATTTTTAGGAAGCTATAAGACATAAATTTGACCATTAGATTTGCCTTAATTGTAGTAAGATGTGAACTGCTTAGAAATTAGCTAGGGTGTTATGGCTAATACCAGCTTCCACATAAATTGCCTGTTAACATAGCTGCTACTCTCATTTTTCACTGCATGTTAGGATGAAGTAAAATTATTTGTATTTTTCTTTGAGAAGATGACATGTGAGTGGTCCTGCTGCTGATGGTAGCTTGAAAAGCAAGAATCGGTGGCATTTTCCAAAATACTCCAACTGGTCTTACAGATAGCTGGTTTATGGTTTTGATTATTCAGTGTCCAAAAAAAAGACTGTTTCTCTATGGTTGGAATGAGTGTGCTATTTGATAAATGTGGTATTTCTGATTATTTATCTATGTACTTGTTTGCTTCACGCATTGAATAATGGAAAAATTGAAAAATCTGAAGTAAAAGATATTTCCTTACAGGAGAAGGAGCTGTTGATCCCAATGACCCCAACAGGGAAAGCACACTGAATCAACTTGCGAAAACAGAGATTTCACTGTCTCTAACAAGCAAATATGAGTTACGAGAAGGCGAAGATCAGGATCTCAAAAGCCTGATGATAAAGTAAGTTTAGCTCAAAACACCTATATATCTGGCAATGATGTTTAGTTTGTTGCTTTCTTTTAAAAAAAAAAGTTGCCTCTACCCTGCTGCCTTGCCTAAATTTATTTTTGAGGTGCTGAGCGCACCCACTTTTTGAAAGCCAGTTTGTGTTCAGTCCCACTCAAACTTTTGCGAAAGTCAGAGAAACTGCCAATTCTTTCAGAAAGCTTACAGAAACATAAACATACTTCCACTTGTGTTTTGGGCTGTGACTGGATGATTATTTAACCTAGTAAGTGCTTTCCTATGAAGTCATAAAAGCATTCTGCTTTAAAACAGCCCAGCCTTGGGAATTCAGAGAGGAAAAGCTGTCCAGCCTTGTATGAGGGATGGACAGTCAATATGTCACTGTCCTCTCCTGCATCTCAAAGGAAAACACTTCCCTGACCTATTGCCATTAGGCATTTGAACAGGATGCCACTGTTGTTTCAATGGGACTAGTCCATTCTTTTATCCAGGGGCAGGAGGGATGGAGGGGGGCGGGGGGGAGGGTTTACGCCTTTGAGAGCACCCGGAGTCTAGATACAGGCTGCAATTAGACTCTAATCTGTTAGCATTTTTTTCCAAATCAGAAATCAGCAAGCTGAATTTATTGGGTAATATGTGAAGTCATACTTCTGAGGAAAATTCTTAGCTATAATGTCTGTAGTGAGTAATGCAGTTTCTATAAAAGCCATAAATGCCTGTTTAAAATCTTGCGGGGCGGGGGTTGGGGGGTGGTGTGGGAATCTAATTCTGAGTGGAAGAAAACTCCTACTATTTATCCTAAAAGGAAGAAGGGTTTTTCACCTCTAATTATGCTTATTTGATCTGAATCTTAAACAGGAAAACACTGATGTTTTTCCGTAACTCATTATCAAATAAAATTTGAGATTTAATATAAAGGAACAGCAATGACCATGTCAAATCAAAAGGTATTCCTGTGGTATTCCAGAGACCAAGAAGCCTTGGAGCCTTGCAACCTAGAGCTGTTCTCAGGCTTGTTTGTAATAAGGATGTGCCTGCCACTGTCCCTTTAAAAAAAAAGTTCTTCCTGCCTTTTTTCCCCTCTGTGTAGGAGTAAAATACTACCCCTTAATGGAATCTCTAAAAATATGCAATAACAATTCCAATTTAAATGTCTTTAATACTCCATGCTCTGGAAATATGTTGAAACAATAGCATGAGAATTAAAAGAATGTGACTTCTCTATTGCATAAGTGCTTTCAAGTAATATTTCTCATATTGTGAGGAAATTTAATAAGTAGTCTGACAGAAACATAATTAGCAAGCTGTGTTAAATTGCAGTAATATCGAAAGTTAAGATACTTACCACTACCTTTTACACAAGAGATATTTCAATACTGATGCTTAGCTTTCCTACCTTACTTTCAGAGAAGTCTCTTACTGCAATTGTCTTACTGAAATGTTAGGTACCAGCCTAAAATTCAAGCCACAGCTGAGTCACTGAATATTCCTTGTTTTCTTTGCAAATTACATGCCTCTTCTATAGAAATATCAATATATTTGCCTTTTAAATGGATTTGTGAATTAGCTGGTGTCCCGATTTAGAGGATGCTATGTAAGGTGCCTGGTCTGCGTGGTTTGAGTGTGCAGGTGCTGCATGCGAAGGGGGAGGTATCCAGCTCCAAGTGCTTCTGGAAAACGACAGACCTGAGCAGGTTTTGTAGATGGGGAGAAGGGAGAGGAAGTGAAAATAAGCCTTGTGTTTTAGCAGCTGTATCAGCACCTGCTTCTGAGGCAGTGCATAAAATGATAACACTGTCCTATGTTATGTTAATGTCATCTGTGGTGCTGACCACCAAAGAGTACAAAGGTGGTGTCAGGTGAAGAAAGCCAGCGGCGTGTTGATGGAGCTCAGGTGAACAAAACTTTAGGTAGCCTTTCTGGTTTGGAGTTTGTTTGGTTTGGTTTTGTTGTTGTGGGGTTGGGTTTTTTTGTTCCTGGTAAACTGAAGAGGATTTCGAGACAGTATGTGAAGTAAAATTACATTTAATGGCAGTCGTTCACAAGCTGCTGAATGTGCTAGAACCACTCAGTGCAGTTAACAGCTGCTTTGGATGAGAAAACTAGTTTCCAGGAGGTTTGGCAGTTTGCCATCCTAAGATAGAAGGAGCACTGCTTGAGGTCTACCTGCATTGCCAGTCATTCCTACTTTGCTTGCCTCTTCCATGGAAGCTTAGCTTGTATCCAAATATTCAGTGGTTTTGGATAATGCTGCCTGAATATGAGCACATTTTCAGAACTTCTAGTCCTGAAACATCAAGAAAACCCCCAGCTTTATGTAGTAAACTAATTTTAAACCAAGTCATGAGGCTTTATCACAGAAACCATGATCATATTAGACGTTTTCCTGGGAAACTTAAGCCGTATCTTCAGGTTTCTGTTAATTTTTAAGAATGATGACCTCTGTTTCATTTTTAACAGTGTCCTCTAAAGTCACACGATCTCACAGCAGAATGTTCTCGGAAATATTATAGATGAAGAGGCAGCAGGAACAAGATAATTTCTTACCAAAAAAAGAACCGGTTTACATATCAGGGTGCTGCAGTTTCCCTTTTTTAGCAAGGAAATGTTCCTTATCCATTGCTGCTAGAGAAAGAAATATCTGCCCTTAAGTGGCGTGCATAAATGTGCTGCATTGGCTGCAAAATTCCTGCAGAAGTTCAGCAGTTTTGAGTGTATTTCCACTTTATTTAGTAAATATAACCCTTAATGGAACCATGCATAATTCAGGCTTTGCATAGATTACATTCCTGTCTGCTGTGTTGTCACGATTGCAATTAAAATCCACATGTGAGTTGTTGGTTGGATTTTTATTATGTTAACAGTAACTTTTACCATGCTAGTTGGTTAACTGTTTTCTAAAATAAAGGGGGGAGAGGGAGGGGAAGAAGCATGCATATGTTTTTCTGTTCAGACCTATGTAGAAGCCAGATGTTCAACATTATTAAGGGAAGCTCTTAAACAACAATCTAGGAAACATAAACACTATCAAGTACCCATGATAGAAGGGAACTTTGCTAGTTTTACTGTTGAAGAAATGAAATGCACAAGTGATCCAGTGGCAACTGTTTTCTAATATCCATGTATCCTTTTCAAAAGGACAAAAAGACTTATTGTGGATGTGATACGAACACAGACAGGGGATACACTCTTAGAAGTACTAGAAACACCAGCCAATGCACAACAGGTAAGTGGTATACTGTGCCTGAATTGGAAAGAAAGTATACATTATAGTTATTTGAAAGACTTAACAGATGGCTGACAGCTTTCTCTACTGCTTTATAACAATGAATTTATTGTTGCTGTTCTCAGACCACTCAGATCTACAGAGAAATGTGAAATCTGCAAATTGTCTTTTACTGTATAATCAGTAACACTTTCAAAGAAAAAGAAAAAATAAGTCTTGCTGTCAACCAGCACAATTAGAATAATATTTGATTCTCTAAACTTCTTGTAAACAGGGTCTTTCCTCTCCTATGTTATGATACGATGAAAAAGCCGGAGGTGAATCCTTCTGCTAGACCATTTTTGCCTCATCAACTTGAGTATTGTAACTCATGTTCCCTCATATTGAGTTTATTTGCTTAAGCAATAGAGGCAAACAACTGCTTGGTGAACTCCTGCTATCCTTGGTATGGGAATTGAGTGGGAAGAGTCCCCAGTTGAAGACATCCATGTAGACACTGATGCACAAAGCTACATCTCAATAATACACACATTCTTAAAAAGCATAGGAAGGAGGACCCTGGGAACTACTGACCTGTCGGTCTCACCTCTGTGCCTGGGAAGGTCATGGAACAGATCCTCCTAGAAGCTATGCTGAAGCACATGGAGGGCAGGACAGTGATGTGAGACAGCTTGTATGGCTTTACTTAGGGGGAAGTCTCTGGGAGAACCTTATAGCAACCTTCCAGTACCTGAGGGGTGCCAATAGGAAAGCTGGGGAAGAACTGTTCATGAGTGCATGTAGCAGTAGGACAAGGGGTAATGGTTTTAAACTACAAAAGGGGAGATTTAGATTGGATATCAGGAAAAAAGTTCTTCAGTAAGAGGGTGGTAGATCACTGGAAAAAACAGGTTGCTTGGAGAGGTAGAGCCCCATCCCTGGAGATATTCAAGGTCAGGCTTGATGGGGCTCTGAGCAACCTGATCTAGTGAAGATGTCCCTGCTTACTGCAGGGGGGTTGGATTAGATAACCTTTAAAGGTTCCTTCCAACCTAAGTCTTTCTATGATTCTAATATGCATGCTTTGGCTCACAGAATCACAGAATTGTAGGGGTTGAAAAGGGACCTCCAGAGATCATTGAGTCCAAAGCCCTAGGACAGATTGCACAGATAGGCATCCAGATGGGTCTTGAGTATCTCCAGAGAAGGAGACTCCACAACCCCCCTGGGCAGCCTGTCCCAGTGCTCTGTCACCCTCACTGTGAAAAAGTTCCTCACATATTGTTGTGGAACTTCCTGTGCTTCAACTTGAGGCCATCACCCCTTGTCCTGTCTCCACAGACCATTGAAAAGAGGCTGTCCATTTCCCCCAATTTAAATTTCCCCCATTTACCTCACTGTGTGTGTATGTAGGGGACACCTGTGAGATCTGGACAGTCTTTCCACAACTCTGTGAAGTCAGAGTCACCTGGCTGATTTTAGACCTGTTCAGATTACCTGTAACACATGTCTAGGTGCTGTGATTAGTTACTTAGGGTATGTCAAAAGATACAGTAAATAGAGCACTTCCAGGCCCTGTGGTATGAGGATGTAAATAAAGCATGCACCTTGAAACTTGATAATCTCCTTTGAGAATTCAATGTACTTGAATACCTAACTGTTATAATGAGCGGGAAGATAACAAGTTTGGGTTCATTGTCTGGAGTTTTTTATTGGGTGTTTGGTTGTTTTTTAATGATTTGTTGTGTGTTTTGTTTGGGTTTTTAAAACAGGAATCTGAGCACTTGAAACTTGCAGAAAAACGTGCCATCTTAGATTCTAAAACTCCAGAGAAAATGAAACACAATCAGTCTATTTTTGAAGATGGGCAGCTACCACTCGAACAAAAGAAAAGGAAAATTCAAAGAAATCTCCGTACACTGGAACAAGCTGGGCTGGTGTCTTCAGCAACAAAGTACCAAGAAATTATAAATGAGATCGCTAAGGTAAATGCAACATGCTTCCCTGTGTATTCCAGTAGAGATGTACAGTATAAATTTTCCAGAAAATGCTATACTGAATCATCAATGTATCCACATAAATACCAAATCATCTTTGTTTGCTGACAAAATAACTGATGGACAGTACACTCATGCTTAACTAACTCAACTGAATAACATACAACTTTGTTATCCAGAATTGATATTGATGCTGTTTTAACTTCTCCATTACCACGTGTTTCAATATAGCTTTTTATATTTTTAAAAGGAATCAGAATTACCCATCAGTGTTTCAATTATAATTAATGTACTCTTGGTAAGATTTAAAAAGTCTTAAAACAAAAAACAAGAACATGCCTGCACACACCCCCCAAAAAAAAACTACCCCAAACCAAAAACGTTCTCTGCTTGGTATTAACACTGGCCTGCAGTGGTTTGGTGTGACACAAAGGGAAGAGTGGGCTAATGCAGTGACATTCAGAGGCTGATAAAACACCCAGCCTGTTGTGTGCAAATAGGAAAATCCTGTTCCACGTCCACAGACTGGAACTGGCTGTAAAAATTTTAGTGTGCTTGATTATCTTTGTTCATGAGCAATACCGGATTATCTTTAATTACTCATGAGTAAATTACTCATAGTTCACATGAGTGATTTACTTATTACAAGTATGTATTTTTTTTTATTACAAATATATTTGAATATATAAATGGTGATGTAATTGTGAGCGAAGTCTAATACAATTACATCATGCCACACTGAAGTACCATTTTAGAGCCCTGCTTTGTTAAGGTGTCTGCATCTGCTTCTACCTGAGACAAAACTACTACATGTTTATTCAGTGCCCCATTTTTTTTATTATCTCTAAGTCCAGATGTTTTGTTTTGAGCCGTTAAGGCAGTCAGAGGGTTGGGATAAGCCTTAGGACTGCAAGATGCTTTTATTTTACTTTTGACTATCTCAACTCAACCATTACCCTCAACCCAAGCTCTAGTTTAGCAGTAGCTAGTTCTTACCTAGTAGAAGCCCACACTCTGATTTCTTAGGGCTCTCACCAGAAGCTAGCTGTGAGAAAGCTTTCATTTATAGCATGAAGATGGCATCTTCCTTGTGACTTCTGTCTGTCATACTCTGGAGACCATAGCAGAGTTCAAGATACTGTCACTCGTATAGACAAGTGATGTGATGGTTGCCTCCTGTAGCTAGGTAAACTGTAATGCTCTCTTGTGAGAACTAACATGACAGTTCATGCTTTCTCCTAGTAATTAAGTCATGTTGTATAGTTACAGATTTGAATAGTAAAAGCTGAGACTTTTTAAAATATCAAATTAATAAACCAATTTCGTTAACTTCATTTAGGATATCCGGAATCAAAGAAGATACAGACATCATCGAAAAGCTGAGTTGGTGAAACTCCAGCAGACTTTGAATGCACTTAACTCCAAGACAGCATTTTATGAAGATCAAATTAATTATTACAACACCTATATAAAAACTTGCTTAGACAACTTAACGAGAAAGTGAGTTGAGTCATCTTGTCTTTTAGTATTTCAATGTGTTTGATCAGGAGGGAGACTGGGTGTTAATCTGTAGTTGAAAGTTTTGATTCTAAGAGATGCACAATCTGTGGATTAAAAAGCCCATGGGACTTGTCACTGTGATACAAGTCAAAACCTGGAAAGTAAACTCCTCCATGTATTCAAAGCTGCCTTACAGAAAGAGGCCTGAGATGTAATACATGTTTTCAGTATATTTAATTGGTTTTACTTTGGAGATCCATTAGCATGCTTTGACCTTGTGCAGATTTGGGAAGTAACTTCTTCCTTCATGGGGGGTTGGAGCTATATGATCCTTGGGGTCCCTTCCAACCCATGTCATTCTATGATTCTATGATTAGAAGGATTCAATTTTGTGTTTAGGCTGGAGAAGGGAGAAATAAATGCCTAAAGAATTTTACTTTTCAGATATGATGCTGTTACTCAAGAACAAGTGTCCCTGCCAATGCCACTGAAATGCCAAAATGAAAATACTTTATTGACACGAGCAGGAGCTTTCCCAGTGCACACTTCATTGGTCCAGAAATGAACTCTAATGGCCAACTTATTTAACACCTATGTCACTCTATGCTTACACATCGCTATTTCAAACTGATGGTTATGGACTTTTTGATCAGGGTGCATTTCAGAATAGAGTTTAAACAAGTGCTAAAAAACATTGATTAAAGCTTTAAGACTATTCACTGTGTGCTAAACATCCTATTAATCTTAAGATTTGTTTTGAATGTTAATTCTGTTAATTATTAGGAGCTCAAGAGAGCAAAGACTGGAGGAAAGCTAAACATGACTAGACCTGATAAACCAAAAGTAATTTTTCGTGTTTTCTTCCCAGAAATTCAAGGAGGTCAATTAAACTAGATGGAAAGGAGGAGGTGAAAGGAAGCAAGAAACTGAAACAGGCCTCGCTGAAATACACAGCTGCGAGGCTGCATGAGAAAGGTGTCATCCTAGAAATCGAAGATCTTCAAACCAACCAGTAAGTGTGGTATGAAACAATTCAGCCTGCTTTCCAATCAATAGCTTCTTAATGTGGTTGGCTTTTGTTAAAAATAAAAACCACTTTGCAATTTCCTGTGCTGCACCTAAAATTACCTCAGACTGTAAGATTCAGGAGAACGTAAGGAAGAATAGTTCATTTTCTCCCCCGTTCCTTGCTACACGATTACCTCAGGAAAATATTTTAATAAGACTATTTTGGTGTTAGCTTAGATGGAACCAGTACAAGTCTGTCAGGACATGCTCGCTGCTAAAGACTGACTTGTTTAGGCAGCTGTCACAGTGATTTTCACTTACTGACCAACCATGTTCATATAACTGGGCAAGCACCTGCTTTCCTGCCCTTCCTGACTCGGCCAGGTGAATGGTTGTGGTGGTTTAACACCTCTTTTCTGTCTGAGTCTACTGCTTGTGAAAATTTTTCATCCTTCCACCTCTCTTCTGCGTGGGGAACAAAACTTTTCCAAGTTGCAGGTTTTCTTCTGAGTGGATTCACCAGGTAGAAGCTGCCAGGCGAGGCAGAGTGAAACCAGAGAAGAATGTGTGCCCACCTGCAAGGGGGCACTTGGGAGTGACAGAGCAAAAATCTGGCTGCCCTGCTCCTGTGCTGTGGACACTTGTCTTTGTTCCCTGAACTTCCTGCATCCATGGGGGTTTTGGTTGGTTTCTTTGGGGTTTTTTTCCAAAACAAGAGACTTGAAAGCTCTGTATTCCATACTATATCTGCACACCAAAAGTGTCCAAGACAACACTGCAGCAGAGGTACAGTTGTTCACTTGACAGAGTTTACTCTGCTCACAGTCAGAGTTCCTTTTGTGTTCCACAGGTTTTTTCCCAAAGCTCTATCTGAACAGCATACATAATCCATTGCCCTTCTTTTTGTTTTGAGGTTTAAGAACGTGATGTTTGATATCACACCTGGAGAAGAAGTGGGCGACTTTGAAATCAAAGCAAAATTTTTGGGGGTTGAGATGGAAAAGGTGCAGCTCCACTTCCAGGTAGAGTTTAAATTTTGTTACTTTGCTATGTAGCCACACAAATGTTTTCCTATAAATAGAAACTATTGGGGGGGGGGGGGGGGGGTGCGGGAGGGTGTGTTATGTATTCATGAGCTCTTCGATCAGAATAACAGCAGATCATGTGGGGGATAACTACATCACTTCCATAGGATGGGGGACACAAGAGTTGGGTTAATGTTTATTTTATGCAACTGCATGAAACCTGATGGCATATTATTTCAGTGGCAAGCAGCTGGTACAGAGAGAAAACAAAAATACACAAAAACTGGTATTTCTTCTGTTTTGCTGTTACTGTTTGTCTACAGTTTGGGGTTTCGAAAATACACAATGTTTTCTACAACTATCCAATAGTTCCTTGCAATTATTTAAATTGTGAAGGACCGGGAGTTTGGGAAGGGTTATCAGATGATGAAAATGACCCCATCTTGTTGCTGTAAGGTATGAAACCAGAGACTAATGGTTTTATTTCTGGTTGCAGGATTTGCTTCAGATGCAGTATGAAGGTGTGGCTGTAATGAAAATGTTCGATAAAGCTAAAGTGAATGTGAATTTGCTCATATTCTTGTTGAATAAGAAGTTCTATGGAAAATGAGTGTCTCTGGATATCATGGACTGCATCCATCAGTGGGAAGTCTATTCAGTATTTTTTGTTGTTTTTTGCATTTAAAAATCTCTTTGAAGTTTGTCGTTGGATGCTCTTAAACCTTAAAAAACTAAAACACCAAATGTTCAGAGGAATGTACGCAGTGCCTTTTCAGCATTGATAATGAAGCAGAAAAATAGGAAATAGATTAAACAGTTCCAGATTTCATTGGTGTTGGTACTTTCAAATCAAAATACTATTTAGGACACTCAGCTATTCTGGTTGTATGGATTTTAAGGTAGGCAGAAATTGAATTTAGTTGAATATGTAAACCTCTTTTTACAACATTTTTGAAATGACCTCAGATATATAATATAGTTCTTACTAGAATTTAAGTATTTACCAGAAGAAATCCTGATTTGTTTCGAAGGGATAGTTTGGGCAAATAGTTACATACTGAGCCTACTTTTTTTGGCAGTTGTCAATTGTAAAAGCAAATGTGCAATTCAAAAAATTTATAGGTAATTATAAAGTGACAGTAACGTCTTACTGTACAAAAATATATTTTGTGATTCATTCCTACTAAATGCACTACTGCCTCGTGTAAAACGACATTTTCTACTTTCACAGCCTTTGGAGTGGCATTGGGGAAATCTGAATAGCAAACAGTTGTTGTTCAGTTTGAAGTATTTGAATACGTAAATTGTGCCTGTCTTTTTTTTTTGTAAGAAAATAAATGCAATAAAATCAGTATTTAGATTTTTTTTAAATATTCTTTGGAGATTGTTCTATGTAAAATAAACGTTACCTAATTCAACTGGCTTGGCTCCTAAATTTCATTTAAAAGAGTCAGTAAAGTACCAATCCAGATGGTGGTAGTGAAAAAATTTATTTCACTGCTCATATAAAATTTAATCTAAGCTCGATGGTCCTCACTGCTGAATGACCTTCCCGAAGTGTACTATGAAGGCTGCATGGCCTTTATGCCATTGAATGTGATGCTGATGAAATCTTCAGACCAGAAGCATGTACATTAGATAATGTGATAAATACATAAACCAAGATCAAATATTCTCTACTCTCACTTTCCTCATGGCAAATATTTTAAAAGATGGACAGGGAGGACTTCTGAGATGCACTGTAAGAGCAAATATTAAACATTAATTCTGAAGATGGAATAAACTAGTATAAAGTCAATGGTTCTTTTGGTTTGCGTGCAAGGCAGGGGAGTGGCACTACTGGGGCAGCTTCTGTGAGAAACTTCTGTTCAATAGAGGCCATTCCATCTGGCTCCAAGCAGAACCAGCTAGTGGGCAAGGCCCAGCCCATCAGCACTGCTCAGTGATCTCTCCATGCCCTTATCTTGACCCAGGAGCCTTTTGTTTGGAGAGCAATAGAGTGGCTTTGGTGGGCACCTGTCCTCCAGCTTGCGTCAACCCACCACAGTCCTTTCTAGTGCCCAGTATTCCACCCCTCACATATCTAAGAATTATCATTGAAACCAACATTCATCACACAATCTTCACAAACATCAGTCACATCAACACAAATGAATTCCTTACACCAAAATCTAAACACCACCACCACAACACCCAATGAAAGTGGAAAATTTACATACCCAATCTACCCCTCATCCCCACATCACAATTAGGGCAACACAAATTCTTTATGCGGATTCCATTCCCCAGCCAAGTTCAGCCCCATCTTTTGCCTGTTAGCTCTTCCAATTACCGTTCTTGTCTCAAATTCCTCATGCCCCAGGTTAGGCACCAAAAAGGACCAGGTGTCGTGGCTCAGTCCCAGCACCCTGGGCAGGATCAGGAGAAGAATGGGAAGGTAAGTGGGTTGGCATAAGGAGAGTTTACTGGGACGGCACAGGGAGGGGGAAATAATAGCAACAGGACTTGGAGCAGAACATACACCGTGGGTGATCGCCCAAGGCACTTTGCTGACCCAAGGACTGACCAGACACTCAGTATGAAGACCTGTGGACCTGTCCCTCCCCAACCAGGCCCCTTTCATGGGGAGCATGATGTCACATGGCATGAAATACCCCCTCAGCCAGCTCAGCTCATGTGTGCTGACTCCTTGTGAAAATTAACACTCTCCTAAGATACAACCAGAACAGTAGCTGTACAGACTACAAGTTAGTTGGTATACTGGCCTGTGGTACTCCATGCACTGAAAAACATACTGCGCTTACTAGAGCTATTCACTTAGGCATGGCACTAAATTTGAACACGTGACTGCAACAGCTAACATCCCTAATTAAGAGAATAAACAGCTCCTGTGTTCTTCCATTTTTCTTTTAGCTAGTTATTTATAAGCCATTTTTAACACCACATAAATTCTGCAGTATTAATACCCTGGTTCACTCCATGTAGCTGGATGGGAAGGTGAAAGCAGCGCTTTTACTTCCCAAGGAGAGAAGTTAATTGTACTTGAACATGATTAAATTCACAATCTTTTGCTTCCCTTTTATTTTGTAATGAACCTTTTGACAAATTCTAGCTGAGCAAGTGGGTCTGCACAGGTGGGATGTTAGCTCTATAACCAGACATTGGAGATAATGTGTAAAAAGCATGGAGTTGTTCTGGTGAGACATGCTGCAGCCTCACAGCCCTTGTGGGGTAAAAGTCACCCCTGGATACGCCTCTTTGCGTAATGCACTGGATGCATCTAGTGACTGCTTAAGTTTCTAATGCGAACAGCATGTTCCTCAGTTGTTTCCTGAGGTATGTGTGCTTAGGAAAGCTCACCTGGTTCCCAGGTAATGACTCATGCGAGAGGTACAGCCTATGTGCTAGCACTCACATTCTCCAACCATTTCTTGGGCTTCCTGCTCTTCTAGCGCACACCAAAGAGTAATCTATCATTTAATTTCCTTAAACTCCTTAGGAGCTTTTTTCTTAACTAACTAGCTCAGTTTAGGGCCGTGTCACTGAACAAACAATGAACCCTGCTAAGCAGGGCTGACCACAATGCTTCCTGCCTAAAGTTTGTGGGTAGTACCAAGCACCACGTAAATGAGTGAAGGAATTCTGTGCTGACAGCAGCAAAGAAACACAACATAAAGCACAGTACAAAAATAAAACACAACAACAGATAGGGGCTTTTTGGAGGCTGCTGTAAGCTGCAATTTAGGGCCCTCCAAGTTAGATAGGCAATGATGAAAACAGTTTTGTTCAATAAATGGTCTTCTGAAAAGACTTGCATCACTGGTGCAAAGCCTGAGGAAAAGGCCAGTACAGCCGAATAGAGCCTGTGCACCAGTTGTCACCACAGGAGAAAATGCATCTTTGCTTGAAAGACTTGCCTGTCTCTCAACTTTGCCTTCTTTAACTGGTGGCAGGGAAAAGAAATTGCAATAGCAAATAGTTTTGGTTGGTTAGCCCCACCGTTTGCATGTTTCTACCACATATCTCTGGAGTTGACTGTAGGAGTGGTTGGCAGCTAACTTAGCTTTTTTACAATTTATCCAAAACACTTTAGGGCTCTGAAGCTCCAAAACTATCTACAAAATTTGGGACAGTTTGTCCAAGCAGACTGAAACACTATCAGAAGCCATAACTTTCTTCTGTTTTCTCTTTGCACTCTCCTGCAAACCCTCTCCTTTAGCTGTTTGGTGGGGTTTTTTTAAAAGAATACAGGAACAACACAACAAACTTCTCTCTAACACCAAACACAAAGGGTGACATTTCCAAAAGTTTGTAAATAGACCACCCTTTTCCTGGAAGACTGATTTTGCCTCCGAGATACGCATCTAACCTCATCCTCTTTGAGTAGTAATCACCCACCTCAGGCATGCACCAGAGTAGTGAATAGCAGAAAGATGGTTCCTTCCCCGAATAGTAACAGTGTAAGCAACATTACTAGACAGCTGTACACTTTTTTGATAAGCCTAGTGTGTTTGACAACAAAGGTATTTTGTCCTGTAACTTGCTTCTGCTAAAAAAGTTCTGATAAAGGCAGAAGTAAAATTAAAAAGTGGTAACTGGTAAAAGCTTTAGAAGTCATAAAGGGTTTGGAGCACAAGTCTTACGAGGAGCAGCTATGAGAACTGGGGTTGTTAGCCTAGAGGAAAGGAGGTTGAGGGGAGACCTTATTGCTCTCTGCAACTGCCTGACAGGCGGTTGGAGCCAGGTGATTTTTGGTCTCTTCTCCCAAGTAACAAGCGATAGGACAAGAGGAAATGGGCTCAAGTTATGCCAGGGATGGTTTAGATTGGATATTTGGGAAAATTTCTTCACTGAAAGACTGTTCAGTTACTGGAAGAGGCTGCCCAGAGAGGTGATGGAGTCACCACCCCTGGAGGTATTAAAAAAACATGTAGGCATGGCACTCCAGGACAAGGTTTAGTTGACATGGTGGCATTGGACGGACAGTTTACTTCATGATCTTACTGTTCATTTCCAACCTTAAAGATTCTAAGATTCTGTGATTCACAAACTCCACAGCAAACTCCACTTCACCTCCATGACAATCTAGAGAGAAAGTAGCAAACTGACTTGTGTAAGTACAGGATATAAAAAACAGATTTGGTTCCCGTATACAGACAAGAAATTTAACAAACAGGTTTTTGAAGTGTTTGGGTTTTTTTTAATATATTCACTCAATTTATAGTACTCTCATTTTATGAAGATGACACAGACATATGACTGTCCCTTATATCTGCAGCTAAAGCACTCCCTGCAGATACAATCTGAGTTTCCCTTCATATCTTTCACAGGCCCTGTAGACTGATTTATCCCCAACGCACTGGCTCACTGCTTGAGTGTTCTTGAAACCTAAGCAATACAAATAGTGAAAATGTATTCTTTTCCAAGGTATAACATTTACAAATATTACTTTAAGAAAGTCTGATGTTCAGATTCTGGGTTTTAAATGTTACCTTTGGGTATGTTTATAGAGCTGTGAGACCACAGGAATGCCCAAGTACAGCGTCACTTTCTCTTCCCAAATACATGAAATTATCTCTGATTAAGGTATTTTCTAAACAGATTAAAAATAGTTCAAGTAGAAAGTGTCTTGTGAGGGTTCCCTAGTGTGTTTGGGAGCTGTAGAGCTGTAGAAACACTGTTCAGCTGTAAAACTTGTATTACTTGACCTCACTCTACACAAACTGGAGCCAGCACTAGCAGTGCTATGAATGCAGCAGGTGGAAGGACTGCAGGAAGAACATCATGGAGACACAGAACTCACTGGGAACCAGCATTTGCATCAGAAGTATGTATTTTCCACAGTTTTGACTCTCAGGTAATAGCACAGGTCAGTGGTTCTGCATTAATAAAGGCACTTCATATGTACAAACAAGTTCAAAATGGGGGTCCCCCCACCCGTTTTGGGGTTTTTTTTAATCTGTATTGCTGTAAAGAAGTGGACATATGGTTGAGGGCAGGATGGACAGCATACCCAAGCACACCAACAATCCACTTGCAAAGCTTTGGCATGTGTTACAGTCCTGAGATACACAAAGCACTGTAACCACCAGTGGAGTAAATATTTTTCAAAGAAAAAAGCCTAAATTTAAGAGCTGGAGCACCTCCCCTACAAAGAGAGACTGAGGAACCTGTGCTTGTTCAGCCTAGAGAAGAGAAGGCTGCGGGGGCGACCTCATTGCAGCCTTCCAGTACCTGAAGGGAACATACAAACAGGAGGGGAATCAACTTTTTAAAAGGGTAGACAATGGCAGGCCAAGGAGGAATGGATTGAAGCTAAAGGAAAGAAGGTTTAGATTAGATATTAGGGGGAAGTTCTTTCCAGAGCAAGTGGTGAGGTGCTAGAACAGGCTGCCCAGAGAGGTGGTGGATGCACCATCCCTGGGGGTGTTCAAGGCCAGGCTGGATGGGGCCCTGGGCAACCTTGTCTACATCCAGGCCTGGAGGTTGGTGGCCCTGCCTGTGGCAGGGGGTTGGAACTTTATGATCCAACCTAGACCAGCCTGTGATTCTATGATTCTAAATAACAGCCACAAAGCTTCCAAAATACCTCCCTCTGCAGCTTTCATATTGTTTTCAGTTCAACCAGCTCTTTGTTCATGAGCAGCACTGAAGGACAGCACAAGCTTTCCACATGCGGCTGGAGTCCAGGACTGGCACCGCTTCCTCGGGGTCTTGCATGAACAGGCATCAGGGCTGTGAAGCTGGGCAACGAGTCGCTTTTAGGTTGGCTGGTATTTGTAGTGCAGTCAGCTTACTGAACCCACGCAACATAAGCAAGCTTTGATGTCGATGTGATACAAAGCCGAATTATGTATTAAGGAGCTTTTCTGAATGAGCATGATCTTTCAATGATGAAAATCCAGATACTTCAACCAGCCTTGTAAGCGTGCTCCTGCGGGGCATTAGCAGTTTGGGCTGTGCAAAGCAAATCTGGCAAACCTATCTTTGAATAACTCCCTGGGAGAATACCCCTTTGTTCTGCACCTCCCGTCCGCCCGCCCCGCGGGAGCCCATGACTCCTTCCCGATCCCCAGCTCGGAGCGCGAGGGCCGCAGGGGCCGCAAGCTCTGCCCTCCGGTCCCGCAGCCACCGAGGCCCGGCTCTCCTCCCCGCCCCCACGCCGAGGGGAGCGGCCCCCCTCCTCCTCTCGCTCCCCCGCCCCTCCGGCGGAGCTGCACGGCAGGAAGGCGCCGTCGCCTTCCCCGCTGCCGGAGGAAGCCTTGGCAGCCCCCAGGCGGTCCGTCGCCAGCCCCAGCCTCAACCTCCCGGTTGCCAGCCGCCGCGACTCGGCTGCACTCGCGTCCCCCCGCGCTGGACGGACCGACGGAGCGGAGGGAGCTCTCCGCGGCCCGGCCCGGCCCGACGCCCCCCAGCCCGTCCGGCGCGGTGGCCATGGGGCCACGGGCGCTGCCCGCGCTGCTCTGCGCCCTGGCGCTCCTGGGCTGCCCGCGCCCACCGCCCGCCACCGCCACGCGCATCGGTGAGTGTCTGCCCCCGCCCCGCGCGGGGAGCGGCCGGGGACGGGACGGGACGGGACGGGACGGGCGGCAGGGCGTCCCCCAGCCCTGCGGGGCCTGAGCGCTCCCGTCCCGGGCGGGCTATCCCGTGACGCGGTGGCCAGGCGGCCTGGCAGGCGCTGAGCGAGGAGCCCGGCCGTCCGGCGAGCTTGCGGTGGCAGCGGGGCCGGGGCCGTGCGCCTTTGCAGCGGAAAACAGACAAACACGCACCCGCGCACAGCATCGTTGGGCTGCACGGAGCCAGGTCAGGGATCTCCCGCTTTGAAGTCCTAAACGGAGCTTAGGGGCGAGTCTTGCTTGGCGCGGAGAGACGTTGCTCTAGGTTTGTTCTCATAGCAGCGGCGAGAGAACGGGCTGAAACTTAAAAGTTAGCCTGGGTAGAGCACCGTCTGTCAGATTTCTTTGAGAACTGATTCTTTGAATAAGGGAAGTGTCACAGATCTGGAATGCGTGGGTGTGAGAAAGGCACGATGCCACAGGTAAGGCCATTGATGGTGAAGGATGGTTCGAGTTTGGAAGATCTACCAACACCAGGTAGCTCAGAATGCCACCCCAAGCAGATGACCTTTATGGTTATTCAACTAGAAGTAGCACTAATAGCAGCATAAGTGCTGTAACTGGTGAGAACATCAATACATCTAGCTCAGGGCTTGTCTGACAATGCAGCTGGTACAGAAGGAAGATGAGAAGCCATACATGCATGTAACCTCACAGTTTCTGGTAGAGGTGCAACAGTACAAAAGGCAAGATTATGCATTTATAGATTAGCAATTTTTTTTTCTGTAAAATTCAGTTTAACATTGCTTTCAATTGCATAATGATCACAGTGCTGCTGTGCAAACAACTTAGCCCCACAAGGTGCCCGCTCATTCAAGCTCTACATACACAACAGTGATGATAAGGGGAAGAGCTGAAGGGAAATTTCAGACTGTGGCATACTTTGACTACTAAAATGAGGCTGAAAGGGGACAGACCTCGTGTTTGTGATTATGCTGGGAGGGAAGTATCAGAGAGGGCAAATTTTGTCTAAACAACTTTTTGGCACAAGGACAAGTGGGAGTGAAGACATCACACAATCACAGTCATATTGGGAGTCAGAGGAAAATGTCCTTATAAAAAAAAAAAAGGAAAGGCTGCAGTGGTGTAAAAGACAAACTACACATGTTAGTGCTTGAAAGAGTGTACTGTTGGGTGCTACTCTTCCAGTTTGTGAAAATACTCAAACTTGTTTTGAGTTTTGCAATTAGTCTCCATTAATGAGCACCCTGAATTACACTAGTTGCCGCTTCCTTAAAAAAAATAATGATTGAAATAGTTGCTATATTACATCACTAGGAAAAGAAAAATTCAAACTAGTTACTTGATGTGCAGTAGAACTAATAAAGCCCAGCCATCTGAATACATTTTCTGCTCTCCTTGTGCTTGCTCCCACTGTAAATAATAACCGTTTCCCCACCATCCCAGGTTACTCCTGGTTTCCACCACAATGTACTTCATTCCCCTCACCTGTGCAGTGCTGTATCTCCAGGTCTGCTCAGCCCTTGCACCTTGCAGCTTCTCCCCAGCTTTGCCATAGGTCCTCCAGTATCCACAGTTACCGCATTACTGACTTGGGCTGGTCCTGTGGGCAGGTGAAGAAGCAATAGCTCGGCAGTGGGTTGGCACTGGGTGCTTGCAGGTGAGTTGGTCAGGTGCTGCAGAGGTGGCTAGCTGAAGTCTGAACCTGCCTGGACCTTCCTGCCTTGGGACACCAATAGCCAGATAGAAAGATGTTACCATGGCTGGAAGCCAGCGCCTGTGGTGACATAATTTGAGAAAGGAAAGCAAAAAAGGAGCAAGCAAATAATACCTCAGGAAATGGTGTTCAAGTTATGACTACCTCACTCATATAATACAATAACAAATTCTGTATAAAAGAAGGTGTGGGCTAAAGATTTTTTCCGAGCCACTGCAGTGTTTGTTTTTAAAAAAGAAAATAATTGTCACCTGCCATAGAAGATTGTGTCTTGCTTTGTACATAAATGTGCCTGGCATGCACTACACATCCTGCCCCTGAGTACATAATTTATGGGCCATTGATTAGATTCTAGATGCTTATCACTGCAGATTATGCAAAGGTGAGATAAGGGAAGCAGGCACTTGTTATAAGCCAGCAGTACTGGTGCAGCTGTCACCAGTAGTGCCCAGAAATCAGTATTAGCTGTTGTCCAGCAGCACAGAGGGAACATACTTAATTGGCCTGATTAGGAGCCTCACAGCAATATCCCCTGGGACATAAACATTGCTGGTTTGTAACACCCTGTCCATCTGGGTCCAATTTTATGGGTCCACAGAAATATTTAGACATTTTCTTCTGGAGCTTAAGAGATTAGTTGAAGCTGTTACATTTTTTGCTCTGTATTTCTTTCACAGAATAGTATGCACAGTAGCCCCTTGCATATGAAAGTAGACATAAAAGGAAATCAAAATAGCTCTGTGTAGAAAAAAAAATTAAAAATTGTCTTTCACATAAGCAGGGTATGCACATGCCAATCCTCAGACTTACAATATGTAGTACTTGATGGGCAACAGCAGAGTACAGGTCGTCAGAATCAAGTAACCCCAAACCTACTGAGCTTACTACATCATTTCTCTGTCCCCTTGCTGGAGGATCTCTGCAAAGACCACAGGCACTGAAAGAAACCTTCAGGCAGTTTGGGTACCATACTAATTCTCCGTTAATTTTTGCCTTTCAAAGTCCTTACTGGAAGCAAAAGAAAGACTGTATGTTGTTCAAGTGACCTGACTGCACACCACAGGACAAAACCTCAGGGCTTTATCTCACTCTTTCTTTGTTTGTAGTTTCTTAGTGCTGTTCTTTTATACCTGCTTATATTTTATGAGTACTTCGATACAGCTGTTAACTCTGTCATATCAGCAATACTCTTAGTCTTAAAAATAGTGATCCACCAGCTCTGACCACTTCCCAAAGGGTCGGATGACAGACTAGCAAACACAGGATATGTATGATCATTTACCTCTACTTTCCTAAGAGATGATTTGTGTTACTAAAAATTACTTAAGCTGTAGTGAAATACGGTTTAGACGAATCACGTCTACAGCTTTAAAACAGCCAGAAAGGAACATCTGATGGATTAAGGTACTGTATTTGCTTTCTTGTACTATCCCTGCTTTTAGGTATTACTGGTTTCCTGGTACTGACCTTTATGTTTGTTGTCAAGGTTCATTAAGAGCTTTTTAAATAATAAGACATCATTTAATCCTCCCTTCTGTGAATAAATCTCCAGCCATTAGCTTTTTCAAATAAACATTGACACAAAAGGAGTCCAGAACCTCAGGGCAGTAAGTATCTTCCTTTCTGTTTCAGAAAGCATGGAGTGCACCATTGTTTTTTTCTGACAATACACAAACACTGTGTCATACAGACATACAGGTAGCTTTGTAAAGGAAAGATCTGACACATGGCTATATGTCTATTAAGTTACAATTAAATTGAATTTCATCAAGAAAGTTTAAATTCCCATTGTCTATATTATCAAATCCAAAGAAATAGTGAGTTTTGGGTCTCGTGTTTTTCTGTAGAACTGGCTCATGTCATCTAAGTACCTTATGTCATCTAAGTTCAAGGTGGTGATGTGGACTGAGCATGGACACAGCATGGAGGTGTTAACAGTATGAAAGTTGAGTTGAACTCTGAACTTAAGAAGTCTTTGCTTATACAAAGAACATATTGTTTTCACCAAAATAAATTTTATTTATGTTATTTTTTGTCCTGAATAATTTTAATAGGATTCTGCTTTTAGAAACATTTTATAATGGAGCACAGCAGTGACTCTTAAGTCCTTTCATCTAAGGAAGCTGTAAATAAGTTAGCTCCAAGAAATCAGGACATAATTAAAATTATTAGCAACATTGAGGTAGCTATGACTGATAGCTAAGACACAGGTCCATAGTTTAAAAGGTAACAGGCCCAATCATATTTTTTTTTCTTTAGCATTTTTTCATACTTCTCTAAATTAGGAGTCACTGATAAGAAGTGGGTTGGTTTACCACCAAGGGTTTCCGCATTAAGTGACTTAACTTCAGTCATTAAAGGTACTGGGATGAGGGAGTTGCTTGCTGGAAGCACCTCAGTTGCCACTTCATGCAGAGGTCTTTTTGGCAACACAGTTCCTGACTTCAGACATATGCTTACCTTCCCTCTCATCAAGTCCATTTATATCCATGTTGCCCAAAACCATGCCTTCCTCACATCAAGCCGTGTCACCTCTTCACTTGGTTCTCCACACTGTTCTTCAGTGTGGAGAACCCAAAGACATGTAGACCTTTGAGGACTAGGATCAACATTGTCTTCTGTTTCAGAAATTTTCTGTTTTAGAAATGTCAGTGAAAAAATATATATTGGCAGCACCCCAAGTCTTTAATTCATAAAACTTCAATGTGCTAGCAATATCAGAGGTACTGCTCAAGGGGTTTTTTTATTATTCTCACTGATGTCTTTACCATGGAGACAAGTCTCCAAGCATGGATATCAGTTTGGTTTTTCTTCATTCAAGTATAATTACAATCTTCCCAAAAGAGATTAATACCAATGGTGTCAGTTGTGACAGATCTCTATTGCAGTGATCATTAGGTATGGGAAATCACCTAATTGATGTCAACCACAAGCTGAATTTACAGCTGTTAAATACAACTTGTGCTGCACTTGATCTGCTGAACAAGGAGCTGACTCCTTCAGCCATACAAACACTTGGACTAAACTTTTAAAATAAGGCTAAAAACTAAAAATCTAAACCTAATCTTTTAGATTAGGGATCTATAATGTTGCCTTTTGTTGGTGCTCTCTGTTACATGGCAGAATAGACACTCGGATGAATTGGTTTCATGCCCTCTCTGCAAACACTGGATCTCACACACTTCTATGCATTTGTTTATCAGGAAAAGTACTGAGTTGCTCCTAGCTGCAGCCTATGTAACAAGCTCCCAGGCTGAAACTGTTATCCAGCATCTTTTTCCTGGCCTGCAGATGTTGCAATCTAATCACTTTGCATATGAAAATCATTATTTCAAACACATCCTCTTTTTTGTTCCCTTGTTCCCTCAGAACACTGCTGTGACACAGCATGATACTTAAAGCACAGCAGCTTTAAAAGCAACCCCAAATTTCCCTACTGCTCCTCTGGTGTGCCCCCGCATTCAAGTCTTAAATTTGACCAGATTTCAAGCTGGGCAGGGCCCTTCTTGCACAGCCTGTTCACAAAGGGAGGCGACTGCCTGCTTAAAGCTGCAGCTGCTCCTCTCTGCCATCTGCTTCCTTCAGGTGCTTTTGTTCTCATCTGCATAAAAAAAATTGGTTTGAATTACTGTGGAACAAATAATTGCTCCTAGTGAGCAGCATCGTAGACTAGTGAATCATGGCTGTGTAGTTTCAGCTCACAGATTTTAGCTAACACACCTTCATTTCTGTTTTAGTTGTCTGGGATTCAGTAGAGGATCAGTTGCAGAGCTAAGGAGATTATTTTTTACTTCAATAGTAGTAACCCTCTCACTTCTATCAGCCCATCATTCAATTAAGCTGAAGCTGAAAATTACAGTCTTCCAAAATAAGTCTCCAAAACAACTTTTCTGAAACAATGCCTAGAGCAGTTCTTTTGATTGCCTGGGCTTTGGGGTTTTTTTACATAAATAAACCCATACCACACATTTCAGACTTTGTAATGCTGAATACCTAATATTTGAAAAGCACAGATACCCTGTCCTGACGCTCTTCTTCTCAGTGGCAGTCACCGAACCGTGCCGCAGAAGACACCGCTGTAGAGGAAACACTGGTGGCAGGTTTCAGAAGTGCCCCGAGGGCACACGGAGCACAGGTTGTCCTGGATGATGCACACTGTGGGGTAGGACAAGTCCAACTGGGGAAGCGCTTTAGTGCAACCTGTGTCTACCTGTCTCATACAAGCAAAAGGTTGCTTCAGGTCTACCTTGAAAACTGCATGCAGACTTGTTCCATCTGTCTTGATGGGGGCCATCACATTGAGTAAGATGTCTGCAGAGCACACAGAAATACCTCAGTAACTTGATGTCTTCATTGCACTTTTTAACTGTGATTTTGGTGATGAGTGCTTCTAATGGGAATGTTGTGTATGAGTACTGGTATTTATCCCAGCACATCTTTGCTTACAAACTGTGGGAAGGGTTTGACAAAGGCAGTTCAAGGGTGGCAAATTTACTGTTGTATTTGTGTTAAAGAAGCCCAAAGAGAACATAGATGAGATTGGGTCCTAAAGTGCAGATAAGTGCCCCCACCATACAAAGCTTTCAAGCTATGAGATAGGAGACAAATAAGGACATCCCAAGCTTGTAATGGGAGCTAAAATAAAAAGGGCCGGACTGACATCTGCGGTCTGTCTGCACTTGAATCAGGAATTGACATTGTACACCTGCTAATATGATCTTGGCTTCCTTTTTTGAGAGATATTTTCACTTCCCCATAGTATGTAAGTATTTGCTTATTAATCTTAATGCTTTCTTATTTTTCAGCTTCCCCACATAACAGCAGCATTCCACAGGTCAGAACTTTTGTGTTCTCATCTTTCCCAATTCCGGACAATGACCCTATACCTGATGAAAGTTTTATTGGAAATGACTTGGAAGATGGATCAGGGGCCACCAATATGACTGGATTGTTCCCACATGAACAACAAACAGTGTCAGTGCAGGCAGCAGGATACCTCAGTAGTCCATGGCTGACATGTTTTGTTCCTTCAGTTTACACCTTGGTGCTTGTCCTGAGTCTCCCTCTCAACATTACAGCGATACTCGTGTTTCTGAAAAGAATGAAAACTGAAAAGCCAGCTGTAGTGTACATGCTGAACTTGGCCCTTGCAGACGTCCTGTTTGTAAGCGTGCTTCCTTTTAAGATTGTTTATCACTTTTCTGGAAACAACTGGCCTTTCGGGCCTCTGATGTGTCGTTTCATCACTGCTGCCTTCTACTGCAACATGTATTGTTCAATAATGCTTGTGACGAGCATCAGCTTCGATCGCTTCTTAGCAGTGGTGTATCCCATGCAGTCCCTTGGGTGGCGAACATTAACCCGTGCCTTGCTGATTTGTTTCATCATATGGGTTTTAGCAATAAGTGGGGTTACACCTTTTCTCCTCAGAGAGCAAACGATGGAAATACCCAAGTTAAACATAACCACTTGCCACGATGTGCTGAGAGAACCTGAGCTTCGCAGCTATTACCTCCACTTCTTCTCTATCTTCTCCTCTGTGTTTTTTGTAATCCCATTTATAATTTCTACTGTCTGCTACGTCTGCATCATTCGATGTCTTAGTTCTCCTACCATTGTTGAAAAACAAAAGAAGAAGACGCGTGCCTTGCTGTTGTGTGTAGCTGTTTTTTCTGTTTTTGTTATTTGCTTTGGACCAACAAACACCCTCCTATTAATTCATTATATCCATTTTTCTTATGACAACAGCTCAGACCATCTCTACTTTGCCTATCTGCTCTGTGTTTGTATCAGCAGCATTAGCTGTTGCATTGACCCCCTTATTTACTACTACGCTTCTTCTCAGTATCGAAGACAACTCTTCAGTCTCTTCAGTTGTAAGAAGACTTTTGATCCTAACAGTACTAACAGCAGTGGCCAGTCCATGTCCACCAGTAGTAGAAGGGCCACATGCTCGACTAATGTGAATACCAGCATCTACAGGAAATTACCAGTGGTGCATTGAGATGATGTGTCTGACATGCTTATTATTTGACAATTTTGGGGATAAAAAAAAAGCAATCTGTATTATATCCAAGAAGTGCAAAACTTAAAACCAAGCTGTTGTACAATACATAGTTCTACGGATTTATTATAGGAATGCACAATTCAAATTATAACTCTATGTGTGTATATATACAGTATATGTAAATAGGTTAATGTAGAGGGGAAAATAATTGCTTAATATTGTTTTTGAGTATTTTTCAAATAAACTTGTTTTCAGACAAATCCTTTGCATTCTTAGTTCAGTTTATTGCAGGGGTTTTATGAAATTCCGTTTTAGGATTTTGAACTGTACCAGGTTGATTAAATTCTTCCTTACGGGACTGCTTCATCTATCCGTAACTTCCTGAAGAAAATGGAAAATATCCAGGCTTTTTTTTTTCCATTTGTCATTTCTGGAATTATTTGTAAACTTAATTTTCTTAACATTATTTTGCATCTTGGACACTGAAACTATTTATTTTACATTATGTATTCCACTTCGTAACAGCCTGTATGGCCTTAGGAATGTGAGCAACTGAAAACGAGCTATTGACCAGTATATGGTGGTCATAATTCTCAGCAGCTAGAACTAGTTTTTCTTTTGGTGATCCTACCATTACTGTATGCTAGATGTCTTGGTTATGAATGTGGTGTTTTCCACAATTTTACCAAAAAATTTCACAATAAGGCAACATTGAATGGCTCTCCAGAAAATGTGCTGCAAAAGCTGTACTCAGACTCCAGAGCTGGATGCAGCACTCCAGGTAGGGTCTAGTGAGAGTGAAATAGAGGGACAGAATCTGCTCCCTCAACCTACTGGCCATGCTGCTTTTGATGCAACCCAGGACATGATTGGCTTTCTGGCCTGCAAGCGCACATTGTTGGGTCATGCTGAGCTTCCACCAACACCCCCAAGTCCTCCTCCTCAGGGCTGCTCCTCAGTCCATTCTCTGCCCAGCCTGTAGTTGTGCTTGGGATTGCCCTGAGCCATGTGCAGGACCTTGCACTTGGCCTTACTGACCATGATTAACCTCACAGATTCACCTCTAGCCTGCCAAGGCCCCACTGGATAGCATCCCTTTGCCTCAGCATGTCAACTACACCACAAGGCTTGGTGTCATTTGGCAATGTTGCTGAGAGTGCACTTGGTCCCACGGCTCCTGTCAGCAATAAAGACATCAAACAGTGCCAGTCCCAGTACTGACCCCTTGTTGGAATGCTACTCATCACTGGTGTCCACCTGGACATCAAGCTGTTGACTGCAGCTCTTTGTGCATTTGTGCTACAATATGGAGTGGTGATTTACAAGTTAATTGCCACACAGCACACTTGCAACAACATATGGCAAATATGACCTTTCCATAGCAAATGAAGCATTAACAGTTATTCCTTCTTTTAAGATCCCACAGATAGTGTTCCACCTCTGTTTTCTGTTTCTAATTTGTTGAGGCTTCAGCCTGACTGGATTGCAAAAACAAGTAAACTGCTACATGACTGGAGGAATCTCATACCAAGGCAATGGCAGCTCAACATTTGGCACTTCTGTGCAACCAGTTGGAATCACAGATTCACTTAAGTTGGAAGAGACCTTCAAATCATCAAGTCCAACACAGAATAAAGGAAAGAAAACTAATTTATTACACTACACTGCACACAGAGTGAAACCAGAGTCAGATAATGAGAAGTGTGACCAGATCCTAAAACACCTCCTCCCACCCCTCCTTTCTCAGCAGACTTCACTTTAGTCATGATTTTGCTCCCTTCTTCGTCCCCATTGTGGCACGGGGAGGGGCAGGGACTGGGGGAATGGGATTTCGGTCAGTTCCTCACAATTTGTTTTCCTTCTCCAGATCTTAAAACACCTCTACTTCCCCCTCACCCCATCCTTCTTAGCAGACCTGACTTTAGTAATGATTTTGCTCCATCATTCCCCCTGCATCGCGGCTCAGGGAGAGGCAGAGAATGGGTAATGGGGGTTTTGGTCAGTTCTCCACAAGTTGTTTTCCTTCTTAGCTGGGGGGGCAGGGGGCATTCCTCACACCCTTCCCCTGCTGCACCGTGGGGTCCCACCCATGGGAGACAGTCCTGCATGACTCCTCCAATGTGAGTCCTGTTTGTTGTGGCTTCAGCTCCTCACCAACTGCCTCAGCACGGCTCCCTTCCGTGGGGTGCTGACCCTGGGGCCCAGACTGCTCCAGCCTGGTCCCCCACCCAAGTCACAAGTCCCCCATCAAACCTGCTGTCGGCATGGGTCAGTCTCTCCACAGGCTGTGAGTTAGAGCTATGCTCCCTGTCATTATCCATGTGTTGCATGGGGACAGCCTGCTTCACCATGGTCTTCACAGGCTGCAGGGGAATCTCTCTCCAGCACCTGGAGTGCCTTATTCTTCCCTCTTTCCTTCTTCACTGACCTTGCTGTCTGCAGAGTTTCTTACATCTTCTCACTCCCTTCTCTGGTGGCAAAAAGCATCTGCTTGTGGGTTTTTTTTCTCCTAAATGTGATTCTCAGAGGTGCTGTGACCACCCCAGATGGACTTGGCCTTGGTCAGCAATGACTCTGGTCTTGAATTGGCAGCCGTTTACTCCGTTGGGCCTGCAGAGGGCTTCTGGCTGCTTCTTGCAGAAGCCACCCCTGCAGCCTCCCCCTCTTCCACCAGAACCCAGCCACACAAAATTGCAACACTGAGGAAGAAAATGCATGATGGCTTGTTTCAGGGGGAAGGAGCGAAAATCTGACCAGCAGAAATGAAACCCGTTGATGTTACATGATGTTTCACCCATACTTTCTCCTCTTCAGTTTAGGGTTTTTTTCTTCCACAATGTCAGGGTTAAGCCACATCATTTTCTGTATGAAGCAAGCTAGCAACAAGCTTGTGCCAAATAACATTTGGAGACAATGAGGTGTCAGGTGCCAAGCATGCATAGGAAAGTTTGCTAATGTTTCAGGTACACCAGCATTGTGTTGTGGCAATATTGGCAAGGGCAAGATTTGTCATCAGCCTGGTTTCTGTTGGCAAAACACCTCATATAGTGGCTCTCATTGGTGTAACTTATTTCACAGGGGAAGGTTTATGTACTTAAGTGTGGCAAGGGTTTTGCAGGGATTGGCATGTTCACACTAGAAGCGTTCTGTTGGTTCACACCAAGCATGCATCTGCCTTACAGCCTGCTCCCTACAGCCTGACTGCAAAGTATGGTCTGATGGCTGTTACCTCTGTTTCCCTAGTTAGTCGAATCCTAGCCACAACTGTGAGCACAATGTTTTGCTTCAGGCATACTTGATCAAGCCACTGGATCTCTCCCTTCCTAGGATGGAATCCAGAAATGGAGAGAATACAAGCCAGCTAGTAGATCACCACCTATGGCTTTGCCCCAGACCTCTCCAAGAGCTGGGGGAAGAAAGAGAAGGGCCTAGTGTGCCAGGTGCAGTATTTAAGTCAATTCCTGAGTAAGGCCTTTTTTTATTGACAGTTTCAATCTTTTTTTTACCTGATCACAGTTTGATCTTGCTGATACACTGAGCAAATTAAAAAAAAAAAAAGAATGAGAGCTCTCACATGCTTAAAGTTAATGACCCACATAAATGCTTTTTAATGGCATTCTGCACTTTGCAAGTACTATAGAAATGGTGTAGTGAAGAGAAGCTGAACAAATGGCATGCTATAATCCAAGTCAACACTAGAGAGCATTAAAATAACTAGGTATGGCTGTTGTAATATCTGACTTGCTGGGGCGGAGACCATTAGGAGCCAGATCTGAACATCATGCTGAACTGCGAGATACTTATTCTCCCTCTAAACAAACAGGTGGATTTGGAAAGGTGAAAAAATACTGAAATTGTGTTGGAAAAGTGGGTGAGTTTTTTTAAACAGTACCTGTGAAAAGGTTTGGCAAAGTCTTGAGGAAAAATGTTCCTTATCTTTGTGCTACCAGCCTTGTAATAGTGGTATATGTAGCACCACAAACAAGCCTCTCTCCTCAAAAGCAACAGACCTGACATTTAAAGCAGGGCACTAAGCTCAAATGCGTTGCACACAGCAATGTAACTCCATCAAAGTCAGAGCTGATACAGTCAACCGACAATGAAAATCTGGCTCTGTGTTCCCTCACCAAAAAAACCAAATTACATTCATCTGCATTTGGTAGTAAGCCTGGGAAACTCACTGTCCTTGCCTCTGTTCAGCTTTGGGTTTTGTGTTAGGAATTTGGGGTCTTTGGTTTTGGGTTTTTTTGTGTTGCACATTCTAGACATATCAGTCCTTAGGAAGTTCTCATGTATGGTTTTTTCCTCCTCATGGTTGGGGCAGCATGTGTGCAGCCAGCAGTAAAGGTAGTGCCACAGGGCTTGGGCTCAGGGCTCTCCCAGCTCATCCTTGCCTGATGCTCACAGCCTGCTCACACTGGCTTGCCACAGTACTCCCTTAGACACAGAGAGAGATGGCAGGCAGGACACAGCTGCTTGCCTCAGAAGTCTAAACACAGAAAAGGAAAATAACTAGACTTTCAGAGCCAGATTATCTATAACTATTTTATCACTACTGGCTCTTCACAGTATTTTTCTTCTTATGTATGTTTAAATAATTCAATTTTTTGGCTTATAAACAGGAAAGAGCAATCACCACACGGGAAGCAGGTTGGGGTGCAAAGACTGAACCTTTCAAACCTCTATTTCAGCCAGACACTGAAGTGCATCTACTCAGTTTATATTGCCAGCGGGTGTGGGACCTCCCTCAGACTCTGCTAACCTACTAGAAGAGGATACGGTGGTACAGAAGCCAGTGGTACCACTGATGGGAAATGATGCTGCCCAACACAAGCTGTGGGAGTCTGCTTCCTTTACCACAGAGCTGCATTTACTTAGAAACAGGTGTCCAGCTCCAGAGGGTGCGTTTTGTCACTGTCACCTCCTACTATAATGCCCTGTATACTGAAACCTCCCTAAACACCAAGTGTTTCTTGTCAAAGACAACACCCCAGACAGTTCTTGCCATTTACACAGGAATCATAGAATCCCAGAATCACTTGGGTTGGAAGAGACCTTCAAGATTATCAAGTCCAACCACAGCCTAACCCTGCCTGCTCCACCTCTAGACCACGTCCTCAAACACAACATCTACACGCTTTTTAACTACCTCCAGGCATGGTGACTCCACCACTTCCCTGGGCAGCCTGTTCCAGTACTTGGCTGCCCTTTCAGTAAAGAAATTCTTCCTGATACCTAAGCTAACCTAAATCTCCCCTGGTGCAGCTTGAAACCATTTTCTCTCGTCCTATCGCATGTTACCTGAGAGAAGAGACCTACCCCCTCCTTGCAGGTAGTTCTAGAGAGGAATAAGGTCTCCCCTCAGCCTCTTTTTCTGAAGATTAAAAAGCCCCAGATCCCTCAGCCGCTCCTCACAGGACTTGTGCTCCATACCCTTGAAGGTGCCTTGCGGAACTACATTCAAATCACAGCTCGTCTTTATTCATTGCAACTTAAGACACTGATTTAAAAGTTTCTTTTCTGACATGGTCACGCCTCTGATTTCGCTATTCTATTTTCTCTTTTACAACGAACAATTTTTACTGCCTTTTCCAGTCTTTCACTGCTCACGACTGTTGTTGCAAAGGCAAACAGAAGTAGATGCATTCTTGTGGACTGCATTCTGCAGCAAGCTTGTGGATTTGTAAAGTGATACCACTCGAATCTGACATGTTTTCCAGAAACAGTAAAATGTGAGAAATTTCTTAAGTTCAAAAATCAGGTCAGCTAGCATAACTGGAATAATTGCATAGCATATATGCGGATAAAGATTTACAGCTGATGAAAGCACACAGTACTGAGAACTCAGTCCTGGATGGAGAAGAACAGAGAGGGAGGGAGAAAACTTCTACATTGCTTTATCTGCCTCTATGAGTGCTAATAAATTCCCCCCCCCCCCTCCAGCGTAATTCCAAGAATATTTTTCTTGCATGCTTTTCCTATAGGTCACATGAGAAATAAACCTATCAGTGCCACTTGTAGAGTTTCTTTCAATTTATTTTGACACTTTTTTGTCTGCACCTTTTCTGACTCTGAGGTACCTGCAATTCTACCCCGCAAAGATTATAATACATCTAGTTAGTCACCACATCTTTAATGTCTGAGGAAATGAAACATAGGCTGAAGATTTCTGCTATCACTCAAACTCAAGCTAGGGCTGAGAAATGAAATAGTACTCCTATCACTAAAAGTGGTACTTACAGAAGGTCTGAAACTCAACTTAGATCTCTTACTTTGCTTTAGCACTTTTTTTCCCCTAATTTTATTTGCATATTATCTTTACTAAAATATTTTGAAAGGAGGGACTTTTTGCACTTCACTCACTAGATGAAACACATTTGTAAATCTGCTGTGAACTATATGGACATTTTTCATTAAACGGTTAAACTAAAATATGCAGGCTTTTATAGCTCTGTATCAGAGATAGTGAGTTTTATGGTAGAAAATTCTTTCAAAATTATATTTTAAAATGTTAAGACTCTTTAAGAGGCCAGGCTTGTCTAAAGGTATATTATCTTTCAGGAGCCAAACTGATACATTGTGGTGGAGGGAGAAAAAAAAAAAAGACAAAGTTTTAGGTACTTTAAACCATTCTGGGTAGACTTCCAGGTCTGTTTTTTTCTATCTTAGTTTCTAAACTGAGATCCATAGTGCAGCAGACTCTGTACAAACACAGATGTGATCTGTTAAAGCAGAAAATATTTCCCAACCTGAAGATCAGTTATCAAGACCTACCACTATTTTCAGCAAAATATTTTATCTTTGCAGTACCTCCTATTTGTACTCTAATGAAATGAGATGGTTTGGTTTTTTTCCTTTCCTCTCCCCTGCCTTCCGGACTAGCATGTAAAAACCAAACTGAGCAGCACCAAGGAGAAGCCACTTCTCCATTCAGTGCTATTTTTTCACACTGGGGGTAAACCTAGGCCTGTAGAAGCATTGCCTGGAGACAAAGGTTACGGTTCTCTCATGAATATATAGCAAACTATACAAAGATACTAACAGAGTCTCTTAAACTTTTGCGTGCTTAGCCAGGTACTCAAAGGAGAGAGGTGGCTGCAGTGGCTGGATAGTGATACTGGAATCTAAATGGGATTTAAAATTTTAATGGTCATTGTTTTCAAAAACATTAAAGAAAGGCCAATCTCTTCTTACAAAACTAGTGAGGTGCTTCTCAGCAAAGCAGGCAGACAATGTGAAGCTACATTGAGAGTTTTGTGTAGCCAGCCCAGCATCACCTCCCCAAGCTCAGGCTGGGGACAAGCAGGCCTCACGTCCCTGGGGACAGCCGAGTTGGCCACAGAAGCCACTGCAGCCATGGCTCAGCTGTCCTGTCCCTCCAGTCGCCCACCTGCCCAACTCTCATGAGTGCAGTCACATAACCCAAAAGTAAGGGGCAGGGGCAGGCAGGATAAAGGCAGCCTTCACCTTCCTCCATCCCCACATCCCCAGTTCTCTACTGCAGCCTGGGCTCTTGCATACGGCAAGCAAGCCCACGCCTCACATTTCTCTGGGGCTCAGGAGCTTTGCCCAGCCCCTGGGCCCAAGCACAGGGAAAGTCATGCCTCAGGGCACCTGGGCCAGGCAAAGCCTGGGCTTCCTGTGGGATATGCAGAGCAAACATTTTTGCTGCACCAGTAAGCAGGTGCCAGCCTTGCCTGTGCACAAACCAGGCACAGCTCTTGTGTTTTACAACACTTCATTAAGATTTATCCACCTCTGGTGAGAGGAAACATAATTTAGCTTAATGAGACAGCTAATGAGCTTCTTCAGCTTGAAATCATATGGTTTTGGCCATTTGACTGACCTCAGATAGGCTAATTTAGAATTTTCCTTTGAGGAATAACCTCACTAGGTCACAGTGACTAAGAAAAAAGCCTAGCTGCCTCTGGCTTTCCCTCAGCATCTCATCTTCCTGCATGAGCAATGTATAAACAGCTCAGGTTTAGTCCTCTCCTAACAGGAACAACCTGCATCAGACCTCACAGTGGGGGAGAAGGAGGAAGGAATGATGTGAGGAGGGTGGGACCATGGAGCTAGGGGTGGTGTCACCCTTAGGTTAGTGAACTGGCACGCTGCTGGCCTGGGACCTGAGGGCACATTCAGTTACGGAGCAATCTCACTAAATGCTGCTTGTTCTTAAGCCACTGCATATGCAAGATGGGAACCCACCCTGACAGTCCCATGTCCAGTATGTATACGTGTATGTATTACTTATCTACCAGAGTTTTACCTTAATCCGTTGCTGTAACTGTGACAACAGCACTATCAAGCAGGTATTTCCTGTATTTCTTTCTCAAACACAGAAACCAGCTGTATGACCCACAGCCATGGTCAATCACTTTTCGTAATGACACTGATGAAGACATTCAGCCCCACAGGCTAAAACCAGGGCCTCTCCAGCAAACCACAAGTTACATTCTGCAGCAATGAGACTGCATGCAACAAAAGACAAGCATTCACTAGGAACAAACATCACATGGAAAAACATCTGGAGCTCACTTTTATAACCAAAGTTGAAATCTCATGTGTGAGGGTCCTTGAAGATGGTGGGAGCTCCTTAAACCCATCCAACATATGCTTTGGAACAATAACAGGGACAAATAGTATTGCTGTCCTTTGCGTAAGAGTTTGCTTAGAGTTTTTTAGAGTTTTTCACTCTTGCTTGTTGTATTGGACAAGAACCTACTACAGCTGTAATATGTTGCGACTGGAGCATACTAAGGACAACTTGATTTGCAATATGACCAGTGCAGCTTGTTACCACAGCCCTGGTTTTATGGCCATACAGTACTTCTGCTGCTTATTCTAAAGCCCTGATGGTTGTTGTGAGCAGTTCCTACGGAAAGGTACAAATGACAGAGTTGAATGTTTCCTGTGGCAATTCCATTCACCGCACTAAATATTTTAATTGCACAAAGATCAAGGGTGCTAGCTAGAGACTAAAAGGGCACTCTTCCTATGCTCAGAGCTCCAGTGGTTATATAGTTCAGTCCAGAAAAGCCTTCTCTAGGCTTTGTCCCTCAGGTACCTGCTGAAGTCACCATTGACATGTTTTGCACGTGCCTTCATTTTGGTATCAGGGGCTTGTGTGGAGGGGCCAGCAGTCAGTTCTATCAAGTTTATCTGTTTCTTTAATTAAAGTTAAGTGGTTCCACCCTGCAATTTCAGCACAACGCAGACCAGCAATGTGAAGTGTGTCAAGAAATGCTCACTCTGTAATAGCTACTGTAAAATTCACTGCCGGGTAGAAAGCATGACTGTGTAACTGTCCAAACACTAAGCTGTGTTGCAGATTACTTCCTTCCACATGTTACTCTTGCTGTGTGTCTTGTCACTGCATTATGACTCCACAAATGAGCGGGCCTGGGAAAAGCTGACAGTACAGAAATGCCCTCTACTAATTGAGCAAGCAAATGTATCTTTTGGCCTAAATAGAAGATATGTCAATCATTAATAATCTTGAGATAGACACCCCTCCAGCAGCTTTCACTATTACATTCGAGGGATTTTCCCTTCTTTTCCCCCATCTTGGGCATGTCTGCAGAGCCTTTTACCCACTGAAGGTCCACACCTCTTTTAACCACATGCTGAAGTGCAGCTCATGCAGGTTTCTCAACTGGTACCACAAATAAACTCTCCTCATAGTTGAATGCACAGATCCTGGGCTGCCTCTCCCCAAGCCAGAACCCAGCTTAGTGCTCTGCACACATCTCCAAGTCTGTCTATAGTCAGGGTGAAGGGAAAAAAAAGTAAGTGTGCCTCTGCTGATGGGAGAGATTTAATCATTTAGCCCATCCCCACTGAAGTTTCTGGAAGCAACCAAGATCCTGAACTGGACAGTCCTAGGGCTCCTGCCCAAAAGAGGAACCCTTCTTTGACTATCACTATATTTTGGTTATGGGGATTCCCGTTCTCTCTCTGCTCTTTCACCATGCTCTCAGGATGCACGCAGGAGCACAACTTCTTAAGAAGCCCTCCTGTCTTCCAAGGACCAAGTCTGCATTCACAATGTTGTCTTTATGTTATCATCTCGACAAATAGAATTCATCTGTTCTGACAGAATTCATCTGTTACACAGAACATGTACAAAATCAGTGGCTTACTCACACCATGTATAATGTCAGCTGTCCTAATGAGTCAGAAAAGTTATTGCTGATAGGTATTGTAACACAACAAAGTTAATAGCCATGAAAACCTGTTCCTCTAAAAAGTGCTTAGTGACCCTAGTTCTATCCATGTTGATTCCTGGTTCTGGATCCCAGCTTGTTTAGAAATGTCTAATTGCCTACAATAAATGGATCCATAGCATGACATCAGGTTTTCCCCAACCAATCATCAGGTTTTGTTCCTTTCATTTCCACCCTGGAGATGATGCTAACTGGGACTTTGGAGCAGAGCAAGGGAAGAATTCGAACTGTCAATGTAGACTGCTCTTTTGATAAGCAGCTTTGCAACCTAACCAAGATACTTAGGTACAAGTATCAGTATGGGAAATCCAGCTGTAGTAGGATCCAGTCCCAAATTAACCATCATATCCAGAGATTATCTTAATTTGTTTGCCTTAAAAGAAACCCAACAGATAAGAGATTTGTAATGACCTCCATGTCTGCTGTCAGTGATAGAACAGTTGAACAAAACTATGCTGAACTCTCCTGACATTTGTCTACCAGTGAAAACTAGTTACTTAATTTCTCTGTCTTCTATGTTCTGTAACAGCAGTGAATAGTATTACTGGGACTAACACATCTTTACCAGTGTAACTGTATTGTAGCTTCTGAAAATACAGCTACCTTCTGTGACAGTGGTGGGGTGACAGGGGAGGAAAATTTGTGGTGTATCTTCAGAGACCAATTAAAATATCTTAATCTCTATGTTTCAATTTCACATTTCACAATCACAAAATCAACTGCAACAGAAAAAAACAGGTGCTGAAAGACAAGAGATCTGTTCCTTTGAAATTCTGAGAGGATAACAGACTGTTCAAGGTATGGATGCATAAACTGAAGCTACTGTTCATGCTTTTCCTTTTTTTTTTGCTTGTTCTGAAGTATCATATTCAGGCTTATGTTTCCCAGCCAAATTAATAAGTCTGTCCTTTTTCACTCTGGTAAAGCACATGATGAAATGAGATCCATTAAATCCCCCAAAATATTTAATCATAATTTTTATCTTGTTGTATATCAGAATTTAGCAATGCAGGTTTTTTCTGAATTATCTGAAAGTTACTATTTTTATTTAGTGAATCACTTGGAGGCAACTATCTTCCAATTTAAGCATAATAAAGTATCGTTTTCAAGCCCTTTGAAAGCAATTAAAAACTGCAACATGTGACACTTAATCCAGAAGCCTCAGTTCCTTAGAGGCCAACCCCAATATAGGATCAAGTGTGGTATTTCCATCTCTTGAAAGTTATAGGAAAAAGCCCATTAGCCAGGTTCTCAATCTCTATTTCAAACATAGCTATGATGAATTGAGACTATATGGACCACAGGGAATGCAGATAATGGAAACTTTCCATTAACATCTAGCGGAACCTTACATTTGTTATGACAAAAACAGTGAGATAATAAACCATTCTGAGGAATAATACTAACTACAAAAAAGATTCTTTTAAATGTAAATTATAAATACAAAACTGTCTGACATCATAGAATTATTTACATTGGAAAAGACCCTTAAGATCATCAAGTACAACTGTCAACCTAGCACTGTCAAGCTGAACCACTAAACCACTTCCCTAAGTGTCACATCTCCATGTGTATTAAATACCTCCAGGATGGTGACTCAACCACTTCCCTGGGCAGCCTGTTGCAATGCCCAACAACCCTTTTGGTGAAAAATACTTCCTTAATACCCAATCTAAACATCCCCTGGCACGACTTGAGACCATTTCCTCTCATCCTATCGCTTGTTACCTAGGAGAAGAGACCAACACACTCCTCACTACAACCTCCTGTCAGGTAGTTGCAGAGAGTGGTAAGGTCTCCCCTCAGCCTCCTTTCCTCCAAACTAAACTACCCCAGGTCCCTCAACTGCTCCTCATAAGGTTTGTGCTTTAGACCCTTCACCAGCTTTGTTGCCCTTGTTTGGACACACACAGACACCTCCAATGTCCTTCTTGTAGTGAGAGGCCCAAAACTGAACACAGCACTCGAGTTGCAGCCTCACCAGCGCTGAGTCCAGGGGGATGATCACTTCCCTAGTCCTGCTGGCCACACCACTTCTGATCCAAGCCAGGATGCTGTTGGCCTTCTTGGGCATCTGGGTACACGGTTGGCTCATATTGAGCTGGCTGTCAACCAAAACCCCCAGGTCCTTTTCCAGTGGGCAGCCTTCCAGACACTCTTCCCCAAGGCTGTAGCATTGCATGGGGTTGTTGCGATCCAAGTGAGTTGTGACCTGGCACCGAGCCTTGTTGAACCTCATGCAATTGGCCTCAGCCCATCAATCCAGCCTGTCCAGATCCTTCTGTAGAGTCTTCCTGCCCTCCAGTAATCAACACTCCTGCCCGACTTGGTGTTGTCTGCAAACGTACTGAGGTTGCATGTTCAATGCCCTCACCCAGATCATTGAGAAAGATATTAAAGAGGACTGGCCCCAGCACTGAGCCCTGGGGAACACCACTTGTGACCAGCTGCCAGCTGGATGTAACTCCATTCACAGCTCTTTGGGCCCATCCAACCAGCCAGACTTTTACCCAGCAAAAACTACACCCATCCAAGCCTTGAGCAGCCAGTTTCTCCAGAAGAATGCTGTGGGAACTGTGTCAAAGGATTTACTAAAGTCTAGGTAGACAACAAAGGCTAAGAAGCCTTTCCTTCATCCACTAAGAGAGTCATCCCTTGTCATAGACGGATATCAGTTTGGTCAAGCAGGACCTACCTTTCACACACCCATGCTGGCTGGGCATGATCCCCTGGTTGTTCTGTATGTGCTGGGTGATGGCACTCAAGGTGACCTACTCCTTAACCATCCGTGGCACTGAGGTCACTACTGACTGGCCTGTAGTTCTCTGGACCCTTCTTTCAGCCCTTCTGGTAGATGGTCATCACATTTTCTCATCTCCAGTCAACTGGGACCTCCCTGGTTATCCAGGACTGCTGGTAAATGATGGAAAGTGACTAAATGAGTACTTCCACAAGATTCCTCAGTACCCTTGGGAGGATTCCACGTGGCATCATAGACTTGTACGTGTCCAAGTGATGTAGCAGGTCACTAAAGGTTTCCCCTTGGATTATTTGGGCTCCATTCTGCTTCCTGTCCTTGTCTTCCAGTACATGGGGCTTGGTACTCCAAGAACTGGTCTTACTACTAAAGACTGAGGAAAAGAAGGCATTAAGTACCTCAGCCTTTTCCTCATCCTTTGTCACTATGTTCTCCTTTGTATCCAACAAAGGATGGAGATTCTACTCAGCTCACTTTTTGGTGTGTGTGTATTTGTAGAAACATTCTCTGTTTATTTTTAAGGCAGTAGTCAGATTAAGTTCTGGGTGGCTTTGGCTCCTCTAATAGTCTCCTGGCATCAAAGCTTAATGACATCTTTTTAGTCCCCCTGAGTTGCCTGCCCCTTCTTCACAGAATCACAGAATCACAGAATCGTACGGCTTGGAAGGGACCTCGAGAGATCATCGGGTCCAACCCCCCTGCCAAAGCAGGCTCCCTAGCACATATTGCACAGATAGGCGTCCAGACGAGTCTTGAATATCTCCAGAGAAGGAGACTCCACCACCTCCCTGGGCAGCCTGCCCCAGGGCTCTGTCACCCTCACTGTGTAAAAGTTCTTCCGCATGTTGGTGCGGAACTTCCTGTGCTCCAACTTTTTTCTTCCAAAAGTCAAACTCTTTTTTCTTCCTGAGTTCCAGCTAAAGCTCTCTCCTCAGACAGGCCAGTCATCTTCCCTTCTGGACTGTCTTTCAGCATGTCTAGTTTAGTTGTATTTGACTGTTGCAAATCATGAGAAGATGCAGATAGTACTCAGGCACAGGCTTACTGGGTGAACTGAGAGACTTCAAGTCCTTTCTTTTAGCACTGTCCAGTGGGAAGGGATCCTGTATCTCATGAAAGGGGATAGCATGGCATAGTATAATATGACTCATTTTACTACGACAGGAATACTTATTTACACATGGATGGGGAACAGAAAATAGAAAAGAGAAAGGTATATGCGGCAACGTGTATCCCAGGTGCCTTCCATGCACAGGAGCTCTTGTGCCAACAGCTCAGTGCTGGCATCACCACACACTGGCATCACTCCAGGCCACCTCCTCATTTCTTCACTTCAGGCTGGGTTTTTCCTTATAAGTGAGACAAATGTGTATTTTGATAGCACCCAGAAAACCCAAACAGTGTACCTACTGAGCAAGCCACAATGCAATCCTTATCCTGAGAGCTGACAAATACCACCCAAGAGGCATTATTATGAGGATTGCAATTACTGCTTTTTTTCTCAGAATTTTAATGCTGAACTTTGTTACATAAGAATCCAGCTTTTGCTTAAAAAAAAAAGTCCTGAGCTTCCCAGAAGAAACAAAAATCCTTTAAAAACACAACTTGCATGTATTCCAATGGCTCGAGCTACAGACAGTAAATGAAAAGCTGATGCTTATTACATGCAAAATAATATGAACCTGGATGACGACTGTCAACACCTTTTTAACGTTTGACACATTGTTACCACTGCCTAGTTTTCAACAGAGATGATGTTTTTTTCCAGTTGCCTACTACGTGGCAGTGTGTTGTGAACTAAAGACAGATGCATGAAGAAGGGAAAACTCATATTTGTTAAGCACGCATACACTACCAAGCTCAAATGAAAGGCAAACATTATCTGACAGCTCCAAGCACTCCCAGAAAGGTTGGTCCTGTGTGGGGATGTCATGTTTGCCGTTATGTTATGAGTCAGTGATGAAATAGGGGAATTCAATGCTCTCGGGGATGAACCTGAAAATTTTGTCAAGCTTTGCTGCATGTTACTTGTTCACTGTGGTGGTTCAGCCCCAAGCAGTGGCTGAGCACCACACACCACTCACTCACTCCTGAAGGAAAAACAGACAGAGCCCCCGTGGGTTGGGATAAGGACAGTTTACTGACAAAATCACTGTGAAAGTGGAACAATAACAGCCCACAGCAAGTTTCACTCACACCTGGATAACACAGAGTACCTTACTGACCCAACGATAACACAGACTACTGCACAACACAAGGACCAACCTGACACCTTGGCCCTGCTTGGACTGCCCTGGAGGCACCCAGGAGTGCCCCTCCCCACCCAGGCCCTCTTTACTGGGGAGTGATGTCAAGTGATGTGGAAAACAGCCCAGGCTAACTCAGCCCACCTGTGCTGGCTACCTGGCCAGAACCAGGACATCACTCCATTGCCGCAGGCACTAAGAATGAAGAATACAATACAGAGATTGTCCCTTCACTGTTTTATTTCATATTTTAAAAGATTTAGTGGTGCTAGGTCACACCCTGTCAGGTCACTTAATAGGATGCAAGATGCCAATGTGCCGATGAACACCTAAGCACATTAAGCAAAGTTTCACTAGGAGAAAATGAAAACATCCAAGCACTGCAGTATCTTTTAACTTGGAGTTAGGAGCTCTGTCCTAGGGGAACAACATACATGAGCTGAAATCCATTTCCCACATTGATCTTATATCTTCATAATCCTTAAGATAATGGGTAAAAAAAAAAAAAGAAAAGAAAAGAAAAAAGAGGTCTGGTCCTCTTCCTTCTCTTTCTTTGTAGATTTTGTTTTGGAGAGAAGAAGGTTGAGACCAAGGAAGAGCTTCGTTTTGCCATATCCCGTGGTGAAGAATAAACAGGATTTTCTGGATTAGACACCTGATGTCTCTTAGGGATGGGGCAGGCTGCACCCTTCCCCTCAGCAGTTTCCACCTGAACCCTTGTGCACTGAGTGCCTTAGCTCAGGAATCCTGCTTCAAAGCATTGGCATTTTTCCTGCTGGGTTTTTTGGCAGTCAGGGTGTTTCCTCTGATGTGAGGCACTTAGGAGGGCAGAGACATCAGGATGTACTGTCCCCTGAATCCACTCATACTAATTGTCTTGATGTCCCTTCCACAAAAGGACAACGAAAATTCCCAATAAAGCCAAGGGAAGCTGTTTTTCTCAGGCAGGGACAGCCGGCGCCTGCAGTTCACCCAGAGGTTACTAGCACTCATGTCCAAGCTTGCTGGGGCTTCCTCTAGCTGCTCTGCCCAGCGTGGGAGGCTGGCAGGAACAAGTCCACACTCTCTGCAGGGAGTCAGAAGCCAAATACCACACATTTTAGCTGTTTGGAACAGATCTTCACCCTGAACCACCTAATTACTCCTCATAAATGCTTCAGATCTTCATACAATACTTCACTGTAGTCTCCTATGACCTGTACTGAATATTTGGTTACATATTTTAAATGTAATCTGTAAGTAGAGGTACTTTAATCATACTTCAATTACTTTTGTGTGTAGGCCATGAAATATTGCTATTACAAAAAAAAGAAAATAAAAATCTTTCACCAGGTCAGGAAATGAAATAAAGGCTCCATCCTAGAAAAACCAGACCAACCAGCTTTCCTGCCAAAGCATAAACAAACCTGAACACAGTGGGGAGAATAAAATCCAACAAGTTCTTTGTTTCAAATCCCTGGTACTGCTGTAGATAAAAACAGGTAAAAAAGCATTATGTTTCTCTTTGCAGAAAATGCACAGCAATAAAGCTAGTGTTGAAGCTGCCATCATCAAGTGATATGTTAACTATATAAGGGTAATTAACCTTTGTGACGCTAAGGATATAGCTTTCACTGAGCAAGCATTTGTGGAACATTTAGACTTTCTGAATTCTCCCGCCCACACTCCTAGTTAACTTGCCATCAGTCCCTGTGATGGTAGCTAATGCACCTAGTACCTGTAACAACCACACAGGATTTTTACACCATTAAAATAAATGAACTGCTGCTCTTGCACCTCAGTCTTTTATAGGGTTTTGTAAAAGGACATCCATCCGTCCACTGCTGGAAGACTACACAGAGGTAAGATTACGTTGTTTAAATGTAAAATGATTAACTGTAGTGTAAAAGGATCTACTTGGATGAAGCAAAGGAAGCTGGTGGGTGTGAATTCATGACCAAGCCCCAGGGAACTTCGCCCAGCTGTGGAGGAATCAGATGGGAGATCTCCAAACCTCACCCTGCTCAGCAGTGCAAGGTGGGGAGGGAAGGAAAGGGGGAAATACCTCCTCGGTCAGCAAAGGCCAGAACTGGGAGCTTAGTTACCCTAAGTACAGCAGGAGCGGGGACCAAGGAGAAGCTATGCCTGCAGAAGCCACTGGGCTTACAGTGGAAACCAGCCAAGACCTCAGTAGAGGCAGGAACCTGGAGACTCCATAAAAGGTCTTGGCTGCTGCCAAACACACGGCCACCTGGGAACTTGGAGCAACTGGCCAGCACAAAAGAAGGATTTTTCCCTCATTGAAAGCCAGTGAAGGGCTGGCTCTTACCAAGCACTGTTACACTATGGCATGGGGTGAAGCATCCCACTGCAAGGAGCAGTCATTTGGATACCAAAGTGTTGGATATTGGCTAGGACTGGTGCAATCCAGCATGACTGGAATAAGCACAAATATCAGACGAAAATATTTCATTCCTTCTGAAGGAATTAACTGCTTGCTTCTCACATCAAGGGTTGATTAACAATCCAAATCCTGCTTCTAGCTCGTGCACCCCCCCCTCCCAAAGATAATGACCCAGTTCAGGCAGAAAGAGAGGGAAAGGGAAGGTTTCCTGGTTATGCGTCTTGCAGCAACAGCCCCCACATTTGCAGTGGGCTTCTGTAGTGCTGTGTCGTGATCAGGGTAGGGCTGCTGGGGTACAGTATGGTGTGGAATCACTTCTCCCTGCCACCCACAAAGGAAGCCCGGGCAGGAGCAGGGACAATGTGGCATCCAGAGGCTTCAGCAAAATTCCTGCATGGCCTTGAAGCAAGGCAGAGGGAAGCACCTTCCTCTGTCTTTCCCATCTGCTCATGGTCTTTCACTCTAACCTCTTTTACAGTGACAGTGGCTGGATGTGCATGTGCAGCAAGTAAGTTGGCAAATCCTAACTGCTCCATTCAGTTCCATTCTAAATGCACACTGACTAAGCATTTTCATAGGCAGCATTCAGATCTGATGTGCCTGTTAAGTGTACGGGGCTTAAGTGTGACCAGTTTCATCTGAAGAGAAGAAAAATTATTTTTCCAAATGTGAGCATTATTTGCAGCTATGTAATTCATTAAACTTAAGAACTTAAACAATCCAACCACAGATCAAGTAATTCCATCACAGAGTTATTTCACAAAATTAGAACTCCTCCTTCAAATGGTAATGATGGAATAACAAAATTATTTTTGGTCATAATGCTGGCTTTTTTGATAGTGTGCTAGGTCTCAATTTTGGGCCAAATAACTGCATTTGATCTGATAAAGATTTTGTGGTTTTCCTCTGATCGTGCAGACAGCTGGACAAGACGCAGGGAGTGGATGAGGCTGGATCCCACCATGCTGAATAAACACTGCAGGAACAGACAGGATGGCTGTATGGAGAGCGTGTGACTCAGCACGACTGCGTGGAACCCTTCCTCACGTCCTTCCTTAGCATGAGGAGTTTCTAATTAGTTGTTTAGAGTTCTGCCGACCAGCATACATTTTCCATTACACTCACTTCTTTGTGATGCTGGGCTCTGCTTCTAGACAGACCACAAGCCCACTGATAAAGTAATTACATAAATGGTTCCAGCCATTGTGCTTTTTAACAAACAATCCTAAACAGAACCAAAAGCAGTCCCCTTTCAAGTCAATGGCAAGATGTCAGGAACTGCCCAGAAACCATTTGCCTGCCACTAGAACTACAATAAAACAGCATTTATTAGAGCTAGAGGGAGGGGTGTTGTTGAAGCTATGAAAAGATTGCATATGCTCAAAACCAGACACATACCTTCCATGTCAGAGAGAAGGAAGATGCCCAGTTCCTACCACAGATATCCTTTCTCCTTCAGCTTTTCTAATTGTCCCTTCCCCAAGCTGCAATTAACGATATCTGTTCTCAAATGAGAAGTAAGCTGTTACAAGGCAGAATGGACAGATAACATGATACAGGGAGCTCTGCTCTTCTCTCATGTGCCACAGATACTGGTGGAGCCTAAACTCTTACCATGATAGGGTAACCACATCATCTATTATTCCAAGCTGTGGAAGATAACTTAAATCACATTCAATCTAGCTTTTAAGAGAGATTTCTGTGTCTGCTGCTTAACTTCACTTTAATTCATGGGCATAAAATCAACACAGGCAAGGTATCGACACCTGCCAAACCTGACAATGACAAAACAGCAATTCCTTCTACTTATCATGCTGCCTCTTGAATTATAATGCCAGGCACTATTTAAATTGTCATAAGCCAGGATTGCTGCCACATGAACTTGCTGACCTGTTCGGTGCCCTTGGACTTCTGCACGTCTTTGAAACACTCCTCTTTTACATTAACACAAGCATACCATCCCCTAACCTGGAGAACTGATCCTATTAAAACTCTGACTCTTTTTGGATGAGTTTCCCATGATCCCTGTGTGGTTATAGCAACCTATGCACCAGCACAGAGGGGTGGAGTGGGATAGTTCAGGTTCACACAGAAGCTGAGAAAAAAAGCAAGCTCCGGCCTTAGAAGTGCTTATTTCCACCCCCCACCCCTACTCTTACCAGGCAGCTCCTGCAATGCTTCATTACCATGATGACTAGAAAAATTATAATTGTCCATATGTTATTTAGACCACTGGTATATTAAGAACACATGGGAGTAAGATGAATGAGATTCCAAAAGACATCACAGATACTGTCAGATCAGTTAAACGGTCACTGATGCTCAGTTCATGGTCAGAAGTGAATAAATACATGGCTTTGTTAAAATTTCCACAGCCAGTCAGAAAATATGCTCAAAAGTCCATACTTCATCCATGCAGCTTACAGAGCAATTCAGACTAGCAGCATATCATAAACTTACAAAAGAGTACAGAATTAAAAAAAAAAAGGGGGGAGATATCCTGATGCTGCACAAACATTATATTAAGTTCACTTTCCATTTAGGAAAATACTGTGATTTAACAAATTGTATTTTCTTCTCTATTAAAGCAGTTATGACTTTCATTAGTGATGATTTCCCAGGAAAGGTAAGATTTCCTTAAATAAGCAAAGACAAATACTATTTCAAATAAGAAGGCTTTCAGACCTAGAAATTTTGTTCTTAAGTTCTCCTTTACAATGCTGGAATTGTTCATACATTTTTTACATGTCAGCACAGTTGTAAATGAACGTCACGTGTTCGTCTGTTCAGCAGAGCTAAAAGCTTGGCATAGAAACTTTCTGAGAAGCTCACAGAATTCATTTCCATTTTGTTTTTCATAAATATCAACTGGAACCTAAAAAGACACCCTGAACAGACAGATCCCAGCATTAGCAAGTGTTCAGTGTTGCAGATAGGATCACACTGTTGACATTAAATAACTTCTTGGATGCTGACTCTTGGCATCCACTCACAGCTGAGAATGGCATTACTGCTTGGGCAAATCCTAAGTTTCTCTGGAGCCAGCAACAATTCTCAGTCAGAGTTCATCCATCCCTACAGCTGTCCCAGGCCTTATCTGCAACCAAGGTGTTTACACTATGTCAATAAAACTGAGGTAATCGAAACCAATGTCTTCTGAAAATGAGGTGGGCAGAATGCAACAGCCAAATCACAGCTCAGATTTTACTGCCAGTTCACTTGAAGCAGTTCTGCACATGTGAAAGCACCACCAGCCTTTTAATCAGCTACGGTTAGCTTAGAGCAAGCCTATAGCTTTAACTTGGCGTACATTCCACGAGGCTGTTCTGAAGAAGATAGCTCTTCCTTTCACACACCTCTTCCTCCACCCACCCCTACTTCTCCACATACGCAGTTCTCTGAGGTTTTACTTAAACATTGCAAGTACGTTGTAATTCTGGAAAGACCTCAACAGTGAAGGGATATTGAGGGGAAAAGATGAAAAGAAACTATTTCAAACTGCCCGCTCATAAGCCATTGGGGTTTTTCCTTGATTTGTGGATTCCTTTTCCATAGGCTTTCCCTAGAAGTGAGCTGGAAGATGGAGGAAAAAAAAAAATGTCTTCTGAGGGTTTCCTGGGAACTGTGGTGCAAAGAGTGGCTACTGTGTTGGAACATGTGGTGGCTTGACCCTGGCTGGAGGCTAGATGCCCACCAAAACAACTCTATCACTCCCCCTTTCAGCTGGACATGGGAGAAAATATATACTGAGAAGCTTAGGAGTCAACATAAGGACAGGAAGAGATCATTCTGCCATTAGTGTCACGGGCAAAACAGACTCAACACAGAATAAAAGAAAGAAAACTCTCTAATTTATTACACTGCACACACACACACGTCCCAGAGGTGTGTCTGCACAGTTTCTTACATCTTCTCACTCCCTTCTCTGGTGGCAAAAAGCAGCTGTTTGTGTTTTTTTCTTCTTAAATGCAATTCCCAGAGGTGCTGTGACCGTCACTGATGGGCTCAACCTTGGTCAGCGTCAGGTCCAGCCTTGAGCCGGCTGGTGTTTGCTCTGTCGGGCCTGCAGAGAGCTTCCTCCTGCATCGTGCAGAAGCCACCCCTGCAGCCCCACCTTCTCCACCAGAACCCAGCCATGCAAAACTACAACAGAGCAAAACAACACTACAAAAACGTGCATGTTTTTTACTAAACTGGCAAACACAGAAAGGCCAGTGAAAGCAGGTATGTGAGGTAAGCAACCTCATTCTGCAGGCTGGCAGGAGCAAAAGAAATAATGCAAATGAACAAAGGCAGTAGAGAAGGCAATAATCCGGCACTCTTACAGCAGACTGATAATAAACTGAAACATATTCCCACAAAGCAGAGCTCAAAAAGTCATGATGTGACCAGAAAACTCACGCTCCAGTTTGCTTGTATGCTGTTCTCCCAATCTGGACTAGTTCAACACAGTCAAAAGGACCAATCTTTACAAATTGCTTTGTAATCGCATTGCTTAACTTAAAACTGGAGAGTGGCTGTTTACAAGGGCACACAGTGACAGGACAAAGGGTAATGGCTTTAAAGTGAAAGAGAGTAGATTTAGATTAGATATAAGGAAGAAGTTCTTCCCTGTGAGGGTGGTGAAGCATTGAACCAGGTTGCTCAGAGGAGTTGGTGCCCCTTCCCTGGCAGTGTTCAAGGCCAGGTTGGATGGGGCTTTGGGCAACCTGGTTGAAATTAGGTATCTTTAAATTCCCTTCCAACCCAAACCATTCTGTGATTCTTCTCTATGAATTACGCATTTAATCTTGCTGCCCATAAAGAGAAGAGAGAGGTTATTGTATCCCTCAAGCACCCTAATAACCACTTCTTTTTTAGACATTTTGTGTTTTAAATGTAGGAGGAGTAAAATAAACACTAAAAGTATAAATACTTTAAAACCCCACAACATAGTACCTATCCCTCTGGGGAAACATGTAAGTCACATATTACTGTGATCACATGTTTTGTACACAGGATTAGTTTCTTATAGTGCTCCTTCTAGTCAGAGGACTATCAAAACACCTGGAAGCACTGACTGCCCATGGACCCCCATGCAGAGTTTGGTCTGTCTCCCCAGTTTACAAATTTTGCTATAATTTAGTTAGCTTCCACGTTTGAGACCACATCTTGATGCTGGTCTTTGACAGTGACCGTGTGGGGTTCAATGTCACTGTTAACATGCTCATGTTATCTCTGACTCACAAAACACAGCTCTTCGCAGTGCCCATCAAACCAAAATCATGGTCTGTGATTGGCATTTCTCCCCACCTGTTGTGTATCTTTTCAAGATGGGTAGAAATCCCATACAGTATCCCAGAGTTCTACTGCCACCCTAAAACCTGTCTAGTGTTCTTCTCCTTCAGCACCCCACCTGGATGCTTTTCCCTTTCAGCTCCTGGCCCGTCATTTGGTCAGAAAACTGCTGTCAGCTGTGTGCTGGGGAAGCAAGATTGCAGAGGGGCTTGAACAAGCTCCTCTCCCCAGAGGCAAAAACATGATGGACCTCAGCAGGAGTCTTTGCTGTTGCCTGAGTCACGATTGCTCCGAAAGGATGAGTAATGAGTGTGACCTAAGGATCTGAACTCTTAAAGATCTAGAATCAGATAAGCCAGGGCCTAGATGACATTTCAGTAGCATTTATTTTTGAACAGAGGTGCATGAGCATAGAACTACTCAAGCTGACTCAATGTAGAGCACCACATCAAATCTTACCGTGTTTCAATCCCAAACAAGACTAAGACCACTGAGGTCAGTGCAATGAAGTACTGGGATTTCATTCTGCTAGGAACATTGTGGTGGAGTCACTAACAGCTGGGCTGGAGGAGTTACTCACAGCATCACCTACTTCTGTCAGGATGAACTAAACGTACCCACATAATTTTCTGTCTCTAAACTGTTTAAAACTGCCCATGATGGAGGTCCCACAGATTCCCTAGAAAGTGAGAGCTCAGTAAAACTAGTGCCAATTGTTAGAACCTTTTTCATAGTATCAAACTTGGCTAACATTTCAGCCTACTCTGTGAACATGGGAAACATGCTGCAGCCTTGCACATACTTCAAGTATATCATCATGTCTGTCCACAATCTTCTTTAGACCAAACAAAATTAATTGCTCCAAACATCCTCCAGATAGTCCTCACTGTTCGCATCTTCTCTGGACTTTGTCCAGTCTTTTTTAAGGAAGATATGTAGTGAGTTAAATATACCTTTCAACAAATAACTTACTGGTACTGAAGGAAGGAAAGACTTCACCTACGTTACAGAGAACAACACTTTTGCTGCAGAACAATACTGTTGACTCTTACTGCATTTGTGATTCACTGTAATGAGTCAGATTACCTTAAGAGGAATTTTATTTTACACATTCCACCCTGTATTCCTTCCAGTGCAGACACAGGAACACTAGACAAGAATTTTAATAGCCCTATACTGAAAATAACATTCAACCCTCTTCAAAATAGTTAAGAAAAAAATCAGTACATAGAAACAATATCTCCACTCCACATCATCTCCATGGAAGGTGAGAAAAAAGAAATCCCTCCTCAATTTGGTCAATGCATCCCAATATTCTTTTAATTAATCCCCTAAGGAAACCCATTTGCCTCTTCTCACTGACTGGGATTAATGTTTCACAACACTGATTAGACTTTCAACCTTTTCCTGGCATCAGAAATGTTTTGTTGTAAAATTTAATTTAAATTATTCATTGGAACTGGTATGGTTTCTTTGTATTAGTAAAAGGACTATAGAGAGTAGATAGCATCTGAGAAATGTTATGGGCTTTTAAGATGTTCCAGAACGCTTTCAGCATTTTCAGTTATCACTTTTAGTAGTTACCCAGTAAAGATCCTTTCCTAAAAGTAAATTGGTGCCTGGGTTGCCCCACAGTGTCAATACAAACTGAGTTATCACCATGATAAACTAACTATGAACTTCCTACTGGTCTCACCACATCACAGACCAACGGGATTCTAAAAGAGAAAGATGGTATTTTGAAGTCCATGTGTGAATGCAAGGTCATTTCTCATTGTCTGCTTACAGTTGGTTTTCTCAGGAGACTTGGCTATTGTAAAGGCCACAGTAACACCTGTTCTAACAAACATGCCAACACATAACGATGTTTCATTTTGTTGAGCAATTACATAATTTTTTCCCCCAGCTTAATAATGATGCATTATTTAATTTCCTCAGCACAGGTAACAGAACAGTCACTACACACACCAGATACACACTCAGCCTATGTTAGGGGTTGTTGTTGCCAGCAAGCTGTGCATCCCTTTCTCTGTGCTCCTATCTCTGCAGGGAGAGTATTTTGCCAGTTTACAACACTAGCAGGATAAGAAGTCAGTACTAGCTAAACGGTGGTATCTTGAGCCTATCTATGCATGCAAGTAGAGGTGTAAGTACTTGAGATTAACTGTTTATTCATGAGCACACTCCGTGGAAAGACTGGATACCATGTATTGAATGCATATGCAGAAGCACAATGAATTAAGATTACACAAGAAGCCCAAATAATTATAGCAGTTTCCTAGGTTTCAGTTGGCAAATTAACATGCTCTTTTTCATGTAGCTGTAGGTGCACTGTAAAGCAAACACATAATGGGTTAAGTAACTGTCAACACAAGTGCAGAAGCCATTTTGTTAAATTTGCATGTCCTCCACCACAGCAAGGTTATGGTGACTGTGAGTCACAGCTGTACTTCCACTCGGGCCATCTATTTCTATCCCCCAGGCACTGGGCATACCTAACATTTTGTTCTAGACCTTTTGCCACTTTGCTGTCATGCCTCCAGCCCGAGCACCGGATCTCCGTGCTTCTGAGAAAAGTGAAAATACAGAAAGAGTTAAAGGCCAGGCATCGGGAACAAACACAGGATGCTGCTGCAGTTGGTCAGAAAAATCAGGGTAATGCCAAATTACCGTAACAAACCATATTACCTATCCCTTCCCTGAAACTGTAACAAGCCATACTACCTATCCCATCCCCCACCCTGACCCCAAAATGCCATGAAAGAAAATGCTACTGTTCTAGGTTCAGCTAGGATACACTGGCACCCCAAAGTAGTAACAACACAACAGCACATCAGCATGACATTCTCATAAAGCACATACCAGAATTTAAAAAACTACACAAATCTTAGGGTAGATGGCATAGGAGGGAATGGGTGTGACTTCCTAAATACAAAGTGAAATAAAATGGATCCCTGCTACCAGAGAAAAAGAAGAATAAACATCTGCTGCCCAAATCCCCTCTTGTTTCCTAGGATCCTTGCTGAACGCACATTGAGTTTCAAGGACATCAATGACAAGCATTATGTCGTACCTAACAAGCCTGCCAGCAAGTCCAACAAAAGCCGAGCGGGAAATAGAGAGACCAGTTTACAGGCTCAGGAAAACAGTGAGGGCAGCTGCTTAAGATGGCACAGGGGCTTTTCTGAATGGGAAGCACAAGGAGGAAGGATAGAGGGCTTCACTGTGTTGAAACGAGTTATTACCAAAATGGCTTATTATGCCCAGGAACCTGTTCTTGCACTGCAAAAACAGAGCCTTGCACTAACATAGTGCCCAGGTGCTCTCCTATTTTCTAAGATGCCAGGTGGCTACCTTGAGGACAGGCTAAAGCAGCAAGAGATGATGCACCAGCTGCTTCTGAATAAAAAAACTAAGATAGTTCGTAAAATTAAATGATTCACATTGTTAATTGTAAAATTAAATCATTCACATTGTTTTATTTGAATCCAACTCCACCCTCTGTCCTTGAACTGTAACCCAACTGCATTGCTTGAAGGATTATTTTAAGGGCTTGTGCCATTGCTACAAGACATACTGATTTTTAAAGTTACGGCATTTTGATTTCCTCTCTCTTCCAAATCCAAATTCTTCCTGCACCTTAAAAAAACCCCACAAATCCATGTATTTATGTAAGATACATGCCACAAACAGCCATCCTTTGCCTTTTGCCCCAACAGATATGTGGTATGATTACAAAAAGCCACACGCTGAAAACACATTTGCCATCTGAATTCAGAAATTCCCAGGGAGTCGCTAAGCACAGAGAGCAAGCTCTCTATACTGAAAATGCTCCCACCCATTTTTCTGAGCACAAACTACATGAGTACTGACAAGCTCCTTGCATGAAAACACATCTATTTCTCACTTAATAAAGGGGTATCAAGTAGCTTTGGCAGTCACCTATCTTCATGACTGCAACACATCATTATGCTGTCAAGACCAAATGAAGACCTAAAGAATATAACCTGGAAAGACCCTTTTGGAGCCCCTGCACCCCTTCAGGAACCCCTGCACTTAACTCTGTTGATACAGAAGATAAACTTTGTTAGCGAGGCACAAATGCAGCGCCACAAACTTCTACTTGCAAGTGCCACTAGCTTGTTACAGAATCACAGAGTGGTTTGCATTGGAAGAGACACAGCTCAGGTTGCCCAGAGCCCCAGCCTTGGACACTGCCAGGGAGGGGGCATTGTCCTGGCTCAGCCCCAGCCAGCAGCTGAGCAACACAGAGCCACGCAGCTCTTTCAACCCCAGTGGGATGGGGAGGAGAATCAAAGAAAGGCAAAACTCACACATTAAGGACAGTTTACCAGGACAGCAACGGAAGGAGGAAATAACAATGGTACATGTAACAGAATATACAAAGCAGGTGATACACAAACCAATTTGCTCACTGCCCTGAAACCCAATGCCCATCCCCGAGCAACAACCCCTCCTCCCTGGCCAATCTCCTTTATATTCTGAACATGATGTCATATGGTGTGGAACGCCCCTCTGACTAGTTTGTGTCACCTGTCCTGGATGTGTCTGCTCGCGACTTGTGAAAATTATCCCAGACAAAAACCAGAACAGGCATCCACAACTTCCTGGGGCTACCTGCTTCAGCATCTCACCATCTTCATAGTAAATAAATTCTTCCCAGTATCTTACCCAAATCTAGCATCTTTTAATTTAAAAACATTACCCCTTGTCCTATTACTATAGGCCCTGGTAAAAGGTCTCTCCCCATCTTTCTTATAAGCCCCCTTTAGGTACTGAAAAGGTCTCTCTTGTAAGGGAAGTTGATAGGGTTCCCTGGTATTAAAGTTGCCTGACATGCCCTCTCGTAAGGTGCATTTTTAATTGCTTGAGATTTTAATGAATTGTTGATAAGATTTTGAAGGGATATCATCTTCATATCAATTACACATTTCTGACACCTCTATGAAAACACAGTCAAATTCTAAACGTCTGTTAACATGGTTTTCTTACCCTCAACAGAGGCTAAGACCTCTGTGTTTCCAGAAGATGCACCTCTGGTGACACTTGCTTCAACCCACAGCCACAGGGCTTCTCCAGCTGTAGCCCTGACCTGTCCTGGGATAGCCTTGAGCAGATTTGATTTAGTGGCAGCAACAAACCTTTTCCTGTACGTTCTCAGACCCTTCTGCTGTTGCTGGGTTGACACAAAAGAAGTGTCTGCTTTGACTGTCAAGTGGACAAAAAGACAAACTGAGTGGAATGAATCAAGAGAAAATAAACAGTGAGAACTGGAATTGGGTGCTGGCAGGGGAGCAAAGTCTTGAGCAGAACTGAATGAGAGAAGGACTGACCACTCCTCAGTACTAGAGATTGGAGAGGGAAAATACTATGGAGAATAGTAGCCAGCACATACACACATGCCTGTTTGAAAGGGAGATTAGATAAAATGCCAGATGAGAAGACTGCAACTCACTAGACACATTGATTAGGAGCAGTTTGTAATGGTAAAGTAAACACAACAGCATTACAAGTGAGACAGAAAGAGACAGGGAGGCAGTCTGGAGGAATGGGCCATGACTTCCCCAGTGCTTAGCGAAGAGGCCAAGACTGTGATGAGAAATCAGTCTTGGCTGGGTGGATGACAAACAGGAATCATGCTCAGAGTGTGGGGTAATGTATAACAGCTGAAAATGGAGAAGCCGTTGATACCAACTCAGGCACCCAAAACTTCCTCACAAACATACTTTCATTTCTCATACTCCTTTCTCCACCTGTAAAAGAGGAACAAGGCAGACAACCTCAACTCACAGGCAAATTTCATGGCCACCACAGAAAGCCCATAAAAGAACATAATTGCTGAGCATTTTACAGACTAAGGCAGAGGCAGCATTACTGATGTAACTGGAGAACCACTTACATGTCTTTAATTGTGAACCAGAGTTGAACACGTAGTTTTAATTTTGGAATTCTGTAAACTGCATGCTTGATTTTGCAAATCCAAAAGCTTTTCTTAAACTGGTATTTGCATGGATAAATGGGGAACACTGCTGGCATTAGTTTTGTTCCAGAAGGCTCTAGTTGCAAAAACAAAGGTAAGCTGAGTTCCAGTGAGGCTGACAAGTGAGAGTGCCCGTTTCTCACCTGGGGCCATGCCAGCACAGTACCTCAGCTGCATTCAGCAGGTATTATACATTTTCCTACTTTGTCTGTCATATGACAATGTAACGCAAATGATTAAGAAACCCGGTGCACAAAGCCACGTGTGACAAGCCAGACAGAGCGACGCTGTCCCACAAAACCGCCCCTCCATCCTGCTCCTCCATCTGCTCGCCCCCGGCCCCAGCCCGCCTGCCTCAGCCCAGGTGACCCGTGGAGGACTAAGCCCTGCGGCACCTGCTCAACCCCAGAAGCCATGTACAGAGGACACCAGCCCCCTCAAGAGGGGACACCGCGCACCCTCGCCATTTTAAAGCGGAACAGAGCCGGCAGAGAGGTTCCCCCCCGCCATTTTAGGGGCAGCCCCGGAGGTGTGGCCTGGCCTCGATCCGCCCGCCGCTAAGTTGGCGCTGGGCGGGCCGCGTCGCCCCGCCCACCCCTGCCTAGCTCAGGTATCAGGTGAAACTGCTCGGGAGGGGCAGTAGCGGCTGGAGCGCGGAGGGAGGATGGCTGTCTGCCGGGGGCTGTGCCTGCTGATGCTCTGTACGCTGCTGGGAGCCGCCGCTCCCGCAGGTGAGAGGACGGCTGCGAGCGGCTGCCGGCGGGTTGGCTGTGGGATCAACGGGGGGTGGCTGAGCCCTCCCAGGGTCCGGTGGGTGCCGCGTTAATTGCTCGGCATCCCGCTTCTGGAGGGTAGCGGTTGCGGGGAGCGCGGCTGGGCTCTGGGCAGAAGAGGTGCGGTCTGAACTGCGCCGAAGAGCCGGTGTCTGGCCGCTGTCTGGGATGCGGGCAGCCCGCAGAGGACTTGTCGAGGTTCCTCACGGATCGGGTCGAACGGGTTCGGAAAACACGGATCGGCGGCTGCGGAGTTGCCGGGACCCTCGGGAAAGGCGCTGCCAGCCGGCGAGGAGCCGGGCTCGGCTTCCATCCCGTGGGCTTGCTGGTGGGGGCTGCGCGGGCTAAAGGTGGCAGCTGGACACCCCTGGCCTGGCTTCGCCCGTACCGGTGCTGTACCCAGCCTGGTTCTCGGCTAGCAACCTGCCCGAAGAAGATATATATATATATATATGAAAACTAGGACGTGCTCTCTTTTTTCTTTTTTTCCCGAATCTTAATTCTTGTATTTGTGAGTTTATATTATCGCTTGCTGAACATAAGTGCTATTTGGGGGGGGAACCCCAAAAGTCATTAATTAAAATATCCCACAAGTCATTAATATTAATATTTCACATCCTTAAAGTTCACGTTTTACTGCCTTTTATAGTAAATGTCTTTGCCATATCTACGCATGCCTTTGCATGCTTTTCAGTATTTGTTCATCCTGGAATTACATACGTAATAGAAGTACATATGCATAAAGATTGTGTAAATATTGAAGCCAGGCTTATGGCAGGTCCTATTTTCTTAACAAAGAGTTACTAGGTAGCTGGAGATTTTGTTGGCCAGAGCGAAGTTTCTGAAATTAAACTTCCTTTTAATAGCCTAGATGTGTGACCCGGGCCCGGGGAGAAATTTGGAATCGGGGAGAAGGGGCGGGGAGGGGTGGGAGGGTGGTGGGGAAGAGAGAGTAGTATGCTCAGAAGTTTAGGCTGGGTGTTAGACCTTCCGGAGTAGGAAAGTGAAATGGGCTGGGAGCGTGATCCCATCCCAAACAAGGCAGATGCCCAATAAGCCAGGGCCTTGCCGTGTCTGTTTGCAAACACGCCAGTGCCGCTCTGGGGCTGCGGCAGACCCAAAAGCCGAGCTAATCTGAACCTTCGCCCTGTGTGGGCATTACTGTCGAGACCGAAGCTAGTTAATTTGGCTTCTCTGTGCTGTTGTCACTTTTGTGTCTGCAGGGTAGGCATAATCCTTCGCTTGGTATGCAGCGGGTTGTATCTTCTGGACAAATGGCAAAGGTGTTGAAACGGCCTTTTGTTGTGGGAGGGGAGTACGTTTTTCCCGTGATGCCAAGGAAGGTTTTCCCGTGGGCAAATTAGCAAGTGAACCGCATTCTCAGCGAGTGAGTCAGGCTGGGTGAAACTCGGCTTGGGAAAGAACTCAATTGTTATGGAAAACGGCAAGGGCAGAAAGAAAGAGCAAGGAAAGGATGTAGAGAATGCACATACCTAACAAAGGACTGGTTGCTGGGTGAGGGAGTGTCAATTGAAACGACAAACGGGACGCTCGACCGTCTCCTTATGTGGGTGCCAGTTGGGCTAACAAAAGCTGCCTCGTATCTGCAGTCACAACTTTTCAGGCAGAAACTACTTAAAATCAGCAAGATCTGGTCTCTGAAGTCGACCATTTAGCTTGACTATATCTTCAAAATTAGAATTAAAAACATCCAAACAAACAAAACTTTCCTCTCTATTCTGCCGCTCATGCGATATTAAGTCCTGCCTGTACCTCAAGTGTCTGTCAATCCACTTTAAAACCGATCTTCTTGTAATGTGTCACGCTAACACTTTAGAGATTTTTGAGCGTTTGTATCTTTTTTTTATTTTTTCTTCTTTTTTTTCCCAACCCAACTATGACCATCAATTGTAGAGCATTGTTTTATATCTGATGATCACAGAACAGCAAGAATTAAGAGGTAGGATTTGCTTTTCCAGTTCTCCACAGTAATTAAAGTCTTTGGAATGGAACGCAAATAGTACGACTGCAGTTTGGCAATACCAACTACTTTCTGAGGGACAGGTGTTTAACATAGCACTGTAGTTTATTACTGTACTCTGAGAACTGCTGTCAGTTTAGAAGAAAGGGGCAGGCATCTCCAGGGTCTTACTCAACTAAGCTATAAGCCTGAGAAAAGAGGCATTGCTTAGTTAATTGTCATTTAAATTGCCTGATATCTGTGTAAACTATGTTCTTCAAGATGGTTTTATGGATTCTGTTAATCACAGGTCAGGTTAAGGACCTGGGATCTCTATATATACAAGTACATTTTTGCAGACCTTAGCAGTAGTGCTGACATAGTCATCTGGCTTGAAGATATAAGAACGGGATTTGTGTAATTACAACCTCTTGTAATTACACCACGTACAGACCAAAATAACTGTTTGGCATTTAAATTAATTTTCTTTAGGACTGTGGTTTCGGTGGCATAGTTTAAATTTCAGTCTTCATGCAGTCTACTGCGAAGATTTGTCCATGTCATTGTACTGGCAAAGAGTTTTCTTACACCTCTGTTTGACAGTGAAGCCTGCCTGTGCCTGGAGCTTGTCAAATACTAGTTTGGTGGAGTTGGGTAACTTAATGCAAAACTCTAAAGACCACTCCTGTATATGCTCTGCTCCTGTAGATAACATATGCACCTCTTCAGGAGGTCACACAGTCTAGACAGGATGCTAATGCTGTAATTCTGCAGTAATAATTTGAAAGGAGCAGCTATCTAAAGTTGTGCTACTTTTGAGAATCTATATCAGAAAACATATGTATTTATGTATTTCTTGTGTGAGAGTTATTTTCTTTAAAATGTAAGGTGTAAGCATTTTTCATTCTGGAACTATTTCAAAACTCTGTTTACTGAGTAGTAAAGGGACTGTCCTTTGACACTCTTCATGGCTTCTTGTACACAAACCTGCTTGCTCAGGACGACTCCCCTTTATACTCCACTTGGAGGTTTTTATGGCTAAAATAATCTACAAATATTGATTGAAACTGACGTAAGGTTAAAAGTAATTCTCCCACAAAGCGTCAAGCTTTATGTCCATACAGTTCAGCTAGGTGGATGTCTCACTTTTTGGAAGAGTGAGAGTTTATGGACAGTATCTGTGTGTGCAGTTTAACCTGTTGGCAGCGGAGGACTGTGCTGGGTCTGGAGGGGTTCTGAATGGAGCCACCTGAAGGCTGTTGTACAAGGCAGAGACGCTAGAAATGGCTGGCTTGCCTGTATGATTTCTAAGTTACTGTGGTGTTCCAAGAGGCAGAGCAAAACTTCGCGTGACAGCTCTGTCTTGTGTAAAAAGCAACCACAGCTCTCAGCTCTACCTGCCACTTAGTACTTTGAGTAGACACTGCAGATTGACTGGCCATCTCACCCATGAATTGGAAGGAAGTCCTAGATCACTGGTCCCATTGCATCTTCATGCACAAAATTGGTCTGTTGAAGTTTCAATTCAGATACTGTGTGACATGTACCTCTCAAGAGGTGTCTTGTGCATAGCCTTTGGTGCTCCATTCTGGGTTTTAGTTCTATTTCATATGAGGGCAACAGGCTCTTTTTTTACTGCATACCTGATTTTTCAGGCCATCTGTAGTGAGGAAACTTCTGCAGTTAGTCTGCTGCAGAGTTCCAGCACTTCGGTAATCTGGCACTGCCATGTGAAAGGATAATTGTGCCCTGAGGTACTTAAAGCAGCTCTTCAGGTGGTAGGACCACCTGACAGCCACTTTAGTATGAGGTATTTTTAATAACCACCAGTAAAACACTTTTGTTGCTGATACAATCCTTGAATAGGGATAAAGGTTGTCTTTTGGATAACAAATTTAAAGGGAAGAAAAATTGTAATGTGTTTGAACACCTTAAGGTTAAGTTTTCTGTTGATGAGGGACTCTAATTCTTCAGAGAAAATCATAGTGTCTGCTGTATTTTTTTTTTTTAAAGTCTGTGCTTCAGTAACATCAACTTCTTTATTCTCTTTTAGAGGGTTTTGGAAACAAGTCATCAAAAGGAAGAAGTTTCATTGGGCATAAAATTCCAGTTACAAATAATGCTGCTGAAGAGTTATATGAAGTGGATGAAATTACAGCAAAAGCCTTGACAGGAAAGCTGACTACAGTATTTCTTCCCATTGTGTATATAATTGTTTTTGTCATTGGCTTGCCCAGCAATGCCATAGCCCTCTGGGTCTTTTTTTTCCGAACAAAGAAGAAACACCCAGCTGTGATTTATATGGCCAATTTGGCAGTGGCAGACCTTCTTTTTGTTGTCTGGTTCCCGCTGAAGATTGCATACCATGTAAATGGTAATAATTGGCTGTTTGGTGAAGGTCTCTGCAAAGTATTTGTTGGATTTTTCTACGGAAATATGTACTGTTCCATTCTGTTTATGACATGTCTCAGTGTGCAACGGTATTGGGTTGTAGTGAACCCCATAGTGCAGTCAAGAAAGAAATCTGAAATTGCCATGGGCATCTCCCTTGCTATATGGATACTGACTTTGTTGGGCACCATTCCACTGTATCTTGTTAACCAGACGGCATATATTTCAAATCTTAACATCACTACCTGTCATGATGTGTTGCCTGAAAATGTTTTGGTTTATGATATGTTCAGTTATTTCCTCTCGCTTGCAATCGGACTCTTTTTAATCCCAGCTCTCATCACTGCTGTTGCTTACATACTAATGATTAAGACTTTGAGTGCTTCCATCTCAGATGTAAGCACTGGGAAGAAACGGAGAAGAGCAATCAAACTCATTATCGCTGTTCTGTCCACATATCTCATCTGTTTTACACCTAGCAATGTGCTGCTTATTGTGCACTATTTGCAGCTCAAAACCCACCATCAGAGCTATCTGTATGTGTCGTACATAACTGCACTGTGTCTTTCTACCTTGAACAGTTGTATTGATCCATTCATCTATTACTATATTTCAAAAGACTTCAGAGACCACCTTAAAAACGCTCTTCTCTGCCGAACTGTGAGGACTACACGGAGGATGCAAGTGTCTCTCTCATCAAGCAGACACCTCAAGAAAGCAAATTCTTATTCGTCAAACTCAAATGGGACTACTAAATCTACCTACTGAGTTTAATCCTAGGAAAGGGAATTTTTATTGCTCTGCTGAAAGGATGTGACAAGAGAGTTATTTTGTACAAGAGAGTCTGAAGAAACATCTCGGCTCTTTAATTACATTGAAGCCTGGATTTTGGAACTGGCTGCTGCTTACCCTGGAAATCGTAAGCAGATAAATCTTCCAACTAGACTGGAAAAAAAAAATCATGACATTTCAGATGCTCTGCAAAAATGCTGCTGACCTGGAAGTGAGTTGGGCTTGAAGACATTTTGGTTCAATATCAAAATTGTTTATAAAGCAAAATATCACTGGAATGTTATGTAGTGTGGCTAGTATATTTAACAGAGAAATCTGTTTTGTTTGGCTTTAGCTATAATGTACTGAACAGCTGAATGGACTGTGATGTAGGAACATGCTCAGTGTACCTGCTTACACTGAACATTATTTGAAACCATAAGGAGAAGGAAAGGGGATTTCATTTTACCGTCTTGTTGTAGACTGCTTATTATATTTAGTAGAATGTAATTTTATATTATTTTTCCAAGTTATCATGCTGTAAATACTAGCATGGCAGAACACTGTAAGGTTATCCTGTTGAGATGACAAACTGAACTTGTTACCAGCTAGCACTGAGATAAAGAGTTAGTTGAGATTATACACTGTTACTTAATGCTTGCCAGTATGTAATCTTAAATGGCGCTGTTTAACAGTTTTAATGAATAGCTATTTGATTTTTATATAATATACCTTGTATTTTTTAAGATACATAAATAAGATTTTTTTTACAACACATTTGAGTTGGGTGCTTTCTTTTGTTTTTACATGTTTTTTCTCTTCAGAATGCTGAGTAATTCAACTTGACTGGCTTCAGGTGACAGCAGATTAGAAGTCTGATGACTGTAGCCGTAATGTCTAAATGGGTTAAGTAAAATATACCTCTCAACACATTTCTTTAGGCAAAGTTGGTTTTTTATCTTATTAGCGGATAACTAAAACCAAGTGGTTCAGTAGCATGGTGGAACAATGAGAGATAAACACATTAACATGATAGCAAACTTCAGCCCAAATGGATTTCTGAAATATCTTAAGTCCTCTTCCCTCACCCAGAATATTTGTGACCACTCAAGAATACAGAATCCCATTTACTTCCAATCTGAAAAATTGATGGGTATAAGTTTGGTGGTAGGCTTTAAACATTGGGATTATTTTTTTTCCAAATCTTTCAGTCCTGATACGTTTCACTGAGTTGTACACTGAACCTCACATAGGTCCAAGTGACCTATGTGAAAGTTGGGCATAGCTGGGTCTCTACAAACACAAGCAAATGCAAAAGCCCTCCATCCAAAAAGTACTCTGACATAGCTGGTATACAGAGAGGAAATACTCACTATTTCAAATATGCAGGGTAAGGAAGGGGATAGATTGAATTGAAGCAAGAATTTAAGCAATCTTGGCACAGCTTAAAAGCTTTTTTGTGGGTGCTAGTCTGTTCCTTCCCATGCCTTGTTCTTTGGCTTCCAAGTTGTAACATATTTTTTCCCCCCATACATAATAATGATGAAAAGGTTTGTTTAATGTATTTCATCTCATTTTAAGAATTAATTAAGCTCTAGCTCTCCTTTTATCTGTTGCAGTCTTGTCCACTAGCTCTTAGCAGGTATTCAGCATGAAAGTAGGGTGTTTTGTTGTGGTATTTCAGACATCTGGGCTAAAATAGCAATTTATATTAATGAATGTCTCATTGAGCAGCAGAGAGTTTACAGCTCTTCAAATTATGTGGGACACAAATGCTTCTCTGCATAAACAGTTTGCCCTCCTGTTTCATTACAAACATGCAGGCAAGTAATTGTTTATTATTGAACTGGAGATGTAATCCTTACAGTATCCTTACTGGAAAGTAAGTCTATATGAGTCCATAGTTCACTGGAAAAATTTGAGATGAAGGGGATTGCACTGTCTTCACAAAACGCCATTTGAACGTGTGTGATAAGCAGAATAAATGTTTAGGCCATGTTTGATGAACAGAATGTCATTTATCTTGCTGAACAGCCTCCTGTGCTTCCCACTCTGTGTACAGCACAAATAACCTGAAGGAAGGGTATCCAGTTTGCGTGATTACAGCACTACCTGTGATCTGCAGAGAGTCCAAGGGTTACAGGTGGTAAAGATGATTAACTGTATGTGTGTATCTATAATACCACAAGGCTATTGCTCATGGATGACTGATAACTTGTTGAAAAATAATATGCGTAACATTATTACGCATATCTTGTCGGGAGACAAGATTTATTTCTTGGCATTTAACCAGAAGCACACCAAATAATGCCTTTATCTATACTCTCGCTCTGTTCTTCCTTCCTTTCCTGTCATTCATGGGATCACAGATGGGGACTACAGATCAGTTAGATCACTCGACTGCAGCATATCTGAAAGGGAGGGCTGACCCTCTCAACCACTTCTCCCTTCTAGCCTCCTTCATCTGTGCATTGACAAGGAAGGTTGCAAGGAAGAATCTTTCATCTCTCACCTGCAGCAACAGCAGAGGCCTGCCATTAACACATGTAAGTGAGACCTAAATCACAGTGTTGTTAAAATGCCTTCTCAAAAAGCTTTCAATCACTGGTATGATTTATTTTAAAAGGGTGTTGAACTATGTGTGAAAAACTTTGGAGGATGCTATTCAAGGAGACATCTAAGTGAAGATTATTCTTTCAAACTGCGCTCACTGGGAGCTGAAAAGATCTTTTAAGTATAGTTGATTTTAATTTTTTTTTCATAGAGATTACTGATGTTCTTTTTGCTTTTTCTTCCTGTTTTGGTGGTGCCATCTGGGTTCATGTCTTTAAGGGAGAGCAGGAAGGGGCATCCCTCTGCGTCTACTGTCCTTAGGAGTGGAAGAACAGATCCCGTATTTGGAATTTAAGAAGCATCTAATTGCTTATATGCTCCATACCTTCTACATATATAATGCTGCAAATGTGTCCGTCTTTGCTGCAACCCAAGTGCAATGAAGACTCAACTAATATGTAGATGAAGAGGAACCTTTATAAGAATTGTTTTGCTTTGTTCTTTTTTTTGTCCTTGAAACAAATTTTTCCCACCTGTAGCTGCATAGAAAATCTTCATTGTTAATGTAGTATGTATTATTCTGCTCCAATTAGAGCAGATAGAACAATCATTTGATTGTTCAATCGATTTGGATCAATTACTTGAAGTGACAATTGTGTGCCTGCACAGGCAGCTAGTGATGGATCAAGAATGTGCATCCCAGAATGGAGGAGCAGGCTGCTTAACGTTTTAGGACTGTACCTTCAGGCAGGATTGATGGTAAAGGTGAGTTGTCTTCCGCTAACAATAAATATATTCCTCAACAGTGCAATTCAAACCCCAAGAGATAAAAAACCCCAACACCCTCTTCCCACCTGTGGCTGACTTAAGGTTTAGATGCCACAAAAATTAATCAGTGCAGCATCTATGAAAGCAGCGGGGAGCTGGAAATCAGTATAACTCATATGCAGCGTCATGTTTTCACAAACAGCTCAAGCATGTGCTGCAGATAGGAGGTAGACTAGTCTTTGCCCTACCCTGACTGCCCGATCACGCTGTTAACTCATACTGTCACAGGCATGCGTGACCTTCGGGTGGATTGGATCAGTCCTGGATTAAACTTAAACCAGGAGGAGGGAGGAAAGTTTACTTTTCACTTGGAGCAGTGTTCAGCTGGTTTGCTGGATGAGCTCTTGACTTAGCACAAGGGAGAAGGCCAGGCTGTGTCTTTCACCAGCAACACCATCTTGCACTGTGTAACTACGAAGCAGATTGAGGCACGGGAGCTGCAAGCCTCAGTTTAACCTTCTAATCAGCAGGCAACAAACCTCCACCCATGACCATAGAAAGGGCTCTGCTGGTTCAGACCAAGGGTCCATCCAGCCCTGCCAGGGCTCACCTGGCCTTTGGAGGCCAACAAGGCAGCAAAGCATCGAGGATTTCTAAAAAAAGCAAACAGCACTCCTGCTGCATAAGGTACCTGGCCAACTTAACGGGTGCACAGATGTGACCAGGGCATTTGTCACTTTGTACCATGTGAGTGTGGTGCTATGGGACTGTTGAAATGTGCTCTGAAGCTTAGGAAAAAAGGAGACAGGTGAAGATTAGGGTATCTAAGCTCATTGGTATCTGTGAGGAAAGCTGCTGCTCAGAAGGACTAACCTGTAGTTCAAAGAGCACGTGTAACAGCAACAAAGACAAGTTACAGGCAGGTACCGAGGGAGGAGTAAAAACAGTGCAGGCACATACATCCCCTCACAATACTATCCCAGCATCCAGCTGTTTTCAGCATGAGAGTTTCCTTGGGTCTGACTTGGCTGCTCTAACTGGTAACACCTGCTGGGTATTGCCCTCTAAAAATCAACCTCATTTTATTTGCTTTGAAGGGGGATACATTATCCTCATTTGGTGGCACCTGGTTCTTAAGGAAGAAGAGGATGTGAATAAATTCCTAGCTGTCTTTTCCAGCCACTTGAGGTTTTGTAGACCAGTATCATATTCCCTCTCTCTAGCTGCTTTCCAGGTTGAGGAGACTAGCCATTTCAGTCCTTCCAGTACAGCCACTATTCAACATGTCATAATCCCGTGTCCTTTCTCTGACACCTTCCCATCCCACATGCAGTCACCAAGCTACATGCATGCAGTATTCAAGCCATGGATGGTATAGTGATGACTTATGTTTTACTACCTGTTACTTTCCCAGTAGACCCTAACACTCAATTTATTTTTTTTCCTGCTCCCGAGCATTCAGTTGTTTTTGTGCAGCTGCCTGTAACCATATCTCTCTCCTGAGTGCTTGCAGTGATTTTGCAAGACATGAGATGTTTTTCCTATGTCAGGTAAAGGCATGTCAAACTAAGTTGTTTTTCCCAAATGCACCTCACTTTACAGGTAATTATTCTCAATCCATCTGCCAGTCAGTCTTACAAGTTTCTTCTGCAATTCCCCACAGCTTGTCTAAGTCCTTCCTGTCTTTACTAACTGTGTTATCAGCAAACTTTTGTTCCTCACTGCTCAACCATCTTCAGACCATTTATGAATATACAGAACAGTGCACAGCTGGCACTGCATGGATGAGTAACTGGCACTGTGAAAACTGACCAATTTTCTGCTACCCTGTATTTATTTATTTTATTTTAAAATCAGTTATTTTTCCATGAGAGGAACGTCCCTCTTATTTCATGTCTGCCTAGTTTTCTAGGTGCCAGAGAGAAAGATGCCCCTGCAGCCCATGGGGAAACCCCATAGAAAAGGCTGAGACCCCATCTGTAGCCCGTGGAGGGGCTCCATGCTGGATGGAGCAGGTGGAGACATAGAGAAGATGCTGCAAGCCCCTGCCAGCACTTGCAGCCCATAAAAAGAATCAGAGACACAGAGATGAGTGAGAAAGAGAATTGCGCTGGAACAGGTTTGCTGGGGGGGGCTGGTGACCCCATGGAGGACTGGGCCTGAGAGACATTGTGATTTATGGCTGCCTGCCATAGCAGGGATCCAGGCGGAGCAGCTGATGAAGAGATAAAACCCTGGGGGAAGAGACTCACGTTGGAGAAAGTTCGTGGAGGACTGTGGGTGGGAAGACCCCATGGTGCAGCAAGGGGAGGGTGTCTGTGTGGAATGAATGCCCCCTCCCCGGCCGAGAAGGAAACCAACTTGCAAGGAACTGACCGAAGCCCCATCTCCCAGTCCCTGCCCCCCTGCGCTGTGATCGGGGGGAGGAAGGGAGTGAAAACACGACTAGAGTGAAGTCTGCTAAGAAGGGAGTGAGGCGGGGAGGTAGAGGTGTTTTAAGATCTGGAAAAGGAAAACAGCTCATGAAGAAGTAACCGGGAACCCCATTAGTTTTTCCTAGTCCCTGCCCCACCCTGTGCTGCAAGCAGGGAGGGAAGAAGGGAGTAAATCAGGGAAGTCTGCTTAGAATGGAGGGGTGGGGGGAAGGTGCTACTGAGGACCCCATTTTCCCCAGTCCCTGCCCCCCCTGTACTGGGAATGGGAGGGAAGAAGGGAGCAAAAACCTAAAGACCAAAGTCTGCTAAGAAAGGAGTGGTGGGGAGAATGTGTGTTTAAGATCTGGTTGCATTTGTTTTAAGATTTGGTTGTGCTCCTGACTCTGGTTTTCACAGTTCTTTTTAGTGTAGTGTAATAAATTAGAGTAGTTTTTTCCTTCACTCTGTGTTAAGTCTGTTTTGCCCATGCCATTGCTGATCAAATGTCTTTGTCCTTACCTTGACTCCTAGGCCTCTCAATATATATTTTCTCCCCTGTCCATCTAAGAAGGGGAGCAATAGACTGGCTTTGGTGGGCATCTGGCCTCCAGCCAGGGCTAAACCACCACATCCTTTTATCACGACTTTTACCCAAAGCCTTTTAGACATCCATGTAGACTGGATTCTCTGGATCACCCTTATCTCCACATGTGTCTGGCCTCTTCCAAGAACTCCACAAGGTTGTTAAGACCAGACTTTACAAAAGTCATGATGGCTTTTCCCAGAAAAGACCAGAAGTCCCTTACTGATGTCCCTTCTTAGACTCTTCACTAATTGCTCAGTACAGATATTGGGCTCACAGGAGCTTATTTCCCTGGACATTTCAGAACCTTCTTTTAATTATTGGTTGCAGCATTGGCTCTTGGTATTGAGGTATAGTTTTGGCGAGAGGTAACACACTTCTGTTACTAATTCAAAATCAATGCCTACGTGCCATAACAGCCCTCAGTGACCTGAGTTTCATTATGGATGTGGTTGATGTGTCATGGGCACATTGAATATGGTTAATATACAGCATCAGTAAACACAGCAGTCAGTCATGGCCATTTTGATTCAAAAACAGCCAGGAGGGTTTGTCACCTACATTTATTCTCAGGACTGATAACCTTCTGTAGGCTTGCCGGTAAACATTCTTCAGCCACTGTTTGCTGGCAAGACCAGTACAACAGGCTGGCTACATAGTCAGCTCTCTGTCATCTAGGCCAAAGGAGGTGGAGATGCTTCAGATAGTGGAAAAAATGGCTAGTGATTGTGAAGGACGCTGTGAAGAGTGCTGTGCAGAGACACTGCGACAACTCCCTTGGATTCATCAGGACTCGGACTCCGTGCTAGCTTGTGTGACCTGGGCTTCACTGTCATTGAAGTGTGTCTGCAACCAGCTTCCCTGGTGATTCAGCTGGTTCTTTGGTGGCCCAGGAAAGTGGGAAAGGCACATCTGTCTGTGTGTATGTGGAGATAGGTAGGTTCATACCTGCCTCTTTCATAAACCAACTGGGATTGCTCAGAACAGAGACAGCTCAAGGATACCAATGTCTACCCCATATTAGCTCCAATGAAATTCTGTCAGAGCCAAGCTCCGATGTCTGTGCTTCAACACAGAAGCTGCATTCCCAAATGCAAAGATAATTAAGATGTGTCCACTCCCATCTCACTGGGTACCTTGCTTCCCTGTCACATATACTTCCAGCTGTTGAACACTGTGCTGCTTGTGTCAGCTTAGTGCTTACATGGGTATTGCATTTTACCACGGCATAGAGCACCCATGGGAGAGAACCAGTGCAGCCTCTGATCACCAAAGCCATGTCAGCAAGAGTTTGCTGGTTAAACTTACTCCATTTGGTCTCCATGGGATTATTACACTGGTCGTAAAGCGCAGTCCTGCTGCTGAAGGAATGTCTGTGTTTGGAGTGCTTTACCCACACTCATCACATGGACTAAGCTTTGTTCTTTTGTTTGTTTTGAAGGTGTTAATAATATGCAATAATGAGCATTAATGAGCACTTGGTTAATGAAGTAAGACAACAAAGTGTGGGAGGCAAAGAGAAGCCTACATTTGACCAGTCTACATTTGGGACTTAAGGGAAATGACCCAATAACACCTCTCAGCTCTAACATTTGGTCACGTACCTGTATTACAGCCCACATGACATGTCAACTAATGCAGACAGCTCTGTGGAAACTGTGGACAAGAGGGGTGTCATCGCTATTTCATGGCAGTTCTAAAGATCAATGTATAATAACACTTAAGGTAGGCAGGATTTTAATTGCCAAACCTTGCATACATTTAGTGGCATGTGCTCAGGCTGAGAACGAGCATGAGCTGGCACATGAGTGGATGTCTCTCTGTTGCACTTAACAGCTACCTTTGGTTTGGTGACTGAACTTTGGCTTAGTGTCTCACCTTCAAGAAGCAAACTGCTGGGAATTGAGCAGTAAGTGTGTTTGAGATTGAACCTTTAAAGCAGTTAATGTGATTCCTCCCCATTATAGCACTTGCCAGGTCTCAGCTGCTGGAAGGAAATGTTGCGTGGATCTGATGCAGTGGGGATCACCATCAGCATTCATGCTTTCTCTGCATTAGGTCTGAATTCAGGACAGTATGTACTTGTGGTGCTGTGGTTTAGGAGCTGGGTTTGTGCTTCCCTGGCTGAATGGGGACTGCAGGATGCAGGGAGGTAGAGCCTCTTTGCAGGGGGGCTCCTGTGTCTCTGTTTCTGAGCACTTGGGTAAACAAAGGATATGCTCTTTCTTTGAGGAGGGTGACCCACTAAATAAGAGGAAACAAAGGAAATAATTAATTTGCAGAACATAAATTAATAAAATAATATGCAGTGGGTAGAGGGAGTTTCCTGGAAGTCCTGAAGAGTGCCCTGTGTCACGCAGTTACAAAAGCTGAGGGGACATAGAGAAAACACAAGAAGCAGCCGATGAGTCAATGGCAGTGCCGGCCAGGGAAGGGACACCAGGCTCTGGTACTCGCTGGATTTAGCTGGTAGTGACTCAGGACTAGCACATAGTTTCACTTTGACACAGCATGACATTTGATCTTTAAATCCCAGTCAGGAAAATCTGTCTGGCTTTCTGTGAGCAGATGAACTGAACAACATGGTTCACAGTGTAAAAATATCAAGGGCAAGCACTTAGCAGTCATTTGGGACGTGCTGGAGTCAAGTGGTAGTGTATCACGTTCATCTGAAGTTGCTGCTTTTGGCCAAAATCACATCTCACAATTAACTTCAGGAATACAGCTGTAAATGCTGGATGTGGCTGTATTGTGGTGGTGCTATTTGTGAGCTGGGGTGGAGGGGGCTGTGAAGAGGGATTTGATGGTAAAATGCCATGCTGAAAGAAAATTACAGAACTGTTCTGTCATGGTTTATGAAGACTGTGCTGTGTTTTAGGATGGCTGCCTGGAAGCTCCATGTCACTGCATTTGGTAGCATCATGAATACTAGAGTGGCAGCCAGTGAGACAGTCCTCAGAAAATGTCTGAGTTGCTGCCAGATACTGGGTAAGCGGCCTGGACCGAGAAGCCTCAACTCAACCCTCAGAGTCCATGAGTTTTTGTTTAGCAGGGCCAGTGATGGGAAGAATGAAAGAGCTCTCTAAAGGTGATGGCTGGTAAACTGTTCATCAGGGGACTGTTTGGTCTGTTGTGTCTGAAGGGCACAGATAGCTTTGTGTGGGTTTGCCCATAAAAGGGGTGGGCTCCACCACCACCAAAAGTCAGCCCAGGGTGAGCTCTGCAGAATTAAATTCTGCAATAGGAGCCGAGATGGGCTTGGAGAAGGACTTCCCACATCTACCTTCGCTTTGGTAACTGTATTATGCAGGGTGTGGACAGGCAGATAGGGAATGTTCTGGCTGTAGGACTTGGAACAACACAACGTGGAGATACCTCTCCCAGAAGTGGAGAAATGGAGCAAAAGCCACCTCACTAAAGTCAGAGGTACAAGCATCTCCTTGGTTCTTGGTGTTTCCATGCAGTAGAGAATCCACCTTGAATTCTCATCCTCACTTAACCTTCTAGCTTCAACTGACTTTTGGTACACAGAATGGTCCCACCTCAGCAGAGAAAGGGCACAGAACGTGATGCTGGGAGCATGGCTTCTCAGCAAAGGGGAAGAGGTATGTGTCACATACCAGCCAAGCTGTCTGCCCAAGCCCATGGAGACTGGTTTTATTCGGGAGCTGGCTGAGGACTCTATTCATCAGCGGGGGAAATAATTTTACATACAAAGTCACATTTTATTTCATTTACTGGAAAACTGCAAAAAGAGCCGATACTGTGTTTACAGGCTCTCTCTTCTGTTTCTAACTGCTATTGCCCATTTTCTTTAGCAAATACAAGAATGTGAAAGATTAATCCAGGTTTCCCTCTGCTGTGCAAATAATTTTGCAATTCCCCATTCCAAAGCACACATACAGACCTGATGTTAGAGAAGGACTTAACAGATGATATTAAATATCCTTGCTAAGCTTGGGATCAGGGAAGCAGATTGCTAGGGTGAGGTGTGGGGCTCCTGGAAAGTGTCTTTTGAAGCAGAACAGCCTCACAATATCTTCCAGTCTCCCACATTTTTCTTGGCTCTAAACCACTGTTAAAACAAAGTCTCCCAAGCATAATCTTATCTGAACAAGAAGATGCATTGCCATTCATCTCCTGAAATGATATGATATGCATAAGTTTACTGTCAGTGATAGCTGACTTTTTTCATTACTTTTGCAGCATCTGAGCCCACATAAAGTTTGCTGCTGTGGAAATCGTTCTTCACCTGCAAACGTCTGGCTGTAACTTAATGCAAATTTACCACAGCTGTTGTAGCTGCAAATAACTTTGTGCTGGTGAGGGGAGTGACTCAGGCTGCCTCACAAGGTTGGACTCAAGTGAAAAATGAATGTATTTATTAAGTAAGGAATGGATTTTCTCCACCCTTTGAGCAAAGCCAGGGTCCCATTTGTAGTGTTTTTTACCAGCCTTTCATCTTCCTCAGTTGGGAATTGTAGTAGCCTTGCTTGATGCTGCAGGTGTGCTTCCGTGTGGTGTCAAAGGCAGGAGGGAGGCTGAGTCAGGCAAGTCAGGAACAGCTGAGAGTGCTGGACCTGTCCCATCAATGGGTCTTCATCGTTAGGTTAGATGGTGAGAGCATTTGCATTTCATTTTACCACAAACTTCTCTTGACAGTGACCTGAAGAATGAAAAATGGGGAGTACCTGGACTCAGTCCCCTGACAAAAAAGTCTATAGATATTTCATAATATCATAATTTAGGACTTTTCTGTGGGCCAGCAACATCTGTAATTTTAGTTGTCGGAAAGTAAATGTTCACTTGCTCTGTAAGCAGCCTAATTTTATGTAGATAACCCTTAGAATAAGTGCAGGTTAATGCTTGTTATTGTTTCAGTGACCACTGCAAGACACAATGTGTGCATGTAACTAATAAAGATACCAAAATTAAGGGCTGTACAATTAAGGCAACAGTCACTACTGAAATAATATTTGTTTCTGCCATACTTTTGGCACAGTATGCCTCCAAGGAGTCTTAACAGCCCTGATGTTTTTGAGATTGCTCCTTTCTATTTGAAAGCATGAATACTTCCACTTTTGTACCAAAATGAACATATTTAAACATGCAAATCAACACAAGAGAAGCAAGATGGTAGCATGTACTTGCTCCTGAGAACCTGCCAGCCTTTTGTACCTGCCAATTACCCCAAGAAACAGAACTCGTCTAGAAAAAGAAAGCAAAGGAAGGATGGTGATAGCATTGTCATGCTTTTTTAGGTCAGGGATGGCAGTGCTTTGTGTTATCAAAAGTACATCTGGAATCTCATTTAACACCAGTTTCAGTATTTGTGTCAGTGCATTGTCCTGCTTTCTCTGGAAATGTAAGAGGCACAATGAACTTTTTAAAAAATCTTTAAACAGTGGCAAAAGAGCTGTTTTGGAAAAGACTTTCCATAAAGGTAAAATCTAATTTCACTCTAAAATCACTACCAAAAAAAGCAGAAAAAATACTTGCAGAGGAAACAAAAGGCTTCATTTAAAATTTTTGCACATGATATCAGCCACTGACATTCTCTTTTTCATACTTCAGGGTCTCTGGTCAAATACCTGAAAAGCAAGTAAGAGGATTTCATATAGTTCTGATTATGTAGGGATTTATTTTCATAGAGATATAGGCCTCTAAGTTGTTACAATAGGAAAGTTGCAAACTCTTATGGATAACAAATGCAGAAATCTCACCAGAATTAGACAGTCTGAATGCAAGCTGTGCGATGTTCTGCAGCTGAGAAAGGGTTTAAACAATATTATATTGCTCTTTGAAGTAAAGAGAAAGCCCACTGATCTAAGGTGGAATATTATTTGCATGGTGGGGAGGAGACAAGAAAGCAGCTCTGTGAATATTCCACCAGCTCTTTCAAGGCTTTGTCACAGGGGAACTTGAAAAGTGGGGTAGAAGCAATAAAACTCCACTCATCCTTTTAGAAGGCAACAAAGCAGTAAATGACTAAGTGGATCTGTGCACGATCACTCTTGTTTTCCACAGCAGACACGATGACTATTTTAGTGGCACATAGACAAAATAGATAATTGCTTTGTGGGATTTCTATCTGTCCAAACTTTTACTCATGCATTTTAACTCACTCCGGTGGTTTTATGTGAGATTATTTCCAAATTCTGATAACATATTTTAACCATAATGTGTATTGGTCGAGTTATACTTCTGCAGTTATTTGTGTCTGCTACTTCTCTTTTCTCTTCCAACATCTAATGTCTTTTTTTTAATGCACTAGAAGTGTTGGCTGAAACCAGACTACTTCTGTGCATCTAATATAATGGACTTGAAAGCGAGCTAGCTGATCAGACAGAAAGAAGAGGCCTCCCACAGCAAGATTATGCAACCTCGTAAGAAAACCTCATGCAGCAGAGTGAGACCCGATGAGGTCTGCTGGACTTGAGGGAGTCCCTTCCTGCAAACACAGGGGCCAAACGCCTGCACAAGCATAAGTTATACTTGGGAGGTGCAGAAGCAAGGATGAAAGCAGCAAGGAGAGGTGAATCAGAAGGATCAGAACCACATTCCATGGCAAGAGTTGGCAAAGTGTGGAGAATGGCTTTTGCCACTGTTTGAGCTCTGTCCAGGGACACAGTAGTGCATTCTCTGACACCATGCTGGGCTTACATCCAGCCTGGAAGCACATAATGTGCCAGGTGACATAGGACCATGGTATCAGGCAGGAGAGTGCGTGACCAGGGTGCGAGCCAGCAGACCAATATGAAGCCCATGTGGTCGTCACATTGCTGTCTACCTTGGACATTTTAATGGATTTTTCTCCCTATTCCAATATTACTGGGATAGCCGTTTAAACCACACAGTACCAAGGCCAGAATTTCCCCACAATACTAATCTGGTCTGGCGTGATTCGTGTTTTGGAGGTGTCTTGATAAGCAGCTTTTTTACTGAGTAGTTCTTAGTAGTATTTCCCAGGAATTTGTCACAACCGTTTATCAGGTTAAAAATATTCTTCTGCTTGTTTTGAACAAGGTTGTTTGGGGGAGGGTTTCCACCTTATTTTTGTATTAGAAGAGACCATGAATAATTACTTCTTGCCTTCTCCATGCCACCCTTGAATGCAGACTTCTTTCATATCCCCAGTTATGCCCTTCTGCAGACTGAGATACCCAGTGCATCTAGCTGTTTCTAACACAGAAGCTGTTCCTTTGCTGTTCTTATTATCTTTTCAAATCCTGATGTACTGTTTGTAAGATGTGGGTAGGAGAACCACCATGATATTGAAGGAATAGAGTTCCCTTGGACTTACTGAGTGAGACTTCCCTTGGACTTACTGAGTGGCATAAAAACATTTCTGTTTTTCTGTTTTCTGAATCCAGTTTGTGTTCAGATTCTATCTCGACCAACATCTTTGATAGCAGTAACCTCAGGATCTCATTCATGAATCCTAATAGTCAAAGCTCGAAGCTGTGTGAAGAAAACTGATTCTACCCGCATCACTGTGTGTTTATCTGTGCTGAATTTATCTGACACTATATTGCTCCATGAGGTCCTTCTGCATCTTTCACAGCTGGAATTAAACTTCCTCTATCTGCTTTATATCAACAAAATACTTATCCCTTCATTATTCACTCCCTTTCCCAGATCACCAACAAATAATGTTGCACAGCACTGATCCCAGGACAAACTCCTGTGGGACCCTTTTGGTGGTGTCAGTTCACTTGTAAAGCACGATGATTTTTTATTTATTTCTTATCTTTCAGTTAGGCATTCACTGTGTGAGATTTTCCTTGTACCCCTAGTCTTGTTGAGAATGAGAAATGCTTTCTGGGAACAAGCTAGACAAGTAATCGGGGATGTCATTCACCATGGACTCCTTCAGGAAACGCCAGTAGATTTGTGTTATGACTCCTCTGTACTTTTCCCTGTGTACTGTGTTTAGTCATGTGCCCATCCCTCTGGTTTTCAGGCATGTCTCTACCTCTTTACCTAATACGGACAGCAGACAATGTCCAGCAGCTCTCTGAATGCTGCTGGGCAGCTGTCCACTTGGCATCGTACCTGCCAGGTGCTGTGGTCCTGAGGCAGATTTCAGCCAGTAGCTCTCATTGTTCATCCACCTCAAGTTCCTGTAGAGCTCCAGGGTGAAGCTAGCTTGACCTAGCTTGTTACGGCTTGTTTTTGAGGATGTGCCCTACAACATCTACCTACACTTCAATATATGACAGATCCTCCAGCATGTCCTTTTCTCGATCCCGTGGGAACCTTCCCAAGTTCTGCCCTAGTGAAAACACCTGCAAAACATTTATCTAGGTTTTCTGTTAGAGCCTAACCGTCTCTGAGCACTCGGGCCATACCCTGACTATCTGCTAGCCTTCACTGCCCTCTTCAGGCTTCTCGATCCCATTGCATCCAGCCTAGAATTAATAGCTATTTGCAGATTGCTTCCCTAACGACTGTGCAGAGGATTACATTACCCCGGTCTTTTCTTTCGTTTACCCTCCAAACAGTAGCATTGGCCTGAAATACTTCTGAACGTTCTTTTTTCCACGGCAGGTGATAGGTTTGGGATGTATTAATAAGGGCCATTAGTGGAATATACATCCTGAATTCAGGAAAGGGGGTGTCTGAATCCCATTATTTTAACACTGACCCATGCTAAGCACTTACAAATCTCTGCGAAGTTTACTGCTCCTAGCTAACAAGCTCTGGGCAACAAGTATATATTTTCCTTTGTATTTTTTAATGACATTACGTCTCATTTGTCATGTTGTTAATATCACAGACCCTTAGGCAGAGCTTGCTGTGGTAATACAGTGGTGAAACACCTACATGTGTCCTGGAGCCGTCAGGTGGGAGTCTGACTCCCTTGGGCCCTGGAGCTTTGGTGTAGTTACTTGCTGCCAGCATGAAGATCTGGAAGCAGTTCTTCAGTAGGACACTAAGGGGCAGCCCCAGACCAAAAGAAGTTTTCCTCATCTATTTATATACATAAAAAACAAGAGAAAATTTTATTTGCCTCGTTTTTCTGTATTGATTTAACATCAGCAGTGACAAGGATATTGAATCAAGTAAGTCTGGAGTGGTTGGGGTTTTTTCCATTGCATCTTTCGGTAGTTATTTATTTAATCTCTGGTGATAAGGAAGTCAAGTTTAATTTGTCAGTTATCTGAAGACAGGCCCGCTTGAACGCACAGCTCACAGACAGAGCAGGGGGGAATGGAAAAGATATAGTGAGCTCTGCATCTGGAGCCTTGGTGGCTGCCCACACATCATCGCATGGCCAAGTGCAGGTACAGGCGTGTAGTTCTATGAGCCAGGAGCCTTCACTGCTCAGAGGCACTCCTTGCCACCAAAGAGCTGGTCACACCAGGTGTAGGAAACCCATGCAAAAGTAATACCAGCTGTGTGGATAGTTGGACTCCAGGAAGGAGGAACTGAGGCAGAAGTCACTCAACAGACCATCTAGGACGAGGGAAAACTTGTGGAAGGTTTTTCTGCTGCTGGTAGGTGACTTGGCCACCATCCTGTCACACAGGACCACCCCCTCTGAGGAGGGGTCCCAATAGTTCTGAAGCATAACCTGAACCTAGCTGCAAAAACCTTGTGGAAGGAACTGAATGTTGAAGTGAGTTAGGATGAAAGCTGCTGCATGTTGCTGAGAGTTTGAATTAGGAAGAAATGTTAGTCAGAACCAGTGTGCCTCGAAAGGGTGGGTTTGCCTTATCAATCTGTGGATTTAACACAAAGGGAATTACTGTCTTGGCTTTGTTCAGGAGGTGATGTATAGTCAAGTAAAGTGAGCTACCAAAGCCAGCTGGCGCTGGGCGAGTGTTCTTTGGTTACAGAGCAGGGAGGAGAACTGCTCTGTAACAGGAGCCCCAGCTGCTACCTAAGGCAGAGCTGGCTCTGACTGGTGTCTACACCAGTGTATTTTACACTATTTTGCTATCCTTTCTTGGTGTATACATGCATCATGTAAGTAATAGATGGCTTTTCTGGTACACAGCTGGATACATACATCTTCTTCTTCAGAAGTTTTCTATAGCCAGAATATCACTTCAAAACTCCAGTTTAGGGTTAATGAAGGCTTTCTAGGCTATTTTCCAGGTAACAATGCATTCCTATACAACTTGATGTTGCCTTCACATACTAGTAATGGGTGATTGCTCACAAAGGGAGGAAATGGTGACTGGTTTTCTGGGAGGAGGACAAGGGAGCAGTAGCAAATAAGCCAAGTCAGTACCTCAAGTACAGACAATGCTCCAATTTCTGTCCTGAACAAGTATCATAAGATAAATGACCACTATGAGAACAAGCAGAATTCAGTGATCTGGACATTTCAATGAAAAAGTAATTTACTTATTAGGAAAAGAAATGTGCAAACTTGTACAAAACAGGACTCAGCAGAGAATGAGATCCGGATACACTTCAGTCGTGCAGCCCTTGAAGTGTAACCCATTAAAAAAGATGCCTACAGAGTAAACCACCAAACTTAGTTGGTAGAAGCTATTAGTGAGAGCTTTAATGGCTCTTTTCTACTCTGCTGCCTGTGGGATCACAGACATTAAAACAGGTTTGAAGATGTGAACCAGAACCTGTGAGGAAGGGAGGCACACAGGATATAAAGGGATAAACCAATCAACCACCCAGATATGGAAATAAAACACAAACAAAAATGCTAAAAATCCTTAAAATGTAAAAATACTCATTATAACTTAACTAGAAATACTGGTTTGAATGTAAGCCGCTCATAAGCTCTTTAGTCTATATTAATAAGCTCTTTAGTCTCCTTAGGCTCTAATGTGAGCTTTATAGTGTATATTCTATCTGTCCTTCTGAGCCTTGCAGTGTTCCTTGTTGCTTCCCATCACACCTTTTGCTACTTTGGGGGTACAACATTGATTTGAAACATGTGCATCCCAAGAACAGTGTGAGTTTGGGAAAAATAAATAATGACAGGATGTGGGTGGGAGGCTGACTTGCCTTTCCCGGCACAATAATTATTTGTGAGAAAATATTCCCCATGCGCAAATGTTGAAAACCAGATGCCCTAAGTATCAGATCCTCCCACTTAAGCCGAGCTGTATTTTACTGTGGCTTAGACTGTCACTTTATAGGCTGATCTGGCTTAACAGCATCCTGTGATATGTTGCCTCAACAAGAGACCAAGGAAAAATCCTGGTGAAGAAGCCAAAGCTTCTTCTTCCCAGCTGTGGAGGAAGAAGACTACTGACCTATCTCAAGCGTTGACCCCTTTACATGGGTCAGAACTCTGCTCAGTTTTTTGAGGAGCAGAGACCAGAGATAAGATGTTCTGCCTGTGGTCTGAGTGCCCCATCTCCACACAGGAGAGGAGTAGCCTCCCAGCTAGGTGTACCTCTACATTACCCCAACTAAAATTAAAGTGATCAGTCATAGCTGGTTGGGTCCTTTCTTAGGCTTACAGGGCAAGGGAAAAACCTCTGCCTCTCTCAGCAGCCTCCAGTGAAATCAGATGGCTGACTCATGCTGTAAGCTTAGCATCAATTATGGCTTCAGCAAAGATGGCAGAATTCAGCCCTACAGAGTATTTGTGCTGTGCCACGTGAAAAATCTGCCCCTCTGCTTTCACAGACACTGATTTTGCAGTGCACGCCTCAATATCAAAATACTCTCTAGGAGAAGGGCACAGCTGGAGCCACCTGCAAGGGACAAGAACATTAACATGAAGAGGACACTAAAACATGGAACTAGATTGGGCAAGTGAGGGGATAGGCTCTTTTCAAGTTTTTTCTTGAGTGTGAGTGAGGAGCCAAGGCTATCTGAAGGGAATTTATAAAGTCAAACTTTGTGGTAGTAGTCAAATGGCCACAATTGCAGCTTGAGATGCTCAAATTGGTTGTTAAGGTAAACATCTTCCCCAGGAAGGTAATGCAGCACTAGAGCAGGTTACCCAAGAGCTCATAAAATCTCTGTCCTTGGAGGTTTTCAAGATTTAACTAGACAAAGCTATGGCTGGCCTGGGCTGGCATTGGTGATCATCCCACTTTGAGCAGGAGGTGGAACTAGTCACCACCACACTCCTTCCCACCAATGCTGCTGTGATTTGACAGGTTGTGAGGGATGAAGTTTGGTCATGAATGAGGAAAGCACCTATCTTCACCACATCTACAGTCATGCTGCAGTACTACTCCCTCTGTCAACAGCATGTCTGACGCTAGTCCTGTGTTCAGTCTGGTAGAAACCAGAGTGTAGGGGGGGATTGATGGGGGAGTGGTGGTTACTGTCACAGGGCAGGCTCTGGCTCTAGTACAGAGGTCCTCACAGGCTGCACTGACTTCAGTTATCTTCAGTGCCTATTGGGTATCATACAAAGCCGGACTGTGCTGGAGTTTTGGATGAAGGATTAAAACCAGCTGATTGATAATCATGACTTTTGTGTAGCATCTGGGACCTGCCCTCACAGGACTTAGGAGATCTCTGCTGTCACTGTAGCCACTAGCAGAACTTCATTAGCCAGGGAGGAGAGGGATGGACACAGCAAATTGGATGGACCTCATAACAAACAGGCTCAGCGCAGCTATTCCCCGTGTGTATGTAATCCATGCATGGGAGAGAGAGTGTCTTACACAATGCATGGGAGAGAGAGTGTCTTACACAATTAGCTGGAGTGAAAGCAGCTATTGAAAGACACTGTCCAGATTACATCACTGTATAAATTATTGAGATGATAGGGGAAACGCTTCATTCTTCTGTCCCGAGGATGGCAGCTCTGAAAGTTTATACCTACTTCCTGGAAGTTGTGCCTCCTGTAGACTCTGCTTCGATAATTAATTTGCAATATTCATCAGCCAGAGGATCAATGTAACATATAGACAAAAAGAAGGATTTTATACTTATGTATTGACTCAGCTGTGGGTTTTTTCTGCCTGTGAGTGAAACTGTTGTTGAATAAATGGCAAAAAAAAACCCCAGTATTTTGATGCTTATCTGTTTAATATTTCCAAGCAAATTATAAGCATTAGTGAATCACAGGGAACACATAGCCCCACATGGCTGTAGCTGCATCAGAGGCTCCACGCTTTTTTCTTAGCATCTGCAAAGACAGAGAATGCCCAGGCTCTGAGCAGGAAAGCCTGATATCACACATGTTCTTCTCTTACATGCTGCTTATGGTCCAGTTGGATCCCTGTACTTGCTGGAGCACCAGGACTCCCTCCGTACAAAACTGGGCACCTGTTAGCTGTCCCCAAACACAGGAGAGATATGAAGAGCAACTCTCCTCCCCAACTCTCCTGACTCTGGGAGGGATCAAATTCCTCTTGCATATCAACATTTCCAGGCTGGTTTCCACCCACACCTTTTCTAAAATTTACCTGGACATTGGCTCCCCGCACCCCTGGTGAGCACTCACAGCCACAGTGATGGGAGGTGAAGGCATACGCCCTGCACACAGCATGGTGCACGTCCGCAGGGAACTCTGACCAGATGATCCTGCCTGCTCTTTCTGAAACAATGCTTTACACACGTTCACCACCTCCCATACTAGTAGGATCCACCATTTTTATGTTCCCCCCGCCCCATCCCCTCCCCTTTCTCCCAGAGGCACAGCTGAGATCCCTCAGGTTGTAGAGCCTTGTCACAACTGTGCGGATTGAAGAAACATCGTGTCTGGCGGCAAAGGAGGCAGGCAAAAGTGTGGGATGAGACCTACTGCGGCACTCAAAATTGCCAGTGCCTGGAGGCTTTCAGACCTGAAAACAATGCCCACCTCATTCTCTCATTAGAAGAGAGATTCTGAACAGCAGTTGTCATTCAGGACTGATAAAAAAGAAGCCAAGCCTCTTGGTCAGTGCACACTGTAATTTCAAGCACACCTTCCTTTGAGACTAGTTTCCTTGTTTCCTCCTGCAGACACACATACTCAGCAAGTACTTCATTCACCGTGAGCCATCTTTTAGCCTTATGGAGGCATCTGACAATAAATGCAGATGTCTCAAGGGATTTGTGTCAAACTCACCTACAAGCCTGCCCCGAGGTCCCCAAGTACCTTTGAACATTGATGCCAGTGCCAAGGCACTTAGAGTCCCAGCTGTAGAAGTGCAGAGAGACAGATTGGAAAGAGTTCTTCTGAAAATGGAGGGAAGCTGTTTGGTATTGACTTGGTGATTGTTACCTCATTTCAGGGCCCTGGATGGGCATATTCATAAAAGGTCAAATAATAAAAAAATATCTCGGATGTTCCACACACTGCCTTCTGCTCTGGCTAGTGAATATTTTAGTGACCCATTTACAGCAAGCAGCTTTTACTGAACAGGGTAGGCCAGTGCGGAGGGAAACTGAAGCCCCATCATCCTTGTGACAATTATACGTCTGTGCCTGTTTGTGTAATCCACCCTCTTGGCCTGATAAACAAGAACCTGTGCATGGGCTTTTAAAGGAAGGTGGCCGTCACCTTCTGTGGTCTGAACATTTTCTCACATAAGCCTCAGCTAGCCTGTAAAGCAGGTAAGTCTCTGCCTTTGCATGTGATATTATCCAGGACTCCAGTCTTACCTTGAATTTCATTCTGTCTTTTTAATCTCTCTCCCAGGGCTTAATCAATATAGTGTTTCACCTGATTTCTGTTTTTGAGATATTTTTTGAGTCAGCTACTTGGCAACTAATTGCATTTCCATCTTTCTTCCTGGTAGTGTTTCCCTGTGTACCTTCTTATTGCATGTTTGATGAAGCCAACCCTTGGGGGTGCCCAGCTCACATTTGTTCATTCCAAGTAATTTACAGGAGGCAAGGTCAACCCAAGCAAACAGTACTGAATAAATTGAAAGCTGATGCTTCTATCCTTATTACTGGTGATTTTCCCCTAACCACCTAAGAAACAGGCCTTCTTTGTAAATGCACATCCGCTTCGGCTGCTGCTACTCACTGATGTCTTTTTCTTTTGAATAAACAGGTAGGAGTGTGTGCTTTCATTTTCACTGAGCTTCCAGCCACAGGTATGAGAAGTTTCCTTTTATGGTAGCTTTGCAAAATGGATGCGTAGGCAATTGCTTTCTTAAATAAAAGCTTTCCTTTTACCTTTTCAAAGTAATTGTTAGTGAGTTCTGGACAATGTTTGATTTTATAACAGTCTAGCCTTGCTCACACCCAGCTGACAGCACGGATCAACTGAAAACTCATTCTTTCAGGAGTGGAAACAGTTTTGTTCTTCAGCTACCTCTCCATTCCTTCCTTGAGACCAGCATTTGGTTAGGTTCCTGTGAAATGTCACTGACTCTGGACCTTTGCCCCACAGTTCTCCCACTCACTGCTATGTCCACACCGCTGGAGGATGCGATGGACACCTTGATCAGGATTTTCCATCACTACTCTGGCAAAGAAGGAGACAGATACAAGCTCAGCAAAGGAGAGCTCAAGGAGCTCCTCACCAGTGAGCTCACTGACTTCCTTTCAGTAAGACGCAGCTTCTGAACCTATTGAATTACTTTTTCGTGGGTAGGATAAACAGCTGAAGTTCAGAAATATCATCTCCTTCTGCAAGGCACATCCAGCCACAGGCTCTCAGATGAGAGTTGTCTTTGTGGATCTGGACAAAAGGAAATGGGATCAAATTTCCCGTTTGAGAAGTATGTTTTCAGAGGGTGGTCCAGCCCTGGTGCTCTGCCAGTTGACAGAAGCAGCAGAGCCAGGTGCCTGTGCTCTGCTTACTCCTCTGCACTCTTGAGCAGAAGGGCAAAAGCAGCTCAGAAGCAGTATGAAAATTAGTGCTAAATCAGGCTTTAATCAGTTGCTTGCTTTGTGGGTTTTTTTTTAAGTAATAGGGTGTAGATAAGTCCTTTGAAGAATTAAATCTACTGACCAGTTCTCATGAGAGAAGAAGGTAGGTGGTGCACAATGGCCACAGACACAGCACAGCTGTGTGTGTGCCCTGCAGAGACCTGCTAAGAAAATCCTTTTAGCAAGAAGTTACTGATCTGAACACCTCATTGAACATTCGTTATGTTCTACATCACACAACACAGATGGTCTTTGAATGGAATAATGACCAGATTCGTTATGTTTGTCTTGTAAAAATTGTTGTGGACCCTCCCTATCACCACCAGCAGGATTTTTCTTTTTTTACATTGTATCCATTTCCTTGAATTAGATTTTCTTTTAATCTTGGCTATCAATTTATTATTACAAATTCACTGTTCTTATCCCCACTTGAATAGGATGTGTTTGCTGCTTAGAGATCTTCTGAATGTGATGAATGGATGTATAATACGACCACGTATGAGTAGCCTGTTGAAAATCTAAGTGCTGTTTGTACAGAGAAATGCACAGTATGCATCTTGTCAAAAGGAATCAGTGCTTAGCAGCTCCTAAAATCTGTTTGAATAATTTCAGTAGTTAGTACCTGTATTCTGTCTAAGAGCTGCACTGTTTTCAGTTTCTGTTGCTGTACCCTTTGGGGACTCCAGACCCAAGTTTTTAATGCTGTGGCTAGTGGTATATTACTGTTCAGGTGTATATTTCATGCATCCTTCTATTTAATAGCAGCGGGGCTTTTGAGATAGACGTAGGTTGCACAGCTGGGTGTGCCAGAATTGCACAGTCAAGATTTTCACAGCTAAGTCACTTTTCTTTCTCTTCAGGGCCAAAAGGACCCCCTTCTCATTGATAAGATTATGAAAGACCTGGACTCCAATAAAGACAATGAAGTGGATTTTCATGAATTTGTCATTCTGGTCGCCACTTTGACTGTGGCATGTAATGATTTCTTTGAAGAACAGCTAAAGAGAGAGGGATTTTAAAAAAAGCTCAATATGATCAACCTCCTGGCCACAAACACAAGCAAAGCACACCTAGATTGGTAGCCCTCAACAGGGTTTAGCAAATGCAAACCATCATCTCTCCAACCGTTACTGCTGTAAGACACTTTGGGAGCAGATCAGCACCTGGTGCAAGCTGGGCTAAAGCCAGTTTGCACTACTTGAGGTCCAGCTTTTAATATTTTCAGTCTTTGCGCTGCCTGCATCTGTAACACACGTTCACCAGTTGCCCGGGTCAAGGGCTTGGGGTAACAGATTGTTTGGCAGGAGTCGAGGCATTTCCTAAATTTCAGTGGCAGGTAAAAGGCACAGAAATGCTACATCTATGCTTTCTGAATTGGAAGATTTGGAATGAGGCACAAAACCTGCGATTTAGTGTTCAGTCATTACATAACGGCTGTATTTTTGCAGTTCGAAAAGAGCAGCTTGCTCTTCACTCAGCTCTGCTTATTCTAAAGCCCTTTTCAGATGCTGCTCCATACCTCCCCACACTCTCGTGTTTCAGATGTGGTCACAGCTGTCTCCTGCTGCCTGAGCAGACGGTACCACTTGCCATTGTTACGGGTTCCTTCCCCGCACTCCCCAGCTTCAAATTTGTTGTGTTGGCACTACTGCATCCCAGTAGTCCACCTCTTCGCTCAGCATAAATGAATTTATTCATATGATAAATTATTCAAATACATAGAAGATTTAGTTAGCAAACTGCTCTGGGGGCTGATGGAAAGACTGGATCTTCAGGGGAAATGTAAATGCTTTCTGCTTTCACTATTCTGGTACCCTTAAGAGTTTTTTTAGAGGACCACCTGTGGGGCATCTAATGATGGGATCCCAGGGTGCAGCTTTGTAATGTGAGTCATCTTACAGAACAATGATTTCATCTCGTGCATGAAAGTGGTGCAAAAGGGGCAGTGGGACCCGATTGCCAGGCATGGAGAGAGTATGACAATCCCTTTCAGTGTTAACCTGGTCTTGGGTTGAGTTAAGGGTACTTCTACACTTCTATCTGAATTAAGCATAATTCAAATGCCCTGAAAATTCTCCATGGCAGGGTGCTGTGACTTTTTGTCTTGCACAGAGCTCTCTTTGTTCCTCGTTGTTTTACTGGCAGCTTCAAACTATAATAAAAGGTGTCTGAATTAAATGAAGATTTTCTGTTTATGTAAGAGGTTAATTAAAAAGACACACATCGGTGAAGATGTGCCCTGCTAGGCAATGCTGGGGCAATGCATTTCACTTGCCTTTTCCCCCAACACCCTGGACATAATTCAGTAAAGACTGTAAAATTTGTATAAGACCATGTATCATTAAGAAGATGTAATTTATCATAAGAAGGGGAATCTATAGGGTCTAGTAAATACAAGACAGTCTAGTAAATATGAGAAGGGGCAGCATCACCCTAAGATAGAGACCACCATCACCATATATTTTTATCCCAGAGGAAAATGAGACTTTGAGGTTGTGGCAGAATCACAATGTACTGCCACTTTAACTTGGCAGTGACAAGAAACTATGTCAGATTCACAGAAGATCTTCTAGGGGAGCATGGCAAAAAGCATCAAAGTAAAACCGATGACAGTTGCACAACTTTTTCTTCCCTTGCAATGTCAGGCAGCTCAATATCACTGTGTCTGTTGGACTAGGATGGCAGGACTACCAGCCAGAATAAGCAAGACTGCTTTTATGGTCCCCACATAGGTCCTGCAGAGTGTTGCTGCAGCCTTTCCCCTTCCTCCAAGGGACAGGGGAAAAAAGACCAGCTTAACACTTCAACTCCAAGTGAAAAGGAGAAGGATTGTCCCAGGAAAGACCAGTTTCTTCATTATGACTTTTTAGAAAAAAGCTCCAGAAAGTTCATAAACCTTCTGCTCATCCCTGATAAGGCCCTGGACACGTAGCAGGCCATGTGCCAAGCAGGATTATACTAAGTCACAGCTGGCGGCAGCAACATTCCCTGGGGTCAGGCAGTGAGAGCTGCTGCTGTGATGGAGAGGGTCAGTGGAGCCTCCTTCACTGGAGATATTCAAGACCCGCCTGGACGCCTATCTGAGCAATATGTGCTAGGGAGCCTGCTTTGGCAGGGGGTTGGACCCGATGATCTCTCGAGGTCCCTTCCAACCCCTACAATTCTGTGATTCTGTGATTCTGTGATCTCATCAGCTGCATTTACTAGGGATTGAGAGCAGCCTAATTCCTCTGTGGAAGGGGCTCACTTGCACATGAGCTATGGGTGAATCAGATAAGAATGACTCAAATGATCTTTATTCCAACAAGTTCTATAAAATCTCATAAATCACCCTTCTTGGCTTCACTGGTTAGGTTTTTATTGTTGCTGCTTTAACTACAGGGACAACTGTTAAACTCTATCAGATTTAAAGAAGAAACCTTTTGGCACAAAGACTAGAGACCATGCAGAAAAGGAAGTAAATGCTACAAAGCACATTCAGATGCTTAAAAATACAAAGCCTTGGCACAATTTGAGGTCCTGGGGTAAGGGACTTGCCATCCTATCCTTGGGCTAACTGTGGGCTAACCCACTGCACCAGTGGGTCTTTCCCTGCCGTTCTTCTCCCACAGGAGCCAGCTAGCACAATGTTAGTAGACACCACTTCCAAGGAAGATACCTGATGATCACCTGGAATTTTTTAATTCACTCTAAACTGAATAAATCTGTGAGCTATCCTCTTTTCTGTAAGCAGTCCTCAGGAAGGAGAGCTGCATTGAAGACACTTACACTGGCTGTTACACAAACACCATCTTGCACAGCCAACCTCCCTACGGCCACTTTGTCCTCCAGATGTGAACATTTTGTTTTTAGCTTCTCTTAGAAGGGAAAAATTTCTCCTTCAAGCACGAAGGAGGTATTCTTCCCCTCATTGTTTGCTGACACTTTTCCTGCTTCGAGTTTGCCTGTAGTTCATGAATCTGGGAAGCGCTTTGAAGTTTTACATACAGAGGAAGCTTGCTGTGTGTCTTTCTCCAAAGTCCTCCAGCTTTAGGAGTGATGTCTAATTACAGGCATTTTATTCGTTTGTGTTATCAGGCTGTCTGAAAAACCGATAGAAAATTGAACACCACAACATGGCCTAATATTTTCAGGTTACATTAAAGACCAATAAATATGCATCAAAGCCAGACAAGATCTTTTCTAGCTATTTTAAAGGTGTTTTGCCTGACATCTAAAAAGCAGATTTTCAGAAGATAAATTATATTATCTTGAAAGCCTCAACCTCTTCCATTTTCTTTCACTTCAGTTCAAAAGAGACTCTAAGTGTCAGTGCAACTGGGTACCTGAAGCTTGATGCACTATTGGTAAATAAATTTATAACCTCTTCAGATTCAGTACCCAACTACAGACCTCGAAGAGCTGCCTGTGATACCAGCATGATGACAAATGCTTTGCAATGCAGCTCTAACTTACCAGCCAGATCCACTATGAAGGCGCCCCCTTTTTCACTGTACATCAGTGTAGAGGGTGTTAAGCACAATGGGATAATAATCATCCTACAACATCAGTTCCTCCTCATAAAAATGAAGAACAAAAATTGTCTGAGGTTGTAGGAAGGGAGAGAGAAGTGAGGAGACCCCACCAGGATGGGTGATGTTTTCAGCAGCCAGAAAAGTCAGTAACTGCTTTCCACCAAATGCCACTTGAGAAAGCACTGAAAGTTATTGGCAGTGACAATTTTATATTTGCGGGTATGTTGTAGTTTTGCATGGCTGGGTTCTGGTGGAGGAGGGGGCTGCAGGGGAGGCTGCTGCAAGAAGCAGCCAGAAGCTCTCTGCAGGCCCGAGAGAGCAAACACCAGATGGCTCAAGGCCAGAGTCGTTGTTGACCAAGGCCAAGACCACCAGTGATGGTCACAGCGCCTCTGGGAATCACATTAAGAAGAAAAATATGCCAGCAGCTGTTTTGCTACCAGAGAAGAGTGAGATGTAAGAAACTGTGCAGGCACCAAGGTCAGTGAAGAACTGTGGGGGCGGGGTGGGGGGGTAACTCCAGGTGCTGGAGAGAAAGATGACACTGCTGCCCCTAGAGAAGACCATGGTGGAGTGCATGTCCCCCTGCAGCCTATGGATGATGGAGGACAGCAGAGATCCCAGATACAGCCCATGGAGGACCCCACACCAGAGTGGGTGGAGACACCTGAAGGACACTGTGACCACATGGGAAGCCCACGTTGGAGCAAGTTCCTGGCAGCGAAACCTGCAAATCTGATACTGCCCTTGCATGGATGCCTTGAATGCATGAAGTATCTGTGTTAACCTGCACTGGCTGGCATAGGAAATCCAGCATCTCCAAAGCCTGTCACAGCTGCTGGGCAGGCACAGAGCAGTGCAGGCAGCATGCACAATCCAGTCCAGAGCTATGCAGGGCAGCACAATAGTACAGCACTTTAACGTGCCTGCCTGTTTGGTCTGTGAGATCTGGATGGGGCTGCCTTTCAAATCACAGTTGATGTTAGTACATTAACTTCTCACCCTTGGCGCTCTGAGGCACAGACCAGCAAACTCCCTGGGCTCTCAGCACGCTGCCTGCTGTGCTCAGCCACATGCATTTCGCTTAGCAAAGCATGTATTTCTTACCAGGACAAAGGCTCAGGGGTCTTCCCTGGCACAGCAAGACTGCCATGGGTGCATGGCCACAGCAACACTGTGAGTGAACACAGAGTGCATGGGATAGACCATATTATCTCAAAACCTGGTGGAGGTATCTCAGTGAAGCACAGTTTCATGATATCCCAACCTGCCAGGGAATTAATGCTGTGGTACTGACAGGACAGAAGAAGGGGGACAAGAGCTCTCCTGTAGCAACAGAGATCCACCCTGTCTATCTGACGAAAAGCCCCTTTCTAGGGTCCATGCTGCAGCATAAAGTGGAGCGTGGCCAGAAGGGAAACTCTTAGGGACAGCTGTCATCCATCATCCCAGCTCAGCAGCACAGAGAAAACATTCACCTCCTCTCTAATTTCAGCCCTGAAGAAGTTGGGTAAAAGGTCAAATACAAAACTTGCCTCTGAAATCAGAACAATCTATATAAAGGTTTTTGACTGGCAGGAAGATTTGTTAGAATGTGATGTGACGTCATGTGAATGTCTAATAAGAGTTTTGATTGACAGGCCAACAATTATTAGACGTGTCTTAAGGGATAATTAAGCCTATGGAACAGCACTGTATTATCTGAAGAGAAAAGGGGTCACATCTTCAATTTTATCTTTCCCTTACCACATGATACAGCATGAGACAGACTGTTTCGTTTATGGGCTGGTAATCTGTTTTCTAAGCTAGCTCTATCTGTGCCCTGCCTTCTGAGTTCGAGTATGATGTACTACGTGCCCTGGGCACCCATCATAGTGGGCACATGACTCAATTTCACCAGAAAGAATTAGAAAATCCCCCCAACAACAAAAAATCCAAAACCAAACCAGACAAAAAAAAAACCCCACCAGAAAAACATGTCCTTTAAAAATACCAACTCTCAGCCACCTGCAATCAGTTGTGTATGAGGGGCAACTCCCAAGGAAGAGAACTGCAGCTGCATCCACTTACTTTGCCTTCGCAAGTAGATTCTCAGATGATGTAAAATGACAGAGCCTATTGCACTTAGTGGCATAATTCTGTAACAGCTGAGGACATGTGCTTGAGACTTCAAATTAGCCTTCAATAGAAAGCTGTGTTTCTGTTAGCTGGTTGGCTAAATAAGGACATGTCTGTAAAACTGTAAAAGTTGCAGCAAGGTAGCTAAGTGGAAGACATGTGGAGTGGTTGCTTGGAGCACAGGTATTTGGAGGAAAATTAGTGGAAAATGTTCCTGTCATACATCTGTTTTAAATTCTAAGTTGTCCTCTCAGGTCTTGGTTGACTTCATGGGTTGCATAGCAAATTGCCATAGTGTTTAAAAGCAGAGCCTTGATTCTACATTCCCAGTATCTGCATGGACCCAGAAAAGTGCTAGAGACGGAAGTTTCAGCAGGAAAAAAACTATGGGGTGAGCATGTTACAGAGAGCAGAAAAGAACTGAGCCACCCAAAGCATTTGTTAAGATCATTGTGCTTTCTGGGAGACGAAAAATGTCAAGTAGTTGTGAATGCTGCAGAAAGATGTAGGTTCTCCAGTTTGAGCTCGTGGTGTGGAGTGGCAGCACAAAACAGGTCCCTGTGGCTGGACAAATACAAAGTAGGAGAGGTCCATCCCATTAAAACATTAATGGGATGAAGAGGTCAGTGGGTGTTTTTAAGATTTGGGTTTATTTCCACACTACTTGGTTCTGATTTGATTTGTAATAAATTAAATTAATTTTCCCCTGTTGAGTTTATTTTGCCCATAATGGTAATTGTTGAGTGATCTCTCCATGTCCTTATCTCAACCCATGAGCCTTTTGTTACATCTTCTCTTCCTCTGTCCAGCTGAGGAGGGCAGTGGTAGAATGGCTTTGGGGTCACCTGGCCTCCAGCCATGGTCAGCCAACTAGACTGATCAAACTGTTTGGCACTGCAGCTTGTGCGATACTGAGGATAACTGGTAAGAAATCACAGGTATGTGAAAAATAAAGGACAAAGTGGTACGAGCAGTTGAAAGGATAAATATACCATTACACAGGGTATGCTGGCATCTCTTATCTGACTCATATTGACTTAAGTTGAATTGTGTAACCCTCTACAGTGTTTCTGAAATGGGGCCCATTACCGTGATGCCTAATTCTACCAGAGACAATCATGTTGAATCACAGTTTTTTCCCAGATGAGAAAGTCTCAGTCATGGAGACACTTAAGCCAAGAAATACTTGTCCTTGGATAGGAAAAATAACCTTAAAATGTCACTTATTAAAGTGGTGTTTTGTCAAAGGCAAAGTTTGTTCTTCGCAGTGACCCACGTCTAACTAATTCTGTAACGTGACATATGTGAGTACTCAGATATGTTGATACATCTGAAAATTATGTCTTCTATAATAAAATTACCTCAGCATTGAAAATAAAGTGATAAATGTTCTAGGAGAAAGCTGCAGCACCATGTCCTCTGCAGAGCCAGCACAGGACCTGACCTGGGCCACAAGGGATATGCCTCCAAGCAAAGTCCACCTGTGATAACTGTGCCATGTTTTGAAATGAGATTTCTCTTCTGGACTAGGACTAATCAGAGCAGCCACTGAAGCCAACACAACCCAGAGACATGGATCAAAGGAGGCATCAACAAGGTCCCTTGCCTGGAAGCCATGCCACTACCCGTGTGTGGCTCTGGTGTTGAGGTCTTTCTGCACCAGCCCTCAAGACGGGAGGAACCATGTGGGGGATCCACAGAAGAGGTAGTCCCAGGCTAAAACTAGATGGCTCAGCCAACATCCGGTGTCTCTCCTAATGTCAGAGCAAAAGCACGCGCCTTTACCAATCACACCCTCCCACATCCTACCTTCCTGGGAGAAAACTTTTCTCTGCTCCCACTTCTTGGCCCTGACTGCTTTGTGTAGATGCTGGGTTGAGTCACAGACAGAGCTGGTAGTGATAACTGCCTGCAGGGTAATCTGTGTCTGAATATAATGTTTGCTTGATTATTTGTAACCTGCTAAACTGCAAGCTTCACAGTCCATGCTCTTATTCAATGCCATAAATAGTGTTAATGCAACACTTATCATCAAGCCTGCATGATGCTGATAGGCTTTCAGTTCATAAATCACATGCATTTGTCATTTCTCTAAACCATTCAACATGACAAATCACACATCTCTTGTGTCAAACTGCCCAGAGTTAACAAGCTACTCTTACTTCACCTTAGGGAAAGTTCAGCTTTATTTAAAGAAAATTTAGACACACACAAAGAAGTAAGAAAAGTGTCATAACAGAGAGATGTATGGCAAGACTTGGAAGAGGCTTGCCATGCCTAGCACAGAGCTGGAGAAGATGGGCAGTGACAGAAGTCAATGATGGAGATGCCCACTGACCACCAAGGAAGGAGTCCAGAGCCCAGGCTGGATCATGGACTCTCAGGAAACCTGCCTAATGCTGGAACTGACATAAAAGTAAAGGAACGAAGCACAGAATTGGTATTTCTGCTGCTGGGAATACTCTCCTTCAGCCGATCACCGATTCTGATCGGGTTCCCGTAAGAGGAACGTATTAACCATTGACAGGGCCAATTTAGCTGCATTAGTTGCATTTAACTCTACATTTCTTATTGTTTGCCCATAGACCAGATGCTTAGACTGTGTTTCCAGTTGTCAGCTGATGCTTTTTGTAGAATGGGTCTTTGCCAATTGATAACTGCCATGGCAACAATCAAACTCACGTCTCATATGCCACAAACAGTCCCCAAGTATAGCCATGATCACAGCCACAGTTATGGTCCCGAGTGACCTGGCAGCTGCAGTTTGGGTCCTTCAGATGACAGGAGCTTTGAAGATTTAAGTAAGCGCCACATATATTTTTTCTGGGTTTGCCTCACGGGTTGCCTCCTGGCTGGGTCCTGGGCAGGGCAGTGGCCACTGCAGTGGAATGAGGTGGTGAGCATGTGTGCTGCATACACAGCACAATTTGGCGGCAGACATCCTGATAGTTAATTTGTCCTTGTCAGCAATAAGAACATAAAGCATGGTGTAACCTCTTAGTGGAGAGGAGACCTGATGGTTACTGATGGGATGTAGCTTGAAAGTTTCTCAAGACCAACAGGTTTTTTAGATACGTGAACAGTAAGAGGATGTCCAGGGATAATGTAGGTCCCTTGCTGAATAAGGAGGGTGTCCTGGTTACGGGGGATGCTGAGAAAGTGGAGATATTGAATGCCGCCTTTGCTTCGGTCTTCACTTCAAAGGCCCCCCGGGACCCACAGACACTGGATGAGAGTAGGACTGATTGGGAAATGAAGAATTTCCCTCTGGTTCAAGTAGGGGAGGTCCAGGAGCGGCTCAAAGGGATTAATGCACACAAATCCATGGGCCCAGATGGGTTACATCCACGTGTGCTGAGGGAGCTGGCAGAGGTGATTGCTGAGCCGCTCTCTATCATCTTCGACAGGTCTTGGAGGACAGGAGAAGTGCCTGAAGACTGGAGGATAGCCAATGTCACTCCAGTCTTTAAAAAGGGCAAGAAGGAGGAACCTAGTAACTACAGGCCAGTCAGCCTCACCCCTGCCCCTGGAAAGGTAATGGAACAGCTTGTTCTGGATGCCATCTCCAAGCAATTGGAAGAGAAGAAGGTCATGAGGAGTAGTCAGCATGGATTCACTAAGGGGAAATCGTGCTCGACCAACCTCATAGCCTTCTACAATCTCATGACAGGCTGGGTAGATGGAGGGAGAGCAGTGGATGTCATCTACCTTGACTTCAGCAAGGCCTTTGATACTGTCTCCCATGACATCCTGATAGCAAAGCTGAGAAAGCATGGGATAGATGAGTGGACAGTGAGGTGGGTTGAGAATTGGCTGTTGGACCGAACCCAGAGGGTTGTGATTCGTGGAGTAGAATCTGACTGGAGGCCTGTTACCAGCGGTGTTCCCCAGGGCTCAGTGTTGGGTCCAGTCCTGTTTAATATCTTCATTGACGATCTTGATGAGGGAATAACATCCACCCTCAGCAAGTACGCCGATGATACAAAGCTGGGAGGAGTGGCTGACACGCAGGAGCACTGCGCTGCCATCCAGAGAGACCTGGACAGGCTGGAGAGCTGGGCAGTGAGAAACCAGATGAAGTTCAACAAAAGCAAGTGTAAAGTCTTGCACCTGGGAAGGAACAACTGTTTGTATCAGTACAGGCTGGGGGATGACCTGCTGGAGAAGAGCTCAGTGGAGAAGGACCTGGGGGTCCTGGTAGATGACAGGTTGGCCATGAGCCAGCAGTGTGCCTCGGTGGCCAAGAGAGCCAATGGGATCCTGGGATGCATCAGGAGGAGTGTAGCCAGCAGGTCAAAGGAGGCGATCCTCCCTCTCTACTCTGCCCTGGTCAGGCCCCACCTGGAGTATTGTGTCCAGTTCTGGGCTCCTTGGTATAAAAAGGACAGGGATCTCCTGGAAAGAGTCCAAAGAAGGGCTACGAAGATGATTAAGGGCCTAGAGCATCTCCCCTATGAGGAAAGGCTGAGTAAGCTGGGACTGTTCAGCCTTGAGAAGAGAAGACTAAGGGGGGACCTAATCAAAGTTTATAATTATCTGAAGCAGGGGATGCAGGGGGAATCAGCCAGCCCCTTTTCAGTGGTCTGTGGGGATAGGACAAGGGGCAATGGCTGCAAGTTGGAGCACAGGAAGTTCTGCACCAACATGCGGAAGAACTTTTTCACAGTGAGGGTGACTGAGCACTGGAATAGGCTGCCCAGGGGGGTGGTGGAGTCTCCTTCACTGGAGATATTTAAGACCCGCCTGGACGCCTATCTGAGCAATATGAGCTAGGGAGCCTGCTTTGGCAGGGGGTTTGGACCCGATGATCTCTCGAGGTCCCTTCCAACCCCTACAATTCTGTGATTCTGTGATTCTGTGAGTAGCAGTTTGCAAGTCCCGAGTATGGATTTAGTGACCCCAATGTTTTCTGTGCTTATGGGATGAAGAAACCAGACCAGAAGCAGGAACTCCACACACATTAGGTTCTAGCTTCTTGTTCTCTTAGTTTTTGAAGCTAAGTCTTCTGTGTGAGTCTCTTCCCTGGAGTCCAGAGGAAGGCTATGAAGATGATTAAAGGACTGGACTATTTCCCCTATGAGGAAAGGCTGAGTGAACTGGGGCTGTTCAGCCATGAGAAAAGAAGACTAAGAGGGAATCTGATCAATGTTTATAAATATCTTCAGTGTGGGACTAAGGGGGCAATGGCCAGCCCCTTTTCAGTGGTCTGTGGGGACAGGACAAGGGGCAATGGCTTCAAGTTGCAGCACAGGAATTTCCGCACCAACACGCGGAAGAACTTTTACACAGTGAGAGTGACAGAGCCCTGGGACAGGCTGCCCAAGGGGGGTGTGGAGTCTCCATCTCTGGAGATATTCAAGACCCATCTGGACACCTATCTGTGCGACCTGTCCTAGGGAACCTGCTTTGGCAGGGGGGTTGGACCCGATGATCTCTGGAGGTCCCTTCCAACCCCTACGATTCTGTGATTCTATGATATGGTTTCCTAATGACCTTGAGGGCTGCAATTTGCTGTACCGTCTCGCCCTTGCTTCCTCTTCTGTGGTGTTATTTCAGAGCAATAGTTGATTGCTGGGATGCAGTTTAGCAAGGATAGGACTAAAAGTTTAGCCCTCACCGTAGCATTTGTGATGCTTTAGAGCCACTAGATTTCTTTCTCACCTTAATCTGAGCTAACTGATCCCACTGCTCAAGAATAACATAGAGAAGGATTTGCAACCAGCTGAATGGTATACACATATAATAAAATAAAAGTGATGTGCAGTGATCCCCTACCCTGCAAAGACACAGACATCAATGTGAGATCTGCATCCACATGACAGAAAGCGAGTACTGGCTGTTACTACATCTGAGGCACCATGGGCAAATGGAAAAGGTAATCCCTGAATTAATTCTGAGTTACAGTGGGGATGAGCGGCAGGGAAGTAAATGTAGCTCAGCACAATGTTTAGCAGCTGATATGGTAGGAAGTTTAAAGTCCAGCCAGACTTCTCATACTATGCAGTACCCCACACCTCATCTTTTCATCCAACATGGAGCAGAAGTGAGAAATCGGCATCAGCTGCTGAAGATAGATTGCCCAAGGCAGAAGTCCCCTTTGCTTGAGCAGTTGGTGTTGTAGGACTGCACACTCACTTCTATTCCTATCAGTTTAAGAAACTACCAATCTCAGACAAGCAGATGGACCCCCATGGGACATGCAGCAGCCAGGCTGCTCCTTGTGGCATGGGGTCAGAGCCTACATGGAATTGTGTCTATACAGGAAGATTAACTGTTGTTTAAGGTGGCCAGTTTGGTCTGCTTTGGCTGCTTGTGCCAGCTGCAGCTGCGAAGGGAAGAGCTCTGGAAGGGAAGAAACAGTGGTTTTAAATATGGCCTGAACCAAAAGATTGCAGTTTTCAACAAGCAGCTGGTAGGAGGTCCAGGAACTGTGGTTTGTACAGGTTCTCCAGAGTCAGCAAGCATCAAGGTTCCTCCCTGGAGTGAGGTTTGATGCAGGCAAATGATGGAGGGAATGGGACCCATAGCCCACAGTGTGTTTGTGGTGAAGTGATTGCTGAAATAAAACAATCTTTTGCAGGAATTAAAGCATGGGAAGGTGCTGTGTTAGTGAGATGAGCACTCAAGGGATCCTGTTGGAGAGCAGAAAGGGTCCACCTATCCTCTCTTCACATCAAGGTGGATCCCTACAGAGTATCTGTAGCTCAAGCATTGCTCAGTAAGAAATCTCACTACCAAAAGCATTATCCACAATCTTCCTGTGCCAACTACCTCACCTTGGAGGAGAAGAATTTACTACCTGTATTATAGCACAGAGCATTGCTTGATCACCACAGAGGAGGGTAAATGGGGTTTGTCTAACTACTCCTTTTATTCAGCTGCATGTTCTCCACCTCTCACCACAGCTGGGATCTCTTCTCTGCTGTAATAGCTGACAAGACACCTATGAGCTCCGAGCATGAAACAGAGGATTTCCACAGTGGGGCAGGCAGGTCCTCCCAAGCACGTAGCTGAATGGTGTAGAAAACCCACCCACAAGCACTGCTTTAACAACCTGAGGCTCTGCAAAGATTGGTGTGCCCCAGTGATACCCCCCTGTGCTGGAGCAGAGCAGAATGGTAATACCCTGCACGCAGCCCATCCTCTCACCAGGATGACAGCATCCAGTTGCTTCTGCAGGGTGAACTACAGCTGCAAGCAGAGTCATGGTGTCATAGAATGAGATCAAACAGATTATTTATCCCCTAGCAGGGTCAGACTGGGAACATGTTTCAGTGTGCTACATAATTTGATATTAATGGAAAGGATTGTCCTACCAAGTGTTAGCGTGACTCAGCCCCATGAAAGAAAAATGACACCTTCCTCATTTGCCCAAGCGTTTGTATCACATTGAAGGTGCTTTCCCTTTCTGAAATGCTGCAGGGGTGCTTTGAACCCTGTTTAAACCGCAGATTTTTCTTTGCTTTGTTAGTGCAATCTCATCCAAGGAGCCCATCTCTGGCATTGGCTTTAAACAGAAGCAGCATTGGAGCGGGCAAAGAGAAGTGCAGAGGGGAAGGGGACCTGTGACAGCCTGTGCGGAGGCAGAAGTACTGAGCGCGAGGCGAGCCCCCACCTTCTCTCACCCTCTGATGCCTGGGATGTAGAGATGGGAGATGAGCCCCCCTCTTTCCTCAACACTTGTCCCATTTAGGGGGGCCCAGTCTCCATGTAATCCAGGCATGGAGGGCCAGGCCACTGCCAGCAGCCGCACCTCTCTGTGGGTTCCTATTACCATCCCAAACACTTGGCTGCTGAAGAAGGCCTTGTTTGAGGACACATGGAGTTACCTCAAGCACTGGGAGGTTTGCAATGAGGCTGGGAAGGATGTCATTGTGCTTCATCAGCTCCTGCTGAGCCCAGAGCCAAAATGCAAAGCAGGAGATGATGCAGAGAAGATGACAGGTTTCCCTAGTACCTCTGGTAAAACCAGGCTCCACATCCGCAGCAAGAGTTTAGCTTTCGCACTGTTGTGCAGAATGTTTGTTAACGCTCCTAGCAAACTCTTGCAGGTGTTACTTAGAGAAATGCCAAGCTGCTGTAGGTCCCATGTGAGTAAGAATTTGCCACAGATGTGGAAGTAGATTCTATCCTCCCTCCCACCATCTTGTGGTTGGAGAAGGACAATCCCCACATCTCATCTGCCAGGATGGCCTTCAGCCTCTGCAGCTACCTGCTTGTCTGGGCACCTCCACCAGCAAATGCAGTGCTAGCCCAGACCTTGGCTATTCATGGGGAAGTGTTTAAAAGATGTTCACATCACTGTTGGTACGTTTTATTCAGAGCAGATCACCTCACAAATGGTTTAATAGACAGATATATTCAGTTAGCTACATTATCATTTATCCTTCACATTTTTGGAGCTGAATTTAGCCAAATCTTCAGTAACTGGTCAAATCCTTACACAATCTAACTTTCTCCCCTTTACTGAAGATATTCAAGGACTCAGAATCTGAGGTCTAGGTTGGGAGCCAGAAGGCCAAATTTGGACACCACAGCCAGAATAGGGGACTGGGTTCTGCCAAGCACCTCAAAGATGGGAAGTGGAGGGGTCCTTCATCTCTTCTGAAAGTGAGTATGCGATACAAAAAGGAATGAGAGTGGGATCCCCTGCAGCCCCTCCTGGTCCTGCAGGATCCCAGTGGTCTCCAGGGCACCTCCCACCACCCCAATTAACTTTCTCTCCATCCTGTAATTTTGGGACTAAACACAGCTGTTTTCCAACAAAACTTTTCATTTCCACATAACTTCAAAGGATTGCAGATTCCAAAATTCTTTGGATAATCCTCTGACAACCCTTGCTTAAAATCATAGTATTTAAACAATTCAAGGCAAGTACATAAACTTGAATTCAGTTCTCATTCATGCAGTAATTAACTACTCAATTCTCTAAAGCAGTTTTAACAATCTATGGATGCAACATTATGTCAAAGTTCAAAAATTGTATTTTCCATTTCCTTAGTACTTTTTCATGCTCCTGAAACCCAGGCAGATGGCAAATTCACAGAAGTGTCATGCAGATACACAGAGAAATTATGGTTCACATTAAAGTAAACCATACAAATAATAATTACATTGTAATACAGTCAGAGCCACAGGCATATAAGCATAATAAGACAGATTTATTTATTTATTTTCTGTTTGATCAACAAGTTGGGTGAAACAGCAAGCAAATGATCCTGGCCATGAGCCCTAACAATGAAATCAAAAGCACCAAACTTAAAGCTTTTCAAGACCGGATCATATTATTTCTGAGTTTTGACAAACCAAAGTCATAATTTGACAGGGAAGCATAAAGCAGGAGACACAGCAAGAACCCTGAGATGGGGAAAGGGTAGTTAACTGTCTGCAGAGTATTGATGGTTCATCCCAGGTCAGAGGAAAGCAAGAATATACCCTAAAACTAACATCTCTGCTGAGTTCCTGATTTTTAGTACTATGCTGAGTTATGAATTTTAATTCCCAGGTTTATCTTTTGAACGTCATTCTCAGGTTTCCCTTGAGGATTGGGGTTGGAGCAGTATCAGCTGTTCTGTGAGGAATACGCCCTTGGGAACCCTGAGTTTTCCTAATTTCTGCATGGAAGCCATGTCTGGTTTTGCCTGTGTACTTGCTACAGGTCTCTTGTGCCACAGCTGCAGGCTCAGGACCTGGAAGCTGGCAGGTCCCTCAGCCCCACGAGGATGCTGACCTCAGATTGCAAGCCTGTATGGGATGCGGGGGTGCCCACCCAGGTCTGGCTGGTGAGAAGCACCTGGCAGAGGTGCTGCAGAGAGTTGCATGTCACAGAACAGCAGGAGGGAGGCAGGGATCCCTGCAGGTATGAAATGCCCTGGGACTGGAGAGTGGGAGAGGAGGAGGAGGGAGAGATGCTCCTTGTTCTTTGCTCTGGAGTAACAGGGAACAAACTCACCATATGAGTGCCCTGGCTGCATAGGGACAGGCTCTTCTCTCCCGAGCTTTTCAGCTCGGCCAGACAGCTAAGTAGAAAAGACATCTGCTGGTGAGGGGAGTTCGACCGGCTTGAAAATTTGTGGCTGTGATTTGGACCCTTGTCATGCCCACGTACTGTGTCACTGTGAGAGGAATTCAGTTACCATGGGTTACCCTATCAGTACGGGGACCAAGTGCCTCCCCCCCCAACAGCTCTATAAAAAGAGTCTCTCCAAGATACTCCAGCAGCTCCTGCCTACAGGCTCAGACTGGGAGAAACTTGGCGGTGGAGAAGAGGGAGGGCCGCCAGAGGAGGTTGTCAGCATGCCGTCTGCTTTCCAGTTTCAATGCCACTTTGTTCTCATCTTCCTGGCAGCCTCCAAGGGGGAAACCAGATACCTAGAGGTGAGCAATGATGACTAAAGCACCTCCCTGTGCTTTTAGCTGCTGTCTTCTAACTTGTACTCCTAGAATTTGAGCATCGTGCTTTTCTCTCTCCCCTCCTATTCTCACTCCTCCTGCATTAAACCTACACCTGGGTAATATTAATGTAACAATCCTGCTCCACCTTTCCCCCCCTTTTTTATCCTGTCTCTTCTCAAACTTGCAATTTTGCTGAGGATTTAAAAGACCTACTGCACACCAAGCTGCTGGGGCTCCCCTCTTAGGTGACAGGTTTGTTCTCCTCTGCTGCAGATTGGCAGCTCTCTGACAGAGCTCTTCCACAGCTGCACTGTTTCTGAATGAGGGATTTAATCTGCTGGTGCTTGTTCTTGAGAGGTGCAAAGAGGGGACTGCATTTCACATTGCCCTGCCATCTCCTTGCTCTCTTTCCTTCACCAGGTGAGGGATGCCAGTGAAGATGAGCCCTTCCTACTCCTCAGTGAAGATCTGAAGCGAGAGTTGTCTGCAGGGCAGATCTACCGGCGGTCACTCCGTGAGTTTCTTTGGGCTTTTGGTGGGGACCATCAATGGGTGGGAAAGTCCTGGGGGTGGGTGTCAGGGAGAGGAAAGGGGCTATTTGCAAGTGACAGAGCTGCAGGTGCTTTTTGCAAGGGTGGAGGAGAAGGAAAAAGTATTAAAATCTCAGAAAAACTGTGGTTGAGGCAGAGTGATTGAAACAGTGCTCTGAAAAGAGGTTGGGGCTCAGAGTTGAGGTTCCCCAATAATGAGAGGACAAGAATCAGTCCACCCATGCCCCTGGGCAGGGTCACGTCTCCAGGGGATGGGGAAGGTGGAAAAGCTATGATTAGAGAGAAATCTGAAGGAACAGTGTGTTTGTACTCTTGTGCACACAGAGACATGCTTTGATATGTCATCCCCTCCGTACCTCCCCACCGCATGCTTGTGCTCACACCTGTGAGTTACTATTCATCCGTCTATTTTCCCTGCCAGCTGGATCTGAGTGTGGGGATCCCTCCTTGGTCTCCGCTTCCCTGAGCTGTGGGAGCTGGCACTGGGTCTCCCTTGCCAGCAGGCTGAGGCAGCAGCCCGTCTCTGTCTCTGCAGGGTGTATTGACATGCTGAGTATAGAGGGGCAGTTCACCTTCACCGCAGAACAACCACAGCTACATTGTGCAACTTTCTTCATTGGAGAGCCAGAGGAGCTCATCACAGTAGACTACGACTTTGTAAACATCGACTGCCAAGGAGGTGATTTCCTGAAGGTAAGAAGCCAGCAAGTCCTGCTGCACTTCCCTCTTCTTGCTCTCTTTGGACGTGTGAGATGTTTGCTATGTGTGGCAGGGGCAGGTGAACGCATGTGTGCACGAGTGTTACGTGGGTGTTTTTGTGTGCAGCAGACAAAGCAGTCATCTCTGGGACAGCTGTAGCATGTTGCTCCCCCATCACCACACCCCTAAAGCAAGTTTGGATGCAGGCTGAGAGTCCCTCTCTAAATTGCAGGACTGGCTCTTCTGAACTTTTCCAGGAGCACCTCTACTGAATTTCCATACCTGGGGGACTGACTGACAAATTCGGTCAGTAGAAGTTGAGCCCCTCAGCCCTATTAGGAGGGTTTTCCCAAATGGTTTACACCTTTAATCACATGAGCCCTGCAGATAATGATACAGCACTCTGAACATCTCAGAGACCTTGGCTTACAGGTCATGTAGCATCAGCCTATTAATAAGTGGATTGTCACAGGTTTTCTTTCAAACGGCCCTGCTAGAGCTTTTCAGGACACTGGCTCTGAACAGAAAGAGGTTCATGCCTCAGAGCTGTTTATATTGTAGGCTCAAAAAACTTTTCCAGCACATTTTGCTGGCAGGCAGAAGCACTGACCAAGATCTGAACTCAGTACAGCAGATGAGGGGAGGCTTGATGGCCTCTGGCTGCTTCCCTCACCTTGCGCTCTGCCCTTTGTGCTGCAGTGGCCATGCACAGCACAGACCCCATCCCACCAGTAGCAAGCTGAGCTCCAGGGAAGAGGAGGAGGAGGGAAGCTTCCCTTCTTCATCCCTTTCCTTATCTCCCTCTCTTGGAGAGATGCTGCCCCCCTGCTCACTTCACCCTGGGGAATCCTGTCCCTCCATCCCACACCCCTGGCTGGCATGTCTCCCCACATTGTTACAGGGAGGTTGACTTCAGCTTTGTGTGGGTCCAAGCATTTCATACTTCAGCTTATAGCCACTGATGGAGGCTGAAAATGCCAAGAGATCTTTGCGGCTTTGGAAGTTTCCTTCCTCGGATGATGGGGTCCCCAGTCTCTGCATTATACTATTGTGTTTATACAGGCAGCTTTTCCCTGCTGTAATTTGAGCACCCACGTCTCATTACTTCAGAAAATTTACAGCTCTGGCAGATCCAGGGGCTGATCTTGCAGTTTTTTCATGAGGAAGTCCCACACTTATATTAGTATTACTCACTGAAGCGATGGCAGGATCCAGTCCTTGGATTTTTCAAAGTATTTACTGGAGCGCAGAAGGAATTACCATGTGAGAGCAGCTAGGAGGATACTGAAAGAACAAGGCAGGCAACTGTGCAGCAATGCTAAAGATTTCTAGTTCTGACACATTTCCCTGAAGATATTAAGGGCAAATTGTTGCTATTTTTGTTGTGCAGGAAAGATAGGTAGAGGTTGCTGCTTAAGGTCCAACCGAGTAGGCAGCATTTGTTCTGCTTTCTACTGCTTAGGATGAGCTGAAAGAATGTAGGAGAGCGCCATACCTCTGCCAATAATTCTTCCCTGAAGCTTTATTGTATTCCAATACCTCTGGAAGGCCTCCGGGCCCGTTAATGACAAGTTGCAAAACATGGGTGGTGGAAAATTACAGGCCAGATCAATGGACATAATGCCCAGAGTTTGAGGGTGACTTATGTTTCATGTGGCTGGTCAAAAAATTCTATTAGTAACAATGAAATTACAAGAGAAATATTAAAAAAAAATAAAGCAAATGTGGTGATGCTGCAACAAAAGGAGCTGCCTGCCTCAAACAAAGGTCACAAAAATTGTCACCTGAAGAAAATAAAGACGTTAAAATTTATATGTATCCCCTTCCTGATTATGGATTGAGGATTGAATAATTAGTTAAATGCCAGGAAATGGATACATACAAAGAATTTTTGTTTTTAATTGGTGGCCTTGAGCAGGCCATCTCGTGTCAAAATAAAACAGTGCCTGTAAATACTTCATGTTTCTGTTCTCTGCTAACAGAGAAATAAGCCAAAACCTTGTTTTCTGTTACTGAACCCATGTAGGTATTTGATGGGTGGATACTCAAAGGAGAGAAATTTCCCAGTTCCTTGGACCATCCCCTCCCCACTTCCCAAAGATACGTAGATTTTTGTGAAAGTGGCAACATCCAGAGGACCATCAGGTCATCACAGAACGTGGCAATGATCTTCTTCAGGATTCACCAGCCAGGCAGTGGATTTACCATCACAGTCAAGAAAAACACCAACCTCTTCCGTAAGTCTGTGTTTTATATCTCCAAATGGGCTTGAGTTTGGGGCAGGAAGCAAAATGCACGTGTTGTTTTGCATTGAATTCTCTCACCGTTGTTATCTGCACTAACGCAGCTCCAGTAACACCAGTTACACTCGCACCTGCACGCCTGACGTTTCTCTTGGGCTCAGCGTGTGACGTAAGGAAAAATAAAGAAGTAAAGTGTGATAGATATCTTAGGCATGGCTTCAATATTCAGGACCAGAAGGCTCTTTCTTTCAAAGAAGATCTCTTCCAATCTCATGATATGTTCCAATGCGTTTGGCTGGAACAAATAGTATTAATTTAGACAGTTTAATCTCAGCAGTTTCTAGATCTGGGTGAACAAAGAGGAAAATAATATGTTAAAAGATTCAACAGTAAGAATGGCATATAGTTACATTAATAGTTACATGGCAGTTGGGAACGATATATGATCCCAAAGAATTATTTGCAAGTTATTTTCCTAAGCCGGTGTGCTGGCAAGGCACAAATAGCAGTCACTTGTATCATTTTCCCAAGAGGGGGCAGGACATTTAGCCATTGTTGTTCAAGCCAGCCTCATTTATCTGCCTCGCCATGCAAAGATGAAGATGACAGCACATCTGCCCCATCCTTACACAGAGTTTTTCAGGCCCAAGCCTGCAAGCTGGGTCTCCATGATGGTGTGGCTGCATGCCTATGGATGTGATTATTGTGTGTGGCTGCTGGAGGTGGCCTGTAGCCTTCACCCAGGTGCTGAAGCAGCTGCAGAGCTCCAGGGCTGCATGGAGGATCCCTTGGGTTGCACACACAGATGACAAACTACTTCCTTATTTAAACAGTTAAGTTTGAACATTAAGATAAAATTGGCAAGTACTGTCATTTCAACAGGGCGTTTTGCAGGGTGAGGAACTCCAGTTAAGAAGGAGCAGAATAGGAGTTTGCTGGCAATATCAGTCAGTATCTGCTCAAAGCTAAGCAAAAGCCCTGCATTCATATTTAGTTTCCTTTAAACTGGCAAACAGTATGAGTCCCTGACAGCATTAGTCCCTGATGCATAGATTTGAGTGAGGTGTGAGTTCTCCCATTGACTGCTCCGCTGTCAAGCCCTGCCATACCTCCTGCTACACAGTAAAGCAATGGGCACAGAGTATTAGGGAACAAATGGTATGCAAGAACCCCAGAAAATGCCATATGCGTATTTTTTTCAGCATTTGGTTGTAACTGTCAGTAATGAAATCATCTGTTCTTTGTCAGTACTGAAAGTACACCGTTCTGCTACATGCAGCAATGGCTGCACAAGTAACTCTTGTACCTTCTCCTGTGCCCCAGCTTGCAATGTCATCTCTCAGACTCCCTCAGGAAGGTTTACCATGGTCATTCCTCATCAGCACAGAAACTGCAGCTTCTCCATAATCTACCCAGTGGTGATAAAAATATCTGATCTCATCTTGGGACATTTAAATGGCCTCTTTTTGAAGGTGAGTTGTTTTCTAAGGAATTACTGCCATGTCCAGTTTTCCTGGGTGCGGGAGAGGGAAGGGGGCAAAGTGGGGATAGCCTGTGGCACTGGGTGCTAAGGTATGTGTGCTCCAGACCTCGTGCAAGTACGATGAGAGCTCTGGTTTCCCCCAGGAGATAATCACTAGGTCTGTCTCTATTGCTATTGTGTCTATAACATTGCAGAGGCAATCAAATTATGCAAAGTACCATTAATGCATGTAAACATTGCTTGCCATAACAAAGGGTAGGAATTCACTAGAAAGAAAGAAGTGCTCTCCTGGTGAGCTGTCTGTTTCTATTTAAACTAATTAAAGCAGCAACCACTCTGAATAGAGAAAGGAGACACTGGTTAGATAGTGAGGTATTAGCATGGAGAAATATGCAAATGTGCTCACAACTGATTTCCTGCTGAACACGCTGAGCATCCTATGCTCCGTATGGTCTGATGGCATGGTGCCAGGGTTTGGCCACCAGGCTTGGTGACAAGCAGACAGGAGAGGACAAGAGCTGTTCGTGGCACCCTATACCTGGGAGGTCTAAGAAGGTGCAAATTCTGAAATATCCAGAAGGAAAGGAGCAAAAAAGTTTGTTTTCTGCCACCAGTGAGACTGGCAGCCTCGGTCTTTCACAGTTGCTGCCAATACGTGAGCAAACCAGGTGAGTTGGGCGAGTTGACTTTTTCAGCAAAGGGTAGAAAAGGCACAAGAACAGGATGATGATAAATAAGTCAGACAAATAGCAGCTACATGGGTGACAGCTCAAAGGTGCACATGGTGCCCATGCAAGATGGTTTTGTCATTAATTTGCAGGAAAGGAATGCTTGTGGGCATAATATTCAGAGAGCCATTGTCATCATACAAAACTACTTTTGGTCAATTCCTACAATTAAACTTTGTCAGACTTTTAGCAACACTTACTATTTAGGAATAAGGATGATATAGGGGAACTCTAGTTCTTGACTGCCAGCGGAGTGTCGGCACACAAGCAGCCCAAGCCTGTATTAATCTGATTACATGTCTAAGCATCCACAATCAGACTGCTTATTCACACTAAAAGCAGTTGAATCAATACTTTAAGTACTTGTCAGTAATTTTTAGTCTTTCTTTGTAAACCCTTAAGGAAATCAACCGACTAATGTCAAATTGCTCAGGATGAGAACAGCCTGATTTCACACAGGTTTGAGCACAGACAACTTCTAAAACATACTGTTGATTGCAATCCTGTTTAGAGAACTGCTATGTTTTGAAGATAAATAACTTTGAATCTCTGACTTTTAGAAACCATCAGCAGGCTGTGCAGGAGTGGGAGATTTTGTAGAGCTGCTAGGAGGAACTGGCTTAGACCCATCCAAGATGTTTCCACTAGCTGATCTCTGTCACTCCTTTCATGGGTCTGGTAAGAACTCCTTTGTCACTTACCTCCACGTGATACTGTAATTAACCAGAGTGAGTCATGCAGAGCTCCCCCAAACCTGGTACTCCTAGGCTGGTGAACTTTATGTGTAGCCAAATACCAGAGCTAAAGCTATGTAAGCCTGTAGCTGAGCTATGTGATACAGCACATCTGTGACCACCTTCACTTGCCCCTGCAAGTGTAACAAGGCCAAGTCACAAACATTTTTAAAATGCTTTTCCTATGACACATGTATTAAAGTGTCAACAGATAAATGAGCCTGGAAATTCATAACAAGCCTGGCACTTTGCCCCTGTGGTGCCCCTCTCCTTTCATCACACCACAACTTAAAGATCTGGGCACTGGTCAAAGCTTTAAATATCAAGAGCTGGTGATGAGTGAATAGTGAGCACTGCAATGAGTCTAAAATGTGCTTTCCTGGTGGTGTGAAGGAAAGGATATCCCATCTTGGCAGCCCATGCTTTCCCAACAACCCACCAGATTCTCCTCCAGTGAGGAAGGTGCTCTAGGTTCTCCAAACAAAACAGATTTTGCCAAGCCCGCATGAAGATGGCTCATCTAAAGCAGTGGTTAGAGATATGCTTGATTTCCCCCAGAGTGAGTCTGTATGTTGGGCACTGCCAATTGAGTTTGTCTTGGTGGGACTCTCATGTACCTTTGCAACGGTAAAGAATCTCCTTACAAAACCACTCATCCCTCTGACAGGAAACATTTCAATACTTTTAATTTTTGATATCTCCATTTATCCATCACTGGTGGTACCTAGCAGTGACATACTTTCCCAAGTGCAAGCAGGTACAGACCTCTGTGTCATGTCTATCTCTGCAGGTGGATTGAAAGCGGGTGGCATTTGCAGTTAGAACACCTGATTAAATATGCAAGCCACGTATTGTAAAAATAGCAAATACAAAAGAAGTTATTTAGTCAGCAATACCACCGCTGGCCAGACATTACTACACACAAATTTATTTGTTTCCAAAATTGCATGCATTGGTGCTCTGTAATTCCCAACACAGAATCGCTTTTCCCTTTCTCTCATCTAAGTGTATTTTTATACCTTCTCTATATCTCTTTTCCCTAACCAGCCCAAATGAAGATTGGCTGTGAGAACACAGTGCTGCGAATGGTCTCCAGTGGCAAGCACATCAACCGTGTGACATTTGAGTATCATCAGCTTGATCTACAGGAAACAGAAAACAGAAAGGAGAACAGCATCGAGGAATTCTGTTTTCCTAGTATCTGAGAAACCAGACCACGCATTTTCACATAGCTAATGAAAATAAGTTTCTAGTGAATTAAAAAAAACAATGTATTACTCCTTTAACCAACTGGTCTTATTGAGCCTTTCTACAGTACAAGTATATTTCTTTTACCGTACAAATCAGTCATTCCCATGAGCAAGCAGGAAAAAATAACCAATATATTAATCTTTGTTATTATCATTAATTTTTTTCTGTAGTATTTAAGCTCATTTACCACATCTAAAATCAATAGCAAGATCAGGAGGCTAAGATTCCCATATAAATATTATTAGGATAACAGAAAAGAACCCTCTGTGATTCTCATCTGAGGACACACAAAACCCACAGGAATTATAAACTTCATGCAGCAACTTTATCATTTTATATCAGGTATAAACAAAAAAAAAAATTAGATGGTGGAATACACTTCCAGTTTTGTAAGATGTAAACTAACATCAGTGTGTGTAAAAACTACTGGTTTGTTTATGACTATAAATGTACTATTTATTTCTAATGACATGTTTTTAATAAAACTTTATAGCATGGAAACTTCCTTATGCATATCCAAACATAAATAAATACATTCAAACAGTTGGCAAAACGTTATGATGTTGTATTTTTCTGAAGAGCTCTTTCAGTGTTCTGGTTAAACTTCCCAAGTCTTGTGCAGTTCTCCGAAAATGGTAATTTTGAACATACGTTGCTGTAAAACTGTGGACTATTAAAGTAACATTATGGGCAAAAATGTGTTTTGCCAATGATAGAATCATTAAGGTTGGAAAAGACCTCCAAGATCATCTAGTCCAGTGGTCCCCCTAACACCCGTATTACTTACCAAACCACAGCCTTAAGTACCTCATCCAACCTTTCCTTAAACACCTCAAGGTACAGTGACTCCACCACCTCCCGGGCAACCCATTCCAATGCCTAACCACTCTTTCTGAGAAGGAATTTCTCCTAATTTCTAACCTCTGTTGCATACACCTTCATGAGGGGTATGTTCCAGCTGTGCACTCACTGGCACCTTGCCTGTTGAAGGCTTTTGGGTCAGGTGTCCTGGTGACCCATGGGAGGAGGTATATGAAAATGCAGATTAATTTTTTCCAGACCTTTGGGTGACCCAGAAGAGGCGTGTAAGACTGGAGAGCGCTAGGAAGCCCAGCGCAGCAGAGGACCAGAGTTGTGTCCTAGCTCAGAGGGAGGCACATGGACTGATTGGTATGTTCTCAGGGACTGCTACCTGGCAACAACAGCAAACTGTTCCTTCTCCATTGTTCAGTTAACAGTCAACATTAATTAATCCAGCTGTATGCTTGACATCTTCAGTGATTATTTCTGGTTGTTACATTCTGTCAACTGTCTTGAGTATTGGGCAGTTCTGAAGTTACTTTTCCATAACTGAAGTGGGCAAAAACTACAGGATGCCTTAGAGTCTCCCTCTGTAGGGTTTTGGGACCCTTGTTTTGGTAACTGATTCGTGAACAGAAGGATGTGTTTGGCAGCCTGGGTCAGACATGGGCAAGCATGTCCACCCTGCAGGGCTCTGTTTATGGAAAAGGTGGGCATTCACTTTGTTTAAAAAACACAAACAAAAAAATCAGACAAAACTGCTGCTGACTACTTGGAGGCACAGAGTGGCCCTTACTCAGGGCTCTGAGTGGTGGGTCTTTGGCCACGACACCCCTGCTTTGACTCCATGCAACCCACTCTGGGCTTTCTGGGCCTCTCAGCACGGTGCTGGCACTGCTGACATGTCCACCCAGCACAAGAGACACTGAACTGGGGAGGGGGGGAGTCAATGAAAAGTAGCCTTTTTTTCCTGAGGAAATCTGCAGTGACAGAGGATCTCAGTCACCCAGCATCCCACTCAACTCATCCCTTCTGTGTGCCTGTCATTGTCAGGGTGCGCCTAACCACGTCCAGCCCAACCAGACTTTCCTGAGTACCCTTCAATGAACCAGGGCACGTTTCTGGGCTGGGCAGTTTGGGATGAAGCTCAGGAGATTCCATATCAGACCATACCTATCCAAATACCTACCTGCAACATAGGTTTGAGAGAGAAGCAGATATCTTTAAAATGCTGTTCCTTAGCCACTAAGAAACATGGGAGTAGTTGAAATATCAACAACATATTTCAGGTCCAAAACCTCAAGACTACATCATCAAAGAAGACAGACTCACAGTCTCTTCCTTAGTGCAACTTCATAGTTAATTTCCCACCTTCCAGATTTATGTGGTACTCTTTTCCCAATCCCAACATGCCTTAAATACCTCCAAAGCACTAAGGCCTTATAGAAAAGATGCTTAAAGATCAGATATTTGAGATTTCTCCTTCCTAAGTATACAGAAGTGAATTATATTACTAAGAAAACTGTTACAGATGAAGGCGAATGAAAAACAAGACTGTGTGAAGGACAGCACCATCTATTGCTATTGCTTCCCACGTAATACTCAAGTATGTGGTGGTTTCCTCAGAACTGGTTGTCACTTCACCTAATCCTTTTAATCAACATAAACTTAGGTAGCACCATCAATGACATCACTCTCTTTGCTGCCTTGGAAAAACTCAGACTGCAGCCAGTTAGTCATTCTTCGGCCTGTGCTTCAAGCTCTACCTCATGCTGAAAAACACCAAAGAACATAGCTACTCCAATCTGTGTCCCTGCATTTATGGACCCCTCATCATTTCAGGAGTTACAGAACTTCAGTCACAAGAAGTCAGCTCATAGATGACAAAGTCACAATTCCTCCAGCATTTCAGAGAATCAGAGAATCATAGAATGTGTTAGGTCAGAAGGGACCTTTAAAGGTCATCTAGTCTACCCACCCTGCAGAAAGCAGGGACACCTTTAACTAGATAGGTTGCTCAGATCTTCATCAAGCCTGACCTTGAATATCTCCAAGGATGGGGCCTCCACCACACCTCTGGGCAACCTGTTCCAGTGTCTTACCCCCCCACAGTGAAGACCTGCTTCTTAATGCCTAATCTAATCCTACCGTGCTCTAGTTTAAAATCCATTACCCCTTGTCCTATCACTCCATGCCTTTACAAACAGTCCCTCCCCAGCTTCCCTGTAGGCCCCCTTTAGGTACTGGAAGGCTGCTATAACCTCTACCCTGAGCCTTCTCTGGGCTGAATAAGCCAAATTTTCTCAGCCTGTCTTCACAGGAGAGATGCTCCAGGCCTCTGATCATCCTCGTGGCCCTCCTATAGACTTGCTCCAAGAGGTCCATGTCCTTGTGCTGAGGGCTCCAGAGCTGGACACAGTACTCCAGGTGGGGTCTCACCAGAGCAAAGCAGAGCAGAGCAGAGGGGAAGAATGACCTCTCTCAATCTGCTGGCCACACTTCTTTTGATGCAGCCCAGGATGTGTTTGGACTTCTGGGCTGTGAGTGCACACTGTTGTCTCATGTCCAGCTTTTCATCAATCAGTACCCCAGGTCTTTTTCCGCAGGGCTGCTCTCTATCACATCATCCCATTGTCTGTATTCATAATGAGAATTGTTCTCACCCAAGTGCAGGACCTTGCACTTGTCCTTGTTCGACTTCACAAGGTTTGCATGGACACCCCTCTAGCCAGTTTAGTTCAGGAGAAGTAAGGAAATAAGTATCCTTGCAAATGAAAAGAAAGAAAACCATATGAAAGAGTGGAAAAAAGAAAAGGGAAAAAAAAAAGAAAGGAAACCTCCTTGCAAACTTGCAAAGAGGAAAAAACCACACAAAAGCCAATCAAACAAGCAGAAATTTGTAAAAGGAATATAAAGAAAGCAGGATAATAAATATATGAATAACATGAATATTTATTGAAAGAAGCAAGAAAAGAACTTATCAGTTAACAAGATCAAAGCCTAGAGGCTTGCAAGAGCTGGAAAGCCAGCGAGAATTAAAGATAATCACACCCCAAGCAATAAAAATGGAACAAAGTCTTTGAAGAGGCACTGTATGGAAATGTAAGCTTTGAGAAGAAATCGTATGATGTCTGCCATGGCAAGCAAAATCACCAAAACTCACAATTAACATCAAAATCCATGAAATTGTCAAGAAAAGATGTGAGTGACAGGCTTAGTGCAGACTGATGTCCAAGTATTAACCACTTTTTAAAATCTTTTTGATTTGGCATCACCAGCAACTTTCCCCTGAGGAAGTGATGTAAAAGGTGGTATGGTACCACAACAGCACTACACAGCACAGGAACATGATGCTAGATTTAGAAAGAAAAACCACTGAACTTGAACTGATGGATCAGCCAACACTCATGCAACAACTGAAAAACTCTTCAGCACCACAAAAACTACAAAGCAACCTATAGTTAAAAACTGTTTTTTTCCAGGGCAGGGCAAAACCAACAATTCTTACTGGAATCTCAGACTTGGAAGATGGATACAGGACATGAATCAGCTCATACATTTTTGCACTAACATAAAATCCAGGGTGGCTGTTCAGAAAAAACTAATGCCATGAGTTACCCAGAGGGAGGCTGAATTTCCCACCTTAATGAAGATTTAATGATTAAAAGTTTTCTACTTAAAGACTGCAATAAATCATCAGCTTAAATGTTATTTCCATCTTTGCCAGGTATAAATGAAATAAATTCATAACAATTGCAGAGATTTATTGGAGGGTGGTAAGTCTTTGCTGTTAAAATTACCCAGAAGAGAAGAAAATACTCTGAGGTAGTGGGAAAAAAGCTAGAGCATCTGTCTTACAGAAGTGTCCCTGGGTATTTGAAAGAATTAGCTGAAATAAGATTTGCCAAGACTTTTCTGGCAATAGAAAGGGGGACATTGTTATAGGACCTATCAACATGAAGCGTATGTCAATAGCCATTAAAATAGGTCTTGATACAGGAGCAGATACAGGCTTGTTCATGCTCATTGGGATTTTTAAGAGAAAAAAACTGTCCAGGAATTATTACTGCCTTTGGAGGTAAAACCTCAGCAAAGCAACTGTAACTTAGAAAGACTGATGAGATTGAGATTTTACACTGATTTCTTGCTTTGTGAGGTGACTGTCTGTTTCCAAAATTAGATTCTTTGTTCTTATGGCAGTGACAAAAAAAATCACAGACTTCTGGGCAGTAATGTGTAATAATACACAGTAATTTTTAAAGCTACAGTTGTTCTGCTAAACTAATGCTGATTTTTATCTTTCATGACTGGCAATGAAAATAAGCGTGCAGATCGAGACAAGTGTGGTCTTTCTGAACAGTAGTCTAAACTCTTTTAAAAAATCTTCTTAATATCTACTCTGCTAACATCAATTCTACCAAATTGTGCCCTGCTTTCTCTGTGGAGGAGTTTTGATCAATAGTTAGGAAGGAGTCATCCAGAGGCTGAGGAAAGGAGCTTTGCAGAATACATTAGGTACTTGATCATACAACCTGCTTCCTTCCCACTGAATATCCAGTCCTGTAAATTTAATGTATACATCTCCAGAGCCATCACACTGTACTGGCTTCACACACCAAGTGGATTTTACTCTACGTACAGGGAGACCACGTTATTTTTTGCACATGGGGTATACAAGGCTCTGAACTCTTGTTATCCCTCACTGGAATATACACAGCATCAATTACGTAACAGGGACCAAATTAAGTTTTAAGAGCTCAAAGAAATTTTACTTGCCTTCATGCAATGCACACTTCTTAGGACTTCATTGCTGTATTTACTCAGTTCTAAACACAAGCTAAATTATACTTCAAGGAAGTGATTCATTATAGTAATTTTTATTCAGAGCCTCATTACTTCTGGTATCTGAGTAACTTTCTTGTTGATAAATTGACAGAGTTTTCACTTTTTTTCCCCACTTTGCTTCTTATCTTTAAAGATCAGCAATAACTAATCATAGCAACTATGGATTTTGTACGCACATCATTTCCTATTAAAGGAAATGCAGTGTATTACACGTGAGTCACTACAAAATGAAGTTTTCATTATCTGTTCTTTTGAATAAAATTGATATTCATGGTACCGTGCTGCTGCAAACCATCAATTACAGTGTTGACTAATAGTTTTTTATAACTTTGCCCCTCAACAGGAAAGCAAGCAGTTTTATAACCAAAATTTGCCTTTCGTCTGTACACTGGTCCTCAGTGCCCCTCATCAGGACTCATACAGTGTTTTGAAGGACCCAAGCACGTCCTTCAGGCCAAGCACTTAATGCCCACTTCATGCAGGACATGTTGCTCACAAAGGTCCCACCACTCACCATTCCACCCTGGGGCTCGTGCTTGGAGGTTTCCCAATGCAGCACATTCCCTGGTAGTAACCTCCTTCCTGGAGCTGAGACACTCAGAGCTGAAGGAGAAAGAATTCTGGCCTGCAAGCTCACAGACACAGCCTCCCAGATCCTCTCCATCTCTGCTGTCACACCCCTGTCTCTGTCTTGCCCAGGGCCCTGGAGCCCCATGGCTGGAGACTACAGTGTTACAGCCTCACACTTCCCAAGGTGAGTCTGAGCAAACTGTTGTCATGCAAGGGCAATCTCAGCTACTCTCCCACCAGAGATGTCCAGGCTGAGCTTCCCCCTGCTCTGGGACATTCCCCACAGCTGGTGGTGAGGAAGTGCTTGGGGAGGGCTCTCCTTTGTGCATGAGAGAAGCAGGAGCCGCCCTAACATCCAGTCTGGCCATCAGGGCCTGCTGGCTACCACAGGTACCTTGGGCACATGCAGCTACAGGCACACACTGGCATGTATTTAAACAAAACATTATGTAAAGCTCAGTTATTAAAACAATCTGAGGCAATAATAAAGGGTATGGCTGAGTATTTATCACACACAAAAATAAAAATTACAGAATCATCACAGTGGTGATAAAATATCACAATAATTTGTCTGAAGAAAAATGCAGAAGGTGCCCAGCCCAACAGGAGCTGGAGACATGCAGCTCCACAACCTGCAACTGCCACCAATTGCAAGCCAAACCAGGCACCTCCTGATACCAGGAGTGGCTAGGCATGGATCTTGCAGAACCCCAAAAGCCCTTCAGTATGGAGCTGGGTCTCTAAGGAAACAATTAAAATCTAACCTCTCCGGAAAGGTTTCACAAGCTTTTGAATTTGGAAATTTATATTTACAAAGTAAATACACTTTTCTGGTGACTTTTATGGGCCCAAGGACTACAACTACCAAATAACACAACAAACATGTTCAAAGTACTATGTTGTAGCTTCTGTGAGGATACAACACTCCACAAAATAAGCAACATCTCAAAGTAGTTACTGATTTCAAACCCTCAAATTAAACAAAGCTTTAAACTGAGAACATCTTGGAGGAGGTCTGAGCACAGAACCAAGTTTCAGGTTTCTCTTAAAACTATTTTTGTTTTGAAATCTGGCTCTGTTGCAAGGCAAAGGAGATTGATAAGACATGCTTCTAACTCTGCCATAATTTAATTAAAGTAAATTATCTTTCAGTCCCACAAGAAGCAACTATTAATTGGAAGCCAAAATGAAGTGTCCCAAATTAAGAGATAACCAAATGGGGTCTCCAACTGTTTAATTAGTCAAGCTCCAGCCTCACCTTGGGGAATGTGGAGGCAGTTTCTTATCGTACAAAAGATCCCGCGTCTTCATGCTGTTGCAAGCTCCTAGGTTGAGCTGAAGCTTTGAGAAGCAGCAACATCACTGGCATTACTGGCAAAAAAAAAAAGTCCTGTTAAAGTAGACTGGGTTCCTTTAATTAGGGGAGATGATAAAAACTAGGAAAAAACAGTTTAGAGGCAGGAAGAGTTAGATCCTCAAAATAAAGGGCAGAGAAGTAGTAAATCTGGAAAGTTTACAGAGCCATCCCTGCATAATAGAGTCCATTCTTAATGCAACTGATGCACATATTTTTCATGTCATTACATGAAAACATGCAGCAGTCTTTAGAAGGAGCTAGTTTTTGGCTGATCTATTTATGTCTACAGCATTAATAGCCCTACCTGTCCAAATACAGTATTTTTAATGTTAGAGATAGATTCTTCACAAAACAGGGCAATTGTTGTGTTTACTATCATGATTTGGTTGGTTTGAACACAGATAATGTGTTTATTTCTTATTACAAAAATAATAAACCTGTTCATTCTCTGCCCGTCAGAGCTGTCAATTTCTACAGTCAGTGGATGAGACACTCAAGATGAGCCACCAATGTACAATCCCAGCGCAGAAAGCCAACTGTATCCTGATCTGCATCAAAAGCAGCATGAGCAGCAGGTTGAGGGTGGTGACTGCCCCTCTACTCTGCTCCCCTGAGACCCCACCTGGAGTGCTGCACCCAGCCCTGGGGCCTTCCAGTACAAGACAGGCATGGAACTGTTGGAGTGAGTCAAGAGGAGGGCCACATAGATGATGAGAGGGCTGGAACATCTCTCCTATGAAGACAGGCTGAGAGTTGGGCTTGTTCAGCCTGGAGAAGGCTCAGGGTAGACCTGATAGCAGCCTTCCAGTACCTGGAGCTGGAGAGGGACTGTTTACAAGGGCATGTAGTGACAGGACAAGGGCTAATGTGTTTAAACTAAAATAATGTACATTTACATTAGGTATCAGGTATTGCTGGAACAGGCTGCCCAGAGAGATGGTGGATGCCCCGTCCCTGGAAGTGTTCAAGGCCAGGTTGGATGGGGCCCTGGGCAACCTTGTGTAGATCCAGGCCTGAGGTTGGTGGCCCTGCCTATGGCAGGGGGGTTGGAGCTCTGTGATCCTTGGGGTCCCTTCCAACTCATACCATTCTATGATTCTATGATTCTATGATCAGGAAAAAATTCTTCCCTGTGAGAGTGGTGAGGCACTGGAACAGGTTTCCCAGAAAAGTGGTGGCTGCCCCCTCCCTGGCAGTGTTCAAGGCCAGGTTGGATGGCGATTTGGGAAGCCTGGTCTAGTGCAGGGTGTCCCTGCCCATGGCAGAGGTGTTGCAACTAGATGGTCTTTAAGGCCCCTTCCAACCCAAACCATTCTGTGATTCTCTGGTTCCATGATCCAATCTAAAATGAAGGACGGGCTAGACTGAATCGTAGGGAAATTTCCCCAGTGGGTTTGGCTTGTTCTCATTATAAACCAGCTTAATTCAGGAACATGATCCATCAGAATTTGTTCCCTTCTCTAGGCTTTTTTTTGACAGTTCTTAACTGTCTTAGCCAGGAAAAGTGAGGCAGGAGAGGAAAATTCTGGCATGTGTATTTGCATACTTTACAGAGGACACATCAAAGTCAAGTAGATTTTGGAGCCTGCACTGCATCAAATGCAAAAGGAAATCAATTGGAAAAGGCCAGGCTAGTTCATCATAACCCAGGGGTACGATTATATTACTACACAGATGCTGGAGACCTCATCATTGAAAAGTCAGCAGTTCTCCCACTAACTTTGGAACAACTGTCACAAAAAACAGAGCACTGCTTAACTCTGGATAATAACACCACACAAATATATCATACATGTGCTCATTTTCTTGTACAATTGATTAATTCCTATGCATAATTAGTTAATGATTGCATATGGATTAACTACTAATCCCTATACAATTCACCATTAATCACTGTTATTTTTCGTATTGGGACATAGTTTCTTTGGTGTTTTCTGCCTCACAGAGGTAAACATCATCAGAATATCTGCAAGGGAGATTAGTGGGAAGGTTCATGGTGGAGCTGGTAAATACGGAATAACAGCTACAGGCAAATCCTGGGTTTTCTTTCTAAAAACAGGAGAACCTGCAATGAGATGGGGTCAGATGCAAATGCTAGTCCCTTGCTGGGAGCCTTGCAGGGATGTCTGGTCCCATGGACAACAGCTGTGTGTTCACTGCAGTCCCCAGCCTCACATAACTGTTCTGGGTGGAGAGGATTTCAGCAGATCATCTGGGCACGTGCTTCATAGTTGCACAAAGTTGCTCAGGGTCTTGGCCCAGTGGAGGCTGGTACCTACCTGATGGGCAGAGAGGCCAGAACCTGGCTGCTCAGCACTATCTGGTCCCTCCTGTTGTTTCCTAGGTCTAAAACAACCTCTCCATGACAAGGCCGATGGGAAACCAGCGAAAGTGGCAGGCACCCTGTCCAATGCTAAAGATCCCACCAGACTGCTGCCATGCCTAGCATCACAGAGTGTCAAAGCAGATGGGCAGCAATGGTGTCCCTGGGGAGCTGCAGTTTGCCTAACTTCAACATGAAGAAAGGCAGTCTGCCAGAGGGGTTAGAGAGACTTCTGGTGCAAGCATAACGACCATTTCAGTGGCACCTCAACATTGGCATCCTGATGAAGGATGGGAACTGGATGCTGACAGTGATACTGTCACACCATGTGCTCATCAAAGGCTGTGGGAAGGGGTTTCCTGTCTGTAGTGACCACTGGAGAGATGCCACAGCTGGGAGATGTGCTATCTCAAGATCCATCTCACTCAATGATCTGCATAATTGGAGCCACCCATGGTGTCAGAGCCCTCTCCTTGTTTGGGAGGGAGAAGCGGTACCTGGGAACTGCCATTTAGGTGTCCCTCAAGCATGCAACCAAAATGGATCAGGTGAGTCACCAAAAACTGTCTTTTTGCCTCTGCTGACCAGGGGATCTAGGATCATCAACTGAATCACAGGTGTCCTAGTTTCTCCACGTGCTCTGGAGGTGTTACTCGGTTAAGCCACAGAGATGTTTCAAATTCAGTCAGCAGATGATAAGCAAGTTTCTGCACAGCCATAATAATTAAAGTATTTAGTCGTCATTTCTCCTACACAGTCACTTTCACTGTTTTAAGGAAAACTATTCCAGACTGAGATTTTTGGAAAATATTGCCTGGGTCAAAACCTACAAGGGAGTATTGAAATCTCTGAAAAAGGGATGGGAAATGCTGCCCAATCTGTGACTGCATATCCTCTATAGGAATGGCGGGTTAACAGTTTTCTGAGAAGAGAAACTTAAAGAAAGGGTATTGCTCACACATAGAACAAGAGAACTTACGTAAATTCAAAGCAATGTTCTATTTTTGCTGCTGTTAATTAAATGTTATCTTGCGTTCTTCATGCTTACAAATCACTTCAGCTATTGTCAGATCTCAAGTAGCTTCCCTTCATTTCTTCTTCTTCAATGAAACCAATTTGAAAGTCTCTTTCAGTGATTTGCTTTTAATTGGAAAGCACTCCCAAATGCAAGACCGAACAATGCGGTCACTGATGTGCATTGATACTGATAAAGCATTATTTGCCAAGTCTGTGTTTAAAAGGGAACATCTGACTGGAATCTGTAGCATGGTTTATTTTCACCCATTTGCTTTTCCGCCCCCCCAAGATCGGGTAAACCTCAGAAGCAGTGTGAAGGCAGCAAGCTCTGGGATTCTGCCAGCAAGCACAGAGACCCCAAACTACCCTAGCACTATGAGGTGCTAGGAGCCTACATAAACACACCAGCACCCAAGGCCAGGGGGTGAGTTTTTTTCATATCACCTTATCATCATCATCATCATCATCATCATAATCCCCTTGTGATGGTGGATACTGGGGCAGGGGTGTGGGTGGAGACGTTCTAAAATTTTTTTCCTGGCTTAAAGAAGCAATGAAACAGTAGCTTTGACTGCTCTGCTGAGCTGTCGGGGAGTGCTAGTGACTGAGGCTACTCTCTCCCTCCTCTTCTTCCTTCTGCCTGCTTCAGGTGTGTGTCCAACACTCCTCTGTGCCACTCACCTGGCGAACCTGTCGCATCAGTTCTCTGCTGAGCCAGGAGATGATTCAGATGGTGAAGGACCCAGTGAGCCACTGCAAGCCAGGTGCAGGCACAGGCAACTGAGGCTGGGATGGGGTGGAAACGCCATCTCCCCTTTCCAGCAGTGGAAAGAGCTGCCCAAGCCCTTCCTGGTTTGTTGGGAAGAACAGGGAAAAAAAACTAATTAATGATCTGGTAACACTTTGGGACGACACAGTGGGTAACCTTTGCTTTCCAGGGACAACCTGTGAGACAGAAAGTTGTAAGTGGAAGACGTTAAAGGAGATGACTTCTCCTTGCAAGCCTTGGAGCAGAGACTGGGCATTAGCAATACATATGGTTTTGTTTTCTTTGGTATTAATATCTAGGAAAAAGACTCAGAATCAACATTCCTCTCATTCTGTATGTGCCCTTCTCAGGAAAACTGGAGAAACAAGGAGCAACTTCGAGCTGTAAACTGCAGATTACCATAAGGCAAATGGCCCCACTGAGAAATGGCATATTAACTGTGTCCTAATGTTGCATACCTTTAAGAAGAGCTATCAAGTGGCATGATCTTAATTGAGCATTGGAAATAGGTCTCTTGTTCTAGCTAATGTTGTTTCTGGATTAATAGCACTCTTTAACAGGTTATCTGGTCTTTTTAAATAAATGCATAGTAATTATTCTTTTTCTTTTTTGCAGGACTGCCATGGAATATTTTTAACCCCAGTAATATTATTCAGTGATAATTCTAATTACACAGATAGCTAAAAAGCCACCCAATCAGTTTTCATTAGAAATTGAAGCAGTCCCTTCACTTGTCTTTTCCAAATTGTCTTTATTAGTCTTTATTGTCCTCACAGGTTCCAGTGCACAAAGGACTCAATGCTCATGTAGGTCCTGCCTGTAGTGACTGTTGCTGTGGGAGCAGAAACGCTCAGCTCCTCACGGACGTACTCAGCACCCAGTGAGACCTTGCTCTGTCTGACTCAGCTGCTATTACTCACTCCTCTCTGTTAAGGGATTAGTCCCACCTCTGGTTTACCACAGAGTTTTCCCACTGCTACTTACATAAACCATTTTTTATCCCACTGGTATTTGTATTTTCAACATTGTCTGTTAAATAATGAAAAATAAATTGGTCTTTAATAGGGACCCTGGCAAGGGCCCAAAACCTCCTACCCTTCTTCCTTCCATGCTGACTCAAAGAGAATGAGCCCAGGGATACAAAGTGTGATCATCCTTCAGCTGTAATGGTATTTTTTGAGTCCATTTATTTTTGCTGACACTTGGATAAAGTGGAAGAAGCTAGTACTTTAAGATACTGGAGTCCAACGGTACAGGGCTTCATTTTTAATAGCGAGGATGCTTCAGATAGGAAACACAGTATTAATACATGCCAAAGCCTGGGTTCACATCCATCAAGTCAGGTAAATGCTAGACGGGACAATCTGTGGGCCAAAACTGTAGGCTGACGTACAGCTATACCTTGGTAAGCAAAACACAAAGAAAATGTTTTTCCCTTTTTAGGATATCCCATTAAGTGCAGAAAGCAGGAGGGTGTGTGAATGGGATGACATGGATATCTTATCCTGGATGTTGATACTTGGGATTCACTGGCAATAGTTGTATCATTTAATAAGGGCATTCCAGGAACTGAACAGGGCTGATGAACCACCTGCTAATGTTGGCAATGTTGATCTGCTGTTGTCCTCTGTTCTGGACCGGACGTATTCAGTATAAAATCTGGGTGTGTTTCAAAGGACAGTTTCTTCCAGGGACCGGTCCTCCCCAAGCAGCATGGACGAGCTGGCAAGGAACTAGATTATCCTGCAAAAATTGGTTTCCAGACAGGGTCTGTAACCTCAGATGTCCCTCACACACCACCTTTGGGAGCTGTAAAACCATGTTAAGATTGCAGGCCAAATTAACATGTCCAGTAGTAAAACAGAAAGAAAATGTGTCTGAAAGATGTCACCCAGGTCAGTGAGAGGTGCTACCTGCATGCTGTCCCGTCTCTGCTGTCACCTTTACACCAGCCTTGCTGAGAATGCTGTAGCGGCTGATGTCATGTGCTGAGACACATATGTAAGATGTGGTGGTGGGATACCTGATACACTCTGGAGAAGCCACTGGGCCCCAAGAGCTAGACATGCAGGTGGCCTGCTCCAGTCTTGGAGCTTCCAGACCAGAAATGACCAAACAAAGCCACTCAGAACTGGCCACTGTAGTCAGCAAGACACTGCCAGCTCCTCTGGAGACAGCAGTATCCTCAACAGGGTGGGAGATCTGAATCACCCTCAGATCTTCTTTTCTTAATCACATTTCTCTCTTTCTTTTTTTGCTTTTTTCTTTTTTTTTCTCCCCCCCCCTTTTTTTTTTTTCTTGTGAGCATGCTCTAGTCTGTATCTTTTGCCAGCCAGCTGGGAGCCTGTGACCCAGAAGCCCATAAAGGTGACCCTGAAAGCTCTATGGTTTAGTTTAGAATGTGAATGGTTGGACTCGATGATCTTAAAGGTCTTTTCCAACCTTGTTATTCTGTGATTCTGTGATTCTATATGGGCCTGTGAGACCCCAGGAAATCTAACAGCTAAGTTTTTATACCTGCATTTTCCTTGCAATGAAGATGCTAGTCTGGGGAGTGGCCAAAAAGAGACTGCTCCTTACTAAATCTCTCAACTGATTAGTAAGTACAAATGTTGATTAAACGAAATCAATCCTTGACATTTCAGACACGTTTCACGGCATTGGCAAGATTAGACGATGGGAACGAAAAGTGGTTTATGCCTGTCATAAGAAAGCTGTTCATTAACAGTAATTGTTTTCAAATTACAAAGCTAATAAAGGTCTCTACCCTAAATCTCACTTAACTTTCAAAGGAGGTGATCATGCTAGGCTAATTTATCTTATTGAAAGACTTGTGTCTTGCCCGGTACCTGGCGAAGCCGAAGCCTGCGGTACAGAGCAAGGACAGATGACTGCTGTGCCGATGTTCTGAGCTCCCAACCGCAATTACTACTACTCTGTTTTGATTAGAGGTATGACAAAAGTGGTTTTTCAATGAGCTGTGAATATGTTTTTATTTTAAGGGGCAAGAAAACCTCAGGTCAGTACCTAACCCCCGTATTTGTTTGCCTGGTTGTGAGTCATGGAAATAGCTGTTGTTCCTTCTACTGAATTGGGGTGAATGAGCTCCAAGCCCGTACAGTGAGCAGTGTAAACAATGAAGAACCTTTAAATCTCGTGTTTCTTTCTAACCACCCCTCAGTGAGTTTCTTAACAAGTGTGGTTAAGAGGCACATTCATGACATTTGAACAAATTCTTTCTGTGCTCAGGAGAAGGAAGGGGGTTGGTATTCAGTGCATCTGAAATGTTCAAACTGCTGAAAGATATTTCATGTTCAGTTAGCGCTAATTTTTTTTCAATTTAAAATGCTTTATTTCTAAATTGGCTGTGCATGATATTGTACTAAGTATTTTAGAGATGGAGTTAAAAAGCCAAAACAATTCAGTTTTCAGAATTAAAACATTTTCAATTAGATCATAGTTTAGCATCACTGTAGCTAAAAAAAAACATTTTTAAGCCACTGAGTCACTAACTGAGTACCAGAAATCACCATTATAATTATTATACATCAGACAGAAAAGAAATAGTACGTGGATAATCCATACCCCATGAATGGTAAATGTTAGCCATGGCTTTGTCATTAGTGATGACAAATTATCTCTTTTATCCACTTTCTGACCATCACCTCATCTTCCTGGGTGGCAAACCAATCTTTACATTTAGTGAGGAACACTTGGTGATGGAGTGGAAACGACTTTTCTGTTTCAGAATCATACCTCCTGAAGTAAGGCAACTTCAGGGACCTTCTGCACCCAAGATAGATCTTAATATTAGATACACTTTAAGGTGGAATAAAATTAGTTTATTGAACAGACAGGCAAGGCTTAAAAAATTAGGGATAATATTTGGAGGCAGTTCCTGAGATCTAAGAATCAATGCACTTCCCAGGTTCTTCCCAGCCTCACTAGGTCCATGAGAGATTCCTGCTAGCCCTCAACAAGAAGGAAGGCTCCCAGCTCCCAACTCCGGAACTCCCACAACTGTCACAGCCCCCTAAACTGAGAGCCCCTGCCTCCCTCCCCATGGCTATGGATGAAAATCCAAATCCTCTCCCAGGGATCACAAAACATATTGAGGGGCTTCCTGCAACCACTGGCTCAGATAATTCATAGAATCACAGAATACCCTGAGTTGGAAGGGACCCAATAAGGCTCATCAAGTCCCATTCCTGGCTCCACACAGGACCAGCCAAGCCAGAGCATGGGACTGAGTGCATCATCCAGACACTTCTTGAACTCAGCCAAGCTGGGTGCTGTGACCCCTTCCCTGGGGAGCCTGTTCCAGTACTGTGGCGCCCAAAACTGCACACAGTACTGAGGGGTGAGGTCACACCAGTGCAGTGTAGGGTGGGACAATTGTTCAACCACATATCTGAGCTCCTGTCCAGCTGTATCACAGCAGCAGAAGCTGTTAGGGCAAGCCATTTTGAAATCTCTTTTTTCTGCTGAGGGAGTGCTTGGCTGAGTTCATCACCCCTGAGATAAAGCTATGGCAGTACCACAGACTGATCTGGTTATTTCCCACCAGCCAGCTGCCCTGACACAAGTTTTCATGTGATGCCACTGTACAACAGAACAGGAAAATGGGACAGAATAAAAGCAACTTTTTTTTTTCCCCGAGCTATTGCCAGAAAAGATTGGACAGACTCTAAAAGGGCGTGAGCAATGGGATGGCAATGTGTGTCTGCATGTGGAAGGTAGAAATGTTTTACGCTGGCATTGCAGCAGAAGTGTCATTGGAAGCTAAGACTGAACCAGGAAGTCCTTCCAAAATTCAAATGAATCACTTAGCTAAGGCATGACAAAGCTCTCAGATCCCAGCTGATGTCTTCACATTCTCTGAAGCATCAAGAACTGATGAAGACTGAAAAGAAGTAACATCCTGCAGATATGAGCCCACTTCTCTGACATCCTTTCTTGAATGCACCCAAATGTTCACAGTAGGCTAAGTGTTCATAATGTTTAGCATTTTTTTATAACTGCTTCTTTCCTTCGGTATTAAACCGAAAAAGCCTAAATCAGACCAGCATTTATTGATATTCAGGCATTATCAGTCACCAAGATATCTTTGAAATTGGTCTGTTCAGTTTTAGTTCCCTAAAGAGCCAAACACCAACAAATGTGTACAGGCAGTACATGCTGCTCCCCTGAACATTCCCCCAAGAGAGATCACAGGAAGTGTTTTGTAAGATGTTTGTGAGTCTCCCTTGAAAAGGTAATTCAAAAGGAAAATGCAAATTCCAAATAGTCATTATTTTCTCGGTGAACATTTTCTGAAGCCTTTTATTATTAGGTGACTAAAGATAAAAGAAACAAACACCCTCAGTTCCATGAAAAAAATCCCAAAGAAAAGCCTTAAAAATTGGGGGTTTTGTCAACTCATTAGCTAGGGCTATAACTTCACATAATTGAATATATCTGGTACGCTTTAGAGCTGAAGGCATGATATACTCATTTATTGCCTTGTGAATTTTTTGGGTTTAGCAATTTGTACCTTAAGAAGGATCAGGTAGAAAGTATAAAACTTGATCTGTCAGAATCCAAAGAAAAAGGCTCAGAGCTCACATCAGGAATGCAGAACTTTTCCCTTATTTCCTTTCTTTTGGCTCTCACTCAAGTAGCTCCCCAGAGCTACTAAATACAGCTTTCATTTTTGCTCTTTTATGCCAGAATCTACAATTCTACAGAACAAATTGGAAAACTGCTGCAAGCATTCGTCAGCTAGTTGGAAATCGACTGTTTTCTTCAGGCTTAGATAGGATCTTGCATGGTAACTTTCAATTTCCACATTAGAAAAGCATTTAGAAAAATGTTCTGTATTTCTTGGGATGTAGCTGTCACTTTAAAATGAATGTCTCCAAAGAAATATATTTTTTATGTAGCATAATTACATTTTATCACAGTATCTACTTCCGGATTCCTTGCACATATTTGCTGTGGTGCTACCTCCTCTGCGGGCTGGGTGATAACTTTGTGATGGCATTGGTGAAGCAGATAAGGTGAGGGAGTGTCGAAAGGAGTCTCTACAATTTACAGGTTTTAAAAATGGTTAGTTATGTTTCTGTTATCATACGTCTTATGTATGGGCTTCTTCTGGAAACAATTATCTTACTCACCAGAACGAGATTTCAGCTTGAATCCAGTATATTTCTTGTTTACCCTCTATATGGAATAACACAGAATGTTTTCACCTTGAGGAGTTATTTAAATGCTACTAGAAGCTGGATTTTATGTAAAGATTTCTATTATGACTAGTAAAGCTCTCAGGTTTCTGTTGAAATCTATAATTTTTCTTTTCTCACCAACAAACAAAGGCAAAAAACATCCTCCTAACTCCAGTTAGAGAAAAATCTTATCCCTTAGACACACTGTAGTTGAATGCAATTCCAGTAGATCGTTTCAGCCACTGTTCTTCCTACATTTCCTGCCTTTGGGGAATGGTGACAAAGGCAGTCTTCATTTGCTCAACAGCAAATCTACCCACCTCTCCACACCAGCCTGCAGCAGGATGCACCAAAGTTACATGAAGGCCACCAGCACAGCTCAGCCTTGGCTATTCAAAATGGCCTTGTAAGGGTTATAGATATTCAAGGTAATTTCATCATTTAATGAGATTCCTCATATGCACAGGGACTAAAGTATCACTTATGAAATTACTGTGCAAAAGGGTGGCAACATCAGCGCTGAATGTTTGTGGTCTGCAGAGTGGTGAATGCTTCACAGACTTCGTCTTGCCATCGATTTTTCTTCCTGTGCAAAGTCATTCTAGGTGTATTTTGGTCTTGTCCAGACCACATTTTAATTAGCCCTGAGCAGATGGATAAGAACTGGAGTCTTGCCTCTGAAAAACTTTGAAAGCTCCCTGACATCTGCTGGAGGATAATGATTAAGGCTCGTGAGGATCTTGAGATATTTCCTCACATAGGTCTGAGTCATCCTTTCAGCCCAAGAGGAGAGTGTGCTTGGTATACAGAATCTGAAGAACAGACAAAAGTAGTTGTCTGACTACTTTCTCCTAACTTCCAGCAGTGGTAACTTCCAGCATCAGCATTACCATCTGCAGGAGGCCAGAAGCCAAGTTCCTTGAGGCTAGAGGAGAGGGTGTCTAGGCTGCTTCAGTGTGGACCTCCTTCCCCAGTATGTTCAAAGAGCAATTCCTGCACAAACTGGGAGAACCAGTATTGATTTGGAAACGTTTCTGCTGGGATTATGTTGAAGATAAACCATCTGTGGCTTAATAAATTAAGGTAGCTCTCTGAAGTGCCTAGAAAGTACGAAGTCACCTGTTTAAGATCTTTCCAAGGAACATTAATGATGTGTCAGGTTCTGGTGAAAATAGAGTAGCAAATCCATACAACCTTGTAATCAGCTACCAAGTTGGACTTTGGTATCAAAACCAGACACCTCTGACCACAGAAAAAATAAACTGGAAGTCTGTAGTTGAGGACCTAAAAATATATATGTGAAAGAGCTGCCACGCCAATTGCTCCAGACCTGCTGGTAGGGTGCGTTTCAGAAATATAAAAATATATATATATTTGAGACATTAATATTAAAGTGACAGCTATGTGCCAAGAAACGCAATAGATTTTTCTAAACACTTTTTAATGCAGAAATTGGAAATTCCTGGATATGATCCTACCTAAGCCTGAGGAATGGGGGTGAGGCAAGAATCAGAACTAAGGATGAACTGAAGTTACTTAATTAGGTATGGATGAACACAGGGACTTCTGAGTTGTCTTTTCCAGCATTTTGCTAACATGTATGTTAAACAAAGAAGTGCAAATTTAGGAGACTGTCTTGCTGAGTGTAACATCTGTGTGTGATCCCCAGACTGGACAGGAGGAAAGGAGGTGACAGCAAGGATCAAAACTAAAGATGAGCTGCACAAAACTCTCACGGAGTCAGATGCACATGGAAGTGCCTTGACAAATCCTGCATTGCCTGACCCTGCTCTGAGCAGAAGGTTGCACTAAGGACCTCTAAAGGCCTCTTCTAACTTTAATTATCCTACAGTCCTACAATCAGGCACAGACTGTACATATATCATTGCTGAAAAGTGGAGATCACCAAATTTCTCTGAAATCAGTCACCACAATCAGTAACCACTTCACCTTATTTATAGCCGTGATCATTATATTTAATCTCATGTGCAACTAGTCTTGTGAGTAACAGTGACTCCAGTGATGGCTATCCCAACAGACAGCATCTTGCTAATGTTGGAGCTGGAGTCAGATTTGCATTCAAATACTGCAAAGCCCATCCGTACCTGTCATGGCTTGACAGAAAAGTTTTACCACATCACAGGGTTTTAGGCATGTGTCTGCTTTTTAAGGACTATTTTAAGAAAGGAAGACACCTACATTTGGAACCCTCTTTGTACAATATCTTAATTTAACTTGCAATTAAAGTGTGCAGCTGAGGGTTTAGAGCCATTATAAGCTACCGCGGTGGCCTACCTGTCACCTACAGCCCCGAATTCACTTGTGATTGGAAGAAGTCTCCCCTGCTGATCTTCGGTTCAAATACACAGCACACATCAACATTTCCTTTGGTGTTCCTAAGAGAGGGCAGTTCCCAGCCTCAGCAGCTGGTGCTGGCTTTAAGCCAAAAAAAGGCTGAATAGATGGATTTGGGGATAGAGTCATGAAATGACTAATCGAAACAGCAGCGCCTCACTCTCTCAATGGTCGCACGCTGTGTTGACATTTTCGGGCAGGTCAACTCTAGATGGCCCAGTTACTCTGTGGCATTCAAATCAAATCTTACAGTGTAGCCCTACTAGGGAAAATCATTAATAGGCATTTTTACCAGTGCTAAAATGCTTAGACGAGGCACCAGGTGACTCTGCAAGACAAGAACCGGTAATGAATGTATGACCTGCTGAGTAATGAGGCCATTTCTAGGTAAAGATTAATGTTTACTTGGGAGCAATCTTATGGTTCACTTCACCAGAAAAACTTCTCAGAAAAATGTAGGTGCTGCCTTACTGGATTCCAAGGGGAAACATCATCTAAAGAACCCTCTGAGGCTCCCAGTTTTAAAAATTTGTATTCAAAGGATTTCACAGAGAAATCACTGGGGGCTTTGTAGATATCTCCTTGATCAGGATCTTCCAGGATGTCTATGGAGCACTTCATTAACAAAGTTACTGAAGTCATCTCCTCAGCAACAGGAACAAATATGTGACTTGTGGGACATTACCACGTCCTATTACCCTGATGGCTGAAAAGATGAGTTATAGGTGCTGATAACATCTGCATGAAACACTCAACATTCATGATTTGCAGCTTCTGATAGCAAAGACAGATTTCAATCATCTGCCCTGCATTTGTATTTTGAAAAAATATCCAAAACCCCCCAAACTAACAAAACCAAAACAATCTGGAGCTGGAATCTTACAAATTTTTAGCAGGTTCTCTTTCACCTAAATCATAATTATTTTTTTTTATAAGCTCATGGAAGTGTTTTCACTGATGGGACAGGGGGCAGTGGGCGCAAGCTGGAGCATAGGAAGTTCCATGTGAAAATAAGGAGGAACTTTTTCACTGTGAGGGTAACAGAGCACTGGCAAAGACTGCCCAGAGAGGCTGTGAAGTCTCTTTTTCTGGAGACATTCAAAACCTGTCTGGATGCTGTCCTGTGTGATTTCGTCCAGGTGATCCTGCTCTGGCAGGGGGGTTGGACTAGATGATCTTTCAAGATCCCTTCCAATTCCTAACGTTCTGTGATTCTGTGATAATGGAGGCAAATGGTTTCAGTGAAATTTAGAATATGGATTGCCTCAAGTGGGCTTGCACAAGGTTTGTGGTGACCAGCCCACATGCATAGTGTGCCTTCTTTCAGCTACTGTCACATCCACTCTGTGCTGATGTGTTCTCCCACTTAGTGTTGTGCCCTTTTTTTTTCCAATCTTCTGCACCTGTGGGGCATTTCAGAACTGATCCTCCTAGGTTCCTGTGACCTGGGAGATCTTTCCCCATCAAAAGCTGCTTTGATGTGCATATGAACATCAACCTCCTTTGCCCTCGAGCCCCTGTCCCAGCTTTCTTTTTTTCCTCTTTCAATCAGTAACTGACAGACTTTTATGGCTATGATAGAAAATACAAGTCTGGCCACCAAATGACTCTTCTATTGGAACTGCTGTAGGCCCTCTTGGGCTCACAGCCTGTGTGCTGGGATTCAACCAGAGGGACCAAGCAAGCTCACATCACCTTGGAAAATATTGCTGTGAGCAAAACGTGCTTGGACCTACCAGCATCTAACAGGATCAAAGGGTCTTTCAAGCAGTCTGGAACGATCATGTTTTCCACTACTTTAGTCAGGTATCTCAGAGGTATCTTAAGACTGAGTACTTACACATTAAAGAAGTTTCTGTTTTATTTACAGGACAACTCCAGGTGCTGTCCTTTGTGAATATTGCCACCTTCGTAGGTCAATTCTGTGTAGGGATAACTTAAAGAATTAGATCCCTGTATGTAACTTTATACTCCCTCTGCTGTTTTGAAGAGAAGTATGCAAAACTTCTCATGACGTGCTTAAACTGATAGACAAAAGCAGAAGACACAGTCCTTGATACATTAGCATGGGTTTTCTAGTCTGATTAGGGGGGCAACTGAAAGAGTATGGCAGCTGTGGCTTGTATGTGTTGGATGCTCTGTAAGATCTGCTTCTGAAGCTTTATCTGTGCTGTGCACTGTGTCTTGCATTAGCAATTTATACACCAGTTGCTAGCAAGCAGGTCTATTTACGAAGTGCAGTGCTAGTCCTGGCAGTGTATGTTGCAGGCTTAGGAGTGCCTCAGTTCTGTTTGTGTGATACCTGCACAGGTTAAATGACATTTCTGTGCATAGTCCAGGTCCAGGCACAGTACAGGCAGCAGCAAGAGCAAGCTCTACTTAAATCTACCACTAAAGCATGTGGATTTCTGGTGAAGGCAATTTATTCTTTTTCCCTGGATGAATATCTGGAGTAGATGTGTAGAAGACCAAGCTAATTATAAGTCAGTTAGTCACTGGTAACATCTGTAATGTTTGAGGTTAAAAAGGAAGAACTACGGTTCTTGACTTAAACGGTGGGGTTAGATGAAGCACGCAACCTTGCCATGCTCAGATCTTAGCTGCTGTCCTTCATAGCTACCAGATCCTGCCTTACTGGTAAGATATTGTAGCTTTAAGGAGACAACGTACTTTCTTCTGAGAAATAGAGTATCTCAGCAGCCCAAGTAAGTCCTCAAATATTCCCCACTAACAAACTGTATTTGTCAGAAATCCCTGAAAATTTCTCATTAATCACTATGTTAGCACAACACCTCAGGACAGTAGGTCTCAAGGATGGAAAAATCACAAGAGTCTTGAAGATCCCCTCACATACCTTTAGTATTTGCATATGGCTATGCAGGCTAGGAACGAGGAGCCTTGCTTGTGTAACTTCAGAAGCTAAGGGGAAGCTGTGAGAGGCTGAAAAGCAGTACAGCACAGCTGCATCAACCTGAATAAATTCAATCATACCTAGGAATGGTCCTGGACTCAATTCCCCAGGACAACACCCTTGCACATCACACCGACTATGTCTGTGGCTCAACTGGTCCTATGTAGGAGAGCAGGACCCTGTGGTGGTGAGCAGGTGGCAGAGTTGATGTCTCTCAGCTCTGGCCATGGCAGAGGTGTGACCACGAGGGGCATGGAACCACTGAGAAGCAGCTCTTACCTTCCCCATTTGACTTCTGTGCATGCAAAAGGCTGTCACAGGACTGTGCTGAGGCTGAGGGCTGGGGCCGTGCGGGATATGTCCACTGCTGCAGCTGCAACCTCTGCCTGCTCTGTCAGTTCACAGAATCACAGAATCACAGAATTGTAGGGGTTGGAAGGGACCTCGAGAGACCATCAGGTCCAACCCCCCTGCCAAAGCAGGCTCCCTAGCACATATTGCACAGATAGGTGTCCAGACAAGTCTTGAATATCTCCAGAGAAGGAGACTCCACCACCTCCCAGGGCAGCCTGTCCCAGGGCTCTGTCACCCTCACTGTGTAAAAGTTCCTCCACATGTTGGTGCAGAACTTCCTGTGCTCCAGTTTACAGCCATTGCCCCTTGTCCTATCTCCACAGACCACTGCAAAGGGGTTGGCCAATTCCCCCTGCATCCCATACTTAAGATATTTATAAACATTAATTAGGTCCCCCCTCAGTCTTCTTTTCTCCAGGCTGAACAGCACCAGCTCACTCAGCCTTTCCTCATATGGGAGATGTTCCAGGCCCGTCATCATCTTCGTAGCCCTTCTCTGGACTCTCTCAAGGAGATCCCTGTCTTTTTTATACCAGGGAGCCCAGAACTGGACACAATACTCCAGGTGGGGCCTGACCAGGGCAGAGTAGAGGGGGAGGATCACCTCCTTCGACCTGCTGGCCACACTCTTCCTGATGCATCCCAGGATCCCATTGGCCCTCTTAGCCACCAGGGCACACTGCTGGCTCATGGCCAACCTGTCATCAACCAGGACCCCCAGGTCCTTCTCCACAGAGCTCTTCTCCAGCAGGTCATCCCCCAGCCTGTACTGATACAGACGGTTATTCCTCCCAAAGTGCAAGACTTTACACTTGCTTTTATTAAACCTCATCTGGTTTCTCCCTGCCCAGCTTTCCAGCCTGTCCAGGTCCCGCTGGATGGCAGCGCAGTGTTCCTGCGTGTCAGCCACCCCTCCCAGCTTTGTATCATCTGTGAGAGTGGATGCTATTCCCTCATCAAGGTCGTCGATGAAGATATTAAACAGGACTGGGCCCAACACCGAGCCCTGGGGAACACCGCTAGTCACAGGCCTCCATTCAGATTTTGTTCCACGGATCGTGACCCTCTGAGCCCGGTCCGACAGCCAGTTCTCAACCCACCTCACTGTCCACTCATCTATCCCATGATCTCTCAGCTTTTCTATCAGGATGTCATGGGAGACAGTATCGAAAGCCTTGCTGAAGTCAAGGTAGATGACATCCACTGCTCTCCCTCCGTCCACCCAGCCGGTGATGAGATCACAGAAGGCTATGAGATTGGTCGAGCACGATCTTCCCTTGATGAATCCATGCTGACTACTCCTCATGACCTTGTCGCTTCCAGTTGCTTGGTAATAGCATCCAGAACAAGCTGTTCCCACCTTTCCAGGGACAGAAGTGAGGCTGACTGGCCTATAATTGTTAGGGTCCTCCTTCTTGCCCTTTTTGAAGACTGGAGTGATATTGGCTATCCTCCAATCCTCAGGTACTTCTCCTGTTCTCCAAGAGCTGTCGAAGGTGATAGCAAGCGGCTCCGCAATCACTTCTCCCAGCTCCCTCAGCACACGTGGATGTATCCCATCCGGGCCCATGGATTTGTTTGCATTAATCCCTTTGAGCCGCTCCTGGACCACCCCTACCTCAACTAGAAGGAAGCTCTTCATTCCCCAAACACTTCTACTTTCATCCAGGATCTGCAGGTCCCGAGGGGCCTTTGGAGTGAAGACCGAGGCAAAGGCGGCATTCAGTATTTCCACCTTCTCATCATCACCCGATACCAGGACACCCGCCTCATTCATCAAGGGACCTACATTATCCCTGATCACCCTCTTACTATTCACGTACCTGAAAAAACCCTTTTTATTATCCTTTATGTCCCTTGCCAGTTTCATTTCCAAGTGGGCTTTAGCCTTTCTAGTCGCGTCCCTACAGGCCCTGACAACATCCCTATATTCCTCCCAGGTGCACAGACCCAGTTTCCATAGTTCATAAACCCTCTGTTTCCCTTTGAGTTTACTCATTAGTTCCCTGGTCATCCACGCAGGTCTTCTGCCTCTCTTTCCCGATTTCTTACTCAAAGGGATGCACCTATCCTGTGCTTGGAAGAAATGCTGTTTAAATGCTAGCCAGCTCTCACAGGCTGCCTTGCCTTCTAACAGCGTAGCCCACGGGATAGCTCCTAAAGGGTTGCAGAAGAGATCAAAGTTAGCTCTTCTAAAATTCAGGGTAGCTATCCTGCTTTTTGGCTTGCTTCTTCCACTCAGGATCTTGAACTGGATCATTTCGTGGTCGCTTTGTCCTAAGCTGCCCCCACCTCCCTGATGAGCCCGTCCCTGTTAGTAAGAACAAGGTCCAGCACCCGCCCTCCCCTTGTAGGTTCCTGCACCATCTGTAGCAGGAAATTGTCCTCAACATACTGCAGAAATTGTCTGGACTGCATACGACTGGCCGTATTGCTTGCCCAGCAAATATCTGGGTAGTTGAAGTCCCCCATAAGGACCAGGGCCTGGGATCTCGAGGCTACTTCTAGCTGCTCATAGAAAGCACTATCAACCCGCTCCTCTTGATCAGGGGGCCTATAGCACACACCCACAACAGTGTCACTCATACTAGCGTGACCCTTGATTCTTACCCACAAGCACTCGACTGATGGGTCATCTTTCCCTAGGTGTAGCTCAATACATTCAAGCTGCTCTCTAACATAAAGAGCAACTCCTCCACCTCGCCTCCCTAGCCTGTCCTTCCTGAAAAGCACATAGCCATCCATGACAACGTGCCAGTCATCCAGGCTGTCCCACCACATCTCTGTAATCGCAATGAGATCGTGGCCCTGTGACCGCACAAAGATCTCTAACTCTTCCTGCTTGTTTCCCATGCTACATGCATTTGTATAAAGGCATTTTACTGGGGCAGCAGGTGCAGGTATCCTCAAAAGATCACAGTGAGATTTCCGACAGGGGATGGGCAATAGTGGCTCCACTGAGGAGTCCTTAGGGCAATCCCCAGAATTTTCCCCACTATCACATGGAACAACATCCCCAAGTCCGTCACTGTGCTGCTGGCATTTACCTTCTTCCACCATCAACTCACGTTGTGTCTCCCAAAGCCCATGCCTAACCCCAAGAGCCATCATAATATCCCCTCCCCCCTTCCTAACTAGTTTAAAGCACGCTCAATGAGCCCTGCCATCTCCTGGGCAAGGATTCGCTTACCCCTATGGACAGGTGTCCCATTACTGCTACAAGGGGGGTGCTTTTCCTGGCCATGCACCTTCTGGGGCTCTACTGCCCAGGAAGCTGAGGAGGATCTCCACTTTGGTAAGCAGATTTGTACAATTTGTTGCATTTTCTGTGGTTGTGTTGGTTGTGGTTGAAACCTCAAAATAGTAGAGAAGGTGGCAACTTGCCCTGTGCTCCAATCAGTTGCTTTGCTGGCATACATTCTTGCTACTTCTGCTTTACTTGCCACAGTAGCCCTGGGACACTGTCACTTGAGTGCATAACTGGTCCCCCTCCCCCTAAAGAACCTTTCTTTCTCCGTGGAGCACTAGTTTCACCAAGGACCTGGCCTCAGAAGGCACCGTGTTCCATCTGTGCCCCTCTTCTTCCTATCAGGCAGTCTCAGACCCAGTTTACATTCAACAAATCCTGGCATGGAGGCCTGGATTCCAAGTTGCTGAGAATGATTTTTGAAAGAGTTAGCCCCTGGCCCCAGGTATGAGCCCTGAGCAGTTCAGAGAAGGTTTTTCCATTAGTTGTCACCCCTTGTAATCAGGCTTGGCAGTCCAACTCTTGGACATAATCCCATAGGGTATGAGACGACAGAGAGATAAAGGATCAAAGTGGTCAGGAGAAAACTTCCCAACCCCATGGCACAAACAAGAATTTTTGTGTTGGGAAATTTCAGAGATTTCTCTAAGAGACACTGAACAACAGTGCATGTATCAAAGTCACAGACGTTCGCCACTGGCAGCCAGCTGGCTCCTCTGAGAGCTTTAATGGCTTAGGAATATATTTATTTCCCAGTACGCTATTACAGTTATGAAATAAGTTCCTAATTCTTACCCAGTTTCGTATTCAAAATTACCAAAGAGTAAAGTGAAATTTTTATATCTCTGTCCCTGATGGCTACTCTGGTAAAAGATAAATTGTTTGTTATTAAACTACGTCTTAAATTAAATCAAGCTAGCATGGCAGATTTTTTTTTTCCTCTCATCTAGAAAGCTATTAATAGGGTCCTCAGGGAAGAGGTGGTTAGCTTGTATTGGCAATGTAGTAACAGAATTCACCCCTAAGACCTCTCATTAGGCAGAGGAAAACAAAGACATTTGCCCCAGGATTATGATGCTGGCACTAGTTAATGACCAAGAAGTCATTTGAACAGAGACATGACAGCAAGTAGCATTATGCTTCCATACTACAGCGTTCCTTACTTGAGTAGCTTGTTTATGAGCATCATTAGAGGCATGAATAGCAACTTTTAGAAGTGTTTGTGCTCCATCTGCAGTGAAAAAGAGGACCACTTGAAAACTCTGCATAGTCAACACGAGCAGCAAGGAACAGGAGAGTAAAGAAAGAGGAAGAAAAAGGCTAGCGGCATCATAGATAATTTAGGCCTTCATTCAGTTTTGGTACTATTTCAAAGTTGTTTCATCATCACTAATTCAGTAGCTAGATCAGGTATCGAACACATCAGTAATGGTGAGACGTTTGGGTTTCTGTTGGCCTCATTTGTAGCCAGTCTCACACTCCTTCAAAAACAAAGCGCACAACTTGATGCTCTGGGACTTGAACAAGAAGTCCAAAAGGTGAGCTTCAGTGTGACCAACGAGCAGAGGCACTCAGCTCTAACACCATTCAGCTGATCTGGATCTCAACAGAAATTTTGTGGTGACTTGTGTGTGCATACGCAGATATAAATTGCAATGCAGATTTAAGAGAATGATGTAGTAGAAAACAAGCAGTATAGGCTATTTGTTATCAAGAGAATTCTAACAAAGGCGTTTAGTGTATCCATGTTTGGAAAGAGAGAAAATTGGCCATTAGTACCTGGGGAAAAACTCAGTCCAAAATGCTCCTTTTCACACCCACCCTAAGCTGCCATGTCCACTTCTCTGGGAGCTTGGAGGCCAGTGAAATCTCCACTGAGAGCTACTGCACAGTATACATCGGCCAGAGTGCTGTGACTTATTTAAGTCTTAACTTGTTAATTTTTAATTTAAAGATAATTACCTATTGTAATAGATTTGTACAAGGTTTGCATTCTCTTCCTTTTTTGTACTTCAAAAGCAAACCTCCATTGTGCTATGCCTCTGCTGTAGGTCATCAGAAGGATGTAATAACAAAGGAAGATTTAACAAAGATTTGCAAGTTCTGGTGTGAGGGGCCCCACTATACCCAAGGTAAGAGCCACCTATATTAGAAATTACGGACTGAAAAACCATCAGTCAGTGGAACAACCTCCCCAGAGATGTGGTAGAGCCACTGTTGCTGGACATTTTCAAGATGCAATGGGGCAGGCGGGTACATAATGTCATGGAGGCTTCCTTCTGCATGAAAGTTCGGACCAGATGTTCTACTGATATCCCTCCCCCTGTAAAGTGAAGGGCCTGGTTAAACCGAAGGCTTGGAAGTAACTGGTTTGCTAATTGTTGTGGTTTTGTGGTTTATTGATGTTTGAGAAGCTAGCTAAGCAGAGTGGTAAGAAAAGAAAGACACCGGAAGTTTCACCACAATGCAGAGCAACCTCTCTGAAAAACCTGCTACACCTCTACTCCAGCTTTTCAGCAGTGGTTTTAGAGGTGTGATGAACCTCAGCTGTTGGCCCAAAGTACAGTGTGTCCATTCAAAAGTACAGCCTTCCTAGAGATGCTCTGTGTCCTCCTTGGTATAAATATGTTTCCTGATCTGTGTTAGAACCTGATGGAATGTTTTGGGAAGATTATATAAATATTTTCAATGGGGATTACAGGAGGGAAATAAGGTACGTCTGTCTAAGTAGACCGACTCCAAAAAATTGCATTTTGCATGATAAAAGCACGAAGCCCTCTTAGATTCAAATGTATGTATGACATGCAAATACAACTTAACAGTTAAATGCAGAGAAAACTTCCTACAGTACATCCACAAATACCTTTTTAAAGTTTATACTGAAAGACCCTGTTTCAGAAGGAAAACTCTGAAAAAAGAACACCCTGAATGTTCTCTTCTAGGACACACCAGCCCCCAGAGAAGAAACCACAGGAGAATCATAGAGGCATAATTGGGAACAGGATATCATGTCGAACATTGCTTATTTGACACAACTTTTGTTCCATTCCAAAGAGATGGAGGCTGTTCTGGATGTGAGGAATGAATCAGATTCAAGAGCCTGCTGAGAATGAAAAAGAGCTAAAACCCCACAATTCTAAATGTTACTTTACCCAAGAATAGAAAATGTAGTAATTTCGGCAGGGGAAAAAATTTAAGAAGGACATACTAGATAAAAATCAGATGTATTGTCTATGTCTCAGCACAAAGAAATATAACAATTAAAAATCTGGCTTCATATGAAAACCACTGATAGCCTGGACATTGAGTTTCATTTGGATCACATTTAATTATATAATTAATTATAACTACTATATAATTATACAATGATTAATAGTAAAAATTTTTAAAATAATTGGTTTTTGTTTTAACTAGGTTAAATCCAATTTGGCTCTTACTCAGGTAATAAAGCTACCAAGACTATTTTAATTCACCAGGCTTCCAGTGGAAGATCAGGTAATTCATATGGCATACTTATTAAAACAGGTCATACCTGATTTGCTGTTAATTAGAGTCTCAATGTAATTCACTGCAATATGAATAGTTACAAGTATCTCACCATGGCTATAAAAGACAACAGCAGTTTTGTGATCACTACTGCAGTTATTTTTTACCTAAGTCATAATACACCTATAGAAGTTCTCATGGAACATGAGTCAGCTGAACAAAGCTGCCTGTTTAATTAACCTGGTGATGAGGCTTCTTCCTACCTTCCCTCACAAAACCATCACTTTGTTGTTTTGTTGGTTTTTTCCCACAATGACCTAGATAAAAAAGAACTGCATTTGCAAGAAGAAAATGCTTAAAGAAAGCATCTGAATTGTCAACAATCTGTTCACAAGTGTTACAAATTCACACCTGCACATGATGCAATATTTCTGTGTTCCTTTTGATTCTTCATTAAAACCAGAACTTTAAGCGTATTCAACCTGTAGCAGGACCATGACGGGGAGAAGTGGGAAGATTGCACCTTGCACAACTAGTATTTAAGCATTGCAGATCAAACAGGTGTAACATTTGCGTGTTCTCAAAGTGTGATTGTACATGGAGAGGTGTGCACACTTTTCCACCCCACTACCGCACACTAAGTCACAGGCAGTTTCCTTTGGCATCATTAGCGGCATTTCTGGGATCTACAGACAGAACCCCTGGTATTGAGCTCTGTTCTCTCCACACAACAGCCTCGTTTACGACCCTGACTCTTGCACAAATTGCTTTGCAACTGAGCAAAGTAGTCACTTTATTTGCAATCACTAAGCAAAGGAGCCAGAAATTTGGTAGCTTTATGCCACTGGGGAAAAAAGTTAATAACCTTTATAAAACACAGGATTGGAGTTAGCATCTAAGGCAAGGAGTTTAGGTTGGTGCTGCCTCTGTGACCTGCCTCTGCTGGCATGTGGATGGTGACTCACAGCAATAGCTCTGTATGTGCATATGCTGTTTGAGACAAGCTGCTCAGAGGTAATGAGAAAATGCAGGCACTGCTATCGCTTGTACCACAAGAAAGGGGCACCCACATTTACTCCTCTGCAGTTAACGTCAATAGCAAGTTCAGAGAGGAGCATCCCAACTTTGGAGCAGCTCCGGTGCCTGTGTTAAGGCGCCTCTTCACTCCACGGCACTAGAGATAGGAATATCTCCCAGCAGCAGCGATCCCAGAGGAGAAAGGTACAAAGCAGCTCACTTCTTCTAAGACACAGGTGACTCAGTCTCTCTAAGGTACTGATTACTATAGAGGTGACAGACAAGCCTTGCTCTGTTATGGTGCTGGTGGTCCTTAGATTAGATCATCTCAAGGGACAGCCACAAGATGTTGATTCAACAAAGCTAAGATTTGGTTTGACTTTTTTTCTGCATGAGCTGCTCTTCCCATTTCTTTACGAAAACTTTGGTGAGATTGAAGAGCATAAGGCAGGCTTCCATAGCTCATTCAAGTCAACTTTATAGGCCTGTTTGTGTGCTTCCACATCAATAACTTATTTGCTTTGCCGAAGCCCAAATTCCACAGAGACAGGAAGAATATTAGGCTAGAAATCCATTATTTTGCATAGTTAGGCAGCTTTCAGGATTGGGTTTCACTGTGTTTAAAAAAGAAAACCCAAACAAAACAGTCCTTATATGCCATCTAGTGGTAAAAGCTACTTTCTTTTTACATTTCTGCTTTACAGAGGAACACAACTGGAATTTTTTTGCATTTACTTCACATTCTCATCCTTGAATATCGTAAGGCCAGAAGCACTATTGGATTATAAATTAAGCAGTGAAAAGAGAATGACAAATTATGCCAACATGTTCCAAAAAGGTTTGCAGCAGATGACAATGGAAAGGGTGGAGGAGATGCACATCCCTGACAGCTGGGGGACATGCACTGGGTTGCCTTGGCTGTCACCACAGGCTGTTATTCCACCGTGCCTGGCTGTCAGGAAGCAGCAGGTGGGAACAGTAGCAGGACATGTGGAGAAACTGACATGCAGTACAAAGGCATGAGATTAGGCCAATTCTTTAATAAGATGGTAGTGTGATTACCTGAAATTAATACAATTGCATACAGGACAGTGGATGAAGTCTCTGCTAGTACAGAAAATATCTTACTCTAGCTCAGGTCTTTGTTTACTTATACACGTGAAGTGAAACCACCTTGATACAGACAAAAGCATTACCTGAAATGAAACACTTTTTGATACAGACAACAGACTAATTCTCAGCAACTAACAGAGATTTCTCCAATCAGAAACTATGGAGGAGCAGAAATGAGGGCTGAATCTGTGGATTTTGCTATAACTTCACTTAGGACCTACAGTCCACACACACCAGAGCTCCACTCCCTTTTATGAAATGCTTAAAGCAGGCAAGTTACACTTTTTTTTCCCATTTCCTTTCAGTTGGGTTATGAATAGATGCAGATGTGCTTCTAGCCTGCTCATGTAGGCCACCCTCTGGAGTTTAAGCATTTGGTTTTGTCAGCTTCTGTTCAGAATGGTACTTAATGAGCTGCGCACGAGCGCTTGGCCCGATTGTCTTTGCAGTAAGAAGTAGTGTTCTTGCTAAAATAACATTGCAACATACTGTGATTCTTGAGCTCACGTCTTTGGTCTTATTATTTATTGGAAATGGGTCATTATTTCAGCAGCTGCAGGAAGCAAGTGAATAAAGGCAGCACGACCTCAGCTTCTAACTCACAGACTTAACGTGTGTATTATCCACCCTTCACAAGAGCTACGTAAGGTTCAAGCTTGCTTGTGTTAAGTGAGGTCTGACTCAAAATCTATTGCAGTCCCATATTGCTACCAAGCTTTAATAAACAGCATGGGGCTGAACTGAGAACATTGCAGAAGTGTCTAGATAGACTGCAGTGGCAAAAATAATGACTACTTTGATGTCAAGACAAAAGTTTGACAGGCAATAAGCCAAGCCCTTGTGTTCAGCAGCCAAAAATCAGGCCACAAAAGTATGGCTACAACTTTGCAACCTACATCATGACATGCTGCAAACTTTAAAGGTCTCATCCATTTGGAGAATCTATCAGCATAGCAAGAACCAGCAGTCACTGAAAGGCCAACACAGTCAAAAGTTAAATGAAATATATATGAAAATATGAAACAGATATATTACTTCACTTCCTCTAAAGGTGAACACTTCCACTAAAAGTGGTAGATTATTCAGGACATATCTGCTAACAGGAATAGATATCCATGTATGCAATATATTCACTATTGTCAGATCTAAGAACTATTAGGCTATGACCTACCATGATGTACTTCTTGTTTCTGGAGCAATGTGCAAAAGTGACAAAACACTTACAGTTTATTAACAACCAATCAGCCTTGTACTCAGAGAGAAAGCACATTTAAGAAACATAAACCTATGTAGTGAAGGTTTTAAAATTATGATAATGAAATGGGGCTGGTGGGGGAAAACCCAAGAACCTTCTACAGCTGCCTCCAGAAAACCCTGCCACAGACACCTATGCAGGACCACAATACTCAGCACAGATTTAACACAGTAGCCTTGAATGTCTTTTAGGCAACGACTGCAATACCCTCCAGACACGACAACCTCTAGTAAGAATATGAAACAGTCTGATACAACAGAGATTGAGGCGTATCAAGAAAAACAAGCCAACAAAAAAGCAAAACTATGCTGTGCTCTTGTAGAGTACATCCTGGAACTACCTCTCCCTCTACCGGGTGTTACAGGATACACCCTGGAGTACACCAACACACCACAAGCTCCCTAGCGCGCCCAAATCCTGGTGCCGGATGAGCCACGAACGGCCTTCAAGCCACTAAGAGACTTCAAGCGCTTCCAGCCTCACCGACCACCCCGCGCAGGCCCCACGCTTAACTCCCAGGTTCTCCTTCGGAGCTTCCGGTCCTCCCTCAGCTTCCCTCCAACACTGACCCTCCCCAGTCTACAAACTTCCCCCAGAGTTACCCGCCCGCAGCGGGGTTTAACCAGGTTTAAGGGCCCCACGCCCCGTCCGCCCAGCGCGACGCCTGGCAACCGCAGGCTGGCGCCGGGGGCATGCGCATTCCCTCTCATGTAACTTCCGGCTTCCCCGCTGCTTTCCGGGTTGCGCTGCGTTCCCGCCCCGCGGGCAGCTCCTGGCGCGCCGAGGGGAAACTTTCTCTGCCGCGGCGCCGCTGCAGGAAGCTCGCTCGCTCGCGCGCGGGGTGGGCGCGCGGCCCTGCCGTTGCTACCCTCGCGCCCGGCCGGGCGCCATGGCCGGGGCCGGCGGGCGGGGCCGCGGCCGCCGCTTTGTCCCAGGCGCCGGGTGGCGGCCGGCGGGCGGGCGCTGAGGAGCGGGCGGGCATGGCTTCCCCGCCTGGCGGCGAGCAGCGGGCTCTGCGGGAGCGAGTGGCGGAGCTGGAGGCGGACCTGGGCGCCTGCCGCGGGCAGCTGGAGCGGGCGAAGCGCCGGCTGTGCCGCACTGAGCGCCTCTACCGCGAGGCGCGGGAAGACAGCGAGGCGCTGAGGAGACAGGTAGGCCCCCGCCCCGGGTACCGGCTCGCCCTACGCCCGCTTCCCTTCCGGGTAGGGTGGCACCCGCCCCTACCCCTACCACCCGTCACTCCCCCTCGGCGACCCCGCATCTGGCTGGCGTGCCTGCTCCGCCCGGGCTGAGCTCAGGGGCAGGCGGGTGTCGTGCCTCCCGGAGCCCTTAAGGCTCTCCTAGGGCTCTCTCCCCGGCTCCGAGACCTGAGCCACTGGAGGAAGGGCTGGAGCTGCTGACTCGTGTTGGCCGTGCCGAGTTTGGCCCGGCGGGTTGCGGGGATGGTGTCACCGGTAACGTCGTTTTAGCCAGAAAGTTGTTTTGCAGTCAGGAGGGGAGAAGCTTAATAAACAAGGTATGGTGAAGGAAGAGTGGAAGAACAACCCCGCAGGTGTGTATGGCAATATGGGGAAGTTTGGTAAATTGACACGGTTCTTGCCATGGAATAGTGGTTATTGCATGAAATTCAACTTCTGAGGGTGGGCATCTTAAGAGCAAACTTTGTAAAATAAAAGGTATTTTACGTTTTTTTCTTCTTCCTTCTAAGCACATGCCTTATTAAACCTTTTGTGAGCAGAAACAATGTTTCTGCCAGTTGTTCAAGTAGAAAATTGTGTCCTGCAAAACAAAGATCAATTGAAATAGTGATGATACAGTTATGTTTTGTTTGACATATAGAATATAAAACAGGCTGATGGGTTTTTTTGATGTAGACGCCTAAAATGCAGCGTTGTATTCCCTAATGTGATGTTTTCCTTTCAGGTTGAAGAGCTTACTAAGGAAATCCATAATAAGAAGGAGAGCCATAAGTCTAGCGTAGAAGTACAGACAGAGGATTACACAGCATGGTCACAAGCAGGTAGAGAGAGTGGTGCTTGCTTAAGCAGGAGTCTAGAACAGTTCCTTATTTTGAATTTTTTAATAATATGGCATACATTTTGTGTGAGCATCCTTAGCTGTGTTAAATTCAGTAACCTAACATTGTAGTTGGGACTGTTTCCTGTTCATTCAATTCATTCCTTGTAGAACAGGATAAAATGTAGAATGGATTATAGCAAAATTCATGTAGTGGTAATCGGTTCATAGTAATTTTACACAGATGTGTGTCACACACACATTATATCAGTTTTTAAAGTACATTAAAACCAGACATTCTTTGTTCAGAAAGAGTAGAATAAGTTAAAAACTGAGGCACTGCCTAATACTTGATTTTCATGAGACTACTTAAGCATGAATTTTCACTAGGATCCTGAAATAACATTGTGTAAAATATTGCTTTGCTAATTTATGCAACTTTGGCTTTTTTTGCCCCCCTGCAGATTATTACTACTATGAAAATTATTACAATCATGCTGATGCCCAAGATAGTGCATCTGAACCGCCAGTGCAGCACAATCATGGGACTGAAGGCACTGAGCATAATTCCACACAGGAATCACAGACAGGTGCTAGAATGGATAGGACTGAAGTTGCTGATGGTGGAGAAGAAGAAAATTTCATCCAGAATTCACAGGTATTAGCACTGTTTGGGGGTTTACCAATGCTCATATCAACACTCTATTACTATTTCATTTAATTTAAGAGATGTTTTGGTCTTGATGTTACTGTATGAAATTTTTTTTTTGTAATGGTGTGGGCCTAATGATAGCAGACAAACATCTTTGTGCTTTGAAACTAGTTCTTTTTGTAGTATGCTCTAGTATAATGCATTGATAGATTTGCTTTAAAATTTAAAAAAGTCACATTTTAAAACCTAAGTCCTACATAGCCTGGAAACATGACATTTTTTCAGCAGAATATGTTCAATATGCTGACTGTCCTAAAGAATACTTTTTATTTCTTCCATTGATACAAGGAGGTAACATACAAGGAGAAGAAAGCAGTTTGTGGCTTTCTCTTAGATAACTCACTTCATTTCACTCACTTAACTGATTTTGTGCCTTGGCATCTAGCAACTGAAATGGAACAGAGTGCAGAAATCTATTTTAGGAATGTACTGACAGATATTCACTGTGTATATTTTTGATGTGAACCACTTTTGAACAGAAGTTGTGGAAAACAAAAGGTGCAGGATGCAGTCTCGTTCTTGCTCAGTAGGAATTTTATCAGTAAACTATAGCTAGATTTTTTGCCTTCTTGGTTAACAGTCCTTGAATCAGTTCCTAGTCCACAGAGTACTAGCTTATTTTATTTGAAACAGGGCGTTGTAAAATGCTGAAGAACCAAGGGGATTCTTTTTAGAAGGTAACTTAATTTCATGATTTCTGGTATCAGGAAGAAGAAGATACTTCAGTACCAGAGGGCTCTTTGGCAGAGAGTTTAAGAGCTGCTGCAGAAGCTGCTGTGTCACAAACAGGATTCATTTATGATGAAAATACAGGATTATATTATGACCATAGTACTGGTTTCTACTATAACTCGGTAAGGATCGCTTGGCATGATTGTCAGTTTTTTTCTATTACATAGTCTCATCTTAAAAGTTGATGTGAACCAAGACCTAAGCTGACATTATGATTTGAAAAACATGTTACTGAAGAATAGTGATGGAAGCTTGTTAATTAGTTGTTGAATTATTTCAGTCAAAGATAGCAGGCTGAGATATAAATTTAGATTTTAATTAGTTCTTTTCTGTGTCTCCTACTTTAACTTGCTTAGCACTGTAGAAGTTTTATGCTATAAAGCTTCTCTGTAACTATAAAAATCAAATTTTTCATTTTTTTAAATTTAAAAAATTAAAAACTTAACCTAAAAGATTACTTGTTTAGAAAAAGACAGATTGCTGGACTAAGTCAGTGGCTTCTCCACACTGAAAAAGCATGTGAAGAGAAAATATACAAAATACTTTTATCTGAGGATGCTTACCAGCTAGTTTGAAGTTATGGGAAAAATAACTATTATGACATTTTGATTCACTGCATTACATGGTTTTTGGGTTCTTTTAAATTTCTGCTCTACATTTTTCATCGGAGAGCTTTTAGGGAGTTTTTCTTTTTGTCCTGTGAGGTTTGTCTATATATACATGCATATATAGCTGCCTACATACAGTGTCACAAAACCCAGTGCAACTACTGTGATGAAGACAGGGATGCTTAAATTTTTCAAGTGTTAAATGATACTGTTGCTTTTGACATAGTCTGTGGATATAGTTAGGTGCATCGATGTTTAGGGTGATGGCTCACATAAAAGAAGATACTAGGTTTACTGGCAATGTTTTGGTAGAGGGGCCAGGGACTCTGAGAAGGGGTCAGGAGCTGCCTGGACATGACTGGTTCCACTGCAGGACACAGCTGAGCCCATCAGAGAAGCTGATGGTCCCTCTGTGAAAGGACATTTAGAAAAGAGCAAAATGCTGCACAGGGGAGTGCATATATGGCAGAGGGACAGGGTAAGCTGAGGGTGTGGGGTGTGTGAGAACCCTGCTAACACCAGGATCAAAGAAGAAGGAGCGAGAGGAGGTTCCCCGAGCAGGAAGTTCTCTGTAGTCCATGGAAGAGGACTGTGCTGGCCAGGTATCGACACTGTAGTCCGTGGAGAGCACCACAGCAGAGCAGCACCTTGAGGGACTTTGGTCCATGGAGAGCAGGAGCAGGTTCCTCCTGCCAAAGCTGTGGCCCATGGAGGACCCATGCTTGAGGGACTGCAGCCCATGGGAAGAACTCATGCTGGGCAGGGGAAAAAGTGTAAGGAGGCAGGAGCAGCAGAGAGAAGCTGTTAATCAACTGACTGCAGCCCCTCACTCCTTGTCTTCTCGTGCTACTTGAGCAGGGGGAAGAGGTGGAAGGGAGGGAATGAGGAGTAAAGCGGAGCTTGAGGCCGGAAAAGAGGCAGGGACAGGTGTTTTGTCTTTGTTTATCATCATCCAGGACTCTTAACGGGCACTACATTAAATTTATTTTCACCAAGTCAAATCTGTTTTGCCCATGGTAGCAATCTCCCTGGGCTTTCAATCTCACTTTCCTTTCCAGTCCTGTTGAAGAGAGGGATTGAAGTGGCTCAGTGGGTACCTGTTAACTAGCCAGGGTCAAGCCACCACAGTTCTTTAGTATGGTTTTTTTTTTAAACTGAGTATGTGGTTCTTGATTAACTGGATGTTTATTTGAACAATGTATGTATTGACTTAATGATAATGTTGTTCTTTGTTTCTCAAAAAGGAAAATCAACTGTATTATGATCCAGCAACAGGAATTTATTACTACTGTGATGTGGAAAGTGGCCGATACCAGTTTCATTCACGAGTGGATCTGCAGTCTTACCAGGCCTCTAGTACTCAGCACACCAAGGATAAAAAGGGGAAAAAGAAGAGAAAAGAACCAGAGCGGATTGCTGCAAATGAGTATAAGGTAACTTTAGAACTAACAGACAGACAAGCCAAAACCTGGGGCAGGGTGGGTTATGATGCAATTTATGGGTTGGGTTTGGTTTTATGTAGAGGTATTATGCTTTATTTTCTGAATAACTCAAACATCTTTCTATACAACGGTTTGCTGACCTGTAGTTTGTGTCCAAATATTTTCCCAGTGAGTGATTAAAGACAGAACTTTAAGCTTGTATTCCGTTGCTGCTTTGATGTTTTATTATACTGTATAGATGCCTAAAATTGAGTCAGTGATGCTCTCTGGTTAGCAAGCACATGAGAATGAACTCAGGTTCCTGTGTGGACTGGATTTATGTCAGAAATTCAGCGTTATCTCCATTTCTTGGTTTTAGGGTTTTGGCTTGGTGGTGGCTTTTTGTTTTGGGGTTTTGGTTTCTGGGTTGGTTTTGGGGTTTTTTTCTTTTGGTTGGGTTTTTTGTTCACTGTTCTGGGTTGGGTTTTTTTTACATTTATGTAATGAATCAAAAATGACTGAAGGTTTTGAAAACGCACACACACACCCGCCCCTTCTCTGTGACTCTGTTCCAGTCCCTTACTGTATCTCTGCCATCATTTTGGATTGATAAAATGTCTGTGAAGTTCTCATTCTTTGCTTGTCATGCTCTCCTATTGGTATTTTTATTTGCTCAGTACATTTTTGTTGTCCACAGTGCGTGGATAAGCTCAATGTCTTAAATGCCCACTGAAATTAACTTTCAAGTTATAAAAAAACATAGCTTCCTTTCTGTAGTTTTTCTAATTGCTAAGAATGAATGCCATATAGTACATAGTGACTGCCTCAAAAAAATTAAAACTTCTGGAGTATTATAACACAGCTGTTAAACCTCAAGAAACATTTACTTAGTGAACACTGCTATTGATGTTGAATCAATTTTATATAGTCCTGTTCTGGAAATTTATTACTTAATATTTAAATTAACATACTGATTTTTTTGTTGTTGTTGCAGTGCTCCTTAGTTCGCATTTTTTAAAGCTTTTGTTTTAAATGTTTCGTAATTTCATTATGTAGGCCTCAGTCAAGCTAATCGGTTGAAATCTGAAATAATTATGTTAGCGTACAGGTACTCTCACATAATAGTTTTGAGGCATCAGTACGGTACATCGGGCTGAGGTCTTTTGAAAGATAATGGAAACTGCTTATGTTGAGAACCAGTAGGTTAAATGGATAGTGGCCGTTGGTTGTTTACAGATTTTATAAATGGATTGTGGCTAATATGGTGTTGCAGTTTTGTGTAGCTGTGCTGCTGAGACAGTTTTTGTAAGCAGCAGTTAGAGTTTTCTGCCAGCCTATAAACAAGAAGCAATTCAATGCCTCTGAGAATCACGTATAGGAGAAAACAACCTGGAAGCAGCTGCATTTTGCCACCGGAGAAGGGAGCAGAGAGATGTAATGAGCTGTGCAGACACCAAGGCTGGGGAGGGCGGGGGAGGAGGCACCTCAGGTGCCAGAGAGAAAGATGCCCCTGCAGCCCCTGGAGAAACCCATGGTAGAGAGGGTGTCCCCCTGCAGCCTATGAAAAAGGCCAAGACCCCACGTGTAGCCCTTGGAGAGGCTCCACGCTGGAGCAGGTGGAGACATAGAGAAGATGCTGTGGCCCTACGTTGGGATAAGCCCCTGACAGAACTTGCAGCCCATGAAGAGAATCAGAGACACAGAGATGAGCGAGAAAGAGAATTGCGCCAGAACAGGTTTGCTGGGGGCAGGCTGGTGACCCCATGGACTGAGAGACATTGTGATTTATGGCTGCCTGCCATAGCAGTGATCCAGGAGGAGGAAAACCTCAAATGAACTACTCCATTTTGAAAGCTTGAAGTGGATATTAGGCAACACCTGATTATAACAATCCTTTAGACTTGAGAGGGGAGCTAATGCAGTTGAAGTAAGGAGTTCTACCAGCATCCAAGTTCTGGGCCTGCTGTGTGCAACTGCTGAGCATTCTGCCACCCAGGAGGCATTGTTAATACAGAACTCTATACATCATGTGTCAGGAAAGCATCACAGAAAGCTAGCAGGAATGAGCCTTTATCATATAGTGCACTTAGTAATTAGTAAATTATTCCTGGGATTAACTGTTACATAGTGATCTGAATTAATAAGTGAATTTATAAATGTTCTGTGGCCTATATAGATCAAACCTATCAATAATTTTGACTACTTCTTGGCATCCCAACACAGTCTGCTTGTGCCTTCTGATTTATACTACAAATAGCTATTTGTCTTTAGCTTATATTGATAAAATATTTCTGTATAGATGGTCTTGTTAAGAAATCCTTAGTATGAAGCTTATACAGTCACAAGGTAGGAGGTAAACATCCACTTGTTATGATATGTTTGTGAATTAATTTGTTTGGCCAACAGGAAAAGCATTTAAAACAGGTTCTGTAGTGCAAATATCTTTGCCTGGTATCATAGGAAGAATGAAGGCCCTTTCTATTTTTTAAAACCAAGAGAGGAGGGATGCAAAGTGAAATTTGAAACAATTATTCTCCACTTAAAACTTGGAAAGAAAAGAATACCTCTTTGTCAGTGCACTTTTATGTAAATGCACTGTTAGACTTAAAAAAAGCAAAGTACCTTACTGTCATATCTTACATAGGTGAGTTAAAATACTTTATTCTTATTGTGTCATTCTTAGTAACATAAGAAATTTTTTATTAGTTTAAAAAAATGTTACATTAGAATAAAAGATTTTTATAGAACAAAATGTATGTTTTTCTGTTATAAAATTGGAAAAAAATTTATAAGCTACGTAACACAGTTCATAGATGCCCAGTATTTCTTGGCAATACTTGTTGTCCAGTTTGGTCATGTATTGCAATCTATTGTACTATTTGCATCCTAAAACAAAACCAAAAATGTCTGGTTTAAAGCAGAACTTTGTAGTTGAAGTGTTATTTATTGAAGTGCTTTCCTGTGGAATTAGATGCACTTCTCCCTTTTCTTTCATTCCTTCTGCCGCTCTTGACAAAAAAATTACAAAGTTAAAATAAAACCTATCCCTGAATACTGATTAAATTATTAAACTTGCAACAGTTATTTCGATGATTAATACTTTGTTATTGTTTTTCCCAATTCGTTATTGAAGCGCTGCCATCTTGAAAAAATGTCTCCTAAGTGTTAGGAAATTTCTCAGCCAAAGTAGGTTTCACTCAATTTTCTTTAACTACAGACAGTATGGTTTCGTTTATCGCCTGGTCTGCAGACCACCAGTAAAAAGTAGAACAACACCAGGGTCTAATTCTGGGAATGCGTCATACAACCTCTGAACATTATTCCTGAATGCAAATGAAGTGGTTTATAAGAATATGCATGTGAAGTGGGAGAATAGAACCTGAAGTACAGAAAACTCTTGTTAAACTTGTTTTCTCTGGTTTTTAGTTAAAGGATTAAATTTAAACAAGTATTCATATTTGGTATTACTTAGAACTTGTCAGCTGCATATGTAGATTATCACAGCAGATATTTCTACATAGATGGTAGCTATAAAGGTTTTACAAAAAAATGTGTGTGACTTTTTTTTTTTTATACTCTGTGCAAACCAAAGTTTGGTTTTGTTTGGGTTTTGTTGGTTTGTTTTTTTTTTTTTAAATTAAAAAAAAGTCATACCTGGGCCTGTCTGTTAACTTTGCATTTCTGGTCACAGGAGGGTTTTTTAGTTCTGGTTTAGTTTGTAGCTGTTATGAAGAATTTGACATGCTCATCTATCTTGCATATAGTATCTATTTATAAGTAGTAAGTTGGTATGTTTAATGCTACAGAAGTGGTGTGCATATTTTCCATAAACTTTGCAGCATCCTTCAAAAAAATAATGTCAATCCAAGAATCTAAAGGATAAAATTAATCTAGTTAAATGGTATTGTATTTAACAAGCTGAATTACCAAACAAGACAATACTAGTAAGCATCTGCTAAAATGAATGTATTTTGAACTGAAAAAAACCAGTGGATGGAAACTCACATGCTTAGTATCTCCTGAGGAATGTTTCTGAATTACACAAGAATTTCCTTTTAAAGACATTCTTCTCAGTCACCAAACTTCTATATTACAAATATGTTTTCTTTTGACTTGTGAAACTAAGCATGCTGCCCACATGCTTGCTTTTAATAGACAATCAGGAATTTTATTTTCCAGGATGAAGTACTAGATAACTTCTCTGCAGCTCACGTAAAGAGGACAGGTAGAATATTTTTGAACTTCAGGCATATAGTTCAGTTGTGGTATCTTTGTAGTTATGGGAAAAAAAAATTGTGGTGTGAGAAATACCTAAGTTATCTCCTGTATAAGAAAAAAATCTTTAAATAAGGAAATTTGGAAGATTTTAAAGGTTAAAAAAACCCTCAATGAAAGCACAAGGTGGCATCATTGATAATGTGATCCCTGGCACAGTATCTAGATCCAGTGCTTGGAGAATAGACTGTGTAGCAATATAGTTCTGCTTGCTGGATTTGGGCTGTTAGAAATACCTAAAAAGTTTAGATGCAGGGTCTAATATGGTTTCTTTCCCTATACGTTATTTTTACAGTTTATTCTTAAACTACTGTCTAATAATTTTTTTCAGTGTGGTGCTCAAAATTAACTTCTGCCATGTTCTTTTGCACAATAGACACAAGCTACTTCTGTAGGACAGACAAGGCTTCAGTAGTAGTATTTCCTATAGAACTCTTGCAGCAGTGTTTTTTTTTTTTTTAACCACATGTACTTTACTTTTTGCTGATATTCATCCCATCTTTAGGTACGTCAGTTGACAGAAACCATGGCTAATCTGAAGATTTCTTCTTTTGGATTGTCAGCTTCTGGTGAAGGTAGAGTTGAGACACCAAACACATTAGTCTGTGGATGTTTACCTTTAACCTTGATACTTTTATTAAAGGAAAAATAGTATCTAGTAGTTTGTTTGGCTACCTAAAGGAATTAATAAAATTTTTTAAGCTATTTGATCAAAATCAATTAATCTACAAAGTAACTTTGAAATATGTTTGAAACACTGCATAAGTAAAACATCTGAAGAAAACTTTGATGGCATTCTAGAATGTTTGGGAAGAGAGGTATTTAGGATCTATGTATTAACATAGGGTCTCCTGACTAAACAATCTATGTGTTCTGTAGGTAAGGCAATTGTATGCTTCTTGTATCTCAGAGTTGTGCACCCATGTGTAAAACAGCCTCTTACAACTTTACTCTTTTTCTGCTTTTAATTAGATTTTTTTGCATTGAAAATTTGAGTATTGTGTAGGGTGGAGGATGATGACTGAACTACTTGTGAAACTGTTAGAAAGTGAAAGCGAAGTCATCTGAATTAGAGATATTTTAAACTGTTTAGTGAAATACTGAATTTTAGATAAATAGCTCAAAATTAGAGAGTAAGTGCTAAAGATCTAGCATTCACCTCATTAGATGAGGGCATTGAGTACCTATGATTTCACTAAGTCACCTACAACTTGTAGCAAACTAAGAAGAAACAGATTAGTCATTTCCGGAAAGTTATATTTTTACATATTTATTTTGCAAAAATTAGTAATTTGGAGAACAGTGCAGTTAAAACAGTGCAGTTTTAAACCTAAGCTGATAATGCTCATAAGTTTAACATTATGATTTATACACATGCTGAAGAGTTGCATGAACATGCAATACATCAGTCATAATACAGAAAAATGGAGTTTTGGAAGAGTATGATGCTCTGTTACAGTACAGCAAAAAGTACAGTTAAATCCTTAAAATATTTTGAATTTTCATTAGAAGTAGTTCAGTTATTATGATAATTCATGTGTATATTGTAAATAGACCGATCAGCACTTCAGAAGGTTGTTGTAATCAGTAGTTTGTCAGCTATTTGTTTTCTAAATCAAAACCATCAATTCCAGTCATGTGAACATGACTTGTAGTTTTTATAAGATCATTCCTCATGACATACATAAATATTCTGATTTCACCTTTCTTTGTCAGAGATGCAGGATTGTGAACCAGCTCAACCCTTTAGTTATTACAGAGTTTATTATGGATCAGATTAATCTCACCTCCCAACTTTACTCATGTTTAGTGAGAGGAAAGCAAGAGATCATGTGGCAAGACCCAGTAGATAACAAGGTTTTTCAAAGCTGAATCATATAAAGGCAATCCATGGGGTAGGTAGGTCTACTGGCTATTTGGGTATATTAGGCAAAACAACTTGCAAATGAATGTCTACCTACTATCATGGTATAACAGGCATGGTTATAATTGTATATTTTGTGTGTGGTATCATGAGCTTGGGATGAAGAGTTAAATATCCTGCCACTGAGAAATGAATTGCGTTCTAGTATTTGTTAGATCATTATGAATTATATTTACTGAGTATTCTGTGTACTGATGGTTCCTGATTTTTAAGCAGTGGCTGTATGGAGGTGTTAAAGGATTTCACTAGGTTTGGGTTACTCTAGGCTTGCTTTTATTAACAGCTTAGATTTGGGCCATCATCTTGGTTGAGTGGCAACCTAAATATTATGCCTATGATCTTATATACTCTTTTAATACAATTATATGATAGACAAAGTCCCCTATTTTGGTTGGCTGAAAGTCCATGATTTGCCTTTGTCGTCTTCTCTTCGGGTATCGGTGATTACTCAGGCTCGGTTCTGCTTCAGATCTTAGATTCTGCTGATCCTCCTCAGAGGTCGCTGTCTCCAATTCGTCTCTCCCAAAGTCTCAATATTCTATGTTAAACATTTAAATTCTGAGAACTCTAGTTAACCATAAAATACCTTATTCTCTTAAACTGAAATACTTAATCATTTCTATTATATTTGTGCACCTACCCTAGTCAATCCTTCATTTATAACAACGTACTGATTAACTCGGCTGAGGACTACCTCCTCCATGGAAAGTGCTATACACGTGACACTGAGACAGCTTAATATCATCAGAACTTATTGTTTAAAAACACCTGTGATTACATAGCTGTAAATACCGTATCATTAGTCCTGTTTCTTCATAATAATAATTAACTAACTCTGACATACTATTTGTACTAAATTCTGTTTTACTTTAACAGGAGGCAAGGTATTACATGCTGTTTGCATAGTTATACTTCCACATATGCCACATTTGTTTTGTGTTAGTACAAGTACTCAAATGTAATGGGAAAGGATTTCTTCAGCACAAGACACCCCTCACATGCTTTAAGAATACATTCAGCATCCCTGGGCTTAGTTTCGTCATTGTCAAGACGTGCATTTTAATAAAAATCTATGAAATCATGGATTCAAAGTACATATTACTTAGGAATGCAATTTTAAAATCCTCAATTTTGTACAAGGATTTCTAAATGTGAAGATTGCATTCTTATCAGTACTTAAAAGAATTACTTAGTTTATTTGCTCTCAAATACAGAAAATGCTAAGAACAGGCTTAATGGACAGATTACCAGAAAGTACGTACAGAATGCTTGGTCTGACTATAAAAGTGGTTTTTAAAATTCCTGCTTTCAACCCAGAGCAGAGGGTCTACTCTTCAGTAATTAAGCTTTGAAACAGCACCTTTTTATTTTCTAGTCTTAAAGATCTGAAGTGATATTGAAAACAAGTATCACTGGATTCACTGTGGAGAAGGAGCTGAGTTGTTGGAGCGTTATACCTGAGCATCAGTGCATCACAGTGCTTTGCCTCACTTGTGATTTGAGCAGACTATGTAGCTTCTCTGTTTTCAGATTAGATTAGTAAAACTTTGGTAACTCATGGTATTACAGGAGGAAATACATTTAGGATTGCAGAGCACCTTGGTATGTTGGGTATCAATCTCATACCCATGCCAAACATAAATGTAGACAAAGATAAACACACTGGAAAAGATCATTCTTAAAAGCAATAATCACATTTGACAAAGAGATTTCTAATGGAATTAATGTGCCTGATATGTATGAACTGTGTAGTCTTAATTTGACAGGATTGCTGTCTCTCTTATTTAAAATGAACCTCATCAGACAGTGACCTTGTGATCCTGTTTCTTCCTAGTTCCTATACTTAGAAGATTGAGGTAGAAGGGGTGATGCATTATAGAGAAACAAACTTTAGATAAGGTCTCTTAAAACTTGCTGATTATTGCTGAGAAGCTGCTGTCGTACTGAAAGTGTTTCAAAAGTATGCTGTAAAGTCTTATTTAACAGCTTGACTTCTGGGCTGAGAGGAGTTCTTGATTATCTTAGAACTGTGCTACTGATGAGTTTTTACAGTTCCCAGAAGTGCAGTAATTTCCATGATGCTGATAGTCACATTAATTGATGTATCTTGAAATGTAAAATGCTCTATATGAAAATTTACTGAAATAAGTCAGGTATGCTTTTTTTATTTTAACTGCTGTGTTGCAATATTTGATATAATAGTGAATCCAAGGTGGCAAATAATTTATAATCTGAGATTTTAAAAATTACTCTTGTAAAACCATTGATGGCTTGTTTGGGATTTCTCTCTTTTTGGTGGTTTTTTTAATACTTTTATTTTAAAGCTGGTCATTGGGGCTACAAGATTGAGAATTGCATTTTCAAGGTACTCAGGAAAAATTGTTCTGAAACTTTAGTTTTAAAAATTAGGGGTTTTTTCCTGCTGATGAAATAAGGTGGCAGTGGAAGATGCTGCAGTGTTCTAATCTGTCTGGTATTCAGTGGAGAAAATTTTATTACAGTAGAAAATCAACTCTCTGTAGAACTGTTCCACATGGCATAAATTAAACTTAAGTTCTCTACAGTATCTTGATGAAAGGCTTTGTTAAATTTTGAAACAAGGAAGAGTGAGCAGGTCGTTAGGCAAGCAGGGTGGGCGTTCCAGATACTCTGGACCATTTTGGAAAAAAAATGAGAAGAGAAAAACAGGAGGAAGATATGATGAAGATCAATTAAAGAATTTTTAAACAAGTTGCAAGAATCCAGTAAAGAGGAGCAGAAGTAAGTGCCATAAAAGTAAAACTGGAAAACATTCAGGATGCTGTTGTGCAAGTTTGAAGGTGAGAACAAGGATCTTAAGTTTTATGTGAGAAAAGAGGATAGAGAAAGTAAAGTTTAGAAGAAGAGTGCAGTCACACTTTCCTAAATAGAAGATGGTCTCAGACATGTCTAATAGGATGTGAAAATTATTTCTACTGAAAAGGTCTGTTGACTGCATGTGCTAAACTTACTGGAAATCTAACCATTTCTTGATAGCTGTAAAAATAATTCTTCCTAACGAAGAATTTACTTCCAGGCTGATAGCAGACTTTTAGAGTAACTCAGTCTGTAAAGAATGTAACATTCTATAACTCCCCTCCAGGATTTGGACACAGAAGAGCAGAAATCGTCTAACAGTCTGAATTGCTTTTCTACTACTGAGCAAGTGAGTTCGAATGAAGAAGAAGAGTCTCCAAGTGTAAGGAAGAAGACTAAAATGGACACAAAGCCACGAAACAGTTTCACAGCCAAAGAATCGGTTTCTACAGACAGTATAAATTCCTATTCACGGAAAAGTACACCAGATACTGCAGCGTATACAGATGACAGTAGAACAGCAGACACAGAGAGTGAGCCAGAAGAAGGTGAAATTACAGATTCTGAATGTGAAGCCTATAGCAGTGAGGATGAAGTAACAAGTGAAGAAACTGCTGATTCAGAAGACTTAGAAGATGAAGGTGAATTATTGTGGCTTTTATGTAATTTACTGTATTTTTCCCGAAGCCCATTAAGAACAAACTGCAAGAAAACAGTTTGGATAATTAAAAATAAAAAGCATGTGACTTGAGATACTTTGGATGAAAAAGTGCTCTATTTTACTGGTATTTGTTTCCTTCTCTTTACTTGGGCAGTATCCAGAAGTAAGTAGTCATGTTCTGGTTAAAAGCTGTTTAGGATTATAACTTTCTGTGCTTGTGTAGAAACCTAAGTGTAGAACAAGATTTTTTTTAAGATTAAGATAGTGACAGAAGAAAAGATTATAGTACAGACTTTACTGTAATTCTCTATATTAACACTCTTTCAATATTTCTGATACTGTTCATAAAAATTCATATGTAATTCAATGTGTGATGAATCCATTATGGTGAAAAGGATAGAATAATAGTACAGTTTGGCTTGGAGAGAATGCTAAAAACTGTCTAGTTCCAAGCCCCTGCCATGGGCAGGGACACCCTCCACCAGACCAGGTTGCCCAAAGCCCCATCCAGCCTAGCCTTGAACGCTGCCAGGGAAGGGACAGCCACTGCTTCTCTGGGTAACCTGATCAGGTGTCTTGCTGCCCTCATAGTGAGAAATTTCTTCCGTATTTCTACTCTTAACTTACCCTCCTACAGTTTCAGACCATTCCCCCTTGTTTTTTCACTACATGCCCTTGTAAACAGTACCTCCCCAGCTTTCTCCAGGTTTAATGCGAAGTACTTGGTACTATTTGAAATCCTATTTTGTGTATGTTCAAGTGGCAGCATGGAAGACATGGGTATAGAGAAGGAAGCCTTTGTGCTGTTCTGTACCACAGAACAGTTCTCCTAGGTTCTGAAGACCTCCTTCAAGAATTGAATGGTCTTTTGCAAAAACAAGAAAAAAAAAAAAGTAATTTATGAAGATCTTAATACAACCAATTGGAACTGTACATATGCAAAGAATTTTCCAAATAACTGAAACAAATACAACTTATAGAAGTCTGTACCGCAGCCTGTGCCCTGCTCACAGTTAAATAGGGGTTTTTTCTGTTTTCATTACTTAATTACTCAGATTCTGAGTGATTAATGCCATTCAAAATGCACTCGCTACCATCAGGCTTTCAGATTAAATTTCCTTCTCTTTTCTAATAATCAGTTTTGCAGTGATGCTGGATTAATAAAAGCTGGAGACAGTTGTTCTCTTCCTAGTACCTATTGAGGTAGTGTCTTCTCATCTTACCATGACTATTCCTAACTGAGGTCTTTGGAAAATGTTTTTGCAAATGTACATCCAAAATCAGAATTCATACAGCTGTTAGAGTACAATTACTCTACATACAGCCTGGAGAAGAGAAGGCTGCGGGGGGACCTCATTGCAGCCTTCCAGTACCTGAAGGGAGCAGAGAAACAGGAGGGGATTCAACTTTTTAAAAGGATGACAGGACAAGGGGGAATGGATTAAAACTAAAGGAAGGAAGGTTTAGATTAGATGTTAGGGGGAAGTTTTTTAGAGAAAGAGTGGTGAGGTGCTGGAACAGGCTGCCCAGAGAGGTAGTGGATGCCCCATCCCTGGAAGTGTTCAAGGCCAGGTTGGATGGGGCCCTGGGCAACCTTGTCTAGATCCAGGCCTGAGGTTGGTGGCCCTGCCTGTGGCAGGGGGCTTGGAGCTCTGTGATCCTTGGGGTCCCTTCCAACTCATACCATTCTATGATTTTATGATTTCTACTTAGAAGATACTGAAGCAAAAAAAAGCATATACATCTGTAGATTCACATATGACTTTTTCTTACCTGTAGTGGTACATAATGTGAGTAACAGTAAAACTAATAAAAATACATTTGACATATAAATTATCAAATTTAAAATTCTGCATACATTAGATTTTTTGTGTGGTCAACTAAACTGCCTTTTCTCAAAGTAAAATTGTATTCTAATCTTTTATGACTAATGGTCAATAAATTTATAACATGCTAGTAAATTCTGTGAATGTATTTGTACTTTATTGCTGTAACTAAGCAGTTGTGCACAGGTAAATAGCCAGGATTAGGAAAACATTTTTAATACTTTAGTGTGTAGAAAGAAAACCTTTGAAGCGGTAGTTCCTCATCAAAGTTTTCTCTCAGATGTGCTTATGCATTTCTTTTTTTTTTTAAAGTTACGTAGGATTGAGCCAGATAATGCCTGAATGCTTATGGATTGTCTGAAAGCTATGGACTACGTGGGTAAAACTGTAAATCATTGTTAGTAATGGTATTTTTTTATATAATTATAGATGAAGAGAAGATCTGGCCTCCTTGTATCAGAGTAATTGTAATAAGATCACCAGTTCTGCAGACTGGATCACTTTATATTATCACAGCTGTGAAACCTGCTACAATTGGAAGGTAAAACTGAATGGAATTTCTTAGATATATTTGAAACTGTACCTTTCTTTGAATCCTGTGGCAGCCACTCAGGATTGCTTGTGTCTGCTTTCCACCCTTGTCTTCCTAGTGTGCTGCAGGTGTGATGTACTCGGAGTTAGACTAGCTCACAGGAAGAAATTTAAGTCATGTCACATAAGGTGTGATAACAGCATATGCAGCTAGTGTAGCTTAGCAGTTATGAAAATTTGTTAGTGAGAACTTGATCCTGTGTCTGAGTCCCAGTGGCAGCATAGCTGCAAGTCTTTCTTCAAAAACTATTGTTTTCTAGAAAGTAAGTGAACTTTTTTTCTCGGCCTCCAAGATAACTTTTTCAGAAATGGAACAACACACTTCAGAAACTCGGGATCACAAAGGAATTATATACTAGACTTCCTCACATGTTCAAATTCCAGTAGCATTGGTTCATCATTTTTAAATAATAAGTTGGGTTTTGTGCTATCCTGTACACATTCTTCCATACAAAAATACAGTTTGATCATTCTGGAAGATGAGTTTAATGGTGAATTCATGCTTTCGTCTATGCTTACAGAAAACCTCACCCCTTTTCAGCTGCTTTTATCTAATGCTGATAGATGTGTTTTGATTTTCTCTAATAGCTGGAACTTTCTATGTGCATTTATGTGAAGAATAACAAATGGCAGTTCTGCTTGCAATATGCATACAGGTCCTTCACTACCTGTGTTACTTCTTTATGCTGTAGTATAAGAAACTAATACACGAATCCCTTCCTCCTACAGCAGTTTTTGATGGAAGTAAAAAAAAAAATACAGATTTCTCTTTCATTTGTTTTATTACATGCCTAATGCTACCAAGATGTTAACTTCAGCATTGAAGACTTATACCAAGATACACTGAAGAGGTTGAAGGATGCAGGGTTCATACCATTATTTACAGGCCTTGTACAAGTATAAAAGTTCAGATAGAAATGTCAGATTTATAAATAAAAATTTAAAGGTACAGCTTTATCATATATTCACTGCCTACTGTGTATAGTTCATAGATGGAAAAATGGATGGGAAGCAAGTCTTTTTTGTGAACGTTGCAACACTGGGTTTTAAACCTGTGAAGCTCCCAGAATAGCAACTTTGTATTAAGTTCCAACTGAAATAGACCATTTGTAAACCACTTATTAGATCTTGTTCTACTTTGCCGTGATTTGTGTATCTACTTGCCTTTCCAGAGAAAAAGATGTTGGACACACACTTCAGATTCCTGAAGTTGGAGTCAGTAAGGTAACCCTTGTTTGTGTTTGCTGAAAGGTAGATCAACATATTAATGAAGCTTTATATTTAAGGCTTTACATTTTGCAAAATCTTACGTTAATTTTTTAAAAAAACTGTCACACCAAGACGTGTGTTTTGCCACGTTTGAAGTTAGTAAAAGGAAAACATACAGTATTTTACTGAATTGGAATTCAGTGCAAACAGCAGTGTGACTTCAAAGCCTAGAAAAGCTATACATTTTTTAAATTGTGGTTTTACTAATCCATAGGGTAATGCACAGTAAAATTATTATACTTTGAATCTTGAAATTCTTAGCTGTTGAATTTGAGGAAAACGTTACTATGTTAAGTTTTAAAGGTATATGAAATATTGGTGCCAGCTACTTAGAACTTTGTCATAAAGTAATCCAGATCTTGCAGTTGAGCTCAGAGCACAGGTTTTGTTTTATTTTTCTTGAAGGCAAATGTGAGCATGTAAGTGATGTGCTGGGAGTTTGAAAACATAACATAATTTCTTTCAATGGCAAAATGTAATGGAAAATACTTCTGCTTAAGAAAGATTAAAGATAAATTATATTTTGTTTTGTTAACTGCTTTAACACAGACCATAAATACAGCACTCTTAATGAAATAAAATATAGATTAACAAAGACACATCATCTAAGCAAAAAGAAACTGATAAAAACATCTGCAAATGTATATGAAATATGCTTTACCATGTATATTCCAGATGATAGTTCTAATTAACCAGCCACATACTGTATTTCCTCCTGAACAATTTCCAGGGCAAATCTCTCCCTGCTATTAATGACTTTCAGACCTGTATTTGAAATTGGGTGTAGGAAGACGTCGACAAGCCTTTTATTTTTATGTACTGTTGCCATTTCAGTACTTCACAGGTACTTGACTTCTTTACGTAAGAAGTTTTTTTTACTTTGTAGATAAGGAGTCAAAGGCAGGAGGATACATAACAAATCTGTAGAAACAAATAGTAATAGTTGAGAGATCTGGATCACTTTGGCATTTCCTTTTCTTGGGTGTAAAGTGAGATTTAAAAAAAAGCACTACACCCTGCAGATTTAGAATCTTTAGAAGTTTGGGTTCATCTTATTCAATAAAACAGGTAAAAAATAAATTACCTGTTGAATGAGCTAGTCAGTCTATCATTATGGGAGTATTACTGTTGTAAATGCTAGCCAATCTACAAAACATTTTACAGGTGTTTTTTTATTACTGGCTGCTATTTCTTGACAGGAAAAGATTTAGTTTTAAATTAACACTTTCTTGCCAGATTGACACCTGGGGTTTTTTTCTCCACTATAGCAAAAGTGATCTTTGCTTGTCAAATGTGAAACTGACTTTTTTACACTGCTGTTTTTTACTAGGAGTCTTAGCAGGCTACAGAAGTTGGTATTTTGTTTTGCTCAGTGGCCATTTTTGGAGGTAGTGTTTATCTTCAGGATTTGGACAGGAGCTTTGTTTTCTGTGTTCTGCATGGGCTTGGGACAAATACCTATACCGAATTGCAACAATGAAAAGACAGAAATAATCAGATTGTTCCTATCAGTGTCAGAAAGGATACATAAGGAATAGCAAACTATGGCTAGCCATTGTGTCCCGGGCACTGGGATGCAGGTGGAAGTGACTTATGTGAAATTTGCAGATGCATGGCATTTAGGGAGCGATTTTTAGATACATAAGGCCAAGTAACCTGAAGCTGTAGAATTAGATCAGGTTTTTTGTTAATTGAAAGAGAAAAATGGAGAGTGCTATAATGTACCTTACAAGAAAAAAAGCCTTTTATTTATAAGAACAGTTAAAACTGCTATATATCTGAACCCCACAGTCCTTTAAGTAAAGGGTACTTTGCCACAGTGGTAGTATATACTTTTTCAGTACTGAATCAGTTTATGGTCAAAATAGTTCTATTAATAGTATGCTTTAACTCATGCTGTTGTGGTCCATTTATTTACAATCCCCGTGGATTAATATGTAAAATGTGGAATACTCTATTAACTTAAAGTTACCAGAGCCACTCAAAAGGCTTCAAAATACTTTCTGAAATCTTACTTTAAAATAGTAAATAAATTGTGAAATATTTGCTTAATAAAAACACTTCACTTTGGCTTCTATTTATCCATGCAGTTCCATGCAGAAGTCTATTTTGATCACGATTTGCAAAACTATGTTCTTGTGGATCAAGGCAGTCAGAACGGAACAGTTGTTAATGGAAATCAGATTCTCCAGGTGAGTACCTGTTACAATGTTGTGTAAATTGCAGAAAACTGTAGTCATGTGGTCATTTTAAATGTGTTATGGTAAATCACTAACATTATTATCTGTTTTCTTTCATACATTAGTCTCTTCCTTGGAAGAGACTTCTGGCTTTAGGGCCACTTCAAATACTTCATTTTTGGTTTATACTAAAAAATCCACTGCAGTTGCTACAATCATGTACCCACTGTAGATAAATACTTGCCTGCACTTGTGAGACCAAACTGAATTACTAAATTATGAGCAGCATTCATGAAATAGTTTATGCCTTTCATTAGTAACCAATTAACATGTCTGTCAAAACTTTCTGTTGCTGTAGCCTAAAATAAGATGTGATCCCTACATCTTGGAGCATGGAGATGAAGTGAAGATTGGTGAAACTGTGCTTTCTTTTCACATACATCCTGGCAGTGATACTTGTGATGGATGTGAACCAGGACAAGTCAGAGCACATCTTCGCCTGGACAGGAAGAAGGAGACTTCTGGTTAGTCATTTTATCACAGGATATGTTGTTTATTATAGCTCTTTAGTTTATAAACAGCATTATTACTTCAGTTTTCTTGCTATTTTCTTGTGAGTTAGGAATAGTTCTACAATACATGATGATATATTTACTTCTTGTTATGTCTACATGTAATAATGTTAGAACAAAATTTCTCTCAGTTATCTTGTGCTTCAAAACACTGTTACGTTATTAATAAGAAAGGCAATCCTGTGTTCTTCCTTTTAGTTTGCCCAGCACTTAGCAAAGAAGAGAGGGAGATAGTAAGAAGAAAAGCATTGAAACAAATACGGGTGAAATATGGTTTACAGGTGAGTTTACAGTAGATGTTTTTGAAGTCTACATCTACTTTGTGATTCTTATTTTTAAGCCATAGACTTCAGTGAATAAGGCGAAGTTTCAAATGCAGTCTAACTTGAGCTTGGTAGTTTAACTCAAGCTTGTCTTTTGTACACTGAATAATAATTGTTTACAAACCTCTACAGAGAGAGGATGGGAATTGGGCACCTAGGTTCTGTTAAAAGTTTAGGAAAAGAATGTGTACAAGATTCCTCATCCTGTAGAGGTTAAAATTTCTTAAGTAATTTTTTTAATGCAAATTAAGCTTGCACTAAATTGCACTGCTATCTTTTATTTGGAAATGAAAAGCAATCAATAACTAAAAAAATGAAGGGAAGAGGGAAAATTTTTAAACTTATATTGTAAGTCTGCCATAGAAACATAACAACGTGAATGTACAGGCAGTATAGTAATAAGCATTCAAGTTACTTCTGGTCTAGAGATTATTTTAGCTATGGCACACAGTTTCTCTCAAATTCTTCGGATACCAAAATAGTATCAATATGGAACCTATGCATATGCTTAGTTCTGTCATGTTCTGAAGAAATAGTTGCTGAGGAACAGGTTAAGTGTTTAAAAGAAAAGCCAGTGGCACGTCTGTGTGATTTTCTGCTAACATGGAGAGATTGATCATTCATACCAAGAGAAGATTCAAGAGCATCTGTTAATTTCTTTACATCATCTGTGAAATCAATGCATTTGGCGATATTTCATTATTATGTGATGGTGGCAATAACATAAAAGTTACGGCTGTAAGGTAAGAAACTACTAAATGAGAACTGTAGTGTTTTGTTATAAGATTTAAAATTAAATAAGCTAAAGCTGTCTTATTTTGGAGGGAAGCAGTGAAGATGCCAAAAATAAAGAATTTAAAGCCCACTTTCTTTGCTTTGATGGAATTTAATCTCTTTGTAAAGAACACAGAGTATGAAGACAACAAAGCAGTGAAAAATCCAAAGTACAAAGACAGAGCAAGTAAACGCAGAGAGACCATTGGAAGTGAAGGAGCTTTCCAGAGAGACGATAGTCCAGCTTCTGTTCATATGTAAGTTTGGATGGGGCAGGGGTGTGCTCATTAATAGAGCTTTAAACTAGATAGGAAGGTGGAGGGGGACAGGGCCAGGCTAGATGGAAAAAAGCCTGGGTGTGGTGGTGGAGTTCCTGAGGGATGGTGTGCTGGCAATGACCTCTGGTCAGCCACCCTAGTTAACCAGGGGGTTAGTGTCCTAACTCAGAGTAGAGATGTAACTACTACTGATAGGCTAGGTAACTTAAACAGCTGTCACTTGGGAAGCAAGGCTTCCCCAGGGAGCATAACAAGATCAATAGACTGGCTGAAGTGCATCTACACCAATGCACGCAGCATGGGGAACAAAATAGAGGAATTAGAAGTCCTTGTAACTACAGGAAATTATGATGTGATTGCCATCACAGAAACATGGTGGGATAATTCACATAACTGGAGTGCTGCTATGGCTGGTTACAAACTATACAGGCGTGACAGGCTGGGTAGGAGAGGAGGTGGGGTAGCCCTGTATGTCAGAGAATGCTTTGACAGCCTAGAGCTGGAGTATGATGAAGACAGGGTCGAGTGTCTCTGGGTGAAAATCAGAGGAGAACAAAATCAGCGAGATACAGTGATGGGAGTCTGCTACAGACCACCTGACCAGGAGGAGGAAGCTGATGAGTTGTTTTTTAAACAACTGGGAGAAGTCTCGTGATCGCTAGCCTGTGGCCTTACTGGGGACTTCAACTTACTGGATGTCTCCTGGAGGTACAATACAGCAGGGAGGAAACAGTCTAGCAGGTTCCTGGAGGGTTTGGAAGACAACTTCCTGACCCAGCTGGTAAATGAACCCACAAGGGAAGGTGCCCTGCTGGACTTGTTGTTTGTCGATAGAGAAGACCTGGTGGGGGATGTGAAGGTTGGAGGATGCCTGGGGCAAATTGATCATGAGCTTACAGAATTCTTAGTACTGGGAGAAGTAAGGAAGGGAGACAGCAGAACTAGCACCTTAGACTTCCGTAGGGCTGACTTTGGACTGTTCAGAAAGCTGCTTGGTAAGATTCCATGGGAGGCAGCCCTTGAGGGCAGAGGAGCCTAAGAGGGTTGGGTGCTCCTCAAGAAGGTAATCTTGGTGGCACAAGAACAGGCTGTCCCAGTCGGACAGAAGAGGGGTCGGCGAGCTAGGAAGCCAGCCTGGCTGAGTAGAGAGATCCAAGCAGATATACGGGAAAAGAAGGAAAAATACGACTTTTGGAAGAAGGGGCAAGTGTCTTGGGATGATTATAGGAATTTAGTGAGATCATGTAGGGAGAAAGTCAGAAGGTCTAAAGCTGATCTGGAACTCAGGCTGGCTAGTTCTGTAAAAGATAATAAAAAGTCCTTCTATAGGTATATTAACAGTAAATGGAGGGTCAATGAGAATCTCCAGCCCTTACTGGATGCTGATGGCACATTAGTGACAAGGGATGAGGACAAGGCTGAGGTCCTTAATTCCTTCTTTGCCTCAGTCTTTAACAGTAAAGAAGGATATTCCCTGAGTACTCATCCTCAGGAACTGTCTGACAGGGAGGGGAAGAATAACAAAGTTCCCATGGTTCAGGAGGAAATGATTAGCGACCTACTTGGCCAGTTAGATACCCACAAGTCAATGTGGCCAGATGGGATTCACCCAAGGGTACTGAGGGAGCTGTCAGATGTGCTTGCCAAACCCTTTTCCATCATCTGTCAGCAATCCTGGCAGACTGGGGAAGTTCCAGTCGACTGGAGGCTGGCAGATGTTACACCCATATACAAGAAGGGTCGGAAGGAGGATCCGGGGAACTATAGGCCTGTCAGTCTGACCTCAGTCCCAGGGAAGATCATGGAGAGGGTCATCTTGGGAGCTATCATGCAGCACATGGGCGATGGCCAGGGGATCAGGCCTAGTCAACATGGGTTTACCAAAGGTAGATCCTGTCAAACTAACCTGATCACCTTCTATGACAAGGTGACCCGCTTAATGGACGAGGGGAAGGCTGTGGATGTGATCTACCTGGACTTTGGTAAAGCCTTTGACACCGTTTCTCACAGAATTCTGACTGAGAAACTGGCTGCCACTGGCCTGGACAGGTGGACCCTCAGCTGGGTTAAAAACTGGTTGGATGGCCGAGCCCAGAGGGTGGTGGTAAATGGAACAAAATCCAGCTGGAGGCCAGTCACGAGTGGCGTCCCCCAGGGCTCAGTCCTGGGTCCACTCTTGTTCAACATCTTTATCAATGACCTAGATGAAGGGATTGAATGCTCCCTTATTAAGTTTGCAGATGACACGAAACTAGGAGGAAGTGTTGATCTGCCTGAGAGTAGGGAGGCTCTTCAGAGGGATCTGAACAGACTGGACCAATGGGCTGAGACCAATGGGATGAAGTTTAACAAGGCCAAGTGTAGAGTGCTGCACATGGGACATAACAACCCCATGCAGCGCTACAGGCTTGGGGGGGACTGGCTGGAGAGCTGTCAGGCAGAGAAGGACCTGGGGGTGCTGGTTGACTGCAGGCTGAATATGAGTCAGCAGTGTGCCCAGGCGGCCAAGAAGGCCAATGGCATCTTGGCTTGTATCAAAAACAGTGTGGCCAGTAGGTCTGGGGGGGTGATTGTGCCCCTGTACTCGGCACTGGTGAGGCCACACCTCGAGTGCTGTGTCCAGTTCTGGGCTCCTCACCATAAGAAGGACATGGAGGTCCTGGAGCGAGTCCAGAGAAGGGCAACCAGGCTGGTGAAGGGGCTGGAGGGCAAATCCTATGAGGAGCAGCTGAGGGAGCTGGGGCTGTTCAGCTTAGAGAAGAGGAGGCTGAGGGGAGACCTTATCACCACCTACAACTACCTGAAGGGAGGTTGTAGAGAGGTGGGTGATGGTCTCTTCAGCCAGGTGACAGGCAGTAGTTCAAGGGGGAATGGCATGAAGCTGTGCCAGGGCAGGTTTAGATTGGATGTTAGAAAAAAATTTTTTACTGAAAGAGTTGTCAGGGCCTGGAACAGACTGCCCAGGGAGGGGGTTGAGTCACCTTTCCTGGATGTGTTCAAAAAAAGGGTAGATGAGGTACTTAGGGATATGATTTAGTTTAGGATGAGAATGGTTGGACTTGATGATCTTAAAGGTCTTTTCCAACCTTGTGTGATTCTGTGAAATACTTATAATAAAGTATCAATTAATGACTAGGACACAGTTTATTAGATTATGAATTACCTGCATATAATGTTTTAGTTCACTATTCTCACTTCCCAGTTCATCTTCCACACAGAAGTCAACTTGGCAGTAATGATCCTTTGATTATTTTCTTGCCAACTCAAAAAAAATTGAGGAACCAGCTGCACTGCTGATAGCTTCAGTACTATTTATTTTCGAAGTGTCTCAATTTATGTTGTTCCTGTCCAGTCCTGTTAATAGTACATATGCAGATTTTTTTACCTGTAACTTCTCTGTCAATATCCAGCCTTTCATAGGACACGCATTTACATACCTTTTAAACGACACTTCCTTTAATCTTCCTCTTTAGTTTATTCCTTTGCGTCTATAGTTGCTTTCTGGGGTGGGTTTTTCTTGGTTTTTTCTCTTTTGTGTTTTTTTAAGAAACGTTAACTTTTAGGTGTTTGTAAAAGGAAGTGAAAGACAATTAACTATGTGCATTAGGATAATTTAGTGGTGAGGTAGCGATGCTACATTTTTCCTAGTGAGTCAATCCCTCCCACTCATGCTGAATCTTTAACTCCTAAAGCAAGCAAGTAGTTCAGAAGGACTTTTAAGAAAGTTGGGACTGACCAGAGGCTTGAAGCAGCTCTGGTAACAGAAGATGTTCATGGAAAATTTGCAAAAGGTAGCACTAGGGTCTTGTGGGTGGCTCTTGATCCAAGTACGAACAACACTGTAGTTCTGGTGTCTAGAGCAGCATATGCATGTACCTTTCTGTTCTTTAGTATTTGAGAGCAGTCTTTGTATTAACTCTCGCTTACCAGCTATCTTAAACTTTCTTCAAAGTGAAATCAGCGACAGCAACAAAGGACATAAAATGTTGGAGAAGATGGGCTGGAAGAAAGGGGAAGGCCTGGGCAAGGATGGTGGTGGTATGAAGGATCCGGTAGGTGGCTCTGGCTTTCACTTGGAGTAAAAAGGAATAGAAATGTATTTGCAGTGAAAAAATGTCTAATAATAATTCAAGACAAGGGGCAATGGGCACAAACTGGAACGGAGGAAGTTCTGTCTGCATATGAGAAAAAATATATTTACTATGAGGGTAACCAAGCGCTGGCACAGACTGCCCAGAGAGGTTGTGGAGTCTCCTTCTCTGGAGATATTCAAGAACCATCTGGATAGCAATCCTCTGCAACCTGTTCTAGGTGATCCTGTTGTACCTGGGGGTTGGACTAGATGATCTCCAGAGGTCCTTTCCAACCCCTACAAATCCGTGACTCTGTAAGCCACTATTCACTTGAAACATTTCAAAGGCCTAGTTAGGGAGGAATAACCTCAGTAGGACTAATGTCAATTTTTTTGTTTGTTTGTTTGCTTAATGCCGTATTTTGAAATTTTTTTTAATGATTTGGCCCTTCACTGGCAAATGCCAGAAGCATCTGTTAGGAAGCTAAGCAACTGAGGACAGAGAACTGATAGCTCTAAACACATACTTGAACGCCTCTTTCTTTGAGGCTCATAAAACAAAACTACAAGAGAGGAGCTGGCTGAAGTCACCAAGTTCTGGGCCTTTGTGGCAGCTGTGTTATCCCCAGTTTTGTCAACAGAGATGTGTTATGTTTTGGCAGTAGTGCTGCTCAGAGCCACACCATGCTTTTTGCTGCCAAACTCCCCAGTACAGGGATGGTACACCATTTACTCTGTGAAGAGTACTTCACAGTGATGTTAGTAGCGTGTGATGTCATTCAGCACTCCAGATCATAGCGCTGGTTATTTTACACATCTCCTTAACAGTGCTTTAGATGTCTGTGTATGATCTACATTTATTAAAGCCTCTAGAGGAGCGTGTAGGGAGGGAGGGTGGAATTAGTATTATAAAATATGATTTAAAGTATTAGGATACCTAATTTGTGGTTACGATATTTAATGTATTTGACAGATCCATCTCCAGTTACATAAGACACACGCAGGTTTGGGTACCAGTAGACCAGCTTCAATTGAAGATGTTCAGATCATCCAGAGCAAGAATAAAAAGAACTGGGACAAAGCAAGAGAAAGGTTTGCCGAAAACTTCCAAGAACCTAAATCACAAAGGGATACACCTAAGACTACACCTTGGGTTAGAGGGACTGTAGAGTAAAAGTATCTGGTCCTCCAGCAGGGTATTTCCTGTGTGTAAATAGTTGGGAGAGAATTTATTTTTTTTCTTTGTTCTTTTGCTAAAGCAGAAGTTTGGTGATATGTAAAATACAGTTGTGGAAAAAATACCCAAGATTAACTCTATGTTAACTGGTTTTCTGTAGTCTTCATGCTTTTATAAAAACACATTTTTAATAACAAATGAGTGGATTTTAGGGGGATATTCAAATTTAAGTACTTGAAAGTCACTCTCATCATAAGCAGGAAGTTTATTCAATTGTGCTTTTAACACATTCTTCATGGAAAGTCAGGAAAAACACCTGTTAAGTTTAAATTTGATACCTATAACATTTGAACAGTGGTTTAAAAGCCAAAAATAAGAAAATCCCCCGGACCCCTACTAACAGCGTATTGTATTGCCTTTTCTTCTTTTGTATGATTATTCACGACTGCCATGAAATGCTCAGCAAGAGATACACCACTCTTAAATTTATACAGTACATTCAGTACTAGTCACATGTCTCTGCTCACCTTAAGGGGTAAAAAAAATCGTTTTTAAATGATTCATCCCTACTGTTCAAAAATAAATACTGTACTCCATGAAATAAACTACCAGCATTGATGAAGAAAACCATGTTCAGAGACGGCTTGTAGCAAAACTTTCTTCTGTGAAGAACTTGCTTGAGATTTGTTTAGTAAATCTGCATCATGCCTTTAAAGGGGAGGTGTGTTTAGAAAACTGCTGTCTATGTGTATTATTTATTAACTTCTTGTTCTGATACTTCCATTGCTGGCAATGGAGACAATGCCAGGAAAAAAAACCCCAAACAAACCCTAACCAACTGATTTTTTTTTTGGTGGGGAAGGACTGCCAAACTGAAGCTGAACACTTGGTATTTACTTTCATGTTCCTAAACACAATAAATCATTGTCAATTTAAGCAGTGTGCTGCTTGATACTATCTTGTGTATATACTGGATACAAGTGTTGTGTGTTGTTCTAAAATGGGAAAACATGAATCTTGTTTTAGTCAAGACTTTTGACACTTGTCCAAGTACAGGAAACTTCCTTGGACCATACTACTGGATCATGTAGGCAACTGTCAAGAACTCTTAAGAGTAAAAGCAGGACAGGTTGCTAGCTATTTATTGTAATAGAATATAACAGAATATAAAGCAAAAGTAAAGCACACAACTTGTTTTTTAACAATCTGAAGCACACTACTTGAGCAATAGAGTTGAAGATAGTTGTGAGCACTCTGAATGTCTGCAACAGTATAACTTTAATTTAGTTCACCCTTTTGAAGTAGTGATTTTTTACTGCTTTAGCAGTAGTTATGAATTATCTGTTTGCTGTTGCATTCCTTTATATTGAAAACTTCAATATAAATTACTTTCTAGCTGTAAAAACATAGCTGTTTCATGCAGAAGAGTATTTTAATTCATCACGTATCTAAAATGGCACCTCTGCTGCTAAAGGGAAAAAAACCCACAACTGTATGCTTAAAGGAAGTTTTTGCCTTTTATTTTAAAACTGACCTCTATGGTCTTGACAATCATTCAATCTTAATATGAAGGGAGAGAAAGACATCTTGTACACACTTCAGTAGAAACCTCAGTTTTCCCTCTTCCCAGTTACTCAAGTAGCAGTTCTAAGAGAAGTCAGTCGCTGGTTTATTGTTGCCTTGCAACGAAGAAATGTGAAAGGATTTAACTGAGTTTGCCTTTCATGAAGTTTTGAAGTAAGACATAATTTGCCTTCTGTGGAAGCCATGGCCTCACGCAATCAAGCACTGACTGCTTTCAGTACCACAGCTTCCTCTTTCAACAAACTTCCACATAAAAGGTTGAAGCTTAGTCTCAGTTTGGCATCGGTGTGACAAATCCCATTTATTTCTTAATGCTGCTGCCTAGGAAAGCGGAAAAAGCAGTGCCATTAATATACACAGCATTGTTAACAAAACAACTGCAAATAAGGTCTGACTAATCCTCATGAACTAGCTGTGTGCCTGAATTGAGTAGGAAGACTTCATGTATTGAGCTATACAGGGCTTTTCATCCCCTACCTTGGTGACCTCTTAGAAAGTTTTAAGTACAAACGAGTGATGTGAAAGCCACTAAGGGTGTGCAAGCCTTATGTGCAAATGCAGTACTGCTGTCCCTCATGTCTGGAGGGGAACACCGAGTTGCAATTGCACTGTTACACTTTTGGAGGCTATAACCAGTAAGATACAGTCTAAGTTAACTGTCTTACCTTCTCAGTCCTCCAAACATCCTGTTCTCTTTCCCAACTTCGAATGCTTAGTATTCATCAGTTAGACTAAGTTGCTTTGTTAAAAGCATATGCATACATCAAAAGTTTTAGCAGTTTTACTATGTGTGTATACAAATATTGCTGGCCAGTCTATATGATCTCAAAGATGAGAAGAATTAACATTGCATTCATCAATTTATATAAACAACCTATTAAAGAGAACTTTGCAAGCAATTTCTGAACTTTAAAATAAATTAAGAACAGTGGGTATCTCTGTATCTTCTGTGCTGCACAACCCAGCTGGCAAGTAAAATTAGAAGCGTGCTCATCATTGTGTGAAAGGTACTGAATACCTATGGCAACAGGTGCTCTGAACCACGGTATACATACTAAGTATTTTTACAAAATATACCACAGGGGAAACTGGAGTTTCTGTTCCAGCAAGTGTAGACCCTCTTCTGCTGCAACTAGTTCTGCGAAGCTTACCTGGCAGGGGCTTTCAGCCAGCAGGTAACAAAAGTCGTAGCAGCCGGGAACACACATCAGAAAGTATCATCCTGTTATAAACAAGACATATTAAATGTGCATAGCAACATGCTTTGTTCTATACGGGCTTTTTATAGCTGCTGCGTATCTTTGGGACCACAGAACGTGGGATATCTGTCCTATGGAGCTGCTGCCTTAAAAATGTTTTTTCTCTATCTGCATCTTATTTTAACCTGGCCATACCTCTCTGTCGATGAGCGTCCCCGCGTACGGGTTTCTGCGGCCCAGCTAGCACTGACGTCCGTGCAGCCCTGCAGCGTAGCAGGGCTCTATCCGCTCGCATCCACTCGGGCTGAAGCGTCTCGGCTTTGCTTTAGTGCTGCAAACAGGGCACACGCTGCCTCTTCTGCTGCTCCTCGGCTCCCTCCGCTAAAGCGGGGAGGAAAACGTGGATTACGGCCTGACCGTCCCGCCCGCAGGGCCCTTCCTATGCGCACAGGCGGCTCTGTGCCGGGGAGGCCGGGCAGCAGGCAGGGACCAGCAACAGCACCGGCCCCGTTCCATCCCCTCCACCCCACCCTCGCTCCGAACCCGTAGTTCGACTCAGTCTCGCTTCGGAGCCAGGGGAGCCGCGCTACCCCGGCGCCTGCCGTGCCCGCCATAGGCGGCCTTAACTTTCCCGCCGGGTCTGCCGCCATCTTGTCTTGTCGCCTCACGTCCGGCCGCAGCGCGGCGCTCTCCCCGCGGCGGCACCGTGCTGGGGCGGCTGAGGGCGGAGCGCGGCCTGCCCAGCCCGGCGCCGCTGCCGCCCGGGGTCAGCGCCTCGCGTCTGATCTTAATTGCTGCTTTTCCTATTCCTCCTCCGCAAGTTGCCCGCCTGCCTCCCGCCGGGTTCGCGCGTCCGCTGCCCGGCTTTGCCGCGGACTGCCGGGCCTTGCCTTGCCGTGGGCTGAGGAGCTCGGGAAAGGCAGATGATTGGGAAGTTCCCCCGAGCTGGCAGCCGATATCCTACCCTGCAGGTTAGGAGTAGGGAAGCCATCGCAGGGGAACGCGACCAGAGGCTGAGCAGCCACAAAAGAAAACAAGATCCATAGATAATACTTCAAAAAAACGTTTACATGACTTCTCTTTTCACGCTTAGGATCATAAGTTGTCATAAGAAAGAATAAGCAGTCTCGGAATGGTCCTGAGAAAGAAATGCTAGGAGGAGCCAGCACAACCCTCCAAGGAGGCCACAGCCTCAGCCAGTTCATGGCCCAGCCTCATCCCACAGGAGCTGATTCTTAACCCGGCCTTACCCACTCTTCTGTGGCAAACGCCTTGCAGCCCTTACTGCCCGGCTTCTGTTTTCCCTCCCTTTTCTGACAATGGTAGACTGGCCTTGTCTTACCAGTCTTAGGCCAAGCCTGGTTGGTTGTTACTGCAGACAGCATGCTTTGGACAAACTGATAGCGTTGTGAGGCTAAAAAGCTTGCACAGGGCTTAAGGCTAGATTTTGTAGCACCTTGAGTCGCATTAACATCTGTTCATCTTAAACCTCCACACACACACACTCTCCTTTTTTGTTTCTCCTAATTTCTTTCATTTAGATCATTTTCATTTAGTTACTTTATACCCAGGAAAAAACAAACAAACAAAAAACCAAAACAAAACCCAAAGGTGCTGATTAAATAAAACTGATACTTGAGTTAACCACCATCACACTGCTCACTGGATTTGTTTTTCCAGCTTCTGCCACCACCAGGCAGGAATCATTTCTAAAGTGTCCAGCAATGTTAACTAAGTCTTAGTGTGAATCAAAATTACAGTTGCAGTTTCATAACTTCCTTGGCCAACTGAAAGTCTTTCTGTAAGATTCTTTATCTGTACAATGGGAATATTAACAATTGTTTTCACTCCTTCTTTAGAGATACCCAAAAACTGTATAGACATGGTCCTGGGTAGCTGGCTCAGGGTGGCCCTGCTTGAACACAGACAGATTGGACAAGATCGCCAGATGTTCTGGCCAACCTTAAGCACTCTGCAGGTCTGTGATTATGGCTGAAGGTGTGGTAAGGAACTGACTGGCAGGTGGATACTACAGGGGTGGAGGCCATACACATATATCTAGGCAGGCAGAAAGCAGTCTTGAACTAACAGTAGCAAGGGAAACAGCAAAAAAACTGGGGAGAATGGACAGTTTAGCACTTAAAGGAAAACCAGCCTACCTTTCACCAGCTCTCCTTGAGGTCAGGATTCATGACCCAGAAGAGGTTATGCTGGAAGAAGAACAGAAAACATGTGACAAGTCTGAATGGTAAATATTAAACAGGAGTTTTGGAACGTACACAAGTGTCTGTTCTTCAGTGTAAATGCCAGCCTGCAGACTGGAAAGACTAGGATGGACTCCCATCAAACCTTGCCTGAAGCAGTTGGTACCAGCACCATAGGTCAGCACCTTCCTCCAGCCTGACAAACCCAGGGTTCCTCAGTGCAGCATAACAAAGAAACAATAGGTTAAAAAAAATAAAAAGCGATACAAAGCACAAGTAAGTGGCACAGCACTAGGCCATATTGGCTTTTTGAAAATATTGTCACCCTTTATAAAGAGCAGTTCTCTGTTGCATGATGTTGTGCAAAATCCTGGTGTTCCTGAACATTTGCTCAGAGGCAGGTGTGGATGGAACTATCTATTCATAGACAGTTGCTCAGTGAGATGTAGGTGTGCTGATCCTGCACAAAAGCAGTGTTGTTTCTGAGGTGTTTCTGAGGTATGTTTTCTGTTCGGAGATTTTTTGGTGAGATTTTCTGATCCATGTCGACTGAGATGTTGGACTGGTTTTGGGGTTTTTTTTTGGCTGATTGCTGTGAGAAAGTAGACCTTCTATCTGTGCGTGTTATTTGACCATGAACAGTTGTCAGACTTTCTACCAAGAAGGTAAGTGTGATGTGGAAATGATAATCAGAAAGGACATTCTTGTGTTTGTTCTGGTTAAGCATAAGATAATTGTGTCAACAGGGTCTTCTTGTTTAAAGCACTTCATGGGAAGGGGAGTATAGTTGGGACGTTCTTGGAAAGTACGATTTTTTTTTGAGACAGTATGCTTAATTTTAGATGCCTGTCTTCATACAGCAAAGACTCGACTTGAAAACTGCTCACAGCACACACTGGGAGGAAAATCACAAGTTATTTAAAATAGCTTTATCCACTGCATGTCTTTATTGTCAAATTTTAGAGGTATTTAAAGAAGGTTAGCTCTTTTGGAGAACTTGGACTGTCTGGCATTTATTACAGAATAAAATATTCTTTGTTTTGACTTGATGGAGAAATACACATGAAAGGTGACTGTGAGTTTCACTTTTATCTGGTTTTCCACATGTCTGCACATGTGGCACCCAGCAGAGACCCTGCCACTGTGCCGACAGTTGAAATCTGCAACTTGCTTGCTCAACTGTTTATGTTGAATTTTGCCACAGCCAGAGTTGAGTGAAAACTGAATGTGTTTTTAAGCTTGTAATCATTCTCACTTTGGGTAGCTGCTGCTTCTTCTTCCGCGGACCTTTGGGAAAAAAACAAGGTTATCTGGTTCTTCAGATGCTGTGTATTTGGAGTTATTCAAGGGATGCTGGGACAGCAGGCTGCCCAGGGAGGTGGTTGGGTCACCATCCCTGGATGTGTTTAAAAGACAGGTAGATGAGGTACTTAGAGATATTTTTTAGTAGAGGACAGGTATGGTTGGATTTGATGATCTTAAAGGTCTTTTCCAACCTTGTGATTCTGTGATTGCAAAAATGTTTAAACTGCCTACAAAATGTGATGTGAACTTCACCTGTTTCCTTGCTGTCCTGTGACCTGCATCCAGGAAAGTACTTCCTTTCCCCTAGATGCTGCTGACACCTGGCTATGGTAATATTCCAATTCCCAGTATTCACCGTTAAAACTAATGAACTATTGAAGCCTAGATAAATCACTTTTGTCGTTACAAATAAAGATTAAGAAGGCTTAACTGAGTCTAAGGCTCGTTTTTAAAATGCTGCAGTGGATGCATTGTCAGGAGACCTTTAAGTTGAGATTTCAGTACACTTGAAGAGGCCTCCTGTAACAGCTGGCAGGATTATTAATAGCTGCCACAACTGATTTAGGTAAAGAACGTGTTTTCTTGTGGGATTTTAACTAATGAGTCATGTAATTTTGTTCACCTTAGGTTTTTGTTTTGTTTTGCTTTGAACGAATGAAGTTTTTGTTACAGATAGACACGGACCGTGTGCCTGTGTTTGAAAGCTCGAAACAGCAGCCTACAAATTCTGGGGCAGGAGTATCAACTGATATGTCATCATGTCTTCAGTGAGTGCACACTAACCTCCATCAGCTAATGGTCTGGGCCCAGGTGCTCATAGGCTGGTGTTAGTAAACAGATAATATCACGAGTGTTGGTACGGAATTCTGTGCACACATGCTCATGCCCTAACTGCAAGGAGGAGAAATGAAAATGTTCGATCAGACATCGCAAGAACGCAACACCAAACTAACCAATGTGTTCCTCTTTCAAAGCACCATCCTCCTGCCAAACTCTGTGTGGCATCTCAGAGATTAGCCAAGGAAGATCTTTCTATTGTCATTCATTTTGAAGCCCTGGTATGTTTGCACACCTAAATGAAGCATTTACCCCCTGCTTGTATTCAGCATTTTGGGTGGCAGCCACACTAATAGTTGGCATAATCATCATGCCAGCCAAATTGGCGCAATGTTAGGTGTCAGGATGCTTGCTTATTTTCAAAACACTGCTTATTTCAGATTGCTTGTTTCTCATTTAAATAATTACATGTTTTATATTCTTTACATGCCATTAAAAATACTCTAGAGCCTTAAAATCCGTAACTCTTGACAACTGCAGTGGCACAGTTTTTTACTGACATCAGTTCGAGTGACTCAGTCACCTGACAATTAGCAAAGATTTTACAAAACACATTTTGGAATCTACAAGGCTCATTTAGAGTAAAAACTAATTTTCTTTGGCATGAGGATAGCAATCTCACGTACACTTCAGGTTTTCACAGGTATCTTTCACCAGGTACTTGTCACTTTTAAGTTTCTATTGATTATATAAGAATAGGATATTATTTTAGTGATGCATCTGTTTGGTTTGGTAGGGTTTTTTATGACAGCACCTCTTTGAGTTCAATGCAGTTACTTGGAATTTATGCTACTGTTGATGAGAAGATACAGGCCCCCAACCCTAGACCCTCAGAATGAGAGCTGGTAACCAAAATGTGCCTGAGCACACTGATACAACACACCCAACATCAACATGAAGAGTATGTTGTTAACTTTGCCGTCAGGTCCCCGAGTGCTGCAGAAATGCAAGGACTACAGTTGCCTGAACACTTATCAGAATTTCCAGCTGTTGAACACTTAACTGCCTGATGCTAACAGTGGTGTTTCAATGCAGTCTCCTTGCTTTGTGGTTTAATGTATAATTATATTCTCATGCCCTCTTTACTTCCAAAATCCCTCTGCAGCTTTTATTGCACAGAAATGAGTGTGCTTAGCTAGCAGGCAACTGGATCAGATTTTGTCTCTTCACTTTCCCTTCCTATCTTCTGGCACACAGAAAAAAATCCCATCCTCTTCCTCAGACCATCTCTTCTTTTCACCACTAGGATTCCCATGCTGCCTGCACTGCAGGATCCAGATCCGTGCTACAGCAGTGCAGTTACAACTAGTACATGAACTCCATGAGACAGAAGAAACTGCAAGTGGTGCCACCAGCTGAATAAACGATTCTCTTAGGATTTCAGAGATAAGTGCATCAGTTGTCACCTATTATTTTTCAAGTAAGTGGTAGAATGGTTTGGAAGGAACCGTAAAGACCATCTAATTCCACCCCTCCTGCCATGGGCAGCAACACCCTCCACTAGACCAGGTTGACCAAGGCCCCATCCAATCCCAGTTGGCAGTCTTGGCTACAAGTGCCCATTGCCAGGCTATGTCCAGCTTTTCATCCACCAGTACCTGCACATCCCTCTCCTCAGGGCTGCTCTCAATCCATTCCATTTCCAATCCATTCTCTGTCCAGCCTGTAGTGGTGTTTGGGACTACCCTGATACATACACAGGACCTTACACTTGGCCTTGTTAAATGTCATGAGACCTGCATGAGCCTGCCTCTCAGGCTTGTCAGGGTTCCTCTGGATAGCATCCCTTCCCTCTAGAATATCAACCAAGCCACTCAGCTCAGTGTCGTCAGCAAACTTGCTGAGGGTGCACTCGATCCCACTGTCCACAAAGATGTTAAATAGCGCTAGTCCAGATACTGACCCCTGAGGAACACCACTCGTCTCCACCCATTGACCACATCTCTTTTTGAGTGCAACCATCCAACTGAATCCTTATCTGCTGATCCATCCATCAGATCCTCGTCTCTACAGTTTAAAGACAAAGACATAATGCGGGACAGTATCACATGTTCTGCACAAGTCCAATCAGCCACTCTTTTATCCACAAACAATGTAACTGTTGTAGAAGGCCACCAAGTTTTTCAGGTAAGATTTGTCCTCAGGGAAACCATGTTCGCTGTCCTGTTGGTTATTCGTATATTTAAAGTCAGTCAACACACTTCAGTGCTTTGAAGTCCAAAACGAGTCTTTGAGGGCTCTTATCAGTACATGGCCAGTGTCTGACAGTGCTGCAGTCTTCCAGAAGAGGTAAAAATCCAAGATCTTAATTCTGGACTGTTAACATTTCCATAACGTTTTCAGCACTCATGGAAGCATTTTGACTAAATTCCAACCTCAAAAATAGCAACTATGTGTGGATCATTTTTTCTGCGCACTAATTTTTCTCTGCACTTTTTATTGTTGCTTCTTGTCAGAAGTGTTCATGCAGCAGCTATGCAGTGGTATACCATTGCCTCATGACTGAAGAGCAGGGACACCAGGAGTCTAAAAAGTGGAGAGAACTTTATCTCCAGCATGACCACATCAGTGGGTACTGCAGTCAGAGTAATGGCACAGAGATGCACACCTGCACCACACCTGTCAAGTGCAGAAGAGATTTCTTATCCAGCCTCATATGGGCTGTTAATGGAGAGCTGAGCCAGCGACAGACTGAAAAGGAGCAGAGAGTCTCTTTTTACCAGTCTGGTGGCTCCAACACTATTTATAATTGAAATGGCAGCTGAAAATGCAGCTGCTTGTCTGGCTGATGATCATGGGGACAAGAGCCCTGGGTTTCCTCAGGTTAAAGAATGATTTCTACATCTCTGCCATCATGCTTATGCTGAACCTAAGCCCTTGGTCTGCATGTAGGATGAGTGCTAGAAATTCTGCAGAGGCTGAATTCACCAAGTGACTGGCCGGGGCTTTCCCAGTTGTTTTCTGCTTCATCTAAACAATCTAAGCATTAATTTAGCCTTCAGAAACCTCTTTTTCTGCGCATCCCACCACCCATCTTGGTATCATGTCAGAAGTTGGAAGTAGTCTGGAGAACCATCACAAGAATGACTACAGGACCACAAAACGTTGTTGGGAGGTCATATTGAAGATTTTGGTTCATTTATCCTAAAAAAAAAAAAAAAGAAGAAGAATGAGTAGAGATGGACAAAGACTTTGGAGACATGGTGCTGAAGAAGATGGTAACCAGTTATTTGCTATGTCTATGAGAGAAAGAACAAGTGTATATGAGCCTAATATGCAGCAAAAGACCACTGAGTTTGGAAAACTTCCCTCTTCCATGGGCCAGTATCATGAAATCTCCAGGCAAGAGATTGCTTTGTAACAGCAAGTTGGACAGCTGTCCTCGACATGTCCTCATCTTATATCAGGTCCTGCCTTCCAGAACACAGGCAGGGTAGACTCCCTGGAGCTTCTTCCAGCTCTATTCTCCCTGCTGTTTAGTGCTGCAGGGAACCTGTTCAGGAACAACCTAGAAATGTTGGATCACTCAGGTAGGGATTGGCCTGTGGATCTGTTAAGCATCAGATCAGTTCACCTCTTGAAGTCCTCTCTACCCTCAGTTGTAAATTTAAAAACTTGAACAAACTTAGCTTCTAATAAAGCTGCCAGGACTCATGCTGTGTTAGCATTTTTCTTACTCCACACTTCATCCTGTTGTTGGTACATCTCTCAGACTCAACTGTTACAGCCATTTGCAAAACAACAGAAGCTTTTACTTTTCTGAAAACTTTTTTCAGAGTTAAATGAATTCATATGATTTCACTGGCTTCCATGCTGTGCAACTTTTGCATCTTGATAGAGTCAGACTCCCTGTTTTGCATTTCATTTCAGTCTGTTCTGTGAGGCTAAATAGAACTTACTAGGAAATTGAGTTTTTCTAAATGATTTTTCTAATTTATCTCCCTTGATCATGTTTTCCTTTTATTCTCTGATTTCACATCTCTTCGTGTTCTTGGTCTCAGATTTTCCTGCTGAGAAGTGCTGACTGCTGTGCAGCATACGTTTTTCTTGTAGAAAAAAAAGAGCTAGAATGGTAAACGTTTCTCTTCAGTCTCTCTTTGCATCAAGAAGAAGGAGAAAAAAAAAGCTCTGTTTTCATATTAATCAGGAGAGAACGTGTCCCCAGTAGCCTCTCTCCAATCTGAGCCTAACATAGAGGTTGATATAACAACTTGCAGCACATCTGTTACTGAAAAATAAAAACCTAGTAAGTGAGCATCCTTCTATGAAATATTAACCCTTTTGTAAAGACCTGGGTACACATCCAAAACCCCAAAGGCATTTTTAGCTGATGCAAATCAGCATAGGCCCAGCTATGCAGTTTTACATGACCTATTCTGTTTCACACCAAATGCTCTCCTTTGTATGGGTAAACTTAGCACTGGCTGTGTGGAACTATAGTCTGTAGATCTGTGGATTGGCACCTGTGGATGTGGCCAGGCAATCCTCAGCAGGTCAAAAGCTCTGGAGCAAAATTTGCTTTTTAAGCAGTCCTCTTTCTCCAGACCTACCCTTTAACGTTGCTCAGTTTTGATGATTAGTCTCTCCAGATTGCTCAGGGTGAACAACTGGAACAAACTTACCTTCTAATAAAGCTGCCAGGCCTCATGCTGCTAAGGTCCTCCAAAAACCCAATGCCTGCTCAGACTTTTTACTTTTCAGAAAACTGGGAGGAAGTGAATTGCAGCAGGGGTCTTGTACCTGTGCTACCCTGGAGTTCATTGCCTCTGCAAGACGTGGTATCGGGTCCTGTCTGCCCGTAATTGGGGTGGGATAGTTAGAGCACTGTACGCGTGTTTGCGGACCTTACTTGGGGCAGAATAGTCTATTTCAGCGTAAGACTGTGCTTGTCTGATATAAACCTAATGAAAATAAGCCGGGTTTAATCTAAGGGAAGACTAATTTTCACTGGCCTTTGCACTAAATCAGCTACATCACGTTTGAAACATCACACTTTGAAAGAAGACCCTACAACTCTGCATGCAGGCAAGCCTTTAAGCTTCAATTTGTTTGTGTGCTGTACAGACCAGAGAGTACAAAGGGCATCGTTGTACTCCTCCCAGCACTGATCCACATGTCTCTTTCTTTCTTCACTTGTTATTTTCTGCTGGACCCATGAGGTCATCTCTGTTTGACTGTTCATTTGTGACTGCAATAATAATTTTTCAGAAGATGTCACATGTGGTGAAAATGCCTGTCCTAACACTGTTAACAGCATGGTGAAAGACAGGCAAGATCTTCACCTGGCCAGGACTAGAAGCAGACTCTGGAAGTACTGTTTTGCTTATCTGGGACTGATTTCAGTCTCAAGCCTATTTGCCAGCATGACATGCCATCAGATTTCCAAAATACTCAGAGGAAAGATTTGCACTTACAGCTGCACACTGATGAGTGCCCCCTCTGATTCCCCTCCCCCAGCTCATTAACATGCATGTCTTCCCTTATTAGTGTTCGTCATTATGTGAACAGCTGGTAACTGTTCTGTTTTCCTTCTCATCAAAAAGAGGGTTTCACAGCCATGAGGAAAATTAGTATTAGGTACAAGCAATTTTTAATACTGACTCCAGGTCCATTAATTTTTTCATTATCGTTATCATCATCATCATGGCCAGGGTGGGCAGGTAGGCTGTGGGCCTGATTCTCATCTCACTCTGAGGAGTATAAAGGGAGAGAAACCCTTCTGAAGGCGGTGGGGCTACACCAGTGTAGACTGGAGTAAGTGTGGATCAGGGTCTGACTCATTAAATTATTTTTTTCATGGCTGCCTTTAAAATATGAGCAGTTTCTCTTCCAAATCCACTTTAACTGTAATTAACTGTAATGAAGAATTTTTTTTTCTTCTGCTTGTATTTCTCAAATACATGATCCACCAAAGATTTTAAATGACCCCTCTGGCTGCATATCTTGTGATCAAGGTAAGAATTATTTCTCTCACGTGTGTAAGAAGATGAAAAAGTAAGAGATAATTGGAAACTAGACATATTTTCTGGGGTCCTCGTTTTGATTTTTTCCTCAGTAGATGACTGCTTAAGATGGAATATGCATGTTTAGTGGATCATGGCTGTATATTCAAGACTCTGAGCGATAGTTAGATTACAAGACTGAAATATTTCAGAATTTACATCTCTGCCTTCCAGGTTGAAGACAGTTTTGAAGTGATATTTTACCCTGGTTTTTTTTAAGCACTTTGGAGAGTAATTGTCCTCCATACCTTTCATCCAGGATATAAGATCTTTTCCATTTTATCTTCTCAAGTTACAACCCTAAGAACACGTATGTTTTCATAGGAATCAACAGGAATCTACTCATCAACTATTTTTCACTGGTGTGGGGAGCTCAGGTAAGGTGTGGTAAAGGTGGAGTGTGTCTTCCATGCTCCCCATGGAGGAAAAAAAATGGGGGATGAAAGGAAGTGCTGTTACTGGGCACAGGACCTGTGGAGGGCAAGGTCTTTAGCTATGTAACTTAACAGAGATGTGGCTCCATTCACACATCATCACACAGGCCCTTGGGGGATGCGGTCTGACAGGGCTGTCTTTCCCTTCTGAAATCACCATCTTTTGTTGTTCTGGCCAAATCTGGTCACCTGGCAAGTGGGGTACCTAAGACAGCTATCTCAACCTCAGGGAGCCATATCAATGGTCCTGCCTTTTTTCAAGGGCCTTACACCCCATAGTTACAGATACCACCTTTCTTGAAGCTGTTCTCTTTGCATTGTGAAGGCTAGCGCTGACACAGAGGGGGTTGCCCACAATTCCTGAGGTAGGACAACATAAAGTTTTGTCTGGCATATCCAGTTTGACTTTTCCTGATGACATGTGCCTTCACTATGACAAAGTCTCCGGGAGTAATGTCTGGTGGAGCTAGAAATGTCATAAAAGGTTTTCATAGGAAATAAGAAGAGTCATGCTCTCTGTGATGGATTTTTAGTTTCTATTTTTACAATACAAATAATTCATAATTGTAGCATTGTTGTTTTAGTAAAGCACACTTCTTGTATATTGAACCCAACTGACAACAGACTAAGTAAAAAAAAAAGTGGAAAAGGAAAAGGTTAAGCCTATTTTGTGCATATGAAAAGAATTAAGTTTAAAATTTTCCTTTAAAATATTGAACTATAGAGCTGTGATATGTAATCGTTGCTTGATTTGACCAGTCTCCTTTTCCAAGTTAAATACAAGTGTGAAATAGTGAACAGCCTTGTCTTCAAACCAAACAAGTTCAGTATGTATCCACAGGTAAAATGTATCGTGGCGCCACGGGGATTTGAAATCAGTTGGATTGGCTTCTGTTCCATCTGTATCTTCCCCCTGTGTCGTTATACTGGCTTATTGTTTTTTCATTTGACTCCAATCTCCCATTCCAAAGAAAGTGAGTTTGAAACAATCAATAAAATACTTCAAATGATGTGAAAATTAAGCAAATTCTGGGAACACAGTGCCGGGACATAAATAACAAAATTGTTCCTGAATCTTGAGCTACTTCCCTGCCTTGCAAATGGAAACACACGGAAGTGATTAGTTGCCTGAACGAAGTCAACGGGACACTACATCTTCTGCTTACATTTTATTTTCCGGTGGGATCCCATTTTCGTCTCCGGAGCGGTTTATTCTCAACCGTGTGCCACTAGAGGGTGCTCAGATAGCGGCGTTTCTGGGGGTTTGGCTTCTATGCAGCTATTTGTGGCTTTAATTCCCATCTTCCTGCTGGCTCTGTCTGGTTTGTTTGCTTGCTTGCTTGTTTGCTTTCCCTCCGTCTCCCTATTTAGAGCCTCTGCAAGCTGAAACACTCTTACCGAATGCGTTGGTAGTTCATCATCTCGATGCTATTTTAACGGCATTCGTCAGCAAGGCACAAATAGTCTTACTGTGTCGCTTCTTGCATCACAGCCAAACATGACTTACCGCACCACAGACCTGGAGCCAGCATTAAACAACAGCTTCCAAGGGATTAAAAAAAAAAAAAAAAAGATGTGGTAGAATATGGGAAGCCAGGGCCATTTCAGGGCAAGCAAACATGTAGTACTTGGCTCAACCCCTTCTCTGTTCTCTCCCAAAACTAAGCATGTTTGTCTTCTCTGGACTTAACAAGTTCCATTTCCCATGCAAGGAGACATTCCACATCCTAAAAGTACTCACTTCGTCACCCATACTAAAAAGTCTAAGCAAATCCACAGCACTTGCAGAAGCCTCATGCATGATGAGTATGACAACTCTTCCAGTAAGTACATTTCACTGTGCTATTGTAATATCACCATCTCGCATTAAAAAAACCCAAACCACTAGCTGAGAGCCTTTGTGGTGACTGTAAACACCTTGCCTGCAGACTGTTTATACACTCTAAATTCAGGGACACGGAGAGGAAATTTTCCGTCATCAGGAGAGCTGCATCGCTATCAGCCAGCCTCATTAGTGGAACTCCACATACCTATGCCATGCCAACAAAACCCAAACAATGTTATGTTTTTTTCATTTCTGCTGCAGTCTGTGAGATAGGTCAAGTCAGCATAAAGGATAATTATTTAATTAACAGAATGTTTGAGAGATCATAGCAAAAAACAAAACCCCAAAAACCAAACCAAGCCCACCTTTTAGGGGATTCCTGGAATAAATGGATTGGAAGGAAAGAGAGCAACAGATGGACAGTAAGAAAAGCATGTGTGACCACAGGCCATTTGTGACATTCAGACCTGGGTAGGGGCAAGGAGATAAAGTCTCTGTAAAGAAAGAGGTTGGGAAAAATGCCTGATTGCCCTGTGGATAGAAAGCTGAGTGTTTTTGCGGTATACAGCTCCACAGGCATGTTATGGATGGAATTGCTCTGGAGTAAGACAGAGTTTTTACTAACTTGGCCTAACACTGTGATTTTTCAGGGGTGAAGACAGAATTTTCTTAGTTTCAATGAAGTCACTCCCTTCCATGCCAGATTGTACCTCTGATCCTTTTCTCCATTGTCTGTGTAGAACAGGGTATCACATTTCTTCGGGGAGGTTTTGTTGACCTTCTGCTGAAGAAAAATGTCTGTGTAATGGGGGGGTCTTATTAACTACTGATGTTAAGCTACTCCTTGTACAAAGGATGAAAAGGCAATCCATCTGCCCTTCATATTTCCTATTGGGCTTGTTTCAGAGCTATGCAAGTAAAAGAGCAAAAAAAAGTAGCTGTTGATTATGACCTTCTTGCAATGGAGAGGAGCATCATGTGAATGCTCCTGTTTGATCCTCCTGCTGCTCTTGACCATGAGATAGGATGAGCATGTGATGGTGCCCACAGATAGGAAGAGACAGAAACACTTTGGCACAGTTTTGCTCCCTTGGCTGTATTTAGTCATTCCTCATTTCTAATTGATCTTTCCTGTAAGTAGAATTATACTTCTGGTTGTGCTCAGGTAACTGAACGGTCCTGATTGTCCTGTGAGTGAATCATCACTGTTGCTATTTACTCTTCCAGCAATAAGGAGGACTCAGATGGATGGAGAACGTCACCAGCCTTTAAAAAAACAATTTGGTGGAATAAAGAAAAAGCATAAGCCAGAGACCTGGTTTAAGGTAATTAAGTAAAGAAAGCAAACAGCATAGTCCACAACCTTGGAGGTGAAAGAAGGATAGTGAAAGAAGTCAGTAGTTTGAAAAACAGTTACTGCAAATTATTTTATGTATTTATTTATTTATTTTCTGGAAATCTAAGGTGTATTCCTGTAAGCAGGTAGGATAAAAGGGCAAAAACTGTAAGAGAGAAACTGCCTAAGGAGAGAGGGAAATGTTAAGGGATTACTTTGGGAGTTTGAAGGGAAAATGAGGCAGGATAGTCTCTGCAGATGCATGTCTAGTTTTTACGAAAATTAACTGTTGCTTTCATAAGTCTATGGCAGCAAGATTTTTTTTCCTGGAGTTTGCTTCCTTCTTCAGCTGAAGTTGTGGCATTCGTTATTATCTGAAATTACCCACTATGGAAAAATAATCACTCTCACACAATGTACTGAGAAACCCATTATGTCATTTTAAAGGTCAAATTTTAAAATGGATTTGAACTTGGTTTATTGATATGAGCCTGGAAGCATTGCACACAGTGATTTCTGACTGCAAATAAAGA